>JAHLJT010002630.1:25133892-25733892 GCA_031308135.1 Acheta domesticus
TTTATACACGACTTGATACTTTGTTTGAATTTCACCTTCACATTCAATATGGATCATGAAATGTGACGGTCTATTGACTTCTGTCCAAAGACCAAAAATCATCTTCATTAGTGTAAACACTTATTCTGTTTGTGCATTAGTGCCAGGCAGAAAGCAAAATTTCAACCAACTTAATAACATTGGACCTTGGAACAACATTAAAATGGGAAAAGATTTCCATACTTGCGAAGATGCCATTTTTTATAAGAGAATGGAGTGGCCTAACAGCCACTGCGAAGAGTAATTTTGAATGCTCTGAATCCAACTTCTAAGGTAGTGATTTGTTTAGATTTCCGATTAAAATATGGCAAAGTAATTTGTATTAATTGCTAACATTTTGCCAGAATGCAACATGCAGGAATGATGCTAAAATGTAGGAATAATTTTCTGCCAAATCCAAAAATTCGTACAAACTGCCGTTCTAAATGGTCCTCTAAAGAGTCAGTGACAACCTCAAAAATCATAACTGAACCAAACAAATTGGTACATCTAGCCATTTTAGATTTATCACACTTCAACATTGCTGTGCAAGAGTTTGTGCACTCTGATGTCACAGAGGAGGGAGACGCCAACACTGAATTTAGCCTCAAAAGAAGAGTTCCTTAGCTTTTTGACAGGTAGCCTTGGCACAATTTACATTCTCATTTTGCATAGAAAAGCACACAAAAAACAGCACAAGATGTGTAGAAGACAATGTATAAATGCACAAGTAATGAAACCTATGGTCCTCATAATGTAGAGAAGTTTGGAAAAAGCGTTGATAAAACAAATTAAATTACAAAAAACAATGCTGATTATCCTTATAGTCAAGGATAATTGCAGAGCCACAACATATTCCCATGAGACCAAAGAAATGCAGCTGGATCAAATATGTCAAACAAATTCCGAACAGCAATACCTTTCCCTCACTCAAACTCACTGCCACCAAGAAAATCAATGAAATAAATTTCTAACAAAATGCAAGAAATTTCATGTCATGCAGTTGTATATGTATATGTATATATATTGGATCTCACATTCGGATTACTGATATTTTCTGAAAAGAATAGTTATAGATGGCTCTACTGGACATGCAGTGTCTCCCTTCTCTGTTCCTTGGGTGTCCTGTACACACTTTAATGGTCGTCAAATGCTCAGATATCTTGTGTTAACTACAAATTCCACATTACTTAATGTTTAGAAGTGTCTACACTACTATAACTGACACGTCAAATACCAAATTTGAAAGTGCAATTAAAAACCATGATCTGACTTTTGCTTTTAGCCTTTCTTGGATGTGATATTTACTGACACTTTCATACTAATTTTATGTACATACTTATTTTTAGTCGTGTTCTACTGTAAATCATTCACCTAAATTGCACTCATAATTGAACTACAACAAAGTACTCTTCACTCATCTGTGTCTAACTGCGTGTTTTGTTTTCTCATTGTGATATTCTCTATAAAATAAATTTTGTGTACTTCATATGTAACATATTGTAAATGGAAGGAACCCATAAAAATGAATGAATAAAATAAACTGAATGTATTTCACAACTCTTTTACATATTTATGAACTTCATAAACAAGAATTGTCTTGCTGCTCAGTTGTCGGCAAGGTGAGAGGAGCACTACTCATTATCTCAACCCAGAGCAGCGTGTACACAAGATCAGTACCAAATCATCAAAAAATCTGAGGCACGTATTTCAATCTTTCAGAGGTTTACAAAGGCCTTCAATATCCTGTACTGTACTTATATTATGCCCATCATTGCAGTGCAAATCTTATGGATGCATCAAAATACATTACAGGTCAAAAAATTCGAACTATCCAAAACAAATTTCCTTGTTTCCTCTCAGGAACAGACTTTGATACCAAATAGAGAATTACCAACTGTTGTTTCTCCTTACAGTTATTGAATTACAGCCACTACCATCAGTAGTTTATAATCTGGTTTTGTAAATTAATCACTTTAAGATATTAGCTTAAAGAGTGTTAAATTGCAAATTTTGAAACTGCAAACGATAAAGTTAAATTGTTCCCACTACAGGTGAGGAATCCCAACCACCAAGTTCTCTAAATGTGAGCAAATCGACAGAGTTTTCAACAAGCATTGTGGCTGATGAACGTCGAAAACAATGTCCTGTGTAGAGCTCGGGAGTATCCAATTTTAAGAATTTAGCCACCTTTTTTGGAGCATTTCCTATCGAGTGTATACCCACAACTTGTTTTGTACATTTTCCATTCCTGAAACCGATGAAAAATCGTCTAGTTTCTATATTAGAAGGTCGTAGCGCTGCATATTTTTTATACAAATCATATGCTTGGAAAGGAAGACCATCTTTCGGAATCACAAAGATCCTATTTCTTTTTGTTCTTGTGCATTTCAGTGTAACTAGCACACCACTGCTTGAATTTTCTATATCATCAATAGTCAATGAAACAAGTTCTTCACGCCGGCATGCTCCCAAAACTCCAAAAATTAAAATAACTTTTACAAGTAACCACAAATAATCATTTGCTTCCACTAAAAATTTTATAATCTGTTCTTCCGATAGTATCTTGGCCTTCTTGGGGATATAACCTTCAGATTTTTGTCTCAAAAATAGGTATAGCTTTTCAAATCTGTAAAATGAATTGAGATGCAACTTACTAAATGAAGGTTTCCAACTAAAACGTAAAAATGTAAAGCGTGGAATACTAACCTTGATATGTCAATACTTTCATGAACTTTCAGAGCTAGCTTTAACATTGAGAATTTCGTCCACAGCGAGGTGGGAGAGTATGTATCAGATTTCTCTTCGGCGTAAGCTAGCATAACAGTTTCATTTACGAAGTCAATTTCTTTACATTGCCGCCAATGTTGAAAATCTTGATACTCTTTCTCATACCGTAATTTAGTTTTTTCTGGTAATAAATCTACACTTGAAGAGCTTTCCTTTTCCAAAATATCGTCTGGAATATGTACATCTTCCTCAAACACATTAAAATGTGGAACATTTTCCATATCTGAATAACAAACATACATCTATCAGTTTAAATGTATGTAGAAACCACACTGTCCCCTCTGATGTAACAATCTCAATGAAACGAATGAACGAGTCTTAGAGAAACATACTGTTGCACTCCGACTCTTAAGAGAGATATTTCTCATTTATATATTTTCTTTTAGGATGGTAATAAGAAAAGTATTGAACAAAACATGGCCAAAATCACTATTTACGATCTGAACTGGATATAAACCCTGGATATACAGCCTCCGTTTCCAAACATCAATCTTGCCCGTAACGTGCTCTACACCAGCTTAATGACGTTTGTAACTAATAAGCTTGTACTAAATACATATTCATACCACATCAATACCTTCCACAAGAAGCTAGATATAAATTCTCTGAACAAAATCTATAATTATGATACTTTTCTGTGTTAATGTCTTCAACTGTACTTAGCTGCTCATTTTTTGTTTAACATGTTTGATTATTTTGGACTATGTGCTTACACTGTGTTTACTGATGAATTCTAAAAGAGCAGATTAACAATACCAGTTGGACCCATGTGAACATTTCACACTGTTTACATTATAGTTATTAAAAACTCTACTTCAAATATTCTACCATTCTTGCAATGGAAAGGTAGTACCCTCCAAAAATATATATGAACAAAAAATGTTTCACTTTGTAGACTATGATATAAGAAACCTTATGTAAACCTTTTTTCAAGACACAATTAGTATGTGCTAAGTTCCTATAACACACAACTTCCAAGTTCGCTCAATGGAAACCTGCGTACAAGTTGCAAATATGTGAACTGTTTTCCTTCATCTGTGAAATTCCAAACTTTTCACCTTAATCCTATTCGATACACACCTAGAGGTTTATTTCCTATCCAGCAATAACACACTTATGAAATTTTGGGTTGATGGCATACGTATCATACAAAAAAGGCATAATTTCTTTGCAAATAGTACAGAGAGGGTAGAGGTTTTGTCTATTCATTCGCATAACTCTGCAATTGAGAATTGAAAACTAGGTATTTACGTACAACACATTTTTGATACTTTATATGATGTACTATCACTGTACTGCTAATGGATTTGCCTATTGCAATAACAGTTTTATATATATCTTGAATTTCTGATTAATTATGAAAATTAACTAAGAAAATAATTAAAAATAATGTCGGAATGTTTCCTTTGTGTTTATGCTTTAGCATAAACATAATTAACCAGTTTTCAAACTGTGATTTCATAACTTGAGATTTTATAATGTATTTGTGAAGATAGTGGTACATGTATTTATGCTGACATGTACGGTTTGGGTTTATTTATTTGGGGTTATATTGGGTTTATATCATATCATTATGGTCATGTTATGATGTATCATGCAATCCCATAAATTTTAACAGACTGTATCTTACAACATCTGCGAATTGTGTTAATTTTAAGTGCTTGTATATCACAGAATGCACTAAATTATTTGCAATTGTGTTGTCCATTAAATAAATAAATTTCAGACCTCTGCAGCTTAAAACCTTGTGCACAGCCCACAACTAAATTTAGTAATGTTGGAGAATTTTATTGCTTACCTTTTTCAAACTTTACTTCTAACACAGAGGTAGTTTCTTATCCGGCCATCAACAAATATAATGTGAGCAAAATAATAGTGTTTACAGTATTACTCACCAGGATAATTATTTGTATTCTCTTGACTAGTTCCACCTTGCATATCTGAAGACCCAGCACCACTCTCCAGCATTGCCAAATCATCCACATACTCTTCATTCTTTGGTTCAGGAAAAAACACCTGCGCCATTGGTTCTGTGGGTTCTTCAGGTTCCGTTTTAACAACCGTCTGAACATCTGGAAGCACCTGCTCTGGCGATGCAGAAGGTTGATCGTGTGATGGGAACCTTGTTTCTGTGAGACCTCGACTTTGCTGTGAGCTAACGGAACGTGGAGATATTCCAGTTGAACTACTCGCAGCGGATGTACTGGGCACTCCCAAAGGTATTGTAGTTGGCATGAAATTTTCGCGCACGTTGCTGTCACTACTGCTCTCATTTCCTGGCTCGCTCTGACTGTCCTCATTAGTTTCGGTATGACTGTTTCTTCTACGTTTTCGAGGAACAGGTGACGAACAAACTTCCCTACTTGAAACAGTCTTAGTTGCAAACTTCTCTGAGATCTGCGAAAGAAAAAATTCAAAGCAATCATGATAAAAAAGTCTATTATCAAAGTTACATCAGAAAAAAATTGTAATTATTGATTTTTTATTAATCAAGTTTTAACAATTAAGATACTGTCTTTTACATTAGTAAATTGAAAATACAATAAATATACCCTGAACGCTACCAGAGAAACACAAAAATTCCCTCACAATTATCATTTTTCCATGCAATTCAAATCAGCATCTTTTTCACTTTATCACGTCAACCAAAATTTTTTTCAAATTGCAGAACAGTAAAACAGATTTGGAACAAAATTATATATTTGAAGAAGCTGTGTAATAATTGTATAAATCACAATCAATAATTAATGAGACAAACAGTTGTGGAGAGAAAACGATCCATTCGATGTCAATGAAACATTTTGAAGAGCAAGTTGGCAATATTTGAAACACATTCATTCAATCTTCAATCATAATACAGTAAAACCTATGTAAGGTGTAACCTTTGTAAGACGGAAACGTGCCCTTCTGGACAAAAAATCTCAGTACGGAACGATTTTATACATGAAAATGACCTCTACAAGACGGAAACATGTCCAACGCAGAAACGGAAAGGTTTTTACAGAACAGAAAGTGATTATTATGTGGCTAAAATTTATGGCATTATCTTTGGAAGGGCACAGTGTGAAGGGTCATGCCATGAGACAATAGAGTGAATGATGACTTTTTCCTCTTACACCTGCTGTCAGGAAATATGTGGCCAACTCTGCGACTGTTCACTTTCTCATGCTTCGGAGTGATTTACGCGACTTCGTTGTTGTCCCTTCAAAATCCGTATGTTGGTCATCTGCACCCCATCCAATTCTCAAAAGCGTCACCATGTTCCCTTCAGCTGACAATGGAAGTCCGGGTTTTCTATCTTGTCATCATAGCACAACATATTCTATATATGCTAAATTTAATTGTAAAATGCAGAATAAATGCTTGTCTTATATTTTGTGCATTGTTAATTTGCTGTCTATATTTTTATTTCCAGAAATATTTTCATTGATAATCAATGCTTTACTTCCATTATTTTGTTTCACTAGCAAAATTACAGCGAAAACACTGTACTTAAGTTGTATGTTGAACTTTTGGCATCCCTCTAAGATGGAAACTTGCTAAAACAGAATTTTTTTCAACTAACTACTGTACGCATAAGCATAAGTTCTTTTGTTCATTTCAAAATGTCAGGTCTGCTTGAAAAGCACCCACAGAAGAGCAATGTTCAGTGATAAGATTTTTGCACTATAAACGTGTGAAAGGCAAAAAGCATTTAAATTGCAGTAATATTAATAAGTGGGAGGAACTATTCAATTCTGGGACAGAACAATTGTCAATGACCTCTCTTCCTCTAGAAGACCAGTTGAAGTTTCAATTATCGCTTTGCAAAATCACATCCATAATGGTATTAGTGAAGGTACGTGAATCAAAATTTTTCAAACTGTTAGTTTGAGTAATATTAGAGTTGAAAGCATGCATTCATCCACTCAAACTCTGTCCTTTTTGCACATGAAAAGTCCTTTTTGCATATGTAAAAAAATACAATCCACTTTTATTATTAGTATTAAGGTTCAATTAGTATTTTTTGTAGTTCTTTTGATTTCCCCTTTAAAATACAAAAATTCTAGTCCCGCTCCCCCAGTTCATGCACATTATGAAAATTATTTAAGTCACTATGTGCTGCAGAAATATATATATTTTTTATTGTGATTATTGCACAAACTACAAAGTAGACACACCACTATCACCATCATTGTCGTTATCATCAAAATCACTATTGCTTTTCCCACTATCACTTTTTCTCCCTCAACTGTATCGATCATACTTTCTATAGACACTTTGCACAGTCACAAGTTCATCATTAAAATGGAAGGTCTTCAACTTTATAATCCATTTTCAACTTCTCCCATGCAGAAATAAGGTATCTTCTTCAGTTAATTCATTCTGATGTGCTTGGAAAAAGCCCGCTTTTCTAAAGCTGTTGCAAATAGTGGATTGATTTACATCTTTCCATGCCTTTGTATATAATGTAGTGCATTAAAAAAGGATAGATATTTTAAATATCATTTTGTCCTTCCCTGACTCCTTAACACTTGGTGATAATAATAATAATAATAATAATAATAATAATAATAATAATAATATTTTATTGTCGTTAGGCTGTACAGCAATTGACAAAGTCAGGCATGGATACAAAAGTGCAAAAAACAAATTACAGACTATAGAGAGGAAATCACATGTCTAGGGAACATGAATTAACTCCCTCTGCACGTGTCTGGTTCATACAGCAAAGTGAAGACTTCTAAGCTTTGGGAATAAGAAAGCTCACAGAACAGAGAGACCAGTGTCTAAACGTTGTTGGAGATCATTTTTAAAAGTAGTAAAAGTTTCACTGTCAATTATTAAATTGTTGCTTTTCTACATCAGTTTGTCTCATTAATTATTGAACACTCCTTGTAATTTACAAAGGTTACCTTTTTCTTCTGGTGGCCCGATAAACCTTTAATTTGAAGAGATTCTGCTGCCGAAACAAAGGCATCTAGCTGATCTTTTGGTAATTTCACTTGACCACGATACACAAAGTCGATCAAATGTCTCAATTCTTGGAATTTCATATCCTTCAGGACTACAATGGGATTTTTCTCAGATTCTTGAGAAAACAGCAACTGAAAAGAAAAAAAGAATAATAATAATACATATAAATCAGCATTTACAGTTAGTGTAAGAAAGAAAAGTACATTCGCATATTGAAGCTTTTCTGGATCACTGTTGTAAGGGAATTTAGTTATGATCTCTATCCAAGAAATGCAAATGCAACAGCCACCAAATAGCAAGTGGTGTAACGTTAAAGATAAAGACTTACGTTGTTGTTGTCACTTTCGTTTTTTATAAATGCATCTGAAAATCTCAATTTTAGCTTCTTTTTAGTTACAACAGTATTCCATAAAAGCATCAATATTAAATTTTGAGGAGAAAGTGTCCACTCATTTTCCCCACAGTCCATTAAATTCACAATATTTGAACTTTCTGTGCATCTTTTGTTCGTTAAGATTAACAGAAATTGGAAAAAAAAAAGTCCTAAGTGATTAAAAGAAACATACAAACATATCACAAGCACGTACATTGCATCATTCATACATTTTCAATCAGTCATTCAATTTCTGTTGACATGTCAAAAAATTGTGACAAGCTGGTACATCTGATGATATGAATTGATATGAAAGCACTCTGGTGTTGAAAACATGAAGATAGATTTAGTTAAGCTCAAAGTGACTACATTAATAGAATAAGTAAGTGCAAGGAAGCAACACACCGCTTGTGATCATCAAACGTGTCACATCATTGCTTGTACCGCACTTGTGCCACCTCTAATTGTGGGCAACACATATAAGAAATTAAACAAACTTCTATTACTCACATGCAAAAATTTTTACATCTGCACTCCCACATTGGATTATGACCAACACACAGTTCTCTTAAAGTAAATACAAATGGTTCTTTAATAAGTGGGAAAACTTTCTCGAAGGTAGGAACAATTAATTAACAAAAAAAATTACCCATGTACTTAGCTATGTACTCCCCCCCTCCACACACTTTCATTAATTTCATTAAAAAAAATCCAGAAACAAGTTAATTAATCTTGTGCTGAAAATATTTTGCTGAAATTTCAGATTTGTGTTAAATGAATGTGAATTTTGTGTTAAACATTTGTTACAAATAACTCTTGTTTCTGAATGTCTTTTGCAAGTGAAATTAGAACACAAACTGCACTTCATTGAAGAGGAATTTTTTGCAGAGGGCGCTGAATATATCACCACTATATTTTCAGATTTTTGCTTCTACATTTGAGAGAAAAAAAATTAAAGACAATATTTGAAGCCATTTCTGATGAAATTATTTAAAACGGTTTTAAAAGCACCAATGTTTTATGCAAAATTACTCATATTTTTGAAAAATTGAACAAGACCTTATTTTAAAATCCTTTTTTCTAATGAGCACATTTCATCTAAGAAAAAAAACTTGTCTTCAATATTTTAGTTGTCGAAAGAGGGGAAAAAAAAAAAAAAAAAAAAAAAAAAAAAAATTGAACTTTTGCAATTATCGAAAAATCAGGGTTTTCAACAAAAATGAGACATTCACTATTCTCTTAAACGTTCTTCAGCCTATCCAACAGCAAAATTTAATGAAAAACGATTTTTTTTTGTTGAAAATGTCCCAGGAGCTTCATGTAAAGAACACCCCCACAAAAAAATTAAATATATCAGCCTCATCGATGGTGGAATATCAATTTTGGAGAAAATCAGCAAACAATTTAGCTGCTAGCGTTGTTCACAGACGGACGTTTTGCCGTCAATCGATTTTTCAGTATCAAGGACCTACAAAACATGAATTCTGGCTAAGCCTCGTGTTAGAAGACTTTTTTCTCAAGAGAGAGAGGAGAGAGAGGAGAGAGAGAGGAGAGAGAGAGGAGAGAGAGAGGAGAGAGAGAGAGAGGAGAGAGAGAGAGGAGAGAGAGAGAGGAGAGAGAGAGAGGAGAGAGAGAGAGGAGAGAGAGAGAGGAGAGAGAGAGAGGAGAGAGAGGAGAGAGAGGAGAGAGAGAGGAGAGAGAGAGGAGAGAGAGAGGAGAGAGAGAGAGGAGAGAGAGAGGAGAGAGAGAGGAGAGAGAGGAGAGAGAGAGGAGAGAGAGAGGAGAGAGAGAGAGGAGAGAGAAAGAGGAGAGAGAGAGAGAGAGAGAGGAACACATCTTAAAAATATCAAATAACTTGTCATAATAAATAAAACGCTCATTAACCGAAATAATAGAAGTATCACTCATAACAGTAGCCAAATTAACCTGAGACAGCTGCAAATTCATTTCCACAAAATCAGCTTTATAATTATTAAAATGTTTTGAATCTACTTCAGCATGAGGGGGGGAGAGAAAAAAGGGGAGGAAAAAGAAGAAGAAGAGTTAAAGTTTCAGATTAAAAATGTTGCCTCAAAATTAATTTCTGAAAAAAAGGATCTTCCAAGTATACGGGATCGCCCTCACAAGACAAGGAATGCTTCAGAGTAACAAATCCAGTAATCAATTGTTAGAATTTAAAATATCGAAAACTATATCAACAAGATTAAAAATGAAACAAATGAACTAATAGTTTAGATTCTGATCTAATATAATACCTCCATTATTTTCATTACATCTGGGGCAGATAAAGTTCCCTTATGTTATGTGACGTGCCTGTATCCTCTGAAGAAATCCATAAAATTGTTACAACTAGTGGTGCTACAGAATGGCACAGACTTTCTTGTGCCATTCATTTCCTAATTTCATTGGTCTGGGCTAGCTTTTCAGTTTTACCCCATCCCAGCTGCCATCTATTACCTCCATTACATTTTGTCAAATTTACTCAATTTTCCGGTCCACTAATGGTAGACTTGAAACATTACTTTGTGAATATTATTGAAGAGTAAAACCTCCTATAGGGACATTTTCATTGAAAAAGTTGGACCGTTTTTAAGAAAATGCTGTTTCAGTGTTCCTGAAAATGTGTCTTTAGAAGCTCATTTTCACTTCTTCTTCTTCTTCACAAGAAACTTCACACAAGAACTTCTTCACAAGAAATCATTTGATTTTAGAGAACTTCACAAGAAAGCAATTGTATTCACAAATACAAATGCAATAATGTATTCCAATTACAGGTAGAGTAAATATTAACTGTGTGAAAGATATTTCAGGACATATGCTTACTAACTTTGGAGTTTTCAAGATACTTTGTGGGACATAATTTCAAGCACTTGTACTGACAAATGCAATAACAAGTACAAATCACAGCTAATGTAAAATATTAACAATGGCAGAAAGGTGTTAAAAAAAGTGTAATTTAAAAAAAATAAAACATTCAGCAACATGGAATTTAAGTCCTCTTATACAGGTCATTTAGCACTATCTCTACCCAAAGTTTCAGGAAAAAACTTGGATCAGTTTTTGAAAAATTTTTTATTATATTTTTTTATATTTCACGTAATCCACCAACTATTCAAAAAATATAAAAACAAGATTGACTGTAGTGAACTACTAGCTGCTTGGAAAGTATCACCTAGAAATTTTTGTTGTAATATACATTACGAATATCACCCTAACAACAAGAACAAATGCCTTTAATAATGCACCTATTTGGAGGATGATAAGATTAGTGAATGATTTGAAGATTGATTTGCAATATTCATTTGATGGAAATCATCAACTAAGACACATTTTGCATGATTTTCACTGATTTTGGAAATAGTTGTGCATCAACATTAATTATCAAAAAAGCTTATTGTTTTTCCGTTATTACTTTCCCGTATACATATGTATATATGGAGTAATATTCATAGTATAGGGAAAGTTATGTAATGCTGCATGAAAAAACTGGATTTTTGGCAGAAAAAATTCATTCTGGGCCCTGATAACGAAAAAGTGGATAAATCCAGTTCCTAAATTAAGAAAAAAATCCCATAACACGTGGTGCAGCCAGAATCCCAGTTTTGTGCACCCTTCACACATTCTGCAAACAACTTGTTAATGTATTTCTTATTATTGCTTGTCAGACATTGAAATATTGAAGCCGGACTGATACCAATTGGCCAGCTCTGATTTCGCCACGATTTCGCTAATTTCTAACGATTCTTCTACATATTCCCTGATTTTTCTTGGATTTCCATGTTTTCCAGAAAGTGGCCATCCTGATTTTTGTACTCCTTGTAATGCTATAAAATTTCTGTTGACATGGCTCATCAAACCAGAGTTGACTGTGAATTAGTCACATAAGAGTGAGGTGCCAATCTAAAGGGGATTAGTTTTGTTAAACTAATACAACTTTAATAATACTGATTGGTGAAATGAGATTGCTCATCAACAATAAAACTTTGTGGTTGCTTGCAGATCATGCTCCATATCTAAGTATACAGAAAACCGCATCCAATAAATCCTTCTAATTCCAATGTTCTTTTAAAAAGACCACTTTTCCATATATTACAGTAAATGATTGACATTCTTGGTACCTTCGTGAGTACTGTGCAGAGAAAAATTTCCACGAACATCTCCTAGTTAGATCACTCAGTGTCATTTATTTTTAATTAGTATGCAGTTTTCACTTGCAGTGTTAACTGTGATGGGCGGTCATGAAACTGCTTTGTTTTGGCGATAAAAATTAACGTTAATGAAGTGTCCCTTAATAACAAATAAAGAAGAGGACAGGCAAGGTTGATAAAACTTTCCACACCATATATTTCAAGGAATAGTATTCCAAGTCAAAATGTCATATAAATCTCTTTACATCCCTCAATCCTCTTATAGTGAAAAGAGTTTCAAATCTTGAAATGAAGCACCACTTCAAGACCACCACAAGAACGAAAACTTCAGTCATCACAAAACTTAAATATTTCCTTCCTACATCATAAAACCATATGTTACACAGACATTTTTACGATTACAATATTACTGTCAAAATGCTAGTGAAAGTCTGATTCCTCTTGCAATGTTTGGCAGGCAGAATTATAACAATACACATCACCATTCATTTGTCTGTGTCTCCAGCAAAAGCTTAGAAAGGCACATCTGGCAGGTATTTTCATGTTTAAGTTTTATTTATGTTCTGCAAGTTCACAATAAAAATTAATTTTAAACATATTAGTTGTCTGGCTTCTCCATTTTCAAACAGGCAGTTACATGAAAAAGTATTACTAAAAACACTTTTTAAAATTTTTATTTCATTACAAAATTAGGTTTAATTATTATTAATCTAATGAATCCAATTGTAAATAATACCATAAATGACTGAAAAATAGTTTAGTAATTCACAGTATTTCACCAATATGCTTGTAGGTGCATTAAAAATTCTTCCACAATATCCTAACAAGAACAGGCTTAAAATTGTTCTGATTTGTGTTCTTGAAAGGAATTACTGTATTTGCTCATGTATTAGCTGCACCAACTTTCTTTGTCACAATAAATTGAAAAATCTTGTGTGAAAGCTACACTGAATATTTTGATGTTGCTCTGTAAATTTTATAATAAAAATATGCATTTATTTTTAAAAAAATATGTAAGCCCTTAATGTGGAATTGGATGGGAAAGTGCCATGTCAAATTTGATTGGTTGTTTCTGCGCATCTATCAGAGTGCTTTGTTAATTCCAATGCTGAGAATAACTGAGGCAACATGATGATGCAATACCATGTGGCTTCTGAAGTGGCGAAAAAGTTTTAAAGCGTGCAGCATTTCTAATACGATGGACAGGAGACAGGACAATGTGTTAAGAAATGTTGCCAGCGACTGTGAAAGTTACATTGAATTGGGAGGGGGGAGCAACTCCAGGAGCCATGGAGATTCAATTTAACATCAACTTGTATACTGTGTGCATTTGTGATAAATAAATGTTCGTTTTTGGCATAAATATAATTTTTTTTTTCCTTCCAATGATTTTTGTTTTAAAGAAAAATCTTGTATATGAGCCGAACCCCCATTTCACAAGTTACTTTTCATGAAAAAAGTGTGGCTTATACATGAGCAAATATGGTAATTGATTACCTCTGTAGGAGTCGTATGAGCCCCAAAATGTGTTTTATTGTCTTGGAAACCCTCACACAAAAACGATGTTTATAGAAACATTTTAGAATCCTATGAACGGAACTGTAAAAAATGATCAGTTCCCCACAAGAAGTCTAAGATGAGTCAAATGACAGATGAATACTACGCAATTAGATCATAATATCAAGCTCAATTGCATAAATACAAGTTTTTAAAACAAGCAACATCAGGAGTAGCAAAAATAATAAAGCAATATTATAAACAAGTTACATGCACTATTTTTTGTACAATAGCATTATAATTTTTTTTTCAAATTGAAGTCAAATTTGGAAACAAATTTTACATGTAAAGTTTTTTTTAATTTGCAATATGGATGACTGCATAATGATGTCACGTGAATTTATCATTTGTGTGAAAAGACCAGTCAATTGTATGGTTTAATCACCACATTAAAATTCTGAAATATGCACTATAATATGCAATTAAAAATAGCAATACTTCATTTCCTCTATAAACCTCTCTCGATAAAATTCAGGAGAAGCATGCTTGGAATGAAAAGATTTCTTTTCGTGCAAACAATGTAATTTACCCTAGTTCGTGAGAGAAATAACTGAAGAGAGAAATTCACCACAACAAGACATTGTATGTCCTGTTCAATTTCTTCCGACTGGTTTAAAAAATATATATAATAAAAAAAATCCTACATTTGCACAAGTATTTCATCTCCAGAATAAAAATTTTAAAAATGCCCAAACTGTGACAAGCTGTTTCGAATCCAGGAATTCTCATAAATAAATAGAATCTATGAAAAGAAGAAAGTCTCTATTTTAACAAAATATGTGCCTATAATTACACGAATAGGCACCAACAGGAAAAATCAGCCAAATATGAACATGTTAATTTATAATGCATCTTATTCCAACCAAATGTCTAGAAATTTCACTTACCTATACACCGAAGCAAAAGACACAAATACGCAAAAATCATAGAAATCCGCTCCCTACCTATTAGTTATACATTCAGTGATGTTCCTTCGAAATCATTCAATGCGGTGAAGGTCCTCAGCATTATTTTCAATTGACAACTATCCTTCAAATCTCACAGACTCTTATATTGAGCATTACTAAAAATTGTTTTTCTTTATGAGACTGGGGATCAAGTCAGTGTCCTTAAAACATTATGCTTTTCCACATTAAGGTCTAAATTGGAGTAAGCTTCAGCAATTTAGTCTCCTTTAAAAAGTCTCCACAATATTTTAGTAATGTGCATTTATGAAATACCCAGTTTTAAGAGAGACAGGTAGTTACCCGCTACACGGAACTGACAATAAAGATCTTCTATCAAGATTCCTTCTTTCATTTTCATATTTCACAGTCAGTCCCACATAATAGTTACAAACCTTTTTTGTATTCCAGTCTAGTGATAAATTTACATCTAACTCTATTGCAAACAAAATGACTCGGAACGTCAATAACTATGAACCAAACTGCAAGAACGATTGGGTATCTGCAGATTCACTAAACGCACTTAGTGCTGCTGCAAAATTTGTCAATTCTAATATTCGAAGAAAATGCAAGATCTGCAAGAAGGCAAGAAGGTTTGGAACACAATCACATACCTCAAAGTAAGGACTACAGGCAGCTAACACAACTTTGTGTGCCTTCACATATTGTCCATCAGCTGCTATGGTGCAGTCTACCAAAGTTCCCTTCGCCAGCAGTTCTTCAAAAACACTAATTACGGCAGGATGATGCTCATCCCATTTGAGGGACAGTTCCTCCATCTTCACTCAAAGGCTGTAAAAACATGAAAAATAGATAAGTAAGAATATTCCAATAGCTTTACAATTATCATTTAAGAATTGAAGAGATGGATTTCAAAAATATATCACAAAAAGCTCTTCCACTTATTTCATACTTTTGAATTTTTTATACCTTTGAATAAATAAGCATAATTTGGAGAAAAAAAATCACAGAATTTTCAGTTAACTTACTAAGTACAGTTTGGAAAGATTTCCTATCTGATTAGATGCATCAAAACCTTTACCACAAAATGAAAACATTTTAAAAATGTTTGTGTTTTGGAATCCACTTCTTCAATTGACAGAGAAAATTATTGAGTTCCTGTACAATTTATGTGAAAATGTACTTTACATTTGTAACGAAATGGGTTCAGATTAAATGAAAATTGGGTAATTCAAATGTTTGGACATCTTACAGATAAGACTGAAAGCCCCCCTACCAAACAAATCTGATGATTCCTATGACAATTAAGTACATTCAATTCACTTACTTTAAAGTATCAAATATTAGTTCAATACAGCAACATAAAATTTCTCCGGTTACAATGGCATTTGACCATGAATTAAGATATTAGAAAAAGAAATTTCCAATTTTAAAAATTAATGTTTAACCAGGATTTTTGGAGAATATTTCCAGGGTTTTACAGAAGAACAGATCCTGAATTCTAAAGCATTTTTGAGCTTATAGATCCAATAATGCAAACAAAATTGTTTTATTGTAAAGTATAGTTGACATTCCAATTTTTTGAATAAAAGCCAGCATTTTTCTTACTTTGATTAGCAACTTTCAATGACTTAGCCATTATCAGATCTGCTGCCTGAAAGTGAGACATTCAACCGTCGACTATTAGCAATGCCATTAGACGATCAATGACTAAGTAAGCACTGTGAACAGTTTCCTTGGAGAAAGCATTCATTCCACATTTAGTGTAACCTTACTTCTGTAACTAAGAAGCTAAAAACTAATGATTTAAAAAATGAAGTGTACAAATAATGTAACACAACAATCTTTCATAGTATTCAGAGTTTACTTTCTATTCTTAAGGAACAATATTTATAGTTTTCACACCCCAAATTCTAACAAATAAACATCATTCATTACAGTCAAAATAATTTTTTAATTTGTTTGAAATTAATGTGACACACTTTGGATACACATTAACATAGCCTGGTACTCTCTCACAGAATATCTTAACTCGGTAAGTTCAGTACCCACTCTATTCGCTACCAAGCAATGTGGAACTATGATGGAGAATAACATCTTTAACCACGTACAAAAAAAAAATGCAAATATTCTTCTCCTAGGCATTGACCTTTTCCTGATTATAGAGAATCAATTGAAAAATAGGCGTGGAGCTGGCTGTGATACAGTATTACATGTTTAGCCCATTTCATAATTATTTTTGTTTACTTCCAACATTGTACTTCACAAATTCTTCTTGTATTTTATATCTGATGTACTAATTTTAAAAGCTATATCCCACTAATAAAGATAATTATTATGGTAACAACGTGACTCAGTTTTCACTCCTGGACCTTGCCTTAACATTGTTGATAAAACACACTTTGTTTGCAAACAAAGGAACAACGAATCCATAACAATAGTGATGATTGTTGTTATTTAATCAGTTCCCATGATTGAAACAATATAAATCAAAGCAACTATACATTTCAACATTAAAATTAATTTCTACTTTTCATTTTAAAGAAATATAATAACATGTTTTAATGTAAATGCCTGTTTATGTAAAATTAATATTCATAAACAAATGTCAGTTGTTTTTTTTAAGATTTACATCTGAATTATGGTACTGCGCAATAAAACACTGTTAAAGATTTACACGAGACTACTTTTACGTAATTACCACGGTAATTTGTTTTACACATAGCCTATTGGTTAAATAAATGAACATGAATGAACACCAAAAAATGACGTAAATTGGATTGTTACCCTTTACCAGTCCAACGAAGTCCGCACTCTTGAAACACAAATATTCTCGAACACAAGAACAATCGCACACGCAATAAATTGGCTAATACCAGACGATCAAGCGATTGGCAGTTCATACGTCACAGACTCAAAAGCAATTTCAGGGTTCAAATAATATTCCCTGTTGCACATATCGAAAAGACTTTTCATGTAAATCCACAAAATACGTGGTTACCCAAATTGTACCACACAAACACACCAACAGAAACAAGCAAACAACGCACAGACGCGTTGGCGCAGCATTCTCCAGTTCCTCCAGAGGGCGCTGTTTGGCGTCTCCCACACGTGTTGCCAACAGCGTCAAAATAACACATGCCAACCCTGAAGAGAAATAAAAAGAGTAATAATCACGAAGTGACTTCGTGGTAATAATAATCACTTTCCACCATGGTATTTCGTATATAGACAGAGTAATGTAAATGAAAACCTCGACTTTACTTCAAGTCTAAAGTAGTAAAAGCATTTACTGCCAAGCAAAAGCATTTACTAAACATGATGTGAATAATTTTTCACTTTTATTAGGAAGTAAATGCTGGAAAAATAAGTAAATACGTTCTTGTTGGAGAATGCTGGGCAAGGGAACTTCATTACTAGAGACCAGGCTTTTAGAAAAATACAATTTTTTCACCTTTTAATCTTAAGCATTAAAATTTAAGTGGAAATGGCTCCATGGATTCAATAGACCAAATTGCATAACAACTAAAATTAAGTATTTTAAGTTGCATAAAATAAAAATGTTCGTCAAAACAAATATTATTACACACTTCGGTCAATTTTACATGAATAAATTAATATTTTGAGTATTTTTAAAATTGTCAACTTGAAAATTTGACTTTTGGGTAGTACCGGTGTATGATAAAGACGTGTGAATTTGGAAAGCAATGGTTGGCCACACGTCATGTCACTGTGGGATTTCCCGGGATTGAGTTTGGTTCACAACCTAACAAAACGTCGGAGGGTCATTTCTACACTTCAGATAATAGCACTCTGAACGAAAGCAGATCCTGTTTAAATTTCCTCAGTCAGATTGCTCTGACGAAATGTGCAGAGTCAAAGAAGATGACGTCCCGTTTTTATATCGCGACTTCTCTCGATCTTGGTTACTGTTTTCATATGGATAATAAATATTATCGTCATTTTAAAACATATTTTTCACTTTTTAAACACAAAAATAAACATTTTCCTTTTTTAGCACGTAAAAGTCAGAGTCCAAGTCATCGCAGGATAAAGGAATATCAGAAAAGAAGTCTCTAAGCACAATTTATTTACAGTAAACTTTAAATAATAGACGAAAAATCAAAATTCTTTAAATCTTACCTCACTTGAAAAGAAAATCCATTTCCTTTTCAACATTCGGCAAGTCCGTTCATTACATTGTTGTTGAAATCTGTTATATTCGTTATATTCAGGATGAAATTCTTTTCTATGGACATCATCGCCAAAGCCGTTGATCGTTCCCCTCTCATCGTGTTCTTCAAAAATGTCTTGATTCTTTTCAGAGTTGAGAAACATATTTCATCCTCTACTAATGTCATTGATATAATCAGTATTAATTTCAACAACTGAGATGTTTCGCTCATTGAGTCAACTAAAATTTTTAATTGTTTTTTAAAAGAAATTCTGACAAACTAACAGCACCTGACATACGTAGATCTAAATTCTTTTGTTGAATATATTGAAGATAGCTCATTCTGAAGTTTCCTTTTGTTTATAAATTTGTAAATTGAACGCACTTTTTACAAAATTTCTTGAAGGAATTTTGATGAATAAAAAGTGAAAACTTTTCTTCAAAAAGCGATGAAGCTTGAATATGTCCTACGAACGTAAATGGAGCTTTCGTTTTACTCAAAATCACATCACGTACCTCTTTTGCCTCTCGTTTCCCTTCTAATTTATCACACTATCTTTTCTTTGATGAAGCTCTCGAAATTTTAGCAACACCATTATTTTTACAATAATCTGACCACGAAAGGACCAAAAAGGACCTAAACGGACGGCAATTTGATAGTGATGATGCAGTGACTGATGCTGTGAATTTCTGGATGGACTCGAAACCAAAAACCTTTTATAGCCTGCGAAGGTTGTATGATCGTACCCGCAAGCGTATTAGTGTACAAGGTTATTATGTTGAAAAATAAACTAGTGTTATGAAATTTCTGACATGATTTCATTGTTAGGCTAGAAACTTTTCGACCACTCATCATACATTTACTTCCACAATTTACTAAATTGTACGTTGAAACAAAGCCGAGTCGACACACATTAAACCAAGAACTGACCTTATAGAAGCGACCACTACACTGCACCGTTCACGATGTCTGTAACTATTTGTCGCTTGACAGCCGCCTATTTTAAAGTGTCCAGTGACATTAGGTCATTGTTACACTTCCTGCCTTATAAAATGATTTTTTAAAATTAATTCGCGAACGTCCTCAACGGGCTCGTGGCCTCAGTAATGTGCTTACCACTGTTAAAAAGATTCACCCAAAGGTCTCCCAAGAGTCAAAAAAATCTTCCACTGCGCATGCCCGAACGTGGCCTCCCTCTCCAAAGCTACAAATATTACCCCACCTGCCTGTGCTCTTTGTCTCAACATAGCTCCCTCTCTGTCTTTCTCTCGTAGGTCGCGCATTAATTCAACACTGCGAGTTTGGCGATAACAAACTGATGAGTGAGAAGGATCAGACGAAAGGCAGCTTACGTGTTTCTACATAAGGGGTTGTCCAAACGATCAACAGAAAATAAGCCGTGTCTTGAAGAAGGGTTTCAGTAATACGAAAATGTGATGGACCAACACATTGATTAATTAGTCATTTCTTTGGACACTCCTGGCAGTGCGAGTATCTTCTTCTGACGACAAGAGTAGCGACGGCGAGTGACGGCCAGTGCGATCGCTCCGTCTCGTATACTGCAATTTTTCTAACAGTGACCCTCAAGGCCACTCAAATTCCATCTTCGCGATGGAATATGTCACGGCATTTCGCGTTTTTCTCGGTCTTGCCGGTAGAAGTCGCATGATCGCAAGCACTGCTTGATACGGTTGCGATCATGCGAAATCTAGCGGAACGACTGAGAGAGATGTGAAATACCGTGACATATTCCATCGCGAAGATGGGATTTGAGTGGCCTTGAGGGGCGCAGTTAGAAAAATCGCAGTATAGTCGCCTCCGCGCTTCCTTAGCGCCGAGAGGGGAAATCTCAGCTGCTGCAGGGTGGGGGAAGGCTCTGAGACGTCACCAACCATCATGGCGGACGTCAGACGTCCGCCATGATGTGGTTGCCCCTCAAATCCCATCTTCGCGATGGAATATGTCACGGCATTTCGCGTCTTTCTCGGTCTTGCCGGTAGAAGTCGCATGATCGCAAGCGCTGCTTGATACGGTCGCGATCATGCGAAATCTAGCGGAACGACTGAGAAAGATGACAAATACCGTGACATATTCCATCGCGAAGGTGGGATTTGAGGGGCAAAGTTAGAAAAATCGCAGTATAGTCCCTCCAGGCAGTGGAGGAGAATATCGACTACCCGGTACCTCCTACCGCCACACGCCTTGCCTTTGCATGACATCATTAGGGAGTGGATTTCTGTTTTTGCATATTTTTGTCCGTTGCTTCCGGGTATAGCTAAGTGAAATTTCTTGACACGATGCTAAATAGATTAACACGTTAGTGCATATTTGGGCGATTTTTCATGTTGGTGCATATCCGTGTAGTTAGAAGCGCATCTTTCATTAAAAAAGAGACTTATCTATAAAAGTTTCATCTTTTCGTATACCGGTAATCAATTAATTTGTGAGCGTTCATAGATTCGAAAAAGCTTGTCAGTCTGCGTTTTTTGTTTTTGTTTTCTATAGATGATAAAATTCTTGTGCAAATGGAAGATGTGAGGGAGACATCATAGATTTTTGTTAAATAATTAACATTTGTTATTATATTGTATATTATTTGTGTAGTGGGTATATGATACAGTAACATCTGAGCCGGAATTTAACTTCCCGGGCCGGAGAAATTTTTCGGTTAAGGCAGGTTCCGGTTTAGACATATTTTATTGTACTATACAATGCCATTTTTCGAATAATTACGTAAATATTTAAACCAATTTTGCCAAATAAAGGAAGGTAACAAACGAAAACTTTTGGCCCTTTCGGGGGAGGGGGCACCCCTCCCATGGATCCGCCACTGGCAGTCGGCTGGTCCAGGTTGTGCAATGATCCCTTCAGCTAATATTTATTAATTGTATCGTTAATTATAATTTCATTCTCCTGTTAGCATGTTTTATTTATTTACTAGTAAAATACGTCACCTGTAAATTAAAACAGCTGGAAATTAGGGGGGGGGATTAAAGTTGGTCCACTCTTGATTTAGACTGCATCGTTCTCAATGTTCTCGCAAAACGTCGTTTCCATCACAGAAGGCTTGATAAGGGAAAATAGACAAAATCTGTGGCTCGTTTAACTCTGCAACTGGTTTTTATTACACGAACATTTCTTACCAATTCTTGCCAAAACGATTGCTGCTATTTGTATTCATAATTCAATTTAATACGTAGAAGTGATACGGCACATGGTGTTTTCCTTACGCCATGATACGGCAGAGAAACAATGCAATTTAATCTGTAATGTAATATTCGTCTATTTATTAACTCCAAATACAGTAAATAAACCATTATTTACTCATCTCGTAGACGAAAATTCCTCTTAACTAGGTGATCTATATAGATTATTTCTATAGGAGAGATCCCTTTTCAGGCCGAAGTACTGAGCCGTTGAAGAAAACTATGGAAACGCTCGAAAGGTGTTTGTACAGAGTGCGGGATAGAATGACAAATTGCGTTACGTATCACCCATATTTAGTAATTAATATAGCGAGCAGATGTGCTTATAATCGCAACATACTGCTCCACGCTGTTGTGCAAAACTGAGAAACGAGGGTCACAACCAAATTTTCGTGTCCAATGGGAGCATAGTTTTCATTTTTTATCAACAAAACGATTCATTTTTACTCCTTTTATTCCAAGCTTAGTGTTTAACAGAAAGATACTGCACTCCGTATTTGCATTTGGGAACGTGAAAAGCATATAACAGTAATAATAATTTTCGCAATGTTACGACATTAGTTTCTACAAAAGTTCGTAGTGATACTGTCGTTTAAAACCACTTAAAACCATTTTCTCAAGCATTACTCAAAACCAAAGGCGTACTGGACACTATATTTTACATTTGAAGGAGTTTGCTCTGTTGACGGTTTAGGCCTCGGGGCAGATTCCGTTGCATTTCTCAGCCATGCTGGAGGACGGAGAAACCCACAAATCCCCCGTGCTGGAGCACCACTCATGTTCATTTAAAATAATGTGCTACAATGAAATAAAAAATAAATTATTGTGTTAAAGCTGATCCATTGTGCCCATACTTTAAAACTTTAAATCATTATTCAGTAAGGGAATATAGGTCTAAAAATTGTAATATATCAGTAACTATTAGCGTGCGAAAATTTCGCATGGGTTCAGCTAGTATTATTTTGTTTCTTTCTAAGGGTTAACCCTGAAGTGTTCACAATAAAGATTTGTACATGAGAATTCTGAAAATTTATTGACATAATAAAGCGGTACACTCCGAAACCAAACATAGGGGCATAAATTGGGTAACTTGTTTACTTGAATATTGAAAACGGATTGGCTTGGTCGACTAGCTTTGCTAGAATCTGTAGCACCTGATTATCTCTTGTGAAGAACTAAAAATAAAATGAAGGATTAATGAAATCTACAAGTTCTAGCACTAAGATGGATATTCTTCTCAACAGCTTCAATTAATGTTTCGGTATCTTGAGACAGAAGACAAAGGGACTGAAACAAAATATTATTCTGAAATGAAACAACAGAATTAAAACGGGCGCTATATATTGGTGTTTGATTACAACTACTAAATTATTCCCTAGTTGATTTGAAGATCTTGGGGCAATAACATGACATGCCACATTTCTTATGAAAATGAGATATTAGTGTATTTTGAAGTCCCATAGGTGTAAACAGATGTTGAGTGTTTATTTTAAAGATTTGCCGCAAGATAGCAGTGCAATTCATAAATTAATGTTCTTTATCCCAATGTGCACAATGCAATGTCAAAACCTTCACTTTCCTCTTTCTCTAAACTTACGTATAGTGGCATAGCATATTATTGCCCCTAGATCATCATTTGATTGATCGTGGATATTTGGAGAATTTGTAAGAAAGACATTCAAAACTTTAACTCACCTTCGAAATATTCTTAAACCCTTTCTTTTGACTCGAGCATTTAGATCATGCATAGCTTTTATTCATTCTCAACCGGAACAGAAGGAACGTGGCATTGGTCCCAGATCCAAAAAAAATCAAGAAGATCAAAGTGATCATCCACGGGCTCCGTCGCAGAAACGGTAAATTCTGAAACACGTAATAATGTTAATCTACTTTATAGTATAATGCTGTTATTATCAAAATAATATGGAGGTATTCTAAAACATAATTCGAATGCCTTTAATTACAGAGAAATTGATCGTAATAACTGATATAGACAACAAGGCAATATATTGATTATTAATCGGAGACGATCGCGTATTTCATCTATAACCTAATTCGTCAGTCATCTCTTTGCGTGACCACCAGCAGTGTGTATATGACGGCTGACCGGGTTAATGCACGTAAATATCGTAATTCGTCAGTCATCTCTTCGCGTGACCGGCAACGTGTGTGATGACTGATGATCGAGTAATGCGAAAACACTCCTAATTCGTCCGTCATCTCTTCCCATAACCGACAACTGTGTGTGTGTGAATGCTAATGATCAGGTAATGCGCTTATTTATTCTAATTCGTCCGTCATCGCTTCACGTGACCGGCAACTTCGCGTAACGCGCGTATAAATAAACTGAAACGTCCGTCATCTCCTTACGTGACCGGCAACTGTGTGCGTGTGAAGGCTGATGATCAGTATATAACCTAATTCGTCCGTTATCTCTTTGCTTGACCGGCAGCTGTGTGTGAAGGCTGGTTACGCGCTTACGTATCTCTTTGCATGACCTGCAACTGTGTGTGAAGGCTGATGATGATCAGGCAATGCGCGTATAGAGTATATCCTAAATGGTCCGTCGCGTCTTTGCGTGACCGGCAACCGTGTATATGAAGCCTGATGATCGCGTACAAATACCCTGATTCGTCCGTCATCTCCTTACGTGACCGGCAACTGTGTGCATATGTGAAGGCTGGTGAGGCAATGTCCTTAAATAATCTAATTCGTTCGTTATCTCTTAGCGTGACCGGCAACTGTGTATATGAAGGCTGATGATCGCGTATAAATACCCTGATTCGTCCGTCATGTCCTTACGTGACCGGTAACTGTGTGCATGTGTGAAGGCTGATGGTCAGGCAATGTCCTAAAATAATCTAATTCGTCTGTTATCTCTTTGCACGACCTGCAACTGTGTGTGTGAGTGAGGGCTGATGATCAGGCAATGCGCGTATAGAGTATACCCTAAATGGTCCATCGCGTCTTAGCGTGATCGGCAACCGTATATATGAAGCCTGATGATCGCGTATATACTGCGATTTTTCTAAGAGCGACTCTCAAGGAAACTCAAATCCCATCTTCGCGATGGAATATGTCACGGCATTTCGCGTCTTTTCTCGGTCTTGCCGGCAGAAGTCGCATGATCGCAAGCACTGCTTCATACGGTCGCGATCGTGCGAAATCTAGCGGAACGACTGAGAAAGACGCGAAATGCCATGACGTATTCCATCTCGAAGATGGGATTTGAGTTTCCTTGAGAGTCGCTCTTAGAAAAATCGCAGTATAAATGCCCGGTTTCGTCCGTCATGTCCTTACGTGACAGGCAACTGTGTATATGAAGGCTGATGGTCGCGTACGAATACCCTGATTCGTCCGTCATGTCCTTACGTGACAGGCAACTGTGTATATGAAGGCTGATGGTCGCGTACGAATACCCTGATTCGTCCGTCATGTCCTTACGTGACCGGCAACTGTGTATATGAAGGCTGATGATCGCGTACAAATACCCTGATTCGTCCGCCATGTCCTTACGTGATCGGCAACTGTGTATATGAAGGCTGATGATCGCGTACAAATACCCTGATTCGTCCGCCATGTCCTTACGTGATCGGCAACTGTGTATATGAAGGCTGATGATACCGTAAAAATACCCTGTTTCATCCGTCATGTCCTTACGTGACCGGCAACTGTGTATATGAAGTCTGAGATCGCGTACAAATACCCTGATTCGTCCGTCGTGCCATTACGTGATCGGCAACTGTGTATATGAAGTCTGAGATCGCGTACAAATACCCTGTTTCGTCCGTCATGCCATTACGTGATCGGCAACTGTGTATATGAAGTCTGAGATCGCGTACAAATACCCTGATTCGTCCGTCGTGCCATTACGTGATCGGCAACTGTGTATATGAAGTCTGAGATCGCGTACAAATACCCTGTTTCGTCCGTCATGCCATTACGTGATCGGCAACTGTGTATATGAAGTCTGATGATCGCGTACAAATACCCTGTTTCGTCCGTCGTGCCATTACGTGACCGGCAACGTGCGCGTGACTCACCGCGACGGGGTCGCCCCCGTGGTGGCGGCCCTCCGCCAGGCGCTCCTTGAGCGTGGCGGGCTTCGTGCTGCCGTGGCCCTTGGAGGAGGCGTGCGCGACCGGCCCGCGCCGCCACGCGCCCGCCGTCGCCGCCGCCGCCGCCGCCCCCGCGCGCCGCAGCGCCAAAGCCACACTGCCCGACATCGCTGCTGCTGCTGCTCAACATTACACATGTATACTGTGACGTCATACGGGTGTAATAAAAACACACACGAGAGTGGGTTGTAATAACAGTGAGTTAATTCGTAAACTAGACCGTAGTCACAAAAAACAAATTTCACTGCTTACAATTAACTAACTAAATAGATCCCACTACTAGGTGAGGTTTTAATCGAACGGCTACCACACCGCTCTTCATCTGAGACCTAATGCATGTCTCGCTCGTCACGACAATGAATTGCCGGCCCCTTGCCCACGTGCGCCACTCGCACAAATTTACGCACAACCGCACGCCGACGCTGCTGAGAAACAAGAAGACGGAGGTTTTGTTTTCGTGCTGTTATATAGGCCCTTCGGCGCTACCCGCCAACCCCATTGCCTCCGCTGTACCGCGCCGTATCCGCGCTAGGCAGAAATTTCCAATGCGTCATCACCTGCGCCTTTGTTTAACATCCTGCCATCTGCGGCGTGTAGTCACTGTTTCAGCGCGCCACGACGCTACAATACACTGCGATTTTTCTAACTTTGCCTCAGAAGGCCCGTCTTCACGATGGAATATGTCACGGTATTTCGCGTCTTTCTCAGTCGTGCCGCTAGACATCGCATGATCGCAACCGGATCAAGCCAGAGAGAGATCAAGCATGATCAAGCACAGCTAGCGATCATACGACTTCTAGCGGCAAAACAGAGAAAGACGCGAAGTGCCGAGTGATATTCCATTGTGACCGTAGGGGCTTGAGAGGCAGAAAAATCGCAGAATAGTGCTATTTTTCAAACTACCCATCCAGCCCCTATGGCATATAAATATTGCAGTTTTATTAGAGTTGAAACCCTACCAAAATATCGTAATTGCAATCAATATGCTTCTCAAAAGGGCTTTTGCAACATTGCTTGTAACGAATAACGTGTTTTTGAGACAATCACATACTATAGTGCGATTTTTCTAACTGCCCCTCCAGCCCCTACGGAATATCACAAGGCATTTCGCGACTTTCTCCGTTGTGCCGCTAGAAGTCGCATGATCGCAAGCACTGCTTGATACGGTCGCGATCATGCGATACCTGGCGGTACGACTGAGGACGTCGCGAAATACCGTGACATATTCCATCCTGAAGACGGGCCTTCAGGGGCAAAGTTAGAAAAAATCGCAGTTTTTAAAGGGGTTTTAGACGATATTCCCAGGGTCGGCGATTGACATGGCCACACAGGGCGAGTCAAGGGCCCGATGAGAAAATATTAATACAAATTTGTAAAAGAAATTAGTACTCGAGAAAATCGTTTTCATAATTTTATAAATCGTGGTACAGTAGTCTACCTCATAAAATTTGTAATTAATTTTTTCCCTAACTTAATCATTACTTATAGGGTAGGACCCTACGAAATGAATCAAATGACGCAAACATTAAAATAGCTTCTGCTGAAATAAGGAAGAGGGTCGGGTATAGCACGCGAAAGTTCTCGTACGGGCACGCTAGTTTAGTTTATTGGTATAAAATGAACCGATATCGATTTAAATTTAACGCAATTCCACTGCGCCTTAAAACATATACTTCGATTTCTTTAGTGTCCTTTGACAGTTCATCAGCTGTTATGGTGTCATCCAATAGGGAGCTTAAACGTTACTAAGGGCATTGTAAATAAATCGAAGTAAAATAGAATTATAATCTGAACAATTTCAGAATTAAGTAATTAATAAAACAATTATCATTGATACCAATAATTTTAGTGACAGTTTCAGGATTTTTGAACGTCAGTACTGGGATATACATTTAATCTGGCAATACTGGATTTAATACATTTTTTAAACTGAAAGTTACAATTGAGAGAAAAGAGAGCTAATTCTAATATCAAAAAGGAACAATGACAGATTTTTTTTATAAATGATTGGAGGTGAAATTTACGAAATTCCGAATGGAGATCAGTGATGCACAAATTACTTTATCGTCATCGTAGTGTAAAAACCCCCAAAGTCAACATTTTTCGAAAATTGTATTATTTAATATTATTTTATACATTTGTCACATTTATTAAGACAAAAAAAAATTGTCACCTACATTCATGCTAAAAGTAAGTAAAGCTGACAGTCTGTGTGCTCTAGAAGCGAGAAACAAAACCACAAAGTAAATACATGAACGCAATTGTAACACAGGTAATCATTTTATTTTAATTTCATTTTACGAAACACCACTTTTTTCGTTCAAACTGACTAAACATTATAAATAAATAGTGAAATGGCATATCTGTATATCTACGACATAAAATGGCATTCCTTGGAAAGTAATAAAAAATATTTTGTATGCCATTTGTATGTTCCAGATTATTTACTTAGTATGTGATGTCTCAAAAGCACGTTATTCGTTACAAGCAATATTGCAAAAGCCCTTTTGAAAAGCATATTGATTGCAATTACGATATTTTGGTAGTGTTTCAATCCCTGCAATATTTTAAAGAATATAAATTATCCGCAAATACTATGAATATAACCCTTTTACAACACAAAATCTGAACTGTCGTGAATCTTTCCATCCATTCTGTGAGACTGCAATGTACTACTTGTATCTTAATTCAAATATAGGTGCAGTTTTGCAATGTACTGCTTTTTGCAATGCAGTGTCCAATACGTTAATATGTCATAAGATTTAATTTATTGGAAGAGCCGCCCTAAAAAATGGCTCATCATACGTTATAACCTTCTAAAAATCAAAATGCAAGAACATGCACTTTACTTGTCAGAACCAATACGTTGAGATTTCAAGACAAATATTTGATCAACATTATTATTTTAAATTTATTTATTTCAGGTCGCTTTCCGTCAATAGAATAACGTTATAGTTAAACATCGTTATCTTCATGGTTAAACATCGTGGTGATGGGTTGGACAAAGAACGCTCAACAGATAAGGAAAAAATTGAACTACCAAGACATATTGTACATACGAAAAGAATTCGCATTGCATTAATGAACCGCGTGTACAATATATTCAAATGCAGGCATTATTTGTATGAATGTTCATGGCAAAATTAATTTCCGATGGTTTTGAAAGAATAAAATAAAGTGCAACACATGGAAACCCCGAATCAATTTAACTCCTTTCACGGATATTCTGAAAAAATACGACCATTTCATACCTCGTTATTACAACAATCAAACTTTCCAAATCTTACCTTTATGAAGCTATTTCTTGTTATGACGAGTATTTCTAGTCGCCTCACACAATGGAGTACTTCACGTCTCAACGAAGAACAAATGACTATCAAAAGGAAACGGAAATAGGGTTTTAGCGTTTAGTAAAGACATTCTTGAGGCAAGAAAACGTGGGTAAATTCTTCTTCTATCCTTTACAATTTTTACTGTTTTTCGATGAAAATAAATCAGATTAAATCAAATACGTTTTATGTGTTTGTGCGTCACTTGAAATTGCTTTCATTGTGAAAACGATTCTTACATAATATCTCCATACATTTCGTTTCCTCAATGGCAACACTGTTATAAAGAGGTTGAAACAAAATGGCCAATCGTGACCACCTTGAAGACATGACTTTTAGTGGGCAGAAACGTGAATGCACCAATTTGAGTTAAATCTCTGTCTCAAGCCGTTTTACATTTTTTCTGGCCGTAAATATAATCAAATGAATCAAAATTAATCAAATGAAAGTATAGTAAGTCCTATTGGGGAAAAAAAGTTTAAAGAAAATATTCGGACCTCTACTGAGAAATAGGGTACTAATGTTTTAAAACTTTTAGAAAATTGTCAATTTTTATTTAAATAATACAAACCGTTAGAATTTTTAAACCCTTTATGTGATAACAATTAATCTTCATAATGCAGGATAAATTAAATGAAGAACAATATCCCTAATTATATAATAAAAATGTAATATTCGAAAATAAATGTTTGCAAAATACTAAACCTTTCGAGAAACTATAAGTATAAACGGTTTGCACAACCTAAAGGAAACTGCATTTTCCCAGCCTCGGGGGTTGCCATTTTTATTAATTTCGCCCAGCCAGAGGCTGTTGCTGGCCTAACATTAGCAATACGTTTCCGCAATACCTTTCAGCAATTCGTTTCTGCTTCTTGCGATCATATTTACACTGGAATGAGCAAGGAGGAGCAATATATTGTTAGAAAGATCTGAGCAAGATCTTTCCAGCAAGATATTGCCAATAGGTTGCTTGCACGATTGGTTTCTTTCATAATGAAGCATTCCCCTAGACAACCCGTAGGTGAGAGGGCGGTCCATCTTCTCTTCGATTCGTCTAAATTCCGTTGTCCGTTGTATGTCCGTTGAACGGCTTGCCATATACCAACCTACTCGGCGTTTCTATGGTTTACACTCTCCGTTGATGAAGCAAGTGCTTTCCAGTTTGAGAATATCCTCATTTCAAATTTCAGCAAGCCAGGTCTTCCTGAGCCAATATGGAGGATTACTCCGCGCTCAACGCTCGACCAGGGGCTAAAGAGACGCGTTGCGTTAAGATGATTAAGATGCAACAAATTCAAAAAGAAAGAAAAGAAAGTCTCCGTCTTCTCTCTTTGAACCGTTTCTTTTACCTGAGTTCAGGGCACTGGGGGAGCACGCCCCCCCCCATGCCCGCCCCCCAAAAAGACCGAGTTTTCGTATACTTTCCTTTATTTGGCAAAATTGATTTAAATATTACGATCGAATTTTGATGACAATTATGAACTAATTGTGATTATGATCGAATTTTGTAATTATTTAAACAATATTGTATAGAATCATAACTACAGTACATAAATATATACAGTATATTAACAAAAACGTTTATTATTTAACAAAAATCTACGATACTCTCCCCCTTCCCCCCAAAAAAAGATCGGCTGCATCAGCCCCTGGTTCAGAGCACAGTATTCCATTTGTTTTACATCAACCCCGGGCCATCCGATCTGCGGGGGAGATTCAATTCAATGATGCCGTATTTCCCGTGGCTAGGCTCAGGCCGTGAGGCCTGCTCTTCCGCCTGACCACGCAAATTCCGCTACGCTCCCTTCGCCGTCTGGCAGAGAAAGGTTTCACTTGAACGACGAAACTGGCGATTTTGAATTTTGTTCAAAGGCTTCTTTTAGGCTTGAGGATCTTTAACATGCAGTAAATATACTTCATTGGAGAGGCAGTGCTCATCAACTCATTTTAGGTGCAATGCTATTTTTATATAATGCTTTAATTTTTAAGAAAATTTCATTTCACATTGATATGTTGCTAATTGTTATTTAAAACCTAAGAAATTTCAGTTGTAATGCTACCAAGACCACTAATAGTCACAGAACACTTACATACTTTTGGTGGAACACAATGTTTCATGGAATGTTTTTAGTAAACACTACTCTAGGTACATGGATACTGGCATTTTAAATATTGGTAAGTATACTTCTTTGCTCTGACCTTATACGAGGGACATTCAATAATTAAAGAGACAAATTGGTCTGGAGAAATAAATGTTTATTTTTACAAAACAGGACTTCTCCTACTTTTTAATATATTTCTCACCAACATTTATGCACTTGTTACAAAGGGCTACCAGCTTTTGTATGACGGCTGCAAAGTACTTTTTATCTTGGTGTTTGAACCAATTTCCCACGAATTTTTTTGACAACCTCGTTATCTTGGGACTTCTCCCAACGTAATGCCTCCTTCAGTGGGCCAAACAAATGGAAATCACATGGTGCTAAATTGAGGCTGTAAGGGGGATGAGGCAGTACCTCCCAACCCATTTTGTCAATGGTTTCACGGATTTGTTGTGGAGTGTGAGGACGTGCGTTGTTTTGCTGGAGAATCACATCTCTCCTCTGAGATCCATGACTTTTCTCTCTCATGACTGGCTTCACCTTCTTCAAAAACATATCTAAACAATATTGGCTGTTTACTAAAGACTGTTCTTCATGATAATCACAAAAAACGCACCTACAGCGTCCCCAATTTCAGTCAACATGACTTTTCTTGCTGATGTGGCGAGAACGATGTTTGTCAGTCACTGAGCTTCGACCATTTTTGAACTGTTCCACCAAATTGTAAAAATTCTCACAGTTCTTACAACTTTCAGCATACATTATGATCATTCTAGAATATATATTAGCTTGTTTGTCACCTTCAGCACGTTGAAAACGAATCAAAGAATGTTCTTCAATCAATGTGGAATTTTCAAGTGGACTCGCCATCGTTCATCTTAATTTTGAGGTTATGAACACAACAATGTTGATCCTTCAGATGGTCAGGGTTCATCCTAGTGATGCCAACGCAAAGTCCTAAAATTACCAAACTCGTCCTACCCACTGTTTTCTCTCCAGACCAATTTGTCTCTTTAATTATTGAATGACCTACGTATATTATTCTAGTTTTACTCGCAAACTAAAACTTGGAAAGCCTATTTACTACTGTGTTCCTGTTAAAAATCACTACCTATTCTAACATGACTTCAGGATGATGTAGAACCACTCCACAAACACCAACTTTTTGTGGTAACATCTTGCATTTGATTGCAATTGCTTTTTTCTGTTAATTGAGAAATATTCTTGAAAAAATATTGACTTATGTAGAGAAGCAATATATCTAGCATTTTAATATCTAATTAACCCTGCAGAGCTCATGTTGAATTTCCAAATGTGAATGTTTGCACTGGGTCTGCGAGATTGTTAAAATTCTATATAATTTATATGGTAGTTGTAAAACATTTATTACATTTAAACATGGAGTGTGCAAAAATTAATGAAACGCTATAATCATCAAACAAAAATAACTTCTTTATCTATTGCTAAAGGCATAAACAAAGGAATTTTTTAATAATATTTATTATGGAGAAATTTATTATCTTGGCTTAGGCACTCTTGACAGAGAGCAGATACATGTTCTTGAGAAAAAATTGAGCAAAAATACTTGCATCTGAAATATTGAGTTTTCAGTCTTTTCGTCTAGTCTTGACATAGTCTCTTTACCATCTTTTGTATTCATGGGGATGATAAATACATTATTCTGGAAAACTAAAGTATAAAATGTTTATTGTATTCAGGACACATACATATTCATGATACATACTGTACGCTGCGATGGTTGACAGTAGATGGATAGTTCCTCATAGTGGGTGGATGTTAGGCTGAGTTTAGTGTGCTGTGTGTTACCAACTATTGAGTGTTAAATCATTAACAAATTAATTCTGGGTAAATTTAGGGTGCACTGGAATTTGTTCTTTAATTGCAATACCTAAAAGTTTTGACACTTTGTTTCCAATTTCACTTGAAATGTTGCTTGATAGTGTGTAACTGGAGAGCTCTGACAAGATCAATTGAGAAATTTATAATTAAAAAAAATTGTTGGATCTAAACTTCCAAGTTACAGATACAGTGAAAAATATGAAAGAATTATGAATAAATTTGTAGTTTTGTAATGCAGTTTATGTATAGAATTTCTAGCACAACTGTAAGTAGCATATATTTCAGATGTGTTGACTTTCTCCCTAGAATGTCTCAAAAAAAACCTTTTTCTTTAAAAACATTTCTCCCCACAGCTTTTCCCATTCCTTTTAGTCCAAATAATGTATAAAATTTCAGCCCTCTAGTGTAACAGGAAAGGTTCCCTGTAAGGCTCTAATATTAAAAAAAAATAGTTACAGAAATGTAAAATTGTTTCTCCAGAAATTTTGTGTGTCATATCAATGTGTTAAAAATATTAATTAGATATATTATAACATATTAGATAAATTAAAAAGATAATTAAACATATTGTACACATTCCTATATGTTTATATGTAATACAGACACAAAACAGAATTAAATACACTCTTAAACAATTATAATGCGAGAAAAACAAGCATGAAATGATGCAACTTTGCTCTGATTCTAAGGTTGTTGGCTTTTGGCAACAGCTTAAAAGTTTACGAAAACATTAAAGAAGAAAACAACAACAGAGTGTTAAGTTAAAATCTATAGTTTTATTTCACAAATTTTACACAAATTTTAAAAAAATTGTTTATTTCACAAATTTTACACAAATTTTTAATTTTCACAGTAATGAATTGTTGAATATTTTTTAAATATTCCAATAACTGTTAAATAATATAAAGGCATCACTTTAACAAGTTTAAAGGTTATTCACAACCAACTTATTAAAATAAGGACTTTTTTCTTAATTTATTAATAAGAATGACTTAGATTTTGCATCTGAAGTTCTGGTTTTTCGATTGACCAAAGTCATCCATCATAGTATTACCTCTCATTCAGCTGTGTCGTTTACTAATTCTAAGCTCTTGATTAAAATTTTCATTTTTTAAATTTTTAGTGATTTTTTATGGAAAGTTTTAATGAATTTTTTTGTATTTTATCACGTATTAAACATTGTGTAACTTATAATTTAAACTCATTATTTCAGTTAGGATGATTGTAAGGCTATGTTTAAACAAGTTTTAATACACTGATTAACCATTAAATACAGTTTCAAGCATTTACAATATCATCATCATCATCATCATCATCATCAACGCCCTCGGTGTAGGAGTGGTGCTCCTGTCCTGTTAGTGGGAAGTAAAGCAGTATTCCTTCATGTGGTGAAAAGTTCCTGCTGGTGCCATCTTCTTGCCAGTCTGCCTCTATCCCTCTTGCCATTCAGTCTATAGTTTAATGCCATTCATAAACGTTGTTTGTCCATTCTTTCCACATTTTTTCTTTATTTCATTTGGTAATTTTTGATTTCTTCTGCTAAGTTTCCTGTTTTCAGTTCTTTCCTAATTGTTTCATTTAAAATTTTTTCTCTTCTTGTTACTCCTTACACAGTCCTTAGAAACTTCATCTGAGCTACTCCTATGCTTCTGGTTTCCTTAATGCCCATTATCCACATTTCTGAACCATACTTCAGCATTGGTTTTGATGTAATATTATGGATTCTTATCATTCTTTCTTTTCTCATATGTCCAAAATGTCTTTATTATACCATTATTTCCGTTATATTTTTGTAATTTTTCTTCTATTTCCTTCTGGTTACAAATATTATGTTAATATATTCACTAATTTTACAAATATTAAAGATTTTACTATTTTGCAGGTTTTTTACAAATTAAATATTCTGTTGGCAAGCTTTCCATGTAACTTTAAGACTTTGTTTTAGGATGAAAAGGAATAAGAAAATCCATGAGGGTCAAAGATTTAAAAAATTTCGAGACACCCTTACCTCACGTGATAAGCTGTCAAATAAAGTCGTAAATTTTAATTTGCTAATGTATTCAATTTTATTTTCTTCTTCAATATTTTAAACCATTAAAGTAAATGTATAGTAACTGTCGAATGATGTTATCAAAAATCAAGAAGCTTAAAATCAGTGCAAATTTGCATAATTTTGTATTTATGTTTTCTGAAGTCATAATAAGGTAAAGAAATAGTTAACACTGTTTTGTGATTATATTCTATAGAAACATGTCTTTATGAACATGTATGTTCTAGTTTTAACACATAGGCAATCATTTAAAGTTTTGTAAACATTCTAAAAAGTTTACATTTTTGTTACTCTTTTTAAAGCCTTTGAGGTTCAGGCAAACTTTCCTATTAAACTCGAGAGCTGAAACTTTCTAATTTATCTTTAGGACTAAAGGAATGGGAAAATTTCTGGGGAGTGATGTTTTGAACAAAACAGTTAGTTGATTTTGAGACATCCTACTTCTTTCTGTTCCGCACTACTTAATTGCTACTCTCTGTCTGTGTCAACTTCTTATTCATCTTTATCTGCCCAAAGCCCAAAGATTTGATTCCATAAAAATATATTTAAAATATAAATTTTTCAGGTACATAAAATGTAAGGTAACTCAGAATATGATAAAAGTTAGTATAATTGATTTTTTTATTTTACTTAATGTAGAAAAAAGTTAAAAACAGTGAGCCATTCTATGAGGAAATTACAATCAGGGCAGATCCAGCTAATTATTTTTGGAAAGAGCCACTGTAGATTTTTGTAAAAAATCAAGATATTTGTTATTATATTGTATATTATTTTTGTACTATATACATGAATATCGTACACATATATACATATTATATCTATAATACACATACGAGTATATACACTATATACATGTACATATACATATTACATCTGTGGGGGTGTTATTGAAGAATTTAGCTGTTTCGCCAATAGTAGTAACAATCAAATCATCATGATATGGGGATAAGAGCCAAAACTCTTGTGTCAATGCTACTCTACAATATTATCTTTTAAATAATTACATAATTCTAACGTGAGTAAATATTTAAATCAATTTTGCCAAATAAAGGAAGGTAATCAACAAAAGCTGTAGGCCTTTGGGAGGTGAGGGGGCATGGTTTCCCACGACCCCCCCCGGATCCACCACTGACTCGCAATCTGGACACAATGTCTTGAGCTCAGGGATCTCTGCTTAACTCATACACACATTAGGTTGAATTATGAATCCTAGTAGAGTGAGTGAGTTTGGTAGTAATGAGTGTTTTTGGCAAGAATAGGTAAGGAAATATTTGTACTGTGTAATAAAAACTACTTGCAAAGGCAAATGAACTTCAAATTTTGGCTGTTATCCCCCAACTTCTTGAAGGAAATGACTTCCTGCCTTGAGAATGTGGAGAACGAGTATTTAATTAACAACATTCCCCACTATGCTCTTCAATATGTGCTCAAGTAGTGAAGCTAGATTTATGTCCAGAAGCAAAATGTGGAGTTGTCATACCATTTGCTCAAAGGATCAGGGAAGCTGGTCACAAAAGATTAATGAGAAGAGGGTCATTAACCCAGAAGCTGTGGTACAATGCTTTGTTACAGACACATTTGGTCTTTTAGTATTGCTCAGTCCAAATGGTAAGTAATTCATTAAATATCATTGTTAAAATCAATACTATTTTCTTTTTTTGATGCTCAGTCTGAACATGTACAAACAGTTAAGCAGCAGAAAGGATAGTACTTGGCTTGGATTTGACTTTGATATGGCTAAACCTTGGTTTAATAGTAAATACTCACTTGCAACTGAGTCCACATGGTGTTACACAAATGTTCACAGCAGGTCTTCCAAGTCCTGCAGGATGCACCAAGTCACAAAATGTTTATTCTTCAAAACAGATTAGGAAAATGTCATTGCTTATGATACAGTAATATAACTAGAGATAATCTAGGAAGTTACAAGGTTCAACAGATTTCTATCATACAGTCTTTCATCAGAAAAACAAAGAATTAATTGATTTGAGTCTCAGGGATCTGGCAAGAGCTCTGAAGATTAAAAATTTAATAATATCCAATGATAAAATTTATTTTTAAAAGAATTTACAAACAAGACTTATGAAGTCATTCCAAAAATAGAGTACCTACACTTCTATGAATATTCTTAACTACTGATTTTAATTAATGAAACAATGCTGAATATCAATGTTATACCCAACATTCAGTGACTATTATTTATCACTTGCATTAATACTTTTGTTTAAAAAATTTCATTTAAATTTCATTTTCTAGTGCCTTAGATGTCAAAGCTACATTTACTGTATCATATGCCATTGGTAGCTGAAAACAAATACAATGAAATCCATTTCGTGAATAAAGAGTCAAGGCAATTAAAACATAGTACACTGTGTATTTTCTTTCTTATTTACACTAGTACCTTTGGGATAAATGTTGCACATTCCTACCATATGACAATTGACAAAGAAGGTTAGGTATTTTGCTTCTTCCAGAAAGGAAACAAAGTCTTCCACATAATACACCTAATCTCGCAGGATACTTTTTGTGTCAAAAATGATTTACTTTTTATCCCAACCAAAAAACTTGTAAAGAAACTGAACTCTCTAATTTAATTTGTCTCATATAAATATAGGCCTTGTAGTAAAATAAGTGAATATTGGATCGATTTCAACAAAGTTAATTATAAATGTGCTTTCAAGTGCTAGCTATACACATCATACATCATACACCAACTACACAACAAGAAAAGCAGTTTTTTTATATTTGTTAGGTTGTGCACATGCAATGTTTTCAAGCTCTGTGGGGGTGTTGTTGGAAAATTTAGTTTTTTTGTCAATAGTAGTAGCAATCAAATCATCACGATATGGAGATAAGAGCCAAAACTCTTGTGTTGATTCAAAAAGTTTATATTTCTTGAGAACAAATATTTCTTGTTACATTTGCAAAAAAACATACCTACCTCGCTGCCTTCTTTGATAATTCAACTGATAATACAATGAGGGCAGGGATTCCGGGAATCAAGAAAACCATTGAACAGAGTAGTCGGCTTATGCTTTCGATCCTCGCAGGCTCCACAAACTCACGCTCTGATCGGTAGTTTTCTGAGGTTTCTCCGATCAACACCAGGCTAATGCTGGAGCAGTACTCTAAAGGCGGCTTCGCACATTCGCTATTTGGCGAACAGCGAGCAACCGCTCGCCGAATCCCGAGTGGTGAGGATGGGTCGCTTGCAATTTGCCGGGTGACGAACATTCGGCACTCGCCTTGCCCACTGCGTGTCGGTCTTTTGGACGCATCAAAGGGAGCGAACATTCGCCGAACATATGAGCTGTCGGGATCGGGCGAGCGGTAGCTCGCTGCTCGGCGAATAGCGAATGTGGGGAACAATCTTTACATGAAGGCGGCTTTACATATTCGTTATTCGGCGAACAGCGAGCAACTGCTCGCCGAATCCCGAGTGGTGTGGATGGGTCTCTTGCAATTTGCCGAGTGACGAACATTCGGCGCTCACCCTACCCGCCGCGTGTCGGTCTTTTGGACGCATCAAACGGAGCGAACATTCGCCGAACACATGAGCTGGTCGGGATCGGGCGAGCGGTAGCTCGCTGCTCGGCGAATGGCGAATGTGAGGAGCAATCTTTACATGAAGGCGGCTCCACATATTCGTTATTCGGCGAACAGCGAGCAACCGCTCGCCAAATCCCCAGTAGTGTGGATGGGTCGCTTGCAATTTGCCGAGTGACGAACATTCGGCGCTCGACCTGCCCGTCGCTGTCCACGACCCTGCGGCTCGAGATCGCCACGGCATTACTGTCTTAGCGATCTCGGCCACGGGGCCGACAACCACCCAATTAAAAGAGACAGAATCTAATATTTTTATCGAGAGCACGGGATTCGATGTCATATTCGACTTATGTTGTCTCTGCTCAATTTTCAAAGGCAATTAAATCATTCATTTCATTTTCTTTCTTATTACATTTTTATTACAAATAATGCTTCTTTTAATCATTTTATTTTAATGTTTTGTTGTGTCAATTTAATATGAAAGAAAGCTTATGAATGAATGATTTAATTATCTTCGAAAATTGGCCGGAGACATTTTCTGTCAAGAGAATTAACAGACAAATATTAAATAAAAGTTCATATTCGACTTCTTTCGCCTTCAAATTACTGGTTCCTTAGCGTTGTCGAAAATAAAAACAACGCCCAATTAAAAGAGACAGAATCAAGTCTTTTTATCGCGAGTACTGGATTCCTTGCCAGATTCGATGTCTCTCTCTCTCTCTCTTGTCACAGGCAATCGTCACATGCATCGAAAACCGGTCAACACATCAAGAAAATTTCAGGCGTTTTGCCGGAATCGAACCAGCATCCTTCCAATCACTTGTTCCAAAAGGCGTTGCCGTAGCACAGTCGAAAATAAAATTAAAAAACGCCCAATTAAAAGAGACAGAATCTAATATTTTTATAGCGGGTACAGGATTTCATGTCATGTTAGACTTCTTTCTCCTGCCAACAGTCGATCGTCACATGTACCGCACCGACCAACACCAAGTAAATTTCAAACTTCTTGCCGGAAACGAACCAGTGTCGCCCCAATAACTGGTTGCCTCAACGCAGTCGTAAATAAAATAAAAGAAAGTCCAATTACAAGAGACAGAATCTAATCTTTTTATAGCGAGTACAGGATTCCGTATTGTCACATGCGACTCCATCCTTCTGTCGTCACACGGCCGCCAGGGCTTTTCTGGAGGGCAGCGGCGGCGGCGGCGGCGGGCCTGGGGCGGGGGCGGCGGGGGTGGCGCCGCGGGTGAGGCTGCGCCGGCGGTGCGCCAGCGAGGGCGCCGCTCCCGGGCCGGCGGGGGCGGTGGCGGGGGCGGGCCGCGCGCGGGCGCCCACGCTCGAGGGCACGGCGCGGAGCAAGCGACTCGGCATCTGCAGAGCACCCCCACCCCCGCGAAAAAAAAGAGCAATTCGAAATGCTAATTAACATAGGTCTACCTGGTAACTCCAGATTGGACAGTTTTGCAATGGAAAGAATAAACATAGCCGGGAAACAGCAATTTAGTTTCTTTTCTCGTTGAACTTATAAATGCTGATTTTAAATCAGCGAACTAAATCGCGATTTAAACCAACGTGCTAAAACGCGAATTAAACCAAAAAATAAATCACGATTTAAAGAGACGATTTAAACCAACGACTTAAATCACGATTTAAATCACGATTTAAACCAACGACTTAAACCACGATTTAAACCAACGACTTAAACCACGATTTAAAACAACGACTTCAATCACGATTTAAACCAACGACTTAAACCACGATTTAAAACAACGACTTCAATCACGATTTAAACCAGCGACTTAACTCACGATTTAAACCAACGAACTAAATGACGATTTAAACCAACTTTAATCCTCATTTAAATCAATATTCTAAATAGAGATTCAAATGAACGAGTAGAACATTAAATGATAACGACGATAAATAAACGAGTAGAACATTCTTTCATGAAGAACATGAGGGTTCAGGGCAGGAATTTATAGCTAATTTACCTTTGAAAATATATTTTATTATATAGAAGCGAATATTTCGTCAACCAAACTTGAAAAAAAAACCCGCTCTTTTCTGCATTCAAAATTCGACTAGAATATGGTTTAGGATAGAGATCACAGAATGAAAACGTGCACAAAAATTCACTTCTCCCCATAGCTCGTCACAAACAGTTTTTAACTGTTTTTGACGTAAATAAATAAATAAAAAAAATAAAATGTGCACTGCGGCGAAGGCAGGGCTGGTGCGTACCAGGGGCTTCTCGACGCGGCGGACGAGCGTCTCGTAGGAGGGGCAGGGCTGCGGGCCGGGCGGCCGCGACACCAGCAGCCCCGCGGCGTGGGCGGCGCCAGCGGCGGCGGCGGCCGCCGCGCCGCGCGACGACCCCTTCGTCACGGCCTCCTGCCACCGCGAGGGAGGGAGGGGGGCACGCCTCTTCAGAGGAGGGAATTGTAGATCACAAGTATTGCATATACATAGAAAGGGGATATATCCTATTCTAAAATGTTGTACGTTACTCGAAACCGATATGAAGGCAGAATTTACAAATTGCAAGTGCTTGATACCGAAAAAGTGAATTTTTCCAAAATTCCATCTACCCGTTTCTTTGGTTGTATGTGTACATTAGCGTCTGAACTATATCCAGGATTTTTAAAACAATAAATCCTTGTCGATCTGACCTCACTCGTACTCGCATTCGTAAGTATTACTCGTCCACTTTACATTTGCAGACGGCAGAATTAGGAACTAATGTTGTTTTGAAAGTGAAGGCTCGAACACACAACCGAAAATACACGAATGATCCCCATGTCAATCAGCATCTGACCAATCAGCTGTCTCCGAAGGCAGCAGAAGCGCTACGGACACAGCTGACGAATTATGCCTTTCTGACAGTGAGCTGGAGTCACGCCCTTAAATGATTAAGGTAATATACAATAAAATAGATCACCGCACGCTATTCACAACATTCACGTACAATATTTTCTTAACTTTGTCCCTGACAGAAATCAGCTGTTGACGGTTTCATTCAATCGGGAGCTTGAACGTCCCCATAGTGACGTCACTGTCGCGAAATATAAGCTCCCGATTGGATGGCAGCGAAACAGCCGATTCCTGTCAGGGACAAAGTTACGCAAATCGCGGTACAACTGATTGGCGCGCCCACCTTGGCGTGGCGGGAGGCGGCGGCCTGCAGCTGCAGCTGCTGCCGGGGCGTGCGCTGGGCGCGCGACGGCGGGGGCGGGACCGCCTGGCGCTCGGGGCCGGCGCCGCCCACGTACTCGTGGATCACCGCGTCCAGGAAGCGGCGCATGTTGCGCGGGTCCGCCAGGCGCTGAGGGGCACCGGACGCACTCATTAAGACCGATATACACGGTATAGTTTTCGTGTAGATTCTTCATTTACGCTTTCTACATGAGAAAATTATAAACATGTTCGGGATTTTTTCGTGTAGAAACCATACAGTTTGACTCCAGCGCCTCTAGCGGCCGAACCGTTCACTAACGGTAATCGGCCATGTCGATTTTGTGGTTAGGTGTGTCAAGGTGCGATTGTATGAAGTGATATATAGTGATAAATTACTTCTTTCCTTATCCCTGCCTTCCAATTTTTATTCTCTATGTCCCTCATGGTTAATTAATACTAAATAAAGATCACAGCCAGAACGCACGCACAGAAATACTCTTACTGAAAGTACTCGGACGGCGCAATTCAGTTATTTCCCGCTAGCCCCCCCCCTGGCGGCGGCTTGTGGCGATTCATGCAGAAAGCGTGTAGACCGTGTATGCGCTACTTTTTAGCTTTTACACGTTCAGTTTGAGATCTTCACGTTTCTATCCAGAACTGTATGAGAATCTACATGAAAACTGTACCGTGTATATCGGCCTTTAGGTTTTTCGAATTTTCCGATGCTTTGAATGATGTGAGAGATCCGTTATCACGAAATTCGAATTGATCGAAAATTCTAATGTCGGGAATTTGGGATTAACGAAAAATTCTCATACGAGAAGATACATTAAAATAAGAAAAAAACTTAAGCAGAAAAAAGCAGAAGAAACAGTTAACAGTACTGATAGTAATATCACGAGAAGCACAAGCAAAAACAGCAGGTGGAGCCGAAGAAGAAAAAGAAGAAGATATTGAAGAAGACATAAAAAGAACGAGGAACAGCAAAAGAAGCGGAAAAGCTGAAAGCGTAACATCAGTTAGCAGCGTTAGAAGTACATCGTAGTAGTAGGAGCAGCAGCAGAAGCAGTAACAATAGAATAAGGAAAGATAAGAAATTGAAGAAGTAACAGAAACAAGAGCATGGAAATCAGTCGCAAACGAAGAAAAAGAGGAGGAAAAGAAGAAAATGTAGCAGAAACAGGAGCAAAAGAAGAAAAGGAGGGAATGGAAAAATAAGTAGTAGAAGCAGGAGCAGGAGAATGGGTAGAAAAGGAAGAAAAAAGGAGAGGAGGGGAGGTAAAGAAGCAACAAATCCAGGACTGTGAGAAGCAGTACTAAAAGATGACAAAGAGGAGGAAAAGAAGCTGAAAAAGAACCAGAAGCAAGAGCATGATAAACAGTAGCAAAATAAGAAAAGAAGGAGGAGGAAATTAAGTTGAAGTAGCAGAAGCAGGAGTGTAAGAAACGGTAGCAAAAGGAGAAATGGAAGAGGAGGAGGAAAAGAAGAATAAGAAGTAACAGGAGCAGGAGAGTGAGAAACAGAAGCAACAGAAGAAAAGGAGGAGGAGGACGACGAAAAGGAGCTCTAGGAGTAGCAGAAGCAGGAGCACGAGAAGCATTAGCAAATGAAGTGGAGGAGGAGGAAAAGAAGTAGCAGTAGCAGGAGCACGAGAAGCAGTAGCAAAAGAAGAGGAGGAAAAAAGTAGCAGAAACACGAGAAGCAGTAGCAAAAGAAGAGGAGGAGGAGGAAAAGAATTAGCAGAAGCAGTAGCAAAAGGAGAGGAGGAAGAGGAAAAGAAGTAGCAGAAGTAGGAGCATGAGAAGCAGTAGCAAAAGAAGAAGAGGATGAGGAGGAGGGGAGGGGGTCTGACGTACCTCTCGCTGCTGCTGTCGCCGCAGCGCCTGCACGAGCATCTCGGTGGAGGTGGGCGGCGGGCGCAGCAGCGCGCTGGGCGGCAGCGTCGGGATGTGGAAGGAGCCCTGCAGCGCCGACACCCCGCCCCTCGCCCGCGCCCCGCCCCCGCCCGCGCCTGCCGAACAACCAACCAACCAGCCCCCCGTCACACCCTCCATCCACATCCTCACACTCATTCTCATCCTCATCCTCTTCACCATCCTCAATCATATCTTCACACTCTCTTCCACATCCTCCTCCTCATTCTCACCATCACCCTCATAATCATCATCACTCTCATCTTCATCCCCATCATCAACCTCATACCCTTCATCCACGTCCTCACCCGTATCATGACCCTCATCATCCTCGACATACTTCTCCCCATTATCGTCAACATCATCCACATCCTCATACTCCTCACCATCATCATTCTCATCTTCACATTCACTCTCTTTTACATCCTCCTCCTCCTCCTCCTCCTCCTCATTCTCACCATCACCTTCATAATCATCCTCATCCTCATTATCACCTCCATCATTATCATCATCATCCTCACACTGTCCCTCATCAACCTTGTTCTCGTCGTACATACGTACACCTCGTATACAGTATACACTCGCGTACAGTATACAGTATGGCCCGGGGGTCGCCAGGTAGATAACCCTGTTGTAAGCGGTGGACGCTTGCAACATTTATTCCGAACAATCTGCGTATATCGTGCTCTACCGACTGCCGACGTTAGACCTCAGAGGCAGGTGCGTTGCGGTTGCCTTTACAATGTCGCTGACTGGAAGGTCCTAGGGTTCGAATCACGACGGGGGCGGGTTTTTCAGACAATCTACTAACTAGGAGAAATCCAAATCTGTCTGGAAGAGAATTCTAGGGGGTGGCTGGTCTAATCGGTATTTTGTTTGTGGGTTCTGCAATCAATACCAGGCGAATGCCAGAGCAGAACCTTAAACAAACGAACCGCGCGCGAACTTTCCTTCCTCATTCTTGTACCCCTAACAAACTCACAGGCACCAAACGTGACCGGGAGAACCCGTCTCGTCCACGACAGGATACAGAAAACAACCAGTCCCGCTCCCCTAGAAGTTTCTGACATTTATTCTGAGTCACCGTCTGTGTCTGTTGCGGTCGTAAGGTGCGCGGTGCTTGGCGCGAGTGCATGCGTGCGATGAGCGTCTCCTCTACATCAAGATACAGTGAATACCCAGTCCCTCTCGTGATCTTGCGACTTACAGCGATACGACCAAGAAGGACGCGAAATACCGTGAGATATCCCATTGTGAAGACAGGCCCCCACGCGCCAAGAAATAAAAACCCCAGTATAATTATATTTGTAGTGTATACTTCGGTTTTTCTTTCTTGGCGCACGGGAGTGTGTAAAAAAACGTAATATCTCACGGTATTTCGCGTTATTCTCCATTGTGCGGCTAGGAGTCGCATGATCGCGACTGTATCGAGCAGTGCTGGTGATCATACGACTCCTGGCGGCACAACGGAGAACGACGCGAAATGCCGTGAGATATTGTATTTTGATGACACCCCCCGTGCGCAAAGAAAGAAAAACCGAAGTATAGAAGTTTGTGACATTTATTCTCAGCCAACATGTGTGTGTGTGTATGTGTGTGTGTGTTTGTGTTGCAGTTGTACCGTGCCCAGTGTGTGTTGCCGTGCGCGTCGCGGGCGATTAGCGCTTCGTCTCCGTGAGGATGCAGTAAATACTCAATCCTCCTCCCCTAGAAGTTAGTGCAATTTATTCCACGTGCGTACCGTACGCGTGGGCGTGTGTGTTGCCGTGCGTGTCGCGGGCGATCCCCTACGTCAGGATACAGTAAATACCCAGTCCCTCTCGCCTAGAAGTTAGTGACATTGTGAGGCAGCTTGCGGCTGTACAGTTCGCGTGCGCGAGGGCGTTGGCTGTGCAGTGCGCGTTCCAGGAATGCAAGCGAGCGATGAGCATTTCCACCACTTGAAGAAACAATAAATACTCATTCCTCCTCCCCTAAAAGTTCGTGACATTTATTCTGCGCCAGTACCGTGCGCGTGCACGAGCGCGTGTGAGGTGCCACGCGCGTCCCGGGCGTGCATGTAGGCGATGAACATCTCGTACACGACAGGATACAGTAAATACTCATTCCTTCTCCCCTAGAAGTTTGTGACATTTATTCTGAGCCACCGTGTGTGTATGCTGCGGCCGTGCTGTGTGCGTGCGCGTGTGCGAGCGTGTGTGCGGTGCCGTGCGCGTCGCGGGAGATAAGCGTCTCGTCGACGACAGGGTACATAGTAAGTATCCAGCCCCTCTCCCCTAGAAGTTGGTGACATTTAGCCTGCGCCAGCGTGCGTCTGCAACGTGCGCGTGCGCGAGGGCGTGTGAGGTGCCACGCGCGTCCCGGGCGTGCATGTAGGCGATGAGCGTCTCGTCTCCGTCAGGATACAGTAAACACCCAGTGCCTCTCCTCTTAGAAGTCGGTGCCATTTAGTCCGCGTGCGTACCGTGCGCGTGCGCGAGGGCGCTGGCGGCGGCGCCGCGCGCGTCGCGCGGGTGCATGCGCGCGATGAGCGTCTCGGCCGTGGAGAGCACGGAGCCGTCGCCGGCCGCCCAGGCCAGCGTGGCCGCCGCGCGCCGCACCACCGCCGCCGCCGTCCCCGAGCGCACGCGCGGCGGCAGCTGCAGCAGCGCCTGCTGGTCGTCGCCGCCCGCCCCCGCCGCCGCCTCCGCCTCCGCGCCGGCCTCGGCGGAGCCGCGCGACTGGCGGCGCGCCTCGCGCGACTTCTGCAACGCGCGGAGGATGCAGGCGGCCTTCGCCCTCGCCCTCGCCCTCGTCCTCGTCCTCGCCCTTGCCCTCGCTCTCACTCTCTCTCGTCCACCCTCTCTCTCTCGTCCTCGCCCGCGCCCTCGTCCTCGCCCTCGCCCTGCCCTCGGTCTGGTCCTCGTCGTCGTCCTCACCCTCGTCCACGTCCTAACCTTAGCCCTAGCCCTCGTCCTCGTCCTCCCCCTCCCCTTTGCCCTCGCCTTCACCCTCGCCCTCGTCCTCGCCCCGCCCTCGCCCTCAACCTCGTCCTAACCGTAGCCCTAGCCCTCGCCTTTGCCCTGCCCTCCTCCTCGTCCTCGCCCTCGTCTTCGCTCTCGCCCTCGTCCTGGCCCTCGCCCCGCTCTCGTTCTTGCTCTCGTCCTCGTCGTCCCTGTCCTCGCCCTAGCCCTTGTCCTCGCCCTCGCCCCGCCCTCGCCCTCGCCTCGCTCTTGCCCTCGCCCTTCCCGTGCCTTCGCTCTCCCTCTTGCCATTTCCCTCGTCGTCGACCTCGACCTGACCGTCTATTACGCCCTCACCCTCATCTTCGCCCTGGCATTCGTCCCCGCCCTCGCCTTCGACCTCTCCTTCCCCCATGCCTCCACTCATGCCTTCTTCGCCTTCGCCTTACCCATCGCCCTCACTTTTACTCTCACCCGCGTCCATGCCCTCGTCCTAGCCCTCACCACAGCCTTTCCCAACATTCTAGCCCCCGTCCCCGCCCTTCCTCCTGGTCTCGTCCTCGGTCTCTCTTTTACCCTCTCCCATGCCGTCACTCTTTTTCTTTCCGTACTCTTACCTCGTCGCCATCTTCACCCTCTCTCACCCCCACGCTCTTTCCTAGCCACGCCCTGGTTTCACTTATACCTCTACCCTCTCCCTTGCTCAGGCCTTCATCAATTTCACAAAAAAAAATGTTTGGCGTACGAAATCCAAGATCGCTTCAAAAAGCGACACATTCATATCAGAGTGGATCTGTTTGCGATTTTTCTGGTTTTCTCTGTTTTCATCGTATTATTTACATTTGTTCAATTAATAACTATTTTATTTCATACTAACCTGTACACTCCGTGTTCTATTCCCGTACACGTCTGGTTGGTTTCTTGATTTTAGATTTGGTTTCCTCAGTCGTTTCCGTTCAAGTGTTAGCTCCATATTAGAAATTTTCCTTTGGTCAAACTGATCGAACTTCGATGTAGACATACTATTTCTCTACTCAAGGCAATGGGAAGACAACTAGTACCAAAACGTGGTCTATAAAAAGAAAGGGGGTTTCTATGGATTTCCAGCCTACAATAGAAGAATTTCCCAGGCCTGAAATCAATGAGAATACATGATTTTGTGAGATATTGTAATCTGCCCCATTGTTATTTTTCAACTTATCAATATTGGTTTTATGCGTTCCTTCTTAAGAATTAGGAAATTGAAAGAATCAATACGCTTGTTCACTAGAATACATTTCTCATCGGATGTTCTTATGCATTTGCTATGTGCGGTTACGGAGGTGGTTGAAAACTTCGGAAATATCATTTTGCCCAATTGAATAATATTAGACCAATAAATATTGTTATTATTTATTTAATTAGCGAAATTTACTCATAATTTAAAGATGAAAGAATAGAAAATAAATTAAATGTACCTTGAAGTACAACGTTATCTCAATCAGAAAATGACATCCTTTCAAGCTGATTTATCTCTTCAAAACAAAGAACATTTCAGAAACTTACATTTTTTCCTTATTATTCTATTCTATTTGCTGAATCTCACTTCAGTCAATTTGGCATTAGGACTTTAACATAACCAAGCAGCGTGGCTTGAACATAATAGGTATGCAGGATAATTTTAATTTTACTTGTTTTAAAGAAAAGTTCGTGTTTCGTTAAAAACGATACAACAGTTCAAGACAATTACCCAGTTTTTTTTCTTAAAATTTATACAAAGCAAAACACACAAAACAAATTTGTGTCAAGTGGGGAGAAGTACAATTTGCGCACCTGTTCTTGCGTTTAGTAATTTCTAACCTCGCTATTTTACTGTGATAAGGTAATTAGAAATAAAAACGTTTTTAACAAGAAATATTAGCTCCCATGTAACAGAAACTATTGGTATTGGCAAATAAGGTACCGATTTTGTCTCTCATCCCTGTCAATGTATTAAACAATAAACACTTAAACAATCTCTATACAGTTTTAAATAATTTCTGAATTTCTTCTCAAATGATGATTTATTGTACGAAAATCTGGACGACAATTGATAAAAAAATACTTCATTTATATTGTAAAAAAGGCAATACAATAAAATTATCGTCATGAACTGTTGCATCTGCTTGTTTTTATTTACTGTGTGTAAGTACTCTCACGAAAAATAAAGTTTCATAATGAAATAAGAAACTTTCATAATGATACACACAGTTTCCTCATAAGTTTAACGCACATAAGACTGAATCTAACTTTACTAAATGTAACATACGAAGTACCAAAATATGTGATAATTCTTTATTCTTCTGAAAAGAAGATCATATATGAAAATAATAAAACGTAATCACGGTGTACTAACCCAACTCAGTTTAGATAAGGACTGCTCACGCTATGTATGAGAAATATAATATTCTAAAATCAATTGGTCTTCTGTTTTAGTAAAACTAATTCTTTACATGTTGATGTCTCCGTACAAACTATACAATACTTTTTCAGATAACAAAGAAGTAAATTTCTGAACAGAAGTTCCTGGAGTGAAAAAAGAACGTCATTATTGCACAGATATTAACAATACGCATTTATAAATACCATACTTAAAAGTATTTCTATTTAAATATCGAAGAGGCAATGGAAGTCAGAGTTGTCAGTGTCAGCAATCTCCAAGATATTGAAGGAATAGATGTTTTATATGCTGTGAGATTTACTGATGAATGCTCCCTAGAAATATCTAGAAAACGTGTGCGGTGAAAGAAATTACTGTAATATTTATACAACAAAGTAGATAATACTTATTTTTTCCATCAAACCATTCTGATGAAAACAATTTTCTTTTGTACCAATGAATTTTCTTCGCAGCAATACCAATTTTCTTCAGCTTCTCCATAAAAAATGGGTCTGTTGTATGATACCCAATGGATGTTTTGAGCACAAGAAAATCTTGTTACACTACAGAAAAGTCGCAGTTCTTACGTTACAAAAACAGCAAACATCTACCATATTTACATAAGCCAAAATAACACCACCAGCAATAGAGAACCTTCGGAACTGCAGAACTCGACAACAAAAATTACTGTTCTGGCCGAAGGAGCAGCACCGTAGAAAACATGAGAGAATCAAGAGTGGTCTGCTTCGTAAGAAAAATGGAATAATTCATTGTTTACCAATATATCTTTATTTTATTTCTGTTTACCCACGATGTAAGATATTTCTTTCACAGTGGTTTCATCATTTACAATTTAAATCATTAACAACTTAGTCATTACAGACATTTTTTTGTTTCAGGATATTTTCTTCGGAACAGTCTATCGATAATTAGAGATAAACATTAGGAACTTAAGGTTTCGAAATGTACTGATCGCTACTCGCAGAATATAGCTTTGATAGCTAGTTGCAGAATCGGTCAGATAATAAACTTGTTTAGAAAATAGTTAATAAATTCCTAACTAGTTAATTAATTCCTAACTAGTTAATAAAAAATTAAGTTTATTAAATAGTTAAATAGTTTATTAAATTAAAAATTAAAGTTTCCTGAGTAGTTAATAAAAATACATTTGTCGTAGTTTGAACAAACTCAAAATGTTGATAGTTAAGCATCTAATACCTCTTAATATCTGAGTGTTTTTCAAGGTACATAATCAGTCTGTTTCATTAGCCATGATATAACGGTACTTACAAAACAAAAATTGATGTAAGGTTACTTACATCATGATATTGATCACTGACAGAATTCATATTGATCAAGCCAAAAAAAGCGATTTTAAATTAAGACCACCGGTCAACCTGGGGCATTCAGCATGTAAAGGTTTTGAGGTGGTGTGGTATTTTCTATTGATATTACATCGTGGTTGTAGATAGTGGTTCGGGGACCCATTATCCTTAATCTACTCATGTCAGTATCACATTGTGAAAGCAGTTTTTGAATAAAAATTATTAGTACTTGAAATAAAGCGAGTTTGCTAGTTCGAGATATTAAAAATTCTGTAAGTATTGAAAATAGTTTCCAAGATGAAATACCGATTATATACTTAAAGCCAATATTAGAAATATTTTAATAAACTTTTAGTTTATAAATGTATGCGAGGAATTCTTTGAATATTTGAGTTACTATTTTTCTTAATTTACATGCATTGTAAAATTTGGAAAGTAAAATTCTAGGCTTTTATTAGTTTCTTTAACATTTTAAATAAAAGCTGCTTGTACATTTTCTACCTCAGATTTTAAATCTTTTCCATGGACACAAGGTGATATCTAAGGATTAATGTTGTAAATTGAGAGATACGAATGGTTTTACAGGAGGACTTACAAGAGGAGCCTGTAAATTAACAAGTAAGTTACAGCTTCGACAATAAAACACTGATTCAACATTGCAGATGCACTTTATTTCTCATAAGATATTTTCCAGTTTCATACTTACTTAGCCATAGTTTAAGTGTTTCCTTTTCATGAGACAGTCTTGATTCGTTTACATAAAAATGAACAAGAAACTTTGGAACAAAATGTCAGCCTCACAGTGTGAACATTTATACATATCACATCAAGTATGAATAAGGCATGCATATATTTCAACAATCATTATAGAAGTATGTATATTAAATATTCCTTATATCCTAACCTATAATCCTTAAATTCGCTTCTATATTCCCTATATCCCTTATATCCTAATCTATACTGCTTATAGAAATATATGCATCAAATTATTACATATCCGTGTCATATGTATAAAACAAAGAGCTTGCAATTATGTTCCAAACAAATACACGGACACAAATCAGGTTAATACTCTTCTGCTCCTTCGCCCTCCCCTTCGACGGAGTCCATGCCCACCTCCTCGTAGTCCTTCTCCAGGGCTGCCAGGTCCTCTCGCGCCTCGGAGAACTCGCCTTCCTCCATGCCCTCGCCCACGTACCAGTGCACGAAGGCTCGCTTGGCGTACATGAGGTCGAACTTGTGGTCGAGGCGGGCCCACGCCTCCGCGATGGCGGTGGTGTTGGACAGCATGCACACGGCCCGCTGCACCTTGGCCAGGTCGCCGCCGGGCACGACGGTGGGCGGCTGGTAGTTGATGCCCACCTTGAAGCCCGTGGGGCACCAGTCCACGAACTGGATGGTGCGCTTCGTCTTGATGGTGGCGATGGAGGCGTTCACGTCCTTGGGCACCACGTCGCCGCGGTACAGCATGCAGCACGCCATGTACTTGCCGTGGCGGGGGTCGCACTTCACCATCTGGTTGGCCGGTTCGAAGCACGCGTTGGTGATCTCCGCCACAGACAGCTGCTCGTGGTAAGCCTTCTCGGCCGAAATGACAGGGGCGTAGGTGACCAGGGGGAAGTGAATGCGAGGGTAGGGCACTAAATTGGTCTGGAACTCAGTCAGGTCTACGTTCAAAGCACCGTCGAAACGAAGAGATGCAGTAATGGAAGATACTATCTGGGCAATCAATCGGTTCAGATTAGTGTAGGTGGGACGTTCAATATCTAAATTGCGGCGACAGATATCGTAGATAGCCTCATTGTCTACCATAAAAGCGCAGTCTGAATGCTCCAAAGTGGTGTGAGTAGTCAAGATTGAATTGTATGGTTCAACTACAGCAGTTGACACTTGCGGAGCTGGATAGATGGCAAATTCCAGTTTGCTTTTCTTACCGTAGTCGACGGACAGACGTTCCATCAGCAGTGAAGCGAACCCTGAACCAGTACCGCCGCCAAAGGAGTGGAAGATGAGGAAGCCCTGCAGGCCGGTACATTGGTCCGCAAGCTTGCGGATGCGGTCCAGAACCAAGTCCACAATTTCCTTGCCGATGGTGTAGTGGCCACGGGCGTAATTATTCGCTGCATCTTCCTTTCCGGTGATCAACTGCTCGGGATGAAAGAGTTGGCGATATGTGCCCGTACGAACCTCATCTACGACGGTTGGCTCCAAATCCACAAACACTGCTCGAGGAACATGTTTTCCCGCACCGGTTTCACTGAAGAACGTGTTGAAAGAATCATCACCACCGCCCAAGGTTTTATCAGACGGCATTTGCCCATCGGGTTGAATGCCATGCTCTAGGCAATACAATTCCCAACAAGCATTGCCAATCTGGCATCCGCCTTGTCCAACGTGGATGGAAATACACTCACGCATGTTGTCGAATCAAACAAAACTTTTGACTTTAAACTTCGAGAACGTAAGATAGGAAAAATGTTTAAAGCGTGATTCTAAGATGTATTGACGTTTTAAAGCGTAAAGTTAAAATGCGATCACGACCTATTACCGATAGGAAATGATAACTCTCACCAAGAAACTCTGGAAAGAAGACCCTGCACGCTGCTGTTGAGGCAAGTTAGTGATCAGCGTTGTCAACGTTGCTAGGGTATCAGAAAGTCTCGAAGCAACAAGAATATATAATTTTCACTTTTTTTCTTGTTTACATCAAATGCATTTCTGAAAGCGCTTAGCAACATGACTGTGTGTGATTTGTATTTATCGAAATGATTCAGTGACAAATAATCCATGTAATATTTTCTAATAAATAATGCAGAGTTTATATACTGACAAAGTGAGAATTGAATTACAAAATCTAAGCGTTTATTTGCTGTTACGGATATCTTCTCAGAGACTATGTCCAGTGAAAATAGTTGATATTTGTGAACTTGTTCATCAGGTGTTAAACTGATCACGAAAAGTGCTGTGAATTTGTGCGTAGATTAATACGTATCAAATTACATTCGAATAGTAAATTAGATTAACACGTTTAAATAAAGTAAATTATTATTTTGAATGACTCTTCAAAATATTTTTGGAACACTTTCATAAGCTTTAATTTATGATATTTGTACATGTGTATTAATTGTTCATGGACGTACGTGTATTTATATTCTTTCAATTTCTTTGTTGACGGCAAAATAAGAAAGTGTTCGCTTGAATAAGGCAGGGTTAATATTTTATACTCGTATTTTTAGAGTATATAATACTTCGACGCTTAATAATAAAACAAACGAGCTCTTACTTTTCACACGAAATTCTCGTCTCAAATAAATTAGCTGGAGTATTTACTCGTCATTCAATCCTCAAGGGAGTATGTAAATACTAGCAAAGTGTATAAATAAACGTGTAGTAACTACTACATCTCAACTTCTTGTGAGGTGGCTCAGAATTGAAAGGAGTTGCGAAATTCATTATTACATTCTTTCGCAAGTTGCAACACTATGTTTATCTGTGCTAGACAAGAAAAAGAGAATAAACAACGTGTATTTGCCGGTCAAAATTTTAAACATCTGTTTACATCATAGAGCTATGAATGTATTCCTAGATTCAAGGTATATATACTCTGAAGAAAATATTTTTTATGTTTGTCGGTGCATTTTGGTAAGGAGAAGGGGTGCTCTTCCTAATCACACAAAATTTAGAAATTTTCTGAGGGTTGTGTTGTAGGTTATAGGGCGACGTTGGTGAATATCTTGGAGCCTTCAGTTTCAAAATAAGTTAGGGAGGTTATGGAGCGGAAAAGTTCGTTGCACTGCTGTGAATAAAATTTCAAGAGTGTGAAGAAAAGAGGAACACAATGAAGAAGAAATGTCAAATAGATATTTTCCTGTTGCTACAGGTGTAATAAATAATGTTCTCGAATCAATAATAAAACTTAAGATCAATAATAAAACAATAGAAAAATAACTTTTTGTAAAACTTTCCTTCAAGCGAAGTCTTTTTCATTACTAGTTTATTCCTACGATTCGTTACTTTTCATCAAATGTGTTACTTTTTTCTACCAATTTTTGGTTGTGACTGGTTGTGACCAATAACCACCCAATTTTAAGGGAGGAAATTCATTCAAATAATATCACACGCCTAAAAGTGTTTTTACTATGCTTAGTTAAATTTGAATAAATATACCTACAATAACCATTGGGAAATATTTTTTCTTTGTGATTTTGTAATAAAAAAGATATTTAAAAAAACTTAAAAAACTCAACGCAAACCAACAACCTTCCCAAATAAATTTGCCTCCTATATTTCGGTTTTTCTTTCTTGGCGCACGGGGTGTGTCAATAAAATGGAATATCTCTCGGTATTTCGGTTCTCCGTTGTGCCGCCAGTGGTCGAATGATCGCCAGCACTGCTTGATATAGTCGCGATCATGCGACTCCAAGCGGCACAACCGAGAACGACGTGAAATACCATGACATATTCCATTTTATTGAAATCCCTTCCGTGCGTCAAGAAAGAAAAACCGAAATATAAAAGTCCACTAAAGATAGAAAAAAAAACCCTAACTTTAGAAAGAAACCCCCAACCTGGCAACACTGAAACAGAGGGCCTTGGATCAGCCCTCCCCGTAGGGGACGTGCTTTCGGCGATGCTGTTTGAGAGGTTGAATAAAATATACCTACAATAATCATAGCAAACTATTTTTTCTTTGTGATTTTGTAGTAAACAAAAGATATTTTAAAAAAAACTTTAAAAACTCAACGCAAAACAACAACCCCCCCAAATAAATTTGCCCACTAAAAGTTCACTAAAGATAAAAAAAACCCCTAACTGTAGAAAGAAACCTCCAACCTGGCAACAGTGATACAGAGGGCCTTGGATCAGCCCTCCCCGTAGGGGACGTGCTTTCGGCGATGCTGTTTGAGAATTGCTGGTTCAATAAATATACCTACAATAATCATAGCAAACTATTTTTTCTTTGTGATTTTGTAGTAAACAAAAGATATTAAAAAAAAACTTAAAAAACTCAACAGAAAACAACAACCCCCCCAAATAAATTTGCCCACTAGAAGTCCACTTAAGATCCCAAAAAAACCCTAACTGTAGAAAGAAACCTCCAACCTGGCAACAGTGATACAGAGGGCCTTGGATCAGCCCTCCCCGCAGGGGACGTGTTTTCGGCGATGCTGTTTGCGAAGTTTCTTTGAAGTGGAGCCGTCCCGTGTTGCGAAGGCGGCGGGCGACCGACTTTGTTCCCTGAGAAAGAAAGTTGTTTTGAGGAGCAAAGCGTGTGGACATCCTTCTTTTCCTCCTCGAAGCGAGATTCGATTGGGTGGGAATTGCTTCACTCACGGTGCGGGTATTTTCTCAGTTGAACGATTCGGTTATCGCGTCCATTGTTTTCTTTGTAGTGGCTAACGCGTTTCCGGTGAAAGCGTTGTCGCAATTCTTAGAAACGTTCAGATCAGGGTTACCCAGACTTTTTTGAGATGCAGACCCCTTTTGTCAAAAATTATTAAATCCATACATAAAACACTAATACTTTTCTTTAAAAAAGTTTGATACACACGCAGCTTTCATGGTTTTTTGCTTTAAATGAAAGGTAGTTGGCCAAAAATGTGTTTTCACTTCCTCATTATTAACCGATTTCAAAATGAAACACAGAATTTTAATATATTAAAATTAATGTACTCCTAATTGTTTTCAATTGAGTTGTAATCGATCCATTGAAATCAGTCGACATTTCACCACACAGTGTGGTTGTGGGATAATACCGATGCGAAAACAGCAAAGTTTTACATTCGAAGATAGTGTGCTTTCGAATGCAAAGATTAGTGAGCTTAAAATGGAATGTCCGGACGTCTGGCATGTGTCCCTTCACAAAAGAAACTAGTGGTGCTTAAGCAGCACGTACTTTATCGCCCGTATTTTCACGCAAAATTACGCGAAAATTACTCAAATTTTCGAAAAATTGTACATGACCGTATTTCAAAATCTATCTTTTAAGAACAGATTTCATGAAGGGAAAAATCTGTATCTTTAATATTTTAGTTGTAAGAAGACGCCGAAAAAATTTGAACTTCTAAAAGTTTCGGAAAATCAAGGTTTTTAATGAACATGAGATCTACACCATTCTCTTAAAGGTTCTTCACACAACCCAAGAACAAAATTTAATAAAAAACGATGGAGCCATGTTTTGAAAATTTCAAAAATGTCCCAGAGGTTTCAAGTAAAATATCTCCCAAAATTAAAATACCGGATTCAAATTCAAGCGGCCACGTCATTAGCGAGGTAAATAAAGGAATATCAGTTTTGGAGAAAATCCGATGAACGCTTTAGCCGCTACCGTTGTTCGTGGACGTTCTGCCCTCATTCGATTTTTTGGTATCAAGGACCCACAAAACCTGGATTGTGACTACACCACCTGCTAGATAATTTTTTGTAGCTACTGTATTTATCCAGTTTTTCGTTACCAGGGTCCTGTAATGTTTTTCTGACAAACATTTTTCATTTTTTTGCGTAGCATTACAGAAATTTCTCTCTACTCCGCAGCGAGAAATTAAAGATCAGTATTTGTGTTAAAGTGGAGAGCAGGATTTCTTCGCCATACTAGTTGACTACAACGTACATGTGAAGCTCTTTGTAAATATAACATTTCAGTTATATTTTAAGAAACATATTTAAGTATGCTACGTGTTCTCGATGAATAGTGATTGTATTGTTCTCTCATTTCATTAGTCCTCGAGAATTAGTACTGAACGAAATAAATCGTATTTTCTGGGTTATCGATTTCCAATTTATAGCAAATGTAGTACTTATCTGTTGTAACTTTCCTACAGCTCTTCCTTTTATTTCAACTGAAGGCAATGGTTCAGCTAGTAGTAATTTACTTTGCTTTCTCAAAAAACGTGTGTGTGTGTGTGGGGGGGTAATGCTTTCGTAAGAAGTACTGTTAAGGATCAAATCAAATCTGATGGGGTTTGCTAATGTTAATAGCCGAGATACTTTGTAATAACATGATCCCAACAACTCCCGTTATCTTTTATTCGTAGTTCAACAATGTTGAATGGGGAATTCACGGTCTCAATGTGTGCAGAAGTACCCATCTCTTGCCTTATTCCTAACAAATTACGTGGTTTGCTCTGTTGACAACATGTAATAAAATAAAATATTTGCTAATAAAATATAAAAGCAAATACACAAACATAGCCTCTAAACTAACGGCCCACTAAAGAAAATTAATACAACACGTTTCACGTTTGTTGATGAAGAACTTAAACTTTCCTACATCTTATGCATTTCGTATGTAATTTTCCCGTTTATTCGCCGCGCTAGAGAATACCGTTAATTAAACTGCTCTACAGAATACCGTGCAATATATGCTGAAATGAAAAAAAAAGAAACAAGATAGCTTGTATTTCTACTTTTAAAAAAAGTTTGAAAACATTTATTTTATTCCTAAAACTTTTTTTTAGGTAGAAAATAATTAAAGAATCTCTCTCCGAGCAAGACGATGAATTTATTCAAGAAAATGGTGTCCTCATTTCTTCCGCCTTGTTTTCCTCAGCGATAATTTCTCGGAGATCTAATTAAGATGTTTTGCATAACAAGTCAAGTCGCATAAAAAGCTTGGCGAAGGAAAACTGACGAAGAGCCCAGTGTTTAGCAACTAGCGAAGTGTGTTGTTGACATAAAGTGCCTACGTTGGATCGTTTTTGCTTGACTCGTCGCGAGATAATTAAAATAAATTCTCTCGAGGAAAAAAAATTAAGGCAGGTACTATTTAGATAAACGGTCGTCAACTCGAGGGCAGTAAAAACCTCTTCGTAGTCCGCAGGAAAATGTAGAAATTGGCATTTTGATATTATTAGTGTTATTTTTAGAAAACGGTACTTGTAATATGATTGATTGTTAACGATTCCGGGGGCGTCAAATGCTAAGGTCATTAGTCTCGTAAGTGTAGTATATGTTTTCCCTCCTTGGGAGGTGGAAGTGATCTTCCCCCATTGGATGACGAGATCCGGCTCCAACCTACTGTCGGTCGGTCTCCCGGCATGTATGATAGTGAATGTTAGTGTGTTTAAGGGATGAGGATAGGACAAGGAAGAGGAAAGAAAGATCGCGCGCAGTCCGTGGCCCGTTTGTTAGAGTACTGCTCCGGCATTCGCCTGGTGTTGATCGAAGAAACCACGGATAACTAAATTAAATGATCACTGGTGTTGTCATTGCCAACAATGTTGTTTATTACAAAAGCAGCTTTCGATGGCTTAGCCATCATCATCAGTTATCTGCTGTCTGGAAGCCACGAAACGACTACGCGACCACGGATAACTACCGATTTGAGCAGACGGCCGCTAGAATTCTCCTCCAGACAGCGACTGAATTCGACCTAGCTGACAAGCTATTGTCGAAAATACTGCCGCGTGGGGAGTGGAACCTAGGACCTCTCGGTCAGAGGGACTGCAGTGACATAAGTTGATACCCAGAGCCACTTCTCCTGATAATAAAATGCAATAAAAATGTGTATGTATATAAATATGTATTTAGTTTTTAAAATATATTTTAGAAAAAAAATGAATATATAAAAAATCATGATAGTGTTTAAAATTGCCCCATGCAAGTACTGTAACTAAAGTAAGTGTTTTGAAAACAAGTGTCCCAGATGTCATCACATTCCAAAGGAGTATTTCCATTAGCTCTAACGGAAGGAGTTTCAGACCATCTACCTGAGCATCTAACTCAAATCTTCTAAAATTTGACTTACACCACTTTTGCTCTCAATGGCTCCTATGTCTACCAGTGTGGTGGATCAAGGTGACGATTATGAAGATTTGGTTACAATGTTGGAGTTTCAAGGAAGTGACATTAATTGTGAAGCCACTAAATTTATGTACGGTAGTTATCCTAATCTAAGAAACATTGATTTTGGTGAAAATACTAAATATTGGTTTAATATTGGCATTGCATGAATATTTGTACATTTGTATCTAGTTCTCGCCGTTTGGCCGAGTTATTATTGCAATGGACTTAATATCATATGATCACCCTAGGCGAATGAACATTTCTTACTGATCTCATTTGATTGTAGAATTTCTCTGGTAGTAGAATCACAAAAGGATTAAACAGAACTATGCTATTTTAAATTGTTGATGCAACAGTATCGGAGAAACACAGCCGCACATGATGGGTTGCCTATATGTGTACATCAAGGCCCCTTGTCCACCGCGCCAGTTCCAATTCAAGAACTTTCGTTTTAGTGATGGTATTTTCGAAATCTTGCATGTCACGGATGTCAAGAGTCACGTGTGAGGGTATAGGGAAGACAGAGGTGCCCTCTGACCTCTCTTCAATTCTCTTTTTCCCTCGTCTGAATTTTATTCATTTAAACATAATCACATACTCCATTGTAGGGTCACTCTCTTTTGAAAACTTTGTACTTCATGTCACAATGTTACTAATTGTTTACCTGTCTGCGCAAACGCAAAGAAGATATATGTATTTAGCTGTGCATTTGGAATGTTTCATCGTTCCAATACACCGCTTTAAATATTTGACCGTTTAAGGTCATATTTACTTCATATTGTCACGGGAGTTTCCTACACGTTATCGCTTGCAATATACAAAAGAATTTCAATTTAGAGAAATGTAGAAAAGTGTAGTTAACATTGGCTAAGTTTGGAACAAGAGGTTTCTTATATCGCCGATACCACGGGTGTTAAATTTAAGTCACACTTCACTTTCAATCTCTCTGTAATTTCAATGTGTAGAATACAGGAAGACCGCAACTCTAGAAATATACTAATTTAATATATCCGAAGGAACATAGTAACAATGTCTCAGCATGATCAGCATGAACGCAGCGCAACAAATCCTATTCCCCGTTATATTTAACATCTCTTAAAGGAGACAGAGAGGTGAGAATTAAATGTCAAATACAAGGACTATACACGGGTCCATGAATCAGTTCCGTGTATGGGTTGTCTTAACAGCACCGTGATTAGAGCTTCCTGTGGTGCAACAGGAGATTCGGGTTCGATTCCCAGTCAGGGGTACTCAATTAAAGCTCCATGGTTCATAACTAACACGGTGTAAGATATATAGGTGGGTTCACTCCCGGTCTAAAACTGAAGCTAATGTGACGCTAGTTCTCACAGTTCTCGCTATGTAAGCGCTGCGAACGACTTGCGCATTTTTGGGACAAGATGGTGATCCATTTAATAGCTTTGTAACCTCTGGTGGAAGCCACTAAATCGCGAAACGCCATCATGAATGCCCAACTCGATCGTGCGCACCCTACGGATAAGCGAGGAACTAGTCTCAAACTGGCTTCAAAAATTTTGTCCAAAAGGCGGCTAGTTGACACACCTATATATCTTACACCGTGTAACTAACCATCAAATTCACGGAGAACTCCAAATCGATTCCGTTCTAAAACATATAAAAAAGTACAAATAAAAAAGTAGCTCATCATTTTTATTCTCCCTTCCGCTCATCTCATCCCTTTCAGAAATTCCATCTAGGATTAACCCATCTAGATCAGGTTTGTGTCCAGTTTCCCTGATCCATTGAGCAAATGCTGAGATGGCCCCTTGTTTTGCTTCTGGACGTAAATGTAGCTTCACTGTGCGCACGTTTTGTTGAGCACTCCTTTTGCTTGTAGTTCATTTACCGTTGAAATTGATTTTCTATACCTCGGGAACAAACATTTTTCAAATATTTTTATTTTTCTAAAATAATTATTTTCTAAATTCAATTTTTCTTTTTTTTCCGGTCCTCAAGAAAATGTGCGCAGGTAAATCTCTTTCCCCACACGTCATATAGAGTTTTTACTGTTTTTTGACAAATAAATAAGTAGATTAATAGCAAACATCCCAAGATGAATTAAATCCAAATTTCCCAAAGATAAGCTTCAATCTCTTAAAACTAATAACTTCGTGAAGAATCTTTCCCTTTTCCCTTCCTATTGCTCGACAGGGCAATCCTAACAGTTTATCCCCAAAACTCACAATTAAAATTCAATAGCATCTAAAACAAAACGAATACAATGAGCCAGAGTATTTTAACCTTAATTTGTCAAGGAACGCTCAAATCCAAAATAAGCCAGAACGTAAAACTTAAATACCTCGAAAGACCTCAGGTCGAACGAGAAGAAATAAATAAATAAAAAAGGTCAGGGTTACTTGTGCTTTGAACAATATACTACTTTAGTACTTCTCTAAGGGAGTTTTTAAGGTCAAGGCCGAAAGGTTAATTATGAAGCTTAATGAAGGAGACGCTAATGTTCTGAGAGGACACGCTTGAATAGAGACGGGTATATTTTTTTGTTATTTTAAAATTAAACTTTAAATTAAGCATTTTTTAATTATGACTGAAAATTACCCTTCCTGATTTCATGCAAAGTTTTCTCTACGGTCCGATTTAAATAAGGTCAAACATAAAGAGTTGTTAGTTTAAGACTATATAACAGAAACGTTAGGGAAATGTAATAGAAAACTATATTTTCGTGTCATTCTGAAGAAACCAAAAACGTAGAATCTGAACTTCAAAATCTGAAACTACTTATGAAAGTTTTTTACGAAATATGGGAGAAAAATGAGAGATATTGTCAGAGTAATTTAAAAGAGTGATCAATGATAATGAAAATATCAATATCATTTGTGATTCTATTTGAGTAAGCTAAAATGCATGGAAATATTTTAGAATAGTTTACATGATTGCGTAAATTGTTCATTTTCATATCATTTTGAGTAATATCGCAATTAAAAATGTAATATCTATCATCCAAAACAAATTTGATTTAAATTTTATTATCAATTATTCGAGATGATGCAGTTTTGTAGCGATGAGTCATTAATTCAACAATTTCATAGAAATGCTATAATCCAAACCCCAGAAAAACAGCTCTAACTATTTTAACGTGCACAGCAATATTTTAATGTTCGGAGCTGCAGCGGAGAACTTAATTCGCTTAGTTGATTCGTTGTTATGGTCCTAAATGAATGTTTATGTATATCACAAAAACGTAATGGCATCTGCACGGCCACGCAAATAAAATTTCATCTAATTGTCGTTTTTTCCAAAATATTTCGATTGACTAGTCCACTCGTGAACTTAAACAGCTTTTAACTATACATACAAAATGCCTCAATCAGGGCGGTGTATATAAATAAATGTATCGCTTTTCTATCCGATTTTTCTTACTGCCCCTCCCTTCTGGCCAATAATAAGCTGCGACTTATCTTAGAAGTCGATATGAATCGATCACTGTGTTGACGTGCAATAAACCGCGTATGTACTGTAACCTAAAATTTTTTATTTTAACAGGCTTCGAGTTATTTTCAATATTTGGCGCATTTTGGATCTCTGTTGAACATAACCATGGAAAAATACCGATCAGAGCAGCCGGCCGCTAGAATTCTCCTCTACAAAAGAGCTGAATTCTACCTAGCTATACTTGGGTTTTTATTACTTCGCGCGTGAGTGCCTGTCTTCACGATAGAATATCTAACGTCATTTCGCGTCTTTCTCGGTCGGGCTGGATGCCGCATGATCGCCAGTACTACTAGACACGGTCGCGACTACGCGACATCTAGCAGTACGACCGAGAAAGACGCGAAACGCCGTGAGATATTCCATCGTGAAGACAGGCACTCACGCGCGAAGTAATAAAAACCCAAGTACTATTCGCGTACTTTTTCTTGATACTCCACAGCGGGGGGTGCGAGGGGAGGCGGGTTCTGTTTACATCACGGCAGTGCAGTGCCGTCAACATCCACAGAAAACTCAGCGTAAAAGCGCGCCTTGGACCAGATAGCAATGAGAAACAACTCAAGTTTTTTTTTAAATTCTGAAGAAATAATTAATAATTATAGAAATTATTCGGTATCGAGACGGTACGCAGAGGTCGTTAGAAAGAGAGAGCGAAAACTGAGAAGTCCGAATTGTAAAGGAAGAAGGTGAGCAACACTGCGAACTGAGCCGTGACGTTCCGAGTGGAACTCATGTTTTCTGCCGAGCCGTGCTGTGCCGGGCTAAGCGAGAACTAGGGAGCTGGAGGATCAAGAAAAAGTGCGAGCATAGTATATGCAGGTAGTGTCGAAAATCCTGCCACCGTCAGGATTCGAACCCTAGGACTTCCCGGTCAGAGGCACTGCAATGACCTCAATTGATTCCCTGAGCCATTTTTGCCGGTGCGTCTCCGCTGCCTGGAGCAAGCGCTGTGTGTGTGTGTGGGCGTGGCCGATCTGCTTGGCGGGGTCGGGGTGGGGAGTGGAACCCTAGGACCTCCCGGTCAGAGGCACTGCAGTGACATCAGTTGATGCCCTGAGCCACCTCAGCCGGTGCGTCTCCGCTGCCTGGAGCAAGCGCTGTGTGTGTGTGGGCGTGGCCGATCTGCTTGGCGGGGTCGGGGTGGGGAGTGGAACCCTAGGACCTCCCGGTCAGAGGCACTGCAGTGACCTCAATTGATTCCCTGAGCCATTTTTGCCGGTGCGTCTCCGCTGCCTGGAGCAAGCGCTGTGTGTGTGTGTGGGCGTGGCCGATCTGCTTGGCGGGGTCGGGGTGGGGAGTGGAACCCTAGGACCTCCCGGTCAGAGGCACTGCAGTGACGTCAGTTGATGCCCTGAGCCACCTCAGCCGGTGCGTCTCCGCTGCCTGGAGCAAGCGCTGTGAGTGTGTGGGCGTGGCCGATCTGCTTGGCGGGGTCGGGGTGGGGAGTGGAACCCTAGGACCTCCCGGTCAGAGGCACTAAAGCGACATCAGTTGATGCCTTGAGCTACCTTCGCCGGTCGAAACGTTTCGAAGACTTATTTATTTGCAATTGCATTTAGGGAATTTCTCGCACACGTAAAAAAAATAAAGAAAAAAAAGTATGCCACGATCCACGCTTGACGAAGGTGGAACGAAAACAGCTGCGGCCTCCATTAAATTCTCCTTAATCGCAGCGCTACCGTCGACATTCCCCTCCCCCCCACCCCCCTTTCACCTTCCCCCACCCCACCACCGCCGCTTTCCGGCGCGCCTCGCTCGGCACGTAATCCCTTGAAAATATCCGCACGCCGTTAATGAATTGCGGAACGAGACGCGAAATCTCGTTTAATCCCTCGGGGTCGCAACGCTGTGCGATGGCGGCGGGCGGCGGGGAAAGTGAGAAGTAAACGGCGCCCAGCGTCTTTCAGACCCTCCCCCCACCCCACCAGTGAAGCACGGCGTCTATAATAGGTAGCGACTCATGTTGCGCGAGTCCGCCAGGCTCAGGGAGCCAATCAGAATAGCGGACACAGTCATTTGTTTCCGCAGAAGTTTTCATTCTGTTGATCTTCACCTCGTACTATAAATATAATGTAGAGAATCTTGAAGGTAGGTCAATAAAAAGTAGTTTTTTTACGGTGCCACGTTTCGGCCATTTATTTGGTCTTCTTCAGGTCTACAAAGATAATTTTTCGAATTTTTAGGTCCGTCGAATGATGCGAGAGATCCGTTATCACGAAATTCGAATTATTGGAAAATTCGAAATATTGGGAAATGGGAATTAAAAAGTTCTCATATCGAATTGCGAATTTATTTATCAACTTCTGACGTGAGCTGTATTGTTGGAAATTTCCAATTTGGAACAGTATTAGACTCCCAACACTTCCACATCAGTTTGTATGATAACAGACACAGACCCAAGGGTGGTTTCTGGAATTGTATCTATTTGTTGTGTACAACAGATCGGACTTCTTCGGATTTCCAAAGTTAGTGTGCTTTCTCCCATGACATTGGGGACAAATATTTGTACAGTTTTCAAAGACAATATTGAACACTGGCAAAACTCTTCTTGAAATTGTAAGGAAAATCATGTTTCGCTTACAGAGAGCTGAAGCAAAGGAAGATAAAGGTAAGCTGGAAAAGTATAAGAGGAATAAGCAGAAGAACCAGAAAAAGATGCAGGATTGGCCGCAGCTTGTACATCGTCCATTTCAAATACTTGAACGGAATACTAAGACACTGAAAACGCAACTTCCTACAACTTTGATAATTGTGTTTTTAATAAATGTGCTTGTAAGTAGCATGGTTATAATTGTTTTTTGGCAGTTTTATTACCATTAAATTGAAACATATTTGAAATAATTTTCCGCATTAAACCTTTATTCATATTTTACTTGATCATGTGTTATTCCAGGAGGCAGTGACGACTCGAAGATGAATGAAAGTTTCTCATATTTCGTTAGAAATTTTGAGTAATATTTCTCTTTTTCGTAACTCTTCTGATTTAAATTATCCATTCGATTCATGTAATGTGAATTCATTCGTGAAATAGTCACACCACTAAATATCACTCGAAGTGCTGTAATATTACTTATGATAGTACAGTACATTAGGAAAGTCTCTTTGCAGTAGCACCAGTGGCTGGTGGAAGTGTTAACAACAGAAATTATGTTGGTAGCACGAGCTGCAGCTTGTAACAAATGAATACGTAAATTGCGTACTCACCACAACCATAACAGATGCTGGAAGTGTTGTCCCCTTCACATTTACAGTGTCCTTTCGACAAAGAACTTTACCGGGAATGTTGCCCATTTTACTCAAGCATTTGTTCGCAGTACCAGTGGTCCTTGATAAAGGACAAGTCTATTGCCATAATATCATCTACTTGCGTTCAACGTTTGTGAAATTCAGCTCATTAGCGACATTTAGGGTGAAGTTATTTCACATATGCCACCGAAATCTGCGTCATTCAACCTGCTGTACTATAACTCCAAAGGATTTTTTTCTTTCTTTTTCATTTGAACTCCCGGGACATCTACTGGATTTGGAACCCGCGTACTTGGACAGGACACTATAGAAGAATTAACACCACCGAAGCCGCGAAGAGAAATCAATGCGCAAAAAGCATTCAGTCAACATTTTTTGCATTCTCAATAAACGTCTCTCTGGGGAACGCGAAATCCAAGCCATCAAACCTCCCTGCTATTTACCCGGGATTGTTCGGCTCGGAGTAAGTGACATGCCAGTTTTCCAGCGGCAGCATTTACATGGGGCGTTGTTCACTCTGTGGACAATAGAGACTGGGAAGATAAACTCAATGGAATGAGCAAACATTTCTGTGCGCTCTCATTTAAACTACAAGCGTTGAGAGTGGTGCTCTGGTTATTATGTGAGCCACTAGTGTTCCCGCACTACTGTCAATTACCGGTAAATCAAATCTGCTGCTCATTTCCGGCAACAAATACCGTCTATTACACGGGAATAAACATTTCTTGCTTTCGAATGCTCCCAGCTTTGATTTCACAATATAACACAAAATTAACATTTTAAGAACTCAATGAACCCCCCAAGAAATCCCCCAAATAAATTTTCCCCTAAAACAACCCCTGCAGACCGAAAAACCTCTAAATTTAGGGGGGAAACCTCTAATTTGGCAAACACTGGTCCACACCACCAGGGAGCTTTATTCATCATTGGCGAGTGTGATGATTTCACAATATAACACAAAATTAACATTAGAGAACTCAATGAAATACCCCCAGGAACCCCCCAAATAAATTTGCGCCCTAAAAATTCCTAAAGAAAAAAGCCTAAATTTAGGGAGAAAACCCCTAATCTGGCAACACTAGTCCACACCACCAGGGAGCTTTCTTCATCATTGGCGAGTGTAATGATTTCACGATATAACAACATTTCACAATATAACACAAAATTAACATTTTAAGAACTCAATGACTCCCCCCCAAGAAATCCCCCAAATAAATTTGCCGCCTAAAACAACCCCTGAAGATCGAAAAAACCCTAAATTTAGGGGGGAAACCCCTAATCTGGCAACACTGGTCCACACCACCAGGGAGCTTTGTTCATCATTGGCGAGTGTGATGATTTCACAATATAACACAAAATTAACATTTTAAGAACTCAATGAAATCCCCCAAGAAAACCCCCAATAAATTTGCCCCTAAAACAACCCCTGAAGACCGAAAAAACCCTAAATTTAGGGGGGAAACCCCTAATCTGGCAACACTGGTCCACACCACCAAGGGGCTTTGTTCATCATTGGCGAGTGTGATGATTTCACAATATAACACAAAATTAACATTTTAAGAACTCAATGAGATCCCCCCAAGAAAACCCCCAAATAAATTTGCCCCTAAAACAACCCCTGAAACCCGAAAAAGCCCTAAATTTAGGGGGAAAACCCCTAATCTGGCAACACTGGTCCACACCACCAGGGGACTTTGTTCATCATTGGCGAGTGTGATGATTTCACAATATAACACAAAATTAACATTTTAAGAACTCAATGAAATCCCCCCAAGAAAACCCCCAATAAACTTGCCCCTAAAACAACCCCTGAAGACCGAAAAAACCCTAAATTTAGGGGGAAAACCCCTAATCTGGCAACACTGGTCCATACCATCAGGGGGTTTTGTTCATCATTGGCGAGTGTGATGATTTCACAATATTATAACATCTTTTCACAATATAACACAAAATTAACATTTTAAGAACTCAATGAAATCCCCCCAAGGAAACCCCCAAAATAAATTTGGCCCTAAAACAACCCTTGAACACCGAAAAACCCCTAAATTTAGGGGGAAAACCCCTAATCTGGCAACACTGGTCCACACCACCCGGTGCTTTGTTCACTCGCTCGCTTTGCAGGGGGCCGTGCCGAAATTGCACGCGCGCGCGCGCGCGTCGGCGCGGTCCATTGTCGCCGCCCCGGCCGGGGGAGTCCCGAATTCTCGTCGCTCCGTGCCCGGGAGAACGCCGCCGCGCCGCGTCGTTCATTTGTCCTTCGGGCGGACGCATTATTCAACCGCGCCGGCGACGTTGCCGCGTCTCCTCCGCCCCGGCACGCAGGTGCCAGGTGATGGACGGCGCGCGCCCCGCCGGGTGAATGTACACGGGGCAACAACGCACGTGCGCTGCCGGAGTAATTGGAGATGACGGAATTTCATCTAATGGGGTTGCGAATAAGGGAGAATTTGGAAGTTCAAGGCATTGAAATGTCAGTGAGTTCAACAAGAAAAGTTAGAAAAAAAAGTTATCGATTTTTTTCGAGGCTTGAGTTGCAAATTTATTTAAAATTAATAATGATAATATTATCAACTATAACACTGGTAACAACAACATACAGTACTACATTATGAAACGATGGTGTAATGATGGATATTAATACACGAGTACCGTAAACTTCACACGAGTGCGTAAACACCCATTACATCGAGTTTCATACGGTACTTTTTCTACGGCTTTTATAAATTAAACTTTTACATTGAATCGTTTCGTGGTATACAGTACAATTGACACGCAAGATTCAGCCAATGTCGCCTAGCGGACAGCTCCTTAATCCTACCCTTGCATGCTGCCGCAGGTGGCTATGGATACCAATCCGCCTGCGAGGGAGTACTGTGGTAGTCAGATATGAAGTGAAATTACGATACAATTTATTTTAAATAATATTCCACGAAAATACTAATAATAAAAGGAATTAAAACTGAAAAGCATAACATAATATCACATGTAATCATAACGTAAACAATCGAATGAAACATTTAGTAGAACGATTCTCAATGATTAATTGTCAATATTTGGTTTGTAAACTTCTCTGTGATTGGTCAAGAACCTGTATCGTAAAGAAATCTGTATCGAAATGAGTGTCATTGTGCAAGTGGTCGCAGCCATCAAATGACAGCATTATACAATTGCAGGAGAAAAAAATACCATTTCGACATGCACTGAGAAACATTGACTTCACAATGTAGTCTACCGGAACCCCAGAGCAAGTATATTACAATAAATAATATCAAAACAATTTTAAAATAAATAACTTGTAAAATTTTCACCAACTAAGAAAATATAAATGGACTCAGTTAAGGAGCATTTGGAAGCGTGAACATTTTTTAAAGCGTTAGAACGTCAGTGTTTTGACAGTGTGTGTTTTGTCAGTGTTTTGAAAGTGAAAAGAAAATGACGAATATTTCATTTGCTCTTGATTTGTTGCGATTTATTTTAACTTGTAGGTTCGGGAATCGGGAATATTTAGGGTTCATTCCACTTCCAATTAATACTGAAATCATCCAATACAAAAAAAGTCACGATTCTGAAAACTCTAGCATCATTTATGATTTGTAATAAAAAAATGAATTCGAAGTCGGAAGTATTCACAAATCGGCATGGGGAAATTTTAGAATTCGCAATCTGAAAAATAGGATTCGGAATCGGGAAAATATAAAATTCGCAATCGGAAAAACTGTGGATCCAGAATTAGGAAAATGTACTCGTAGGATCCGTAATCGGGAAAATTGAAGATCCGGAATCGAGAAAATTAAAGAACCAGAATCAGGAAAATTGAGGATTCGTAATCGGAAAAATTAGGTTTCGATACCGGGAAAATATAGAATTCGCCATCGGGAAAACGAAGGATGAAGAATTGGGAAAACTGAGGATATGGAATTGGGAAAACTCAAGGTTTGGAATCGAGAAAATTAAGGATCCGGAATCGGAAAAATGAGGATCCGGTATCGGAAAATTTAGGTTTCTGAATCGGGAAAATATAGAATTTCCAATCGGGAAAACCTTTTGAGAAAATTGAGAATCCGGAAAATTGAAGGTTCGGTATGGAGAAAATTGAGGATCCGGAAACGGAAAAATTAGGATTCGGAATCGGGAAAATTTAAGAGTCGGAATCGCGAGAATCCAGGATTTCCTTTTCCAATTACTATTCAACACACCGCCTGCACGAACAAGCGAGCGATGTGTATGCAAGCCGGTTTGGCTCGAGTGGCGAGCTGCAAGCCCCCTCCAATTCGGTCCAGGCGCCGAGCGTTCACAGCTGCGACCGATGTCCTCGGCTGTTAACTCCGCCTGAGCATCCGGGGCTTACTCAGCGCAACTCGGCCGCTCGTGGATGGTCGCGTTAATATGAACAGCTCCCCCCTCCACCGTTTCGGCGTGCGGTCCGTCTAATCTGGCACGACGTTCACGAACCATATCTCCTGTACCTCGTTGCGCTCCGTACGTGATTAATGAGCTGACTGCGCTTTCGGAGGATTTTACAGCTGACTTCTTCTGGAGCGTTTTGGGGTTTTTTGGTTGATCGGTTAGTGATTCCGGGAGCGCGAACTGCTAAGGTCATTAGTTCCGTAAATGTAGTGCATGATTTTTCCTCGGGCGGTGGCGGCGGCGGAGGTGATCTTCCCCCGCTGGATTGTGAGGCGCCGATGTGTAGGCTTACGGGGTTTTCCCTAATCGGGTATCTCCTACCAGAGGACAAGCTCTAAGCTCCAGACGGGTCTCCCAGCATGTGTGTAGTGTAGTGCGTGTAAATGTAAGTGTGTAAGTGAGGGGTAAGGATAGGACAAGGAAGAGGTTGGAAAGATTGTGCGTTGTCCATGGCCCGTTTGTTAAGAGTACTGCTCGGGCATTCGCCTGGTGTTGATCGGAGAAACTACGGAAAGGTACCGATTCCGTAGCATTTACGTAGCATTTCTGAAGCATTTCCACCTGAAGGTGACTCCCCTAACGGCACATCGCCGCAGCCGGGAAAAGCTTGTAGGCTCCCGTTCGATCTTCTGGCATGTGTAATCGTGAATATGTGTGTGTATGTGTGTGTGTGTATGTGCGAAATGAGAAGAGGGGACAAGGACGAAGAAAGAAATAACAACAAACAAACGAAAACTACAAAAGTGTCATAGAAATTGATGTCGAGGCACCTTGCCCCTTGATGATAACGATACTACAAACCTCGATTGATTGATTCGTTTTTTTGGGCGCGTCAAATACTTTGGTCATTAGTCCCGTGTTTTTTTTTCGGGAGGTGGTGGTGATCCTTTCCCCGCTGGATGGCGAGATCTGGCGCCGACCTACCGTCGACTAGCGGGGTTTTCCCCTCAACCAGTTGTCTCCGACCAGCGGGGCACCGCCCCAGCCGGGACAAGCTGTAAGCTCCCGACCGGTCTCCCGATATGTGTGGTAGTGTAGTCATGTTAGTGTGTGTGTGTAAGGGGAGAGGATAGGACAAGAAAGAGGAAGGAAAGATCGCGCGCGGTCTGTGGCCCATTTGTAAGGGCACTGCTCCGGCATTCGCCTGGTGTTGATCGGAGAAACCACGGAAAACTACCGATCAGAGCAGCCGGCCGCTAGAATTCTCCTCCAGACAGCGACTGAATTCGACCTAACTGACAAGCTAGTGTCGAAAATCCTGCTGCCGTCGGGACTAAGTAGCTAGTGCCGAAAAATCCGCCAACGATGGGATTGGAACCTTAGGTTCTCCCGGTCAGAAAAGTTGCAATTCTGAAGTTGTAAATGTACAAGGACTATTTTTTGTTTAGGATCATCACCCTCTATGAGTCAAGAGTACGGGACGAATTTTAATGAAATGGCATTTTTCCTATCCACTTTAAAACAATGCTTTTTGGTATATACACTAATTTTATGTTACGACAAAAGGAAATTACTGATTATGTATTTTTGCATTTTTCGTCGATTTCGACTAATAACTCATTTTTCATTACCTCCCGTCATTGTAAATAATTTTCACTGATTTAATCGGTTTTATTATTATTTTAATGGTACTTGCTTCACATAAGTTTTACAAGAAGCAACAAATGTTCTCCACAGAATTCTTGACTACTCTATTCGATTTCTTCGCTCAGAAATTGTCATGTCAGCCATTGTTATTATGTAATCTAAGGTTCCTGTGACGTGTATCAGCACCATTGCCAGTTCGGCCGATTAGAGGATAACGAAAGACAGATATTTCCTGGTAAAGAACAGTCCAAACCAAAAGTTTGCAAATTGAGTTTACTTGAACGAAGGGAAGAATCCTGGATGACATCAGTAACATCTTATCCGCTTGCGTTGTTCATCTGAACCTGTTTTGATCAAACTTTTGACGTAATTTTTCTTCGCTTTAGGGAATTTTAGACATTTAAAGAGCATTTTATTGATAATTTCTGGCGATGTTTTAGGTCATCAAAATCCGTCCCCTCATCATGAATATTCCACGCCTGACACCAAGTCCACCAGAGACCAAGTCCTCCAGAGACCAAGTCCACCAGAGACCAAGTCCACCAGAGACCAAGTCCACCAGAGACCAAGTCCACCAGAGACCAAGTCCACCAGAGACCAAGTCCACCAGAGACCAAGTCCACCAGAGACCAAGTCCACCAGAGACCAAGCCCACCAGAGACCAAGTCCACCAGAGACCAAGCCCACCAGAGACCAAGTCCACCAGAGACCAAGCCCACCAGAGACCAAGTCCACCAGAGATCAAGTCCACCAGAGACCAAGCCCACCAGAGACCAAGTCCACCAGAGACCAAGCCCACCAGAGACCAAGCCCACCAGAGACCAAGTCCACTAGAAACCAAGTCCACCTCCGAAACATCGAAACATCCCAGTTCATCAAAATGCCGCAATGCTCTGGGAAGACAGTGCTTTAGTGTTCGGATCCGCGATGGGATACATTTTGTTTGAATTCCTCGCTGCAGGGCTTGGGAGAATGAGGCATCCGACCTTCAGCCCCGATCATCCCCCATCAGATACACTCCTTTTCCTGCGTCCTTATCGAGACGCAAATTTGAAAGCAAGGAAGATTTCCAACAGGCTTTTGGGAACCTCCTGGAATCGCTCGGCCCCGCTTTTATAAGGAAGATTTCTTAAATTCTATTTCATTTATCTATTACTGATGGTGGTGTATACACGGGCGAACAGCCAAAAGCATTGACATAGATTTGTTTCTAATAAATTGTCCTTGTGAAAAAATGACGTGATGTACATTCGGAATGTCCATTGTATCAATGACGGATACGAATTATATCTGAAATAAAACAGTGTTTTTAATACATTCAACATTATCATGTTTAATATTTTTCTCAAAATATTGAAAGTAAAAAGCAATTTCATCAACATTTCACCTAAAGTAAGTTTAAATGAACTCAAAAATATTTTAAACTTTAGGGAAACTATCCTCTAAGTCTGCTACGGTTGCAAATTTCCAAAAGATGGCAATGAATATATTAACATTTGCATTAACGTAACGAAATGAGTACAGGCCCGTGCGCAACATTTTTTATCTGGGCCCCTTTATGAAAGTGTTTAGCAAATACAAGTAGTGTTAGAACCTTAAATAATAAAAATATCCTTTAACAAATTAGATTTCATTAGTGTATGATTAATAACCAATAGTGGACACATTTTATTATTATTTAATTTTATGAGATGAAGACTTTTATAAAACCTAAATGAATTGTTTACCTTTATTGATTTACAGTTACATAAGCTACCAAAACAGAACGGAAATCATTCTTCTGGAAAGGTTTTTTAAAATTTTTTATTGTATTAACTATCGCAAAGTATCAGAGAAAGTCTCAAGTAATTAATATTTCTAACAATCGCAAAACCTTCTGTCTTGAAGTAGGCCCTGTCTCACCTGGACCCGCCCGCATTGCGGGTCGTGCGTGTTCGAACATTACGCCACTGAATGTACACAATATGTTTTGTTTCTTTGGAATGCATTGAACTGAAAGGTTTCTCAGCTCCTAATCTAGCAAACGTCTGTTCGCGAAATTCCACACTACTGCTTGCAAACCTGGGTCATTTCTTTCCTGAGCATCTGAACCGTATGCTGTTTCACCTCTGCAAGGCAATAGCGCGCTTGAACTTCCAACAAAACAAGACAACGTTCCGAAATCCACCCTACCATCTAGATAGCGCTACACGAGCAGTTCCTGCGCAATCCACGAAATGGAGGCCGTTGGCGCGGCGACGGTGGCGCTCCTGGCGGCGTCGCGACCAACTACCGCCAGCAGCCGGCAACGAGCCTCGTAAACGCGACGAAATGAGGCGCATTACGAGAGGTGGTGAATGCGGAGGGCGTGAGGGGAGGGGGGAAGTTGGGGAGTGCGGTGGGGGAATGGAGAGCGTCGTTCTACTGCGAGAGTTCGAAGCACTGCAGAAGGGAAAGTACGTGCGTGGGGTACTGATGCTAAGCGTCGAGTGGTCGGATGGGTTATTGGAATGTATTCCGGAGAAGGTGACTCATCTTATCAGTGTCAAACAATGCAACGAGTGAATACTTCGGTTTTTCTTTCTTGGCGCACGCGGGTGTGTCATCACAATGGAATATCTCAAGGTATTTCGCTTCGTTCTCCGTTGTGCCGCCAGAAGACGCATGATCGCCAGCATTGCTCGGTACAGTCGCGATCATGAGACTCCTAGATGCACAACCGAGAACGACGCGAAATACCGTGAGATATTCCATTTTATTGACACCCCCCGTGCGCCAAGAAAGAAATACCGAAGTATAGAGACGTTGTTTGTGCCCTGCCGTAAACAGGTGTAGTAAGCTGCGAATATCGTCAAAATCAATTTTGATACTTTTAAGTACAAAGGTGCAATGCACCCAAAGCAGTGTATCTTTCTTTAACCCTTTCACTGCTAACGACGCACCGGTGCGTCGCGCTGCTTTTTCGGGTTCGGGTTCTTTCGGGTGTTGTGGAAGGCGTGGAATACGTTCAACTTCGTCAGTGCCAGTAAGCCTGGATCTAAAAGAATGACGGAAAGTAAATATGCACCTTAGTAAATATATAATAACTAACAACAACTGAGAGCGCGAGAGAAGACCGCACGAAAAAGTATTCAGCACTGCGGAGCGGCCAGCGCGCCTAATGCGTAGCATTGAAAGGGTTAAGAAGTCCAATTGAACTCTGGATTCATTATTTTGTATTTCCGGGCGCGTCAAATACAAAGGGCATTATTCCCTTAAGCGTAGTGCTTGTCACGGAAGGTAGCGAGATCCTGTGTGAACCTACACGGAGTTTTGCGGGATTTTCCCCAACCAGATATCTCCCACCAGCAGGGCATCGTACCAGCTCTAAGCCGTGACTGATCTATCCACATTTATGGTAGTGTAGTGCATGTTAGTGTAAGTGTTGTGTAAGCAGTAAGGATAGAAAAAAACAAGGAAGAGGAAGGAAATATCGCGCGTGATCCATGACCCATTTGTTACCTTGTGTGATCCATGACCCATGAGTTCTGCTCCGGCATTCGCCTGGTGTTGATCGGAGAAACCACGGAAAACTACCGATCCGGCCCTTAGAATTCCCTTCCAATCAGCGGAGGAATTCGACTTATCGATTCAGCTAGTGTCGAAAATATGTCACCATCGGGACACGAATTCTAGGACCTGCCTGTCAGAGGCACTGCAGTTACATCCATTGCTGCCCTGAGTCACCGAAGCCGGTGTGATGACTGGACATTTCAAAGTGGTAAGCGCTAAGGGTACTTCATACGGCGTATTAAGAATTAATAGATTTAATTATTTTTTTAGCGATTTCTTGTACAAGCAACAATGCTGCTAGAACATTTCAAACCTGGAAGTTGAGACATTGTCATTGCGACATTGTTTCGTTATTATTGTGATGATCGGTTTTAAAATTTAGCTCATTTAGGTATCACGCACGATCTTCTTTTACATCCCAAAAATCGTCTACGTGGGACCGTCGGCTTCACTTCTCTTCCGAAGGATTTTTGCATTTTAAATGTGTATTTCGAAGGGCATACTACATTCTTTAATGATTAATCTGTTTCCTTTAAGTTTTTCTCTACTGCCCAAAAGCACCACGAAGTATTCAAGTGATAATGCCAAGACAGAAATAAACAGGCACTTCACACAAATAATCAGAACGAAACCATTTGCAAGAAAATAATTTTCATTGTTTGTGTTTCAGTCTAGGAGCTTATCATCTCCTAAGATGGGTCTTCTTCCTCCAATATCGTATATTTCTACCTCACCTACTAAAACGGATTTTCAAGATTGAGAATTAAAAGCTTTTACGCACTATAAAACACATTGTGGTTAAAAATGGAAATTCATTCATTTATGGCAAATAATGAAATGCAAAACAAAATTCACAGAGTTTTTCTAGGAATTCAACAATCGAGTTCTCCAATATTGGAATTCCTAAAAGGTTGAATTACAAAAGCAATTCGATATCTGAAAATGTATTTTAGCTGTATATTCAGCACTTTTATTTTCAAAACTTGAAATGAAAAAAAGCATGCTTTTCTGAGTTTTGCTGGCAGCATTATTGAGCGATGTCCAGTAGAAGATAATATCGATGAACTAGCAGAGTCGACTTCCTTTCATTCGTGATGTTCAATAGTTGTTCCCTGCATTCACTGCTCCATTTACTGGTATTTGTATCTCTTTGAACCGCTTAAATATTATTTGCGCAAAACAATATTTGTTCCTAAAACGCGCATGTCTTTGTCTTGAACAAGATAATTTTCAATCTTCAAAATCACAGATTCGTTTCACGATTAGATCTTCTACATGGGCAAAGAACCTTTGTGTTTCGCATTAACTACACACAGCAATGACTCATCGCCTTTATTATATTATGCGAAGCAAGTTACTGACACCCTTCTCAATTCCAATGATCCACGGAACTTACGCCAAAAACACAGTTGATTACTGGATCGTTTACTTCAATGAACTTGCATCTCGCCAACGGAACTCAATTACACAAAAACATAAGTTCCAATAAAGCGATAAACCCCAACCACATTCTGCTCAATTCTACGTTTCTTCTTTTTTTCCCCCTTTTATCAATTGTTCCGCCAATGAATATCGACACACGCTCCATGGAGTACCCTGCAATCAAATGAAAGAGAAAACTGATTCGCCGATACATGAAAAGCGTGGATTGGAATCCAGATTCTCCGGCGCAAGTCTTTCTCTGGGCGTTGGGTTTCCGTCAAAGGGATTTGGAGGGAGGTTTTACGAGTCGGCCTCAAAGGCTTTGCACGCTCTGTTGGCCAAACGGCGAAACGACCAGGCGTGTGCGCTCCCTGTTTAGCTCTGTCTTCTTCTGGCCTGTGTTTGCTCTCTTGCTCGGCAATCTGTCTCGCAGTTTGGGCGACGACGTGAAGCTGGTCCAGCGTTCTATTACCACTCGAATTCAGCAGTGCTCCACACAAGTTCTTAGCACGTTTTAAAATTAGAAAAATGTCGATGATTTTTGTATAAACATTTAATGTCGGTTTTTTGTAAATACGGTGACAGGCAGTGCAATAAAATATTTCTTTAAAATTATTTATTTAAGGTCACCTTAGAAACAGCTAGGTCATTGGCGACCACAGTTACAAAAATACAGTATATTACAAAATATACAAATGTTAAACAAATACTTGGGATGTACAACCATTAGAAATAAATCACTATTAGAGTACTTGTACATGCGGTTGACAGTATATAATGTATTGCTAAATACAATTTACCAGATTGAATTTTGTAAGGAGATGCATAATCTTAATGTGTCCTGAGCGAGAGTTGAATATGCAGTGAAGATCACTATTAATATTAAGAATTACTCTGACATTCGTCATTGCAGGGCAATCAACAATAAGAGTGAAGGAAAACATTACACAGTGAATAGCCGGAAATGTTCAGCTTTTTTTAGAGAATATAACTATTCATGACATACGTACATAAGAAATAAGTTAAGCATTTATTCTAGAGAAGCAAGGTTAGCAGGGCAAATTTTACAAGAGAAGCAAGGTTAGAAGGGCAGATTGCATTTTAAAGTATACTCTTATTTCTATTCTGATGAGTATCTCAAACATAATTTCGATTTCAGCTGATTTACATTTAAGCAACATAATTCGTGTCATCTGAAATGTGTGTGTGTGTGTGTGTGTGTGTGTGTGTGTGTGTGTGTGTGTGTGTGTGTGCATTTGTATTTCTTATAATTTTCGGCAACAGGAGACACCTATGAAAATACTCATTGGCGTATAACACTCACGTACTAATTTTTCTGCTATTATAAGTTTAGAAATTTTAACTGCATATAATAATTAATGAAATCCTTCGCTAAAATATTTTTTGTCAATTTTTAATCTTAACTTGTCATAAATAAACATATTTCAGTGAATAAAGTTTTAATTTTATATATTTATTTTACTTGATGAAAACATGTTAATAATTATATTTTGTGCTGATCAATCGAAGACCTAATTGATAAACAAGTTTTCCAAGTAACATTATATTCGAATAGAGGACGACAAAACAAGATATAAAAAAGTTATATAGCTTGTTGTGTCTTGTTATGAGTTATAACACTCCAAATATTGTTCGTTTTTTAAAGTAATATTTTGCAATTTCCCACTTTTTAATTAATTGATTAAATTTATGTTTGTTTCACTTATGAATATTATGGTAAATAGTCAAAAGTTTTCAAATTGGAAAAAAAATTGTTTGAAAGATGTGAAAACTTTTTGTCTGAAAATTATATAAAATATGATTTTAAACATCAAATTATTTAAATCAGTGCTACCCTACTTTAGAGATTCTCGCTTAATGCGTAGACATCATGCATTGTATAATGCATACTTTGCAGAAGGTGTGCCAATTAACAGCATATAATAATTTGCAACAGCTAACACCGCGGGCTGCGGCTAGAGCAGGGACACAGACTCGATCAGCGAAATCGCGCCATTGAAGGATGCTGATGGCGCCATTTGGAGGTGTTGCAAATGGAGGCAATTCTCGGAAATGAGTTGGCAGCTGCTACCAAGGGCGGTAACTGTAGAGGAGGAGGAGGAGGGGCATGTTGAGGGGAGGGCTATGGGAGGTTCGCGGTGCCGCTCTCTCCTTTCTGTCTTTGTCTCTCTCCCTCTCTCTCCTCTGTGTCTGTCTCTCTCACTCTCTTTCCTTTGTGTCTGTCTCTCTCCCTCACTCTCCTCTCTATCTCTGTCTCTCTCCCTATCTCCTCTTTGTCTCAGTCTCTCTCCCTATCTCCTCTTTGTCTCAGTCTCTCTCCCTATCTCCTCTTTGTCTCAGTCTCACTCCCTCTCTCCTCTGTCTCTGTCTCTCTCCCTCTCTCTCCTCTGTCTCTCTCCCTCTCTCTCCTCTGTCTCTCTCCCTCTCTCTCCTCTGTCTCTCTCCCTCTCTCTCCTCTGTCTCTCTCCTCTGTCTCTCTCCCTCTCTCTCCTCTGTCTCTGTCTCTCTCCCTCTCTCCTCTCTGTATCTCTCTACCTCTCTCTCCTCTGTCTCTGTCTCACTCCTCTCTGTCTCTCTCCTCTCTGTGTCTTCCTCCCTCTCTCTCCTCTGTCTCTCTCCCTCTCTCTTCTCTCTCTGTCTCTCTTCCTCTCGCTCCTCTCTATCTCTGCCTCTCTCCTCTCTGTCTCTCTCGATTGATTAGTGTTTGCGGGCGCGTCAACTCCTAATATCATTAGTCCCGTAAGAGTAGTGCATGTTAAATCGCTGGATATGGTGGAGATCTTCTTCCTCTGGCTGGCGAGGTCCGGTGCCGACCTACATGTCGGCTCGCGGGGTTTCCCGCAACCAGATATCTCCCATCAGCGCAAAACCACCAAAACCGGGACAAGCTCTAAGCTCCCGACTGGTGTCCTGGCATTTGTGATAGTGTAGTGCGTGTAAGAGTAAGTAAGGGATGAGGATAGAACAAGGAAGAGGAAGGAAAGGTCGCGTGCGGTCTGTGGCTAGTTTGTAAGGGAACTGTTCCGGAATCCGCCTGATCACAGAAAACACATAACTACCGATCCGAGCAGTTGGTCGCTAGAATTCTTCTCCTGATGGCGGTTGTCGTTCTAGCTATGTAGCTAGAGTCGAAAATCCTTTCATTGTCGGGACTCGAACTCTAGGAGCTTCCGGTCAGAGAATTGCAGTGACATTAGTTGATACTCTGAGACACATAACCTGGCTTCGCACTCGATATTTATTTGAAGTCTGCAGGAGGCTCACATGCTAAAATGTGGTACAACGAAAAAATTATATAAAGTGAAACGAATAAGTGTGACTGTATCCCTCACCACAAATTAATTTAAAAATCATCATCTTCGTTTAAGAAGCACGTAAATCCAAAGAAGCAAGTTTTGCAGGTGAGAAGAAAACTAGTTGTAACCGAAATCCATATCATGAAGTCGAAATTAAAGAGTCAGTCTTACTTTCGTATTTGCGTTGTTTCAGGCATTCCTCACGTATTATGTCGAAATTAAAGAGTCAGTCTTACTTTCGTATTTGCGTTGTTCCAGCCATTCCTCACGTATTATGCCGGGTCGTTACTTGTCTGATTTCCTGCCTCTAGCGTAGGGTCTGAGCGCTGCTCGAAATGCTCTTCGCAGTGTGAATGGTACACGGGAATTATGGAATTATTATGTTCGTACTTTACTACATCAATTGCTACAGTAAGATTTAATGAGTTGAGAAAGGTTTCGAATGTGCTTTTCGTTCTCTGAACAAATACCGCCTGTATTTTCTATTTAATTTTGCTGCGCAAGACCAACTTGATTTGGTGAATCCCTAGAAACTCATCTACTTTTAGGATTGATATAGTTTCATTTTATATTTCGCTGATGAGTTTACTTTTATCAGTGCTTTAGATATTACATTTTTCAATACCAAATTGCAGTCCTATGTCGATGGAGAATCTTTCTTTGACTTGTAAGAGCTGCCCTAGTCTCATCCATTTTCTAACACAAAGAAGAGATTAATTGCAAAACCACATCAATAAACGTTGAGAAATCACCTAGAAAGACAACTTTATAGATTCGTAATGGTTTGATGACGATCCTTTCATCATTTGATGACACGTATGGTTATGTGCCAGTTTTTCATTGCGTACATGATATATTTTACAATTTCGTGGATAATGCGAAACGTCCCTGAAACATACAGCAGCCAGTCATTAAGAACCAAGTGGATTGCCTTCTTGTGCTCAATGAAACATGTTTGGAAATTGTCAGAGATCTGAAACGATGATACTGTCGTTCACAAGCAGCTCTTTGCATCACAATTAACTCTTGCAACATTTCCCGATCTTTGAGATAATATTGTTTTGTTCGCAATTTGATATCTTACTGACTTTAAAGAGCTAGTTATGATTTTATTTACTGCATTGAGGCATATTATAGGTTGATATTGTGAGGGGTCTGTTCTTCACTTGTTTTCTCTTCGTGATGGGGACTTCGAACAGAACCGTCGGATTCTTTTAGATGTTAATTTATGAGAATCACCGGGAGTGGGAACGAAAAATAGTTTTGAGAAGAAGGGTTAATTTTTAGTGGTAAGTATTTAGTCACCTGTTACGATAGGAATGAATTCTCATTAAGTTATTCTATTAACCTTCCGGCGGGCGCGCGGCAGCACTCCGTGCTGCCTTTGTTCTTTTAGTGTATTCAAAGGGAGTACGGCTATTTGACATGTGAGGGACTTCCGTATTCTCACTTGGAGACATTCTAAACGAAATGCGGGAATCTCCGTTCATTTGCATTCTCTCTATCAGTCGTAAAGACGATTTGAAAATCATAAGTTCTGATTGCAGCATTCCGTGCTCTACCCCACCCACTAATGTAAATATTTTTAATATTCCAAACGAACATTTTACTTATTCAGACTGTTCGTTTACATGTATTTTCGATCACTGTAAGCAAAATACAAGATGTTCAAAGTGTTTTTGTTGATTTTTTCCTATTACTTGTAGTCTTATATTTGTTTCTCTTCGCTGAAGGGCTGAAACTTGTGTAACAGAAGAAGAAATCACGCATCTTCATGAGCTACTGAAAGCGACTTGATGAAAACCAATCGATTTTTTCTAACATGTACGGCAGACTGCTTCATTTAATTAATTCGTCTATTTAATAACAATTATCTAGTTAATTTTCCAATTTTTTATATTTTATTTTATGAGGTTTTCTGGAACAATGTAACATTACCTAAAACTAGCTACATTTCTGTTATTTATAAAATGCATTAAAACTAAAAATGCAATGAATAATAGTTGTAAGATTTCATTATTCCTTCTTCAAATGAATAATAGAAGTTTTGAGAGTGCAAAAGACTGTTATCTCGAGGCAGCATGCAGTGCTCCTATGCGCTGTTGTATCAAAGGCGCGCTCACTGAAGGTTAAAATCTCCGGACGTCATACGTGGGTTTTTAATAATAATAATAATAATAATAATAATAATAATAATAATAATAAAATAATAATAAAAACATCTATAATAATTCATAAGTTTATGACGTACTTAAAAACAATAAAATATGAGTTTTCTAATCTCACGAGGTCTTTAAATTCAGATTATTCGGATTAAAAAAAACGACGAAAATGGGACTGAGGGGCTTTTTAAATAATCGGGGCGATATACCAAAGTCACCGTCCATCAAAGGCAGCCCTTGACCAGTTTCTGTGTGACGGAGCGCCCGTCCCAAATTGACTTGACACCTCAATGACGGAGGGGGAGATTTGCCACGACAAAGCGGCGTTTTAGGGAGATCGATCTGCGAGCAATTTTTTACCGCCCGTCCGGGGCGTTGCCGCCCCTGCAAACGCGGCTACGCCCGGGGCGGTCAGCCCTGCCCGCCCAGCCGCCCCGCCTGCCGCTCCGCCGCCCGCACCTCAGCGTTTCGCCACGTTCTCGAGAGTCGGAACGGGAGAGGTGGCTCAGGGAATCAACTGATGTCACTGCAGTCCCTCTCACCGGGAGGTCCTCGGTTCCAGTCCCGACGGCGGCAGGATTTTTCGACACTAGCATTTCAGCTAGGTCGAATTCAACCGCTGTCTGGAGGAGAATTCTAGAGGCCGACTGTTCAGGACGGTAGTTTACCGTTGTTTCTCCGATCAACACCAGGCGAATGCCGGAGCAGTACGCTGACAAGCGGGCCACGAACCGCGCGCGATCTTTCCTTCCTCTTCCTTGTCCTATCCTCTCTTCTTACATACACAATTACACTAACATGCACTACACTACCACACATGCCGGGAGACCGATCGGGAGCTTTGAGCTTGTCTCGGCGGTGCCCCGCTGTTGGGAGATACCCGATTGGGGAAAACCCCGCTAGTCGACGGTAGGTCGGCGCCGGATCTCGCCATCCAGCGGGGAAAAGATCCCGATGAAAAAACACGCACTACACTTACGGGACTAACGACCTCTGTAGTTGACGCGCCCGGAATCACGAACAACCAATCAATCAATCCGACCCCACGCATCTAACTCCCGTCTGCCCTCTCCGCCGCCCCCGTCCCCCTTGGCCGGCCGGAGGCACAATGGCGGGGGCGGCGCCCTGCCAAGTGCGGCCGACGCGGCGCGACGAGACGGCTCTCCCCCTGGCTGATGGGAGCCATCCGCGCTGTGGTGGGGGCGGGCGCTTCGGACCGGGGCGCGCAAGGTGGATCGATTGAGGGGGTGGGCGGAGGGACGGGAAAGTGAAAGGAGTGTGTCGAAAGGGAAAGTGGGAAGGGAAACACGAATGGAAGTGTTGGATAGGAAGTGTTAGAAAACCAGATCGACCGGGGAATATCCATTTTGGAAGAAATCGTACGTATGGTTTAAGCGCTAGCAGTGTTCACAGACGGACAGACGGACGGATAGACGGACGGACAGCCGGACGGACAGCCGGACGGACAGCCGGACGGACAGCCGGACGGACAGCCGGACGGACAGCCGGACGGACAGCCGGACGGACAGCCGGACGGACAGCCGGACGGACAGCCGGACGGACAGCCGGACGGACAGCCGGACGGACAGCTGGACGGACAGCCGGACGGACAGCCGGACGGACAGGCGGATGGACAGGCGGACGGACAGGCGGACGGACAGGCGGACGGACAGGCGGACGGACAGCCGGACGGACAGGCGGACGGACAGACAGACGGACGGGCCGACGGACGGGCAGACAGACGGACGGGCAGACGGACGGACATAAGGACGAACAGACGGACGGCCAGTCGGACGGCCAGCCGGACGGCCAGTCGGACGGCCAGTCGGACGGCCAGTCGGACGGCCAGTCGGACGGCCAGTCGGACGGCCAGTCGGACGGATAGCCGGACGGACAGCCGGACGGACAGACGAACTTTTTCCTTTCAACTGGTTTGTCGGTATCAAGGACCCACAAAACAGGGTTTCTGGCTACACCACGTGTTAGGGGATTTTTTTTCTTAATTTAGAAACTGGTTTTATCCACTTTTTCGTTATCACGGCCCGGCAATGATTTTTTTTCCGCCGAAAATTCGCCATTTTTTCGCGCAGCATTACACAACTTTCCCTATACTACGTATATCACTCCGTGTACGTATACGGGAAAGTAAAAAGAGAACAACACCGCCTAAATTTGACATTGTATTTCAGTATTAATAATTTGTTGTTGATTTTGTTCTGATTTTAATACACGTATGAAGTTAAATAAACTGAATATGTTGAAATTCTTTTGTAAGGCTGTCACTTAGAATTATTTAAAAGTTCTAGAAGATCCAAAAAGATTTCGGACAGTCAAAAAATTAACAATTTTTATTACGGCGACGTTTCGAATGTGTGATGTACATTCATCTTCAGGCCAAATATATACAAATTACTAAAATTATAAAAATAGAGAACAAAAAGGAAATACATGTAAATTTTTTTTAAGAAATAACAAATTATATGAGGCCAAAGGCCTCAAAGAAACGTTTTTCACATCATAATCTACAAGATGAGATATTTTCCGATCCATTCAATTAACTTTTCGGTTCCACGCTTCAATACTATCAAGGCCACCTCGATATTTCAGCCCTTTCTGCTGGTAGCAATTTTTGTGGCGACACGCTTAGAAGGCTTAGATTTGACTATCTTTATTAACGCTTTCTGTTAACACCGTATTTTGTGCAGTCTGACGAGGTTTATTTGCATAATCATTAATTCAAGATCTAACATGCGAGAGTTCTCGCACGGGTACGCTAGTTTAACTTTATTACCGAGCAAAGAGTGCAATTCAATCGCATAGAATATCAAGTAATTAGTCATTTCACTTACAGTTGCAGATTCTACAGGCTTTGAACAGAATCGAGAAGAATCGGTAGAATCGAGATGCGTCGAACCAGCAAAAACTTTAATAGAATGGCCAAGAAGATAATAGATAGAAGATAATAGATCGATCGAATGGCCGTAAGTGTAGTAGCTATTAGAATTGCTTCCGATTCTGGCTTCATTCTTCTCCTTTTATGCCACATGAACGATTGATATTTCTTGTTATTATTATTATTATTATTGTTGTTGTTGATGTGGTTGATTTACGCGACTGAAGAAATATAAAATTATGGATAAGAAGAAGTTATGTACTACACGTTGAGCGATTTAAAAGGGTTACGGAAAACGTTCATTTGCTTATATAAAGAGAATAAAGAGAATATACACAGAACAGTTTTTCTCAATTTGAAAATTCTCTACATTTGCACGAAATGTGTTTTCATTACCAGTGACCTTTTCATTCCCAAATGCATACAACAGTCAGCAAACACGTGCTTGAATTCATTTCTAAACAGTTTATATATTTTTCTGTTCGTTGATAAATATTCTCATTTTAGTAGAGATTCTAGAAAACACATATCTGTTTTTGAAACTAAGTTGACGAGAGATGAAAATGGTACGAATAAACGTGGTTTTTATTTACTTTGTAGGTGTGCATGAAATCAAATTTGTTGATTACTTAAAGATTATTACTATACATTTCTCACCGACAATGTAAAATAATCAACTAACATGGATATACGTTATATTTTGATAACCCACAGCTAATAAGTTAGAAAAGAAATGAAAATAAATCATTTTTTGGGAACATATCGGAATTTATAAGGAATTTCGTCGTATGAACGGTTGGATGTAGCTTTTTAAGACGAGTACATTTGGATTTAAACCATCTCAGTTGCAGAGAGAGGCGAAAAATACCTTGTGAATAAGAACTAGCTGAAATGGGACGAGAAAGTGGCGTCTAAATCCCAAAAACGAAAGATAAGTGAAATAACCGTACATATTTTTATAAATACTGAGTTTTAGCGCGTTTAGTTTAAGAAATACAAAGAATAAATTTTTTGAAACGCGTTCCCAAATTATTGGCATGATTAAATTGATGTTGTAAGAGTGAATTTCTTTTACCATCAACATAATATTGTGTGGACATGTCTTGTTTTTTTCATTTATTTTCAACTATTCTATGACTAACGGGCAGACGTTTGGCGGGCGATACCAAGGTCTATCCACAATCAATAAACTTCAATCGATACTGACGAGCCAGTAGGGAAAATTGTATTAAAATGCTATGTGCACATTAATTTTTGTGTGAGAAGCGTCTCACTACTTTGATTATACTATGACTATGTATAAGGAGCATGCATCTAGCGGAATTCGTTATTATGAAGTTCGAGAGTCACGCGAAGCACTTTTATCGATATTTGCTAAAGACAGAAACGAGAGGAGAAATGAGGTGACTAATTTCCTACCCAGGAATCTGGAGTGTTCATGATATTTCTTCAGAAACCAACAATCATTGTAGTTATTTCTTCAATTTCGGCGATTCATTATTAGTTTAAATGATTACTTGGACAAAAAAGAAAACTTTTAACAGTTTTGCAGTAAATCACGTTAGAACCGTATACATGGTATTTAAAATAAGGAGATTGTCGAGTTTGAAATAGTTATTGTGGCATATTTGGGTTTAATCTAACTGAATAAAACTTGCCGGCTTTCATCGCTATGAAAAATAAATATTTCAAGTTGTCATCTACGAGTTGTCAGTGAACAAACCTATATTTTTCGTTGTTACAAATACAACCATTTCCTTTTATTACATCTAATATACAAAAATCAATGTTTGTTGGTTAGTGGTAAATGCGTTGCCACTGCTACCGTTCATCCGATTGCGACAAAACCTTGTCAACTTATAGCTTGCACTTGCAGGGCGGATATATACTTGGGTTTTTCGTCCGTGACCTTCGTGCACCAAGTATAGGTTTAGTACAATTATTGCAACTCTGCTGGATGAGGCATCATTTAAATGCAATTCCCAATACACTTGGGAACACAGCTCCGTTGTTGCTGGGCGTCGCCGTGTGACGTGAGGCGGGGTCGAAAAGGGCAGGAGGAGCGGGCGGCGCAAGATGGTGATAGGAGAGGGAAAAAGAGAAGGAAAACGAGACATAAGATATCTCTTAAATAAGAAAAATAACAATATAACTTTTTCAAATTTCCAACGACATTTCTACAATTAGTATTTCTTCTGCGGCTGCAACGCGCCGGGGACCAGCTACTGGAATAGACAAAGTTTATATTGTAAAATTATGTAACTGCATCACATTTAATTAGTGTTTTAGGAGTTTTTCAACTTTCAAAAAACTAATTTTAGGAAGTTACTGGATTTCATACTGTGTTGGAGTTTTATTACAAAATACAGCATGAATTTCGTGACGTTTTAAAAAACCTGGTGTATTATATAGAAAGGTTTCAATAACAGGCTTTCCAAGTTCAAATAATTCAAGTTCAGAGAAAAATGGAAATTGCCGGATTTGAAACTAGCCCCTTCAAATAAGTTGAAAGTGAAGTTCAAGATTTCACTCGTAGTTGTTGCGAAAACAACTCTCAGAGTCTCTGTTTTTAATTAAGTCTGTAGTCGTTACGAAGTCTTAACTTGACGTAGTCCCTTTATTAAAAATATTAAACAAACAAAAGTCGGGAATATATGTTCCAACTGCCTCAAACAACACAAACAATTATGAAAGAAATGTTAGTTTAGATAATTTAATGAATATAAATATCTTAAAAATGAAAATAAATTACGAAACGTTAGCAAACAAAGGAAACGTAGAAAGCACGAGTGTGCTATTCCACAATTTTTCCAAAATTGAGATTTTTACATGATTATGTAGAACTCTATTTTATTTAATGGGTTTTTACGTTATTAATAAATTTCCCTTCCCTCATTTTTCGAGCGCTGATACTCACTAAAATGAAAACTCCCCTTCTGCTGTGCTATAGTGAGCTACGCCGAGCGTCACTTTCCTCTCTCCAATACCGCGCCAAACGCGGTCACGCGCGCATTCAAACATGAGTTCCAAGTAGCCGAGATATCGAAGAAACGGAAGAGAAATATGAATGATTTGAAGAAAGAAAAATCCAAATTAAATAAAAACTTACGATTATCATACGTAAGAAGTACAAGTAAACTTATGCCGGCATAGCAAAAGGGCACTCTTATTATTTAACAGTTACTTCATGGGAGGAAGTGGAAGTTAATATTTAATACAGAGGAAGGTCACAAACAGGGAAGTTCAGCAAGCAACTAAATATATTTAAAATTAATCAAAATTATTTATTATTTACTATTAAAACTTATTAAAATTAATAATATGAAGAGACTGTATCAAGCTGAAGATTGATTCTACAAAACGTAAGGAAACTGAAATTTCGGTGTATTCTGGCGTTAGTTACGTGCTACAGGGCTGTGCACACCAAGTGTGTGATCAAGAGTACAATTCCACCGACCTTGAGGTACAAAAGAGCATGGGACAATGCATCATTGTTTCCGATTGTGTCCAACAATCGCTGAAGCCACCCTGCCCTGTGCACGCCCCTGTTGCCCCCCCCCGGGGTCACAAGAGGGCAGCGTTCCTCGGGGAGCACGCGAGGCGCAGGGGGCCCTCAAGGGCTCTTAAGGGCTCGCCTCGCCCGCAGGTCACAGCCCCGGACCTCCTCCGACAGTTTGTGATTTACGGGCACTTCGGGGTGGCTGCCTCGGCAACAGACTTCGATGCAGCCGCCGCCTCCACCGTCTCCTCCGCCACCGTCTCCGCCTTCTCCGGCGCAGCCTCTAACTTCTGCGCCATCTCCTCCACTTCCTCCTCCTTCTGTTCCTCCTCTCTCCCCTCTTTCTCTCCATGACCTCTTTCTCCTCCCTTCCTCGTCCTCATCCTTTTCTTTCTCTTTCATCTGCATCACGTTCTCCGCCATCTCCTTTTGGTCCTTCCCCTTTCCTTTGCATCACCTTCCTCTTTCTCGTTGTCCTTCTCCCCTTCCTCATATTCCTCTTCCATCTCCTTTACCTCCTTCGTCATCTTCTCCTTTTTGTTACTTCTGTTTCTCCTCCTTTTCTTCCTCTCCATCTCTTTCTTTTTCCCTTCTTCTGTCTCCTCCTCCTCCTCTTTCTCCTCCCCTCCTCGTCCTCATCATGCTCTTCCTCTTCCATCTTATTCATCTCCTCCGCCATCTCTCTTTTGAAATTCCTCCTTCTCGTTCTTCTTCTACCCATCCTCGTCTTCCTCCTTCATCCCCTTTACCGCCTCCGTCATCTCTGTCCTATTTTCTCCCTTTTGTTCCTCCTTTTCCTCATCTTACTCCTTCTTCCCTCGCTCTCTTTTCTCCTCCGTCTCCTTCACCTCCTCCGCCATCTCCGTCCTCTTCTCCATTTTGCTCCTCCTCTTCCTCCTCGTCTTATTCCTCCCCTCTACCTTCTCTTCCTTTTTTCGTCCACCATTTCCTTCGTCTCCACCGTCTTCTCCCTTTATCTTCGTCTTCCTCCCGTTCATCCTTTTCGTCTTCCTCCTTTTCATTTCCTTTCTCCTCCTCCTCACTATCTCTCTTCTCACTTTCCTCCTCCAGCCTCCACGATACCGGTTCATCCCGACGACTGCCCACGCCTACATCGCAACTCCTCGCAAGCCTAACTGGCTTCGCCAATGCATGCGTCGCCACCTCCCTCCCAGCCCCCACCACAAGCCCTCTCCCGCCACCACCGAACATGGCCTCGTGCCACAAGCTCCCACACTCAAGCCCCCACCCCTAACCACGATCTACTTACTTCTCCCTCTCTCTTTCTCTACTTCTCTACATCTCTACCTCTCTACACCTCTACCTCTCTTCACCTTTAACTCTATCTCTCTACCTCTCTATTTCTTTACCTCTGTACTTCTCTACCTCTCTCTATTCTCTACTTCTTCATCTCTGTACTTCTCTGCCTCTCTCTCTACTTCTTTACCTCTCTACTTCTCTACCTGTCTATCTCTATTTTTGCAATTTTCGCTCTCTACATCTCTATCTCTCTACTTCCTTGCCTCCTTACTTATTCATCTCTCTACCTCCTTCTCTACTTTTACATCTCTATTTCTATCAACCGCTCTATCTCTCTGTCTATATCTTTATCTTCCTGACATCCCAGCCGCCATCCTCACACATCCTCCCCGAGCTACTCCTCATCCTCAGCCCCAAATCTCTCCCCTGTACCAATTCCGCATCCGTCTTTCCCATCGTCTCCTACACCACCTTCTCTGTCTTCGTTTTGCCAATCGCGACCCCAGCTTCGCCGCCCCGCCGACGCCCAAACCATCACAGCTACCATCCACGATCTCCAATGCTCTCTGCTCTGACCCTCGATCTCGGCTTGCCCTTGCCCTCACGTCCGCCGCCCCCGCCGGCGCCAGTGCCTTCGCCACCCCTGACACCAGGGCTGCCCAACTTATAAGGGCTTATGGTCTATATATATAATTCTAGTGAAGCCTCCGGCTGTACTGTCATTTAAGATGGTTTTTACCCTAACTACTGAGATTGTACTGAAAACAAATATATATTTGATACGATTTTTATTCAACATACTTAATGATTAATGTACATACAACGAGAAAATTAATATATCATTAAATAAAAATAAGATGAATTGTGGGACTGTATTTTATTTGGTTGGTATAATAACATTTTTCAAAGCAGTCGCAGGCCGCACAAAGAGATCCGGCGGGCCGCGGGCCGCCAGTTGGAAAGCCCTGTCTCACACGCTTTCTTTTACGCCCTATCCTAACATCACCTACACCTTCGCCGAGGCCGACACCGACACCGCAGACATCACCTCCGGCACGAAGGTTTCCAAAGGGAGAGGGTTCTCAAGGCATCAACTGATGTCCCTGCACTGCCTCTGACCGGGAGGTACTAGGTTAGATTCCCGACGGTGGCAGGATTTGCGTCATTAATAATATAGCTAGGAAGAATATTCAGTCGCTCTCTGGAGGAGAAATCTATCGGCCGGCTGCTCTGCTCGGTAGTTTTCCGTGATTTCTCCGATCAACACCAGACGAATGCCGGAGCAGTACCCTAACAAACGGGCCACGGACCGCGAGCAATCTTTCCTTCCTTTTCCTTGTCCTATCCTCTACTATTACACACACAATTACACTAACATGCACTACACTACCACATATGTCGTGAGACCGGTCGGGAGCTTACATCTTGCCACGGCTGGGGCGGTGCCCTACTGATGCGACATACCAGGTTGGGGGAAAACCCGCTAGCCGACGGTAAGTCGGCGCCGGATCGCACCCTTCAGCGGGACAAGATCGTCACCTCCCGAGGGGAAGATATGTACTACACTTATGGGACTAATAACATTAGCAGATGACGCGGCAGGAATCACTAACAATCAAACAATCAACGAAGATCGATCGAACATCCAACCCTATTATAGTGCCCCTACTCTTTTTCTCTCTCTCTCGCTCTGAACTTCACATCTGCCACACTCCCTGTCAGCGTCCCTCTTCCGCTGTCCCCCACACTTACCACATCTCTCTCCAGTGCCCAGGTCCCCACACCCGCTCACGAGCCCCTTGCCAAGCACTTTCCCCGCCCCACTCTCCATGTACCCGTGTATCAACCCCTCCCCTCCCCGCCTCCCCCTCCCTTCCCGTTCCCCTCCCCTCCTCCCCCGGAACGAAGAAAGGCTCTCAGCGCGGCGCCTGCGGCCGACAGCGCGCGGGGAACGTTTCTCTTTCTTCGACCTCCTCCTCCCGAGGTCAAGGTCCTCAGGGCTCCTCCGCCGACGAAAACCCTTCACGAAAGGCACCAGGCCTCCGCTAGGCAGGACGGCAACGACGCTTTCCATGCGTTCAACAACATAGACTTAACCCATTAACAGGTTGGACGTCAACGAAATTTTTGGGCGTTTAATTTTTGGGCGATTTAACGGATGCAAGAGATAACATTCATGGCAAAAACAAAAAGTCAATGAGGGTCACATACGACCCTCACACGTTACGAAACCAGATCTGTTGAATACCACTTTTGACCCTCATGGCGTTCAACCTGTTAAAGCCCAAATGAAATTTGTGCGTATTGCGCTCGACCATTGTTGTCACGTTTCGTGCGCGCACAGGAGCCCTTGGAGATCTCTAGCAGCATGTTCTTACAACATTTAGTGCTAATTGTTGTGTGTGCTAAATATTTAACTCTAGAGCGCTTCAAAGCGCAAAACAAAAGCGTTAGAACCAACGACGGAACTTCATGAAAGGCACCAGACCTCCGCTAGGCAGGACGGCAACAACGATTTCCATGCGTTCAGCAACATAGACTTAACCCATTAAAGCCCAAATGAAATTTGTGCGTATTGCGCTCGCCCATTGTTGTCACGTTTCGTGCGCGCACAGGAGCCCTTGGAGATCTCTAGCAGCATGTTCTTACAACATTTAGTGCTAATTGTTGTGTGTGCTAAATATTTAACTCTAGAGCGCTTCAAAGCGCAAAACAAAAGCGTTAGAACCAACGACGGAACTTCATGAAAGGCACCAGACCTCCGCTAGGCAGGACGGCAACAACGATTTCCATGCGTTCAGCAACATAGACTTAATCCATTAAAGCCCAAATGAAATTTGTGCGTATTGCGCTCGACCATTGTTGTCACGTTTCGTGCGCGCACAGGAGCCCTTGGAGATCTCTAGCAGCATGTTCTTACAACATTTAGTGCTAATTGTTGTGTGTGCTAAATATTTAACTCTAGAGCGCTTCAAAGCGCAAAACAAAAGCGTTAGAACCAACGACGGAACTTCATGAAAGGCACCAGACCTCCGCTAGGCAGGACGGCAACAACGATTTCCATGCGTTCAGCAACATAGACTTAATCCATTAAAGCCCAAATGAAATTTGTGCGTATTGCGCTCGACCATTGTTGTCACGTTTCGTGCGCGCACAGGAGCTCTTGGCGCTCTCTAGCAGCATGTTCTTACATTTAGTGCTAAACATTTAGTTGCTAAATATTTAGCACTATGAGCGCTCCAAAGCGCACAGCAAAAGCGTTAGAATCAACGAAGAAGCTTCACGAAACGCACAAGGACTCGGCCAGGCTGGACGGCAACGTCGATTTCCATGTGTTCAATAACAGACGTAACCCATTAACCCCCAAATTAAATTTTATGTGCATTGCGCTCGCCCATTGTTGTCACGTTCGTGCGCGCACAGGAGCCGTTGGAGCTCTCTAGCAGCATGTTCTCACAACATTTAGTGCTGACTAATTGTTGTACGTACTTGGTGCAACATCCCGTGAACGGGCTCAGGCATACCGTTGACGTCCCTGCCTTGCGGCCATGGGTTACGAAGGTACGTGTGGTTAGCACGTAGACACCCCACGCCGTATTCCGGTCTTCTCAACCTAAGAAGTGAATTTTCTCATCGTCACACAGCAACATATACTGGGACATTGCAGGGAAAACGCACACTATACTCTTGCCTCGGCCGGGAATCGAACCCTAATTGTTGTGATGCTAAATATTTAACTGTAGAGCGCTTCAAAGCGCAAAGTAAAAGCGTTAGAACTAACGAAGAAGCTTCACGAAAGACACCAGGCCTCCCCTAGGCAGGACGGCAACGTCGATTTCCATGAGTTCAACAACGTGGACTTAAATTAAATTTGAAGACAACAGTGTAGTAGGAGGCAAAGGTACGGGTCGGATTTTCAAGGAGTAGGAAGGATTAAGTCAGTTGAACAGTTCAAGTACTTGGGTACCACGCTGTATTAGTCTGGAAATAGTGAAAAAGATATTGATGATCGCATTAAATAGAAAAGAGAAGGCATAAGAATGTGAATGGGGTATAATGGAGTCGGGAAATTCACATAAGAACTATTAGTGAATGTATTCTAAGCTACGGTGGGGAGTTAGATCCCAATGGAACGTCAAAGCAATAATTGTGTGCAGTAGAAATGGGACTATGAAATAGCTGATGAATTCCCTGGATCAGACATCGTACGTTTGCAAATAATTAAAAGTTTTCACTTTACGTGAAAAGTTTTATTAGACTCAGATAAAAAAATAGGAACCTAATTGGTTTAACACGAAAATCACTAACGTCCGTATACTCATACTATCTGATCCCTTCAATTTCGTTACAAATCAACAGATTTTAATTACTGTCTATTCTTTCATTTTAGCGGCCGTGTGTTAATACTTACCAGCTCGTTTTTTAACAGCATCATTAAAAGTGCCATGCGCTAAGGCGGTTGTAACTACTATTTAGTTCAATTCAATGATGCCTGCTTTTTCGTGACAAAACACAATCCGACAGGTCTATTTCCGTCTGATCACGCAAATTTTGCTACGTTTCTTTCACCTCTTAGCGAAGAAATCATCGGAGTATCACTCGAGCGATGAAACAGAAGATTTGAATTTTGCTCAGAAGCTTCTTTAAGGCTTGAGGATCTTTTACACACAGCAAATTTACAGCATAAGTCAGCCGGATTTACTTCCCCTCCAAGAAAGGCGTATTTTCACGCCCTTGCAAATCCACGACTTCGAAAGGATTAGAACCCGCTTATAACAGCCCGATACGTTAGCCGTTATGCCGTTCTCTAACCCACGAAATGAGCAACACACGCCGTATCTTACTAGTGAAATATTACCATTTGTCGCCTCACCTTCAAATCTCTTGTAGTATATGTCGGCTTTTCTTTCTTGGCGCGAGGGGATATGCCATCAAAATGAAATATCTCACAGTTATTTCGCGTCGTTCTCGGTTGTGCCGTTAGGAGTCGCATGATCGAGACGGTATCGAGCAGTGCTGGCAATCATGCGACTCCTAGCGGCACAACCGAGAACGACGCGAAATAACTGTGAGTATTCCATTTTGATGACACACCCCCACGCGCCAAAAAATAAAAACCTAAGTATAGTGATGGGCGATTGAAGAACAAGGCGAGGGTAGGATATCAAAAAATTTGTTGTGAAGGGCATGTGCGCGAAGTTGTATTGGCGGAGTCCCTCCGGAGATGATGAGAATAATGTGGCTAATGAGCAAGAGATGTATTGGGAGGACGATTTATTGATTGACTAACTGATTATTGTGGGTTTCCGGGTGCGTCAATCGCTACGGACATTAGTCCCGTAAGTAAAGTATATGATACAGCCAGGAGAAGTTGTAATATCCCAACACGTGGTAGCATGTGTAAGGGTGAAGGAAGAGACAAGAATGAAGGAGGAAAAATTGCGCGTGGGCCGTGGCCCGTTTGTTAGGGTACTGCTCCAGCATTCACCTGTGTTGTTCTGAGAAACCACGTAACCTGTCTCTAGGTCAGGTAGGTGATGGGGAGGTGGGACGGGAGATGGGTTGGTAGGTAGGTACGTGCGGGGGTGGATGGTTAAGTGGGTGAGCAGCTGGGTAGTTTGGTGGGTGGGTAGGTGGGTGGGTAGGTAGGTTGCTGGGGGATAGGTAGGTAGGTGAAGTCTTAAATGAAGTCTTAGGCTTTCGCGGGCAGAGTTGAGATCAAGGTTGCCCGGGAGACGCCGCGTACTAGGCTGCGTAGCCGACGTTTCGACCATCTTTTTCGCGGTCTTCATCAGGGTTGGTCTGCATAGGTGTAGTCAGCGCTCTGGTATATAATTGATGAGAGGGGGCGGAGTATGATTGGCTGAAACAGCAGGCCAATCAAAAGGCCGCCCGTCAATTGCGGGAGGGGGTCATGTCGGGTGGTGCGGTGTGTGATCGGACGGCGCGGAACGGTCGGTGATGAATAAATGAGTGGGTAGATAGATATATGAATGAGGGGTGGATTGGTGGGTGGGTATGTGAATGGATAGGTGAGTGGGTAGGCAGAGGGTAGGTGCGTATGTATGTATGTAGGGTAGGTGGGTAGATCGGTGAGTGGATAAATGGGCGTGTAGGAAGGTGGGTTTCTGGGTTGGTCGGGAGACGGGTCGGTCGAGCGATCGGTCTATCGCAATAGGATTTCTAGCAGGGCGTCAGGGGGGCAGTGGGGCGTCAGGGGGGCGGTGGGGCTTCAGGGGGCGGTGGAGCGTCAGGGGGTTGTTGGGGCGTCAGGGGATCGTTGAGGCGTCAAGGGGTCGTTGGGGCGTCAGGGGGGCGGTGGGGCGTCGGGGGGTGGGGCGTCAGGGGTTGTTGGGGCGTCAGGGGGTCGTTGGGGTGTCAGGGGGGCGGTGGGGCTTCAGGGCCGGCGGTGGGCCGTCAGGGGGAGCGGTGGGGCGTCAGGGGGTTGGTGGGGCGTCAGGGCGGGCGTTTGGGCGCTGGGGCGTCGAGGCGGTGGCGGACGCGAGGGGAGGGTAACCCAATATTGACCGGCGCGGCGCGGGCGGGCAGGGGCTAATGGGGCAGCGGGCAGCCCAATAGCTCGCACCTCGCGCCGGCGCCGCGCATCTGCCCGCGGGGCAGCCAACACCCACGCCCCCAAACACACACACACACACACACACACACACGTTTTGTGAATGTGGGAATTAGCGCCGGCGAGGGTGTAACGCTTAGCGTATCGGACTGCTGTACCCAACTAGGAAAACCCGGCAGACGTTGTTCTGCCCTTCATCTCCGTCTTTACTCTCCCATCTCCGTTTCTCACTGTCTCTCCTTCAACCTGTCCCTGCCTGTCTCTGTGTGTCTGTGTCTCTGCTGTTCTCTGTCCCTCTCATTCACATTTTACATACGTAGTCCCTCTCATTCACATTTACATACTTTGTCCCTCTCATTCACATACTTTTGTTACTCTTGCCAGCAGCATTGCATTTAAAGAAACTATTCGCAACACTAAGTTTTGAAGTTTTTGGTCAGCACTGAACTACCGAAAGTAACTTATTGTCGATGATAAAATATGTTACAACGGTAATAAAATAACACCATCTGAAGGAAACTACTATATATGGTTATAATTATTTTCATTTAAATCCAATGAACTTTCTCTTTGTGCATTAATTTTGAAAATATGCATTAAAAACGTAAACATCACTCTATTTAACCTACAATATAAATATTTGTTTCTGGATTACAAACCTGCTAATAAATATATTTTAATTAAAACCAAAGCAATCTGTATGCATGGAATACAGCAACTTCATAGTCGATGGTTTGTATTTTTCATTCATTTCTGATATACACACCCGGAGCGAGTTATCCGTAACAATCCGTAACAACTCACTCCTATCCAATTTTTCCAATTGCAAAAAAATATTACATACTTTTTCATACCGATTTCTGAATTTCCCTGGCCATACATTTAAAGCACTGCTGTAACTCGTTCCAAAATATCTGCTGAAGTTCCAAATAAATTGTCGAAAACATCTATTCCTCCATTGCAAATGCCGACCAATATCTTTTTCAATTCACATTCAACAAGTGGAAAACAAAATACGTAGCAACTAGCGAACGGGAAAAAACGTAGAATGTTCTCGTAATCATCAATTAAATTTATATATCAAACGGACAAATTGTGATAAAATTAAGGTCTGTAATAAAATATTGAACATCACACGGCAAACGTGACTTTCCATGCCACAACGGGATTCCTAGACCCGGTCTATCGCTTTCGTCTGAGAACTCTCCCGTTTGGTCAAGGAATCATTAACTTCCTTGCCTTGTAACGTATTAACGCCTTGTAACTATTAATTTGGCCGATCCTGGCAAAATTAAATCCTCTAGCAATTAAGCATCAATCTGAGTTTTCTTTTGAATTACTGGATAAGATTACGGATATTGCCTGCGCTATCTAGTATTCAAATCAAACGTCAAAATTGGCGCACTAGCGTCCCTAGGGAAAGCAATGGCAAACTACCCTAGGTACACTTGTCCAGGACCAGGCTCTCAAGAAGGCGCTATGGGCTTCGGGACTGCCAACCAGCCATATGTCTCTTAACCAAAGAGAGAACTATTAATTACTTTTCGCAAACTTAAAATGGTTAATGAGGCATAGAAGGGTGAAGAGAGAGCAGGATGAGGAAGGGTGAGGAAGGGGCGATGCAGGGGGAGGAGGCCAACGCAGAATGGGGCGGGGAGTAACGTCTTTTCGTAAAGATGTTGCTTCATCAATGGACAAAATGAAGCACCTATTGGAATATTTATAGCCCTTTCAAAAGCTCTTGACGTTATTGGCCATAACATTTTGCGGATTGGGTGGTATAACGGTCAGCGTATGGGGCTGTTGTACCCAAGTTTGCGGGTATAAACTCGATCGAAGCCGTGGATTTTTAAGGGCGAAAAAATCTTTCGTACGCCTTCCTTCGGAGGGAAAGTAAAGCCGGCTGTCCCATATTGTAAATTTACTGCATGTAAAAGAATCTCAAGCCTAAAAGAAACCTCTGAGCTAAATTCAAATCGTCTGTTTCGTCGCCCGAGATAATACCTCCTTTCTCCGCTAGATGGTGAAAGGAGATTAGCAAAATTTGCGTGGTAAGACGAAAGAGCGGGCCTGATGGCCCGAGTCTTGCCATGTAAAATAAGGTATTAACTAACAAACCTTTTGCTGTCAAAATTACCTCCATTTAGAATTCGTGCAATTACCCTATATTGGATAACCTCGTACCATAAACTTCGATCTCAAAGAGTAGGAATGCTATACTGGAACAAAAGAAAAGAACACTTGATTTATCTTTCCAGTTCTTTGCCATATGAGCATAGAGTCCCGGAAGGTTCGATCATAGGGCGTATCTTCTTTTTGTTATATACCCTCGTTCAGTAGAAATGAAAGAACAGTTTTGTTCGCCTATGAACCGAATGTTCTGTGCACGCACATGCACACGCACGCACGCACGCGCACGCACATACACACACACACACACACACACACACTAAGAAACAGGGCAGGATGAACAGGGTCGTCTAAAACATTCGTGATAAATACGTAGATAATTCCAAAAGTAGCCGGCCAGTCAAGCTTTCACAGACGATAGAAAGAAAACAGAAGTGCTGCTTTTCAATATCTCCCTTTACGTATACACACATTTCACATTTTTTATTAAAATTTTTATACTTTTGAAAAGTATTCAGCATTTTTGTTCGCAAAACAGCTTAAAACTGCTTCTTTCACTTCACTGTCGTCCGAAAATTTTCTTCCTCGAAGTTCTGTCTTGAGTTTTGAGAAAGATATCTCACTTGGCGCGAAATCTGGGCTGTGGGGTGGATGCTGAATCTCCTTGAGAACTAAAAATAGGAAACTGTGAATATCACATTAAAAAATTCACTTAACAAAACAACATCTTATTAAATGTATGAAGAACAAAAACTTTCGATCTTTGAAGCCTGTGTTTTCCACAGTTGAAAAGTGTAAGGTGTTGTTGTGTGCTCGTATGTATTACAAGAAGTAAGACATCCGCTTTCCTTTCGCTCACCAACACGACGTTTTTTGTTTCCTTGGTAGCAGTTTGCACGAGTTTGGAACTTTGGCTTACGAAAACACAATATTTTCTGTCCGCCAGACGAACCTAACGAAAAGAACTGCGTTGAAAGTTTTAAGCTGTTGGACTTCGAAAAGTTTTCAAAGGTAACTTACATCTCTTCATTTCACCTGTTCCGGAAAACAGAAGAAAGCGCTCCCCTTTATGAGGCCAGGCAAGGTGCATTGACCCCTGCAATTTAACACCGCCAACTACGAGTATTTGGAGGTCCTTTCATTAAATTTCTCTTCCAGTTCCCTGTGAAGTAATAAAGATGCCAATAGAACACCTGATAGGTCCAAAGTTCTAGCTTAGAAATACTAATTTAATGATTTTGTTTTTTCAATTTGAAATTAATAGTCATTTAAGGACATAGTTCCTGGATCGAAGGTTTTTTGAACGAAAGTCATAACGGACGAGGCAATGATAGAACACGAATCAGCTATTTCGAAATAAGTATGCCAAACAGAGTAAATTTCATAAGTGTTGCCTACATTATTTTTTAGTACATATAGATTAGTAGAATCTATATAATTCTGTATATTTCAGTATAATTTAATTCACTTATATTATTTAATTAATTTATATTTCAGTAAATAATTCAGTATATTTTCGTCAGCAACTATTTTGATTCATTTCGTCCAAATATTTCGTGTACCCAGTTTTTTATTTTACTTTGCGGAACACGAACCCCGAAATATGATATTTGGGGGAACGCAATACGCACACTATCACTTTCCAATCAATAAACAGTGAACCAATACTATCTTTAATGCTTGAGTGCTAAAAAGTATATTGTTTATTTCCAGATTAAAAATATATCGTTCATGTAACAAGCAAAATGTCTAATTGTAAGAGAAACATTTCTCTTACAATTTTCAATTTATATATTTCTTTGAATTTACACTTTTATGTTCAGTGAACTGTGCTCCTGATAACACGTAGGGGACAAAGCTACCAACAAAATGGAGAGAAGAATATTTAAAATTTATGAAACTGCAGATCCTCTTTTATAACGGAAAACAAAATGCAACACTAGAAGATAACAGAAAATTACTCCTCTGATTTCCAGCCAGAAAAATGATATTATTTCATCCCAGAGCCCTTTTTTTTGCGTAACGTAGCGCTAACAGCGCATGTGGACATTAAATTTGAGGAAGCGATTGTAGATCTGTCGTGGTAGTGCAATAAAATGTAATAATATTAAATAATAATACACTTACAAATGCGTCTGGATTCTAAGGAATTAAGCAGGTGTCTGGATATTTTGCTATTCCTCCCGCAAAGTAATAACGGTATTTTTTGAAGCAGTGTTTTGATTGATTGGTGATTCCGGGAGCGTCAACTGCTATAGTCATTAGTCTCGTAAGTATAGTGCATGCTTTTATCGCGGGAGGTGACTATAATTCCGCTCGCTGGGTGACGATATCCGGCACCGACCTACACTTCAGTTTGAGAGGTTTTCCTTAACCAGGTATCTTCCACCAACAGGGCACCACCTTAGCTGGGACAAACCTTAAGTTATCGACTGGTCTCCCGAGATGTGTGATATGGTAGTCCATGCAAGTGTGTGTGTGTAAGTAACGGGTAGGATAAGACAAGGAATGGAAAGGAAAGATTGCGTGCTCTCCGTGGCCCGTTTGTTAGGATACTGCTCTAACATCCGTCTGGTATTGTTTGAACAAACCACAGAAAATTACCAATGAGAGCAGCTTGAATTCTCCTTCAGACAGCACCTGAATTCGACCTAGCTATGAGCTAGTGATGAAAATCCTGCCACCGTCGGTTCTCGAACCCACGAATTCAAATAAAAACAAAAGACATAAAAACCAACATAAAATTAAATGACAAAGAAAATAAATCACCACCAAAAAAATCAAAACAGTCAACATTATCATAAATAAAATTCTAGAATACTCCGCCATAAAAATTAATGCAAAACCACCTCTTCTATACTCAACATTAAAACCTGACACCAATTCAGATTCACCTTCAGAAAAATAAAAAGGAGTACGATTAGTTTCAGCTAAACAAGAAGAAAATCGACAAAAAAAATAAAGGAACACAAAGAAAAAGCAATCAATCATACTGTTGTATCTCAGAAACACGTGCTTTCTTAAAAGGAGATTTATTATACACAAAATCTTGGCCCACTCGGCCGCCATGTACAGATGCAACAAGACTCTAGTCAAACATTCTGCCGTCCGGCTTACACTACGCAGCGCGCACTCTGTCTCCTGAGATCTGCCGCCGGCGCCCTTTTATGACGGCCAGCTCCCGCGTACGGCTTCCCGCGGCTCCTGCTAATTGGCTCGCTTGATGGTGCTTGAAGTCCAAGGAGTAGTCATTGCTGTTCTGAGCGCGCTTTTTGGCGCGCTCGGCGAAACTCGGCGCTCCTGCTGCCGACGCTCCGTGCACGCCGCCGGCGCTCTTTGCCGCGGCAATTTCGAATTGCCGGCCAGATACTACACATACGACTGATAAATATAAAATAAATACCCTAGGACCTGCCGGTCAGAGACACTGCAGTGACATCAATTGATATCCTGAGCCACCTAAGCCACCTAAGCCATGTTTTAAGAGAAGGTCATGTCCACTATAACCCTCTTATGTTCATATGCTGAACGCAAGGTATAAATCCTCTTTTTAGTCTCCGAGCACACATTGGAACATAATTTTAGACCAGGACCAATTTTAGATCCTCATCCTGATGTACCTCACATGATTAATACCATAAAATTAGTCTTTTAGAGGGGTAGTCTTCTTCAAGGGAACTTAACACTGCTTCTGCGATTATTACGATAGGCATGGTAACACTATTCTGGTTTCAAATGAAAGTTTCATTTTATTGCATCATTAAATTATTTTCATCAACTGCATTTATTAATAAATATAATTACAAAAATGAATAGTACAGTGTACTTTAAGAATTGTCTTTCTTCGGGCAATGCGTTATTGAGATAAGATCTGATTATCGTAATGCAGGGGTATTATTATGTTTCTGTGAAATTATCATTTAATTTATAACGCGATAGTTTCTCTACTTTTTCTAGTAAGTCTCCCCTTCGAAATTATCGAAATATCTCATGCGCTCGAGCGCTGTTATTTATCTGAAACATACCGGAAACGGCTTGGCTCACAGTAGTACGCGACCTCTCGTTTTTTCATTTATTATTTCAGTGCGAGGTTTTCTGGCCGTTTCAAGAGGAATGTGATATTACAAGTACATTACGACAAAACTTCGCGGGCGCTGGTCGGGAAGGGGGGGTCATCTTTAAGAGCGTAAAAATGCATTGATTTCATGGAATAATTATTTCACTCCATAGAAAACTGGTCTCGAAAAGGAATGGACTTCTTAAAGAGGTGGTATTGTCGAGAGATTTCACTACACTTGGGCGCACATGCCAAAGACCCTGCGACATCCCAACCGGCCAGAAATGGAAAGATGCGAGCTGCAAGGTGATGGTTGTGGGGACGGTAGTGAGAGAGTTTGGTGAGATGAAGGACGCGGATAGTTGTATATAATAGCATTAAGCTAGGTTAGTTAGGATTAAGAGATGAAAGCACCAGTGATACCTGTTAAGTTGTGCCCTGAGCAAGGGACATTAATGGAATGCTTGGAGGTAAAGGACAGAAACGACAAAGAGACTGAGGTGATCAGAAGAGTGTGTGTAGCGTGAGAAGGAGGGAGAAAGAGGGAAAGAAGGAAAGAGGCAGAGGAAGAGACAGAGAAAGTGAGAGAGGGAGTGAGGAAGAGAGAGAAGAGAGAAGGGAGAGAGGAAAGAGAAGAGAGATAAGGAGAGAGGAGTGGAGGAGAGAGAGGAGAGAGAGAAGGGGAGAGAGGAGTGAGAAGGGGAGAGAGGAGAGAGAAGGGGAGAGAAGAGAGAGAAGGGGAGAGAGGAGAGAGAAGAGAGAGAGTAAACGAGAGGGTGAGAGAGTGTGTGAACAATGACGAGAGTATCCATATATAACTTGGTTATCGTTTAAAATTCTCAGAAAATTATTTTATTTCAGTACTGAGTCCCATTAATTCACATAGTACATGATCGTTGGGAAAGTTCCCCTACTCTACAACTCACAAGCGAAGGTGGGCGAGACATGAAACCGCGGGTTTTCCAACACTTAAGACGTACCAAACTCAACGACTGCGGCTACCCACGTCAGCTAGTCGCGTAAGCAGACACCCACAAGGTGGCACAAGGCACACAACAAACCCGCAGCGGGAGAGAAAGGAGCAAAGCGAGCGGAACGGAGGGAGCGGCGTGAACAAGATGGCGGCGGCCATATTTCATTGGCGCGTTTGTGCGCTAGTGCCACGTTTATCTCTCACAGCAGAGCGCTTTCACACACGCCGCACAGAGCGCGCCGTAGGCAGGCGGCGCGGCGGGAGCGACAAGGTGTGCGCGCGGCAGATAAGTCAACTTCTGAGATTAAACGACGCGAGCGCTGTGAGAAGTTGGTACAACGAAGACATGGGGTTAGGTTATGTTGTGTAAGAAACAGAATTGATAGTGTAATCCATGATAAAAATGAGAATGGTAGAAAAGTAAAGGGAATTTATAGGGGAAGCCAAGGAATATATACAAAAGAATGACATACGGAAGAAAAATGGATTTTAACGTAAGTTATTTTATTACTTTTAGGGCGTGGAAAGTAAATATAACAGAAACATTGCGGTTGAGTTACCTTTAGTAATGGGGTCAGGAAATGAAAAAAAAGCATGTGAAAAAACATTAGAAGAAAAGTAAAGAATGTCGATCACAAAAATATGATGAAAATGGTGAAGACAATTAATTAAGATTGTTTGAAAGATTATAGTGTGATTTTTATAACTCTGTCCCTCATGCCCCTATGGCCACGATGGAATATCACACGGCATTTCGCGTCTTTCTCGCTCGTGCTGCTAGATGTCGCATGATCGCAAGCACTGCTTGATACGGTCGCGATCATGCGATGTCTAGCGGCACGACTGAGAAATACCGTGCCATATTCCGTCGTGAAGACGGGACTTGAGGGGCAAAGGTACAAAAATAGCACTATAACAATTGATGGTTCCAGTCACGTCAACTGTTAAGGTCATTACCACAGTTAGGGTACTAAATATTTTATTCACGGAGGTAGCGTGGTTCCTCCCCACTAGGTGGTGATATCCGTTTTCGATCTACACGTCGGCAGCGTGATTTCCCCATCCACCTGCACGTCCACGTCCTTCCTCCCAGAGAGAAAACGTCCCAGCCGGGAGAAACTCTACGCTCCCAACTGGTCTCCCGTCACCTGAGGTCAAGCCATTAGTACCGTAAGTATAGTGAATGTTTATATTGCGCGTGGTAGCTACGATCTTCCCCCGCCGTATGTACGAGATCCAGTGCCAACCTGCACGTTGGCTTGCGTATATTTTCCCCAACCAGGTATCTCTCACTAGCGCGCACATCCCTCGTCGGGACAAGCTCTAAGCTCCTGACATATTTGGTAGTATAATGCATGAAAGTGTAAGAAGTAAGGGTTGAGGATAGGGCAAGGGTGAAGGAAATATCGCGGTCCGTGGTCCGTTTGTTACGGTACTACGTCAGCAATCGCCTTGTCGGAGAAACCATGGAAAACTATCGATCAGATCAGATGGCCTCTAGAATTTTCGACTTGCGGGGCTTACACGCTCCACATTCCCTCACGGAGCCTCCGACCCGTTCGGGAGCAGCTGTAACTTCCCGACGAGTCTCCCGTCATGGACGATAGTGTAGTGTAGGGTTGTCCAACTGGAGGACCGCAGTGCCATTTTTTGTGGCCCGCGAAAGGTTTTTAATCTAAAGTGAATGTCCCTTGCATCCATATCGAGCAAGAACATGGCGCACCTAGCGCATATGCCCTGTTGGAGTCGACACCCCCTTAACGTATAAATACTCCCCCTTAATGTATAAATACACCCCTTAGCGTATAAATAATCCCCTTAATGTAGAAATACACCTACTTAACGTATAAATACTCCCCCTTAATGTATAAATACACCCCCTTAACGTATAAATTATCCCTCTTAATGTATAAATACACCCCTTAGCGTATAAATAATCCCCTTAATGTATAAATACACCTCCTTAACGTATAAATAATACCTCTTAATGTATAAGTACACCCCTTTAATGTTCAAGTTTAGATTTAAGATTTTTTATCTAGTAAATTAATAACTTCAAAATCATCACAACGTATCTTACTGCAAAATGAATGCTATGAGCTGGTATCACGCATGGTTCCATTCCATCTTCTCCCATTTCATAGCAACTGTGCAAAGGGCCAAGATCGACAACACGGGAAAGTCATCTTTTGATTGCCCGAGGAATGAAAATATGGTTCGCGACCAAATTAAAGGTTTTAGTTGTGTCTCTTGAAGTCTTGCAAGTTGAACTCCCTTGGGGTAGTGAATGTAAGTGAAACTGTGTTAGGGGTCATCCATAAATTACGCAAAGCTGAAGAGAGAGGGAATGGGTCTGAGGCAGCGTTACGTTGCGTTATATAGAGATGGGAAAGAGCGTTACAAGGGGGGGGGAGGGGGGATTGAAAATACTCGAAATTTGCGTTACGTCATTTACGGACGGCCCCTTAGTAAAGGGAGAGGATAGGACAAGGAAGAGGAAGGCAGGATCGCGCGCGGTCCGTGGCCCGTTTCTTAGGGTACTGCTCCGGCATTCGTCTGGTGTTGATTGGAGAAACCACGGAAAACTACCGGTCAGAGCAGCCGGCCGCTAGAATTCTCCTCTAGGCAGCGGTGAAATTCGTCTTAGCTCAAACTAAATTGGAAAGTCGTCTATCGCCGGGATTCAAACCTTGGGAACTCTCGGTCAGATTCCAAATGAACCCTCAATAACTTCTTTAAATGTTCTAGAGAGACTTCACAAATAGTAACGAACGACAGGCGCTGCGCTCTTAAATTTATTACATCTTAAATTTGTCAAATGTTAGTGTTAACATTATATACATTTTTAGTACAGCAAAAATTCTTTTCTTCTTTAATTTATTACAACTACTGATCTTACAGTTGCTCTCAAGTTTAAAGAACACTATAATTTGGAATCATTGGAGTTGGAATTAATTGCACCAAATTCTAGCTTTCTATTCAAGAAAAATATGTAATTAAAAAGGAGAAAAATGCAAACTCCCCTGATTTCGATTTTTGCTCGCATCAAGCTCCGTAAATGAATTATCCACAATAGTATTATTTCAGCGATGAAATGGCTTAATAAAGATGGCAGAGGAGTGGCGAGGAAGCTTATTAGGGAAAGTAGCTTATTTGCCAGAATAAAAATGTAAAAGTTAATTAGAACTAATTAGTTCTCTCTTTTATGCCTATTAGCGTGGCGCTGTTTTTTTAAGAAAGGAGAAAAATTAATGGTGCAGATTCTGACGACTGTAAATTTCGCAGCTAGCATGAAAAACAAACTCGCTCGTCTCTTACACGGCAACTGCGACGTAATGCATTTTTAGTTTTCCTACGTAACTTCATATTCAAGCGTATTGAGTTATAGACACAAGTTCGCGACGCGTTTAAAACTCGAAATGACATTCAGTTTTTGTAGCATAGATGAAAAGTTCTAAAGACTTTCTTGAGCGTTTGAGATTCAAGTCGGTTTGTACGCTTGGGTTTCGTCTGTTATCGAATACCAATTGCGCTCTCAAGATTTTTGCGGTAGGGGATTGTACATTTCATGCGGAAAATACCAGAGTAATTGGTGAAACCTTTCGTATGTTTTTATTAATAAGAAAACAAAATAAATTATTAATAAGACTACCATTCAGGAACTCTTAGTGCGGAGCATTGCTCGGAATGACTAATATATCAAAAATAAAATGTTCACTATAACTCAAATATATAATCCTTAAACAGAAATATGTCTAACGCAACATAGGAAACTAACTTTTAGGATATACGGTATACAGGATAGATCAAGCCCAAAGAGAGAGACAATCAAAGGACAAAATGGGTGTTAATTAACAATAATTAAACATGTAGCCTTACAAGGAGAGAAGCACCACTGGACCATTTGCCGTTAAAGGCAATGAAACAAACAACTTGAGATGAACTCAACTTTGCAGAGCCAGAAAAAATTAAGAAATAACTGATAATTTCTCTTGCTCAAATAATACTACAAAACCAATGGGAAATTTCATGTATTGTTAAATAAATAAGAGACTTACACTCTGTTGTTTATGCGTATCCCGTTGTTCCACTAAAGACAAACACGGATTGATCAACTATATCATCTCGGACTATCGAGCAACTTTTTGATGAAATATACCCTAAGGCACGACCAACACTAACCCTAATCCTCCAATTGGTGTGGAAGATGACATGAATGTGGTTGTTCTTTTAACAATGGAATGTTGACGAGAAAAAGATGATGGATTGCAGAATAAGCCCTTTGATGTGTTTGGGGGTTTGGGAAAGTTCTCTGCTATTTAAGACTGATACTAAGTCATAAGGCAACTTGCTTCACATTCCCGACTCTACCTAAAATAAAATTATGATAGACTTCACTGCATGACAATCCCGTCTCTTGTCAACATTTAATACAATTAATAAGATACCCAAAACTTGAAAGGGTGAGAACAGTAGAAATGTTAATATCTCAATTTTGTCCCAAAATGAGAGGTTGGACTGTCGGATCCGCACTCCATCCATCATTTGGAGGACAAAAGTAAATGACAAATAGGAACCATCTAGCTGCGTCAGCAATGACAGATCACTGCTTAAAAAGGAATAGGAACACGAATCTGATTTTCCTGATTCACCTGTGCAATTTACAGCTTGTTTTATTCGTTGCTCAATAAAGCCAATACGAGACGCTTCAAATTAGACATCGGTAAGACACCCAAAAAGCAAAACTGAGATATTTACATTTTTCTATCTGCTACAGGTTGTCCAACTACTGACAAAATAAAGTAATACAACAAATAATTTAGAATAACAATATTTTTTTGTTGGTCACATGATTTACAGAATTAAGCGAACTTTGAATTGCTCTCCTATGGAAGTTCATTAAGTTGGCTTACCATTAGCGGCTCGCTTGTGTAATAAATCAAAATGACCAGAGAACTTACATCGGCTTCTATTCACTTTCCCGTATACAAACGTACACTATATGATCAAAAGTATCCGGACACGGAGGCGGTGGTGTAATGGTGTGGTCGTGTTTTTCATGGAGGGAGCTTGTACCCCTTATTGTTTTACGAGGCACTATCATTACACAGGATTACGTCGATGTCTTAAACACCTTCTTGCATCTCATTGTTGAGCAATTCGGGGATGACGATTGCATATTTCAACACGATCGAGCACTTGTTCATACTGCACGGCCTGTGCTAAAGCACCCAGCTTGCACATCCGCCGCATGAAAATGCACAGGAACACTAACGATAACATCGGAACGCTAACGTCGGGTCAGAAAGGGAAATTCAAAGAAACAGATAGTCCAACGGCATCTTTCATTGCACGCTCTGAATAGGAACGTTACCAGAAAATTACGTGGATCCCGCTTCACCGGTAGCTCGCCGTGTTCTCGCAAAATAAAAAGAGACAATGCCTTCGAGTCAAATTAGTCCCGACGCCAGTATTTAAAGGTTAAAGTTAAATTCATTCAAAAGACAGCGTATAGAATGTCCTCGAATAAACGTTACAAACTTCAAGGTCATTTACGGGGGAAGAAGGTTATCACTTTTCCCAATGAACTTTGGTGGAAATTTACATGTATGGAGCCTGCTCATGTGATATTTACCTCTGGATGGTAAACAACTCTTGTGCTTAGGTGTTTGAAAGATATATTAAATCCCTTTGATAGCGATAACTCCATCTTCACGACTCATTTTAGTTTAGTGGTGGATACTGCTTTCGGTTGGGTCAAAGCCCAATTGGACCATTTTTAGAACTATTTCGTTGAAAGTAAACCGGACACTTCTGAAATTCTTACCAACAAACAAAGAGAAGTAAACGTCAAGCCTCTTTGGCTTTACAAAGGAGGTGACAATGACAGCTGATGTACCAGCCATATCATGATCTGCAGTTATTTCTACTCCTCCGAAGTCCACGAAGATGACGAAAGCACAGGCAATCTGCAGAAGCGAGAAATTGTAACTTTTTACGAATTTACGAAAGTTGCAGTGGACACTTGCGATCAGCTGTGTAGTATTTACAGTGTAAACGGAACAACAAGGTGTTATTTTACTATGTAGGCAGAAGAACAACTATTATTTTATTATATAAACGTGACAATTTGTAATGTTACGTGTATTTCTATATTATATTATATAATACTAGCAGAACCTGTTTCTCTGTCTCTCGCTGCCTCTTTCTGTCTCTCTCTTTGTTTCTCTTGTCTCTCTGTTTCTATGTATCTGTCTGTCTGTCTGTCTCTCTCTCTGTGTTCCTCTGTATCTGTGTCTGTATATCGCAGTCTTCCTGTTTCCCTGTTTCGGTCTCTCTCTCTCTCTTTCGCGCGCGCGCGCGCGCGCGCCATCTGTCCTGTCCTCCTCTGTCTCGCCTTGCGACACAGGGCAACGCCCAGCAACCATGAAGCCCAGGTGGAGCTCAGTCGCAATGGAAATGGAGTTAAAATGAAGCTCCATCTTATGATTCAGCGCCATTTAGTGGTTACAAAAAAATTAACAGCATAAAAGCCTCCTTGAAAAACAAACAGACAACAAACAACAATAACACATAAATGTGCCAACTTTCACGGGGTGTCGTAGTTTATCGCTCAGGTATATAACAACATCCATTACATACAGATTAAACTTCCCGAAAACCACGCAAAAGACATTATTTTATTGAATCAGAATGGTGGGATTGAATCAGAATGGTCGGGTGAATCAGAATGAACCACCGTCAGTGTGTTATAGATCTCACGCCAGGAGAAAAGGGTTAAAGGCTGAAATCCATCGTATAATGAAAGTATAATAACGGCGGGAAATGATATATATCATCGTTAGCAACATCGCTTGGATGGTCGCCATACGCAGGTTAGCTAGCGGCTCTCGCGTCGAATAAACGTGCTGCGATGAAATGCCTGTTCCCCGGGGAATCTGCATTCACTTGTCTTTCTTCTCGCGGCGTTCACTTGTCTCCCCTCGCTCGCGTCACCGCGTAGTGCGGGCTGGGCGCCGCCAGGCAGCGTCGCGGGCGCCAACGAGGCTCAAAGCGCTGCGCTTTTGTTGTGCAACGATCCTAGAGGCTAATTAATTAATTTTTTCATAACCCTTCTCCACGCTTCGCCCCGGCGGACCCTTCCGGCAGTGGCTCTCGGAAAAGGGCTCTTTCGTCGCAAATGCCTCGGCGAGGAGCCAGCGCCGTGCAAAATGTCGCCGGTAGCTGGGCATGTTGTCGCTGTTTAAAAAATTACGAATTTTAATGCACGAGCTGGAAGCATACGTCAAGGATGCGTGGTACAATAAAATTCATGTAAGGTTGCCACATATTCACTGTTCGAGTGAACTGTTCACTAATCCGAATTCTGATTTACTAATTAAAATATGAAAATAGTGAACATGCAATAAGATCATACCGAATGACAAAAAAAAATTGTTGTATGAATGAAAAAGTGTTAGTAGAGCTTTTAGAGTTTATTATAGCAAGTTTTTAATTTTATTAGGTCTGACTTTACTGTGATGCCAATCTTGGCTATGACAATGGCACAGGTTCATGCAGTTGTCTTTTTTTAAAATGTATTTGTAATACGTCTTTGTTCAAGTGCACAGCAGTGCAAACGTAAGCTGAAAGTGTGCTCCTTAAATGCCTTTAATGCATATACTACTTTAACGAACTCCTCATGAGTGCTGACCGTAATGCATACTGAGAATTTTGTTTTGAAGAACTGAACTAATGTACAAAAGATTTATTCCATTTTATGCAAAAGCAAATCTCAACTTAACACTTGGCTGTATTTTAAATAATAAAGAGAATGTATCATTATTATTCAAAGATTCCCTCTCCCCCCGTCGGTTCTCTATTTTGTCAAAACATTTTCTGGCAACCCTAAATTCATGTGTTAATTGAAAACTGATATTTATCTCAGGTTTCAATAATGTAAGTTTACAATATTTCGTAGAATATTCATGTTGGATAGAATTTTAATAGTTTTGTACTTTTACATTGATTTTAATTGTCTTTTAGTTTCTTTAAAGTTCATTAGTAATAACCGAATATTTTGACAATTTGAAGTCATTAAATGCGCAAATTTACTGCTGGCCAAAATTTACAAATAATATCCTGCAAAATAACTTTCCTATGCATTACTGCGATAGATACATTTTCCTTTTACTAGAAAGTTTCTAGATCAGCATTATTCGTTTCGTGAGTCTTTCATGTCATGCTAATACTTCGGAAAATATTCTCTCTTTCCTAAAGAACACCTGATATTAACTTGAGAAGAAATAAAAATAATCTGCATGAAGTGCCTTCATCTCAACTTTTCTTTCTCCTCAAGAGAAGAGGACAAGGAAAAAAACCCACCAAAGCTGACAGCTCAACATACTTCACCCGCAGGTCTCCGAGACACCACTACAGAATCCCAAATCAGACCCATTCATTTTCCGCCATTTTGAGATTCGTTGACAAGTGGGCGTTGAGGCGAAACGAAATGGTCGTTCGCTAGTCAGGAAGTAAACGCTAAGTCTCCTCTTCCGGAATACGAACTTCACCGTCCCACGACAGCGACTTTTAAGTGCAGAGATTAGCAGCTAAACTTTCTGCTCCTGGCGGAAGGGAACAAAACGAAGTTAACAAACCGCGAGGTCTTCTCCAACCGGAGTTGTAAAGGAGAGACAGAGAAGCAATTTCCTGGAATGCCAAGCTGTTCCTGTTGCGATGGAATTCGTCGAAACGTACAATTTTCTGAGTGATTGTAAAATAATTCTGCACGCTCTGGACCAAAGTAAATGGGTTTCCATGAAAACTGAGTTTGGTTTACAGTTGAGAATTATGCATTTCATTAAGAACGCTTCACGCCAAAACATATCTGATGCAAGCACTTGGATTTTCTAGGAAATTATGAAATGCTGCATGATGACTTAGTTGGTATGACTTAGTAGAACTTGCAAATGCGCCAGAAATTTTTTGTAGCAGACCGCAAAGACAACGGGCGACGCGCACCAGTATTTTCTAGTGACATATGGGATAAAAATTCTTAGATTTTACCTTCTGGAAAACAATAGCATCAAAATAAAATCAATATTTACACCAGATACTAACAGGTTTTTCAGTTTTTTTCAGTAAAGGAGTGCCGGCTAATCGATAATCCTGAAACGCTTGGATATTGCGGAAATCACCAAAACAATACGTTTTCTGAGTGAATGAGTGTACAACAATTCAGCAAGCTTTGGTACAAAGGAAATTACTTCATTGGATATTCTGCTCGGTGTATTGTTGGGAATTATGCTTTTCATCATGCCATCACACTGATAAACGCATGGAGATTGCTACTGTCAGTGTGTATTAGATGAAGTGACATACGAATGATATAATATCGTGGACAGGAAGAAGAATGTGATTTGAGTTCTTTGCTTTCCTGCTTTGAAATAGTGGGTAACATAGTGTTTGGTCTTAGCCTACCACTGTACGATAATACCAGGTTCCTTACATCCAATGATAGCAGCTATAAAGGTGAGACAACAAACCAATGTTCTGAAACGTCAAGATATTTCTATTGCGGCAGAATAGCTCAACGAGGACTTTTCCGAATGGTCGTGAAATAATTCAGCTCGTTCGGATGCAATGCATAAGATTTACCTAGTAAATTTCATAATACAGTCACCTCCTTTTTTAGTGAACTCGGATATAGTGAACCCTCGGTTATGGTGAACTTAAATCTCTGGTCCCATTTCACTTGTATTACAAATAAGCATAAGAAGATTCGGTTATAGTGAACCTGAACCTCGGCTATAGTGAACGAAGCCATCAATCTCATTAGCCGCTTGCACTATCAAGCAACAGAAAGCATATCCGAGAGCCTTGTGAGAGTGGGGCGGTGTTCCAAGGGTGCAAGAGGCACTGAAGGGTGTCAAGGCTGCATTAAAGGACCTAGAGAAAGAACTAATGAAAACGTACGAAGCAAAAAATTGAAAATCATTGATTTTTAAGGACAAATAAAGATATTGAAATTTTCAGTTCGTGTTGTTAATGTATTTTGCTATATTTCTATATTAATAAAATAAATCTTTGTGGAGACATTTTGTTTCATTTTGACATCTTCGGATATAGTGAACCTCGGATACAGTGAACCAAAAATTTTACTTCCCAGAAGTTCACTATAACCGGAGTCGACTGTATCTTGTAAGACGTTCACTGAAACCATAGGAGTATGAACGTGACTGATGACAGCAGTTGACGCGCTCTGATTCACTAATCAATCAATCAATCTTACACTTCGTGAAATTCCTGTTTGGACAGCATTACGCTCAATCTCAGTAACGCAGATTTGCAGGTGAGTGATCAAATACTGGTACCTGTCCGAACTAATGGATTAACGACATAGAGATACAAATCTTGATTCCCACGGTAGAACTATAGTCTCAATTCTCTTGAATAGTAAAACATGTGCTGTGAGTGAAGATAGCAAAACATGTGCTGTTTATGGTACAATAAAGTTTTTCCATAGAATTGCGTTCTATTCTTTTACGTCCTAGGGAAATTTACTTTCTGGCTGGGCAGCAGGGGATTGGTTCTCAAAGTTCTCGGTACAAAGTATACAAGTATCTGTCAGAGATGGCTCAGAGCATCAACTGATGGCACTGCAGTCCCTCTGACTGGTAGTCCTAGGTTCGAGACCCGATAGGGGCAGGATTTGCGGCACTAGCCTGTTAACTAGGTCGAATTCAGTCGCTGTTTGGAGGAGAATTCTAGCGGCCGGCTGCTCTGATCGTAGTTTTCCGTGGTTCTCCGATCAACACCAGGCGAATGCCGGAGCAGTACCCTAACAAACGGGACACGGACCGCGCGTGATCTTTCCTTCCTCTTCCTTGTCCTATCCTCACCCCTTACACACACAAACTTACACTAACATGCACTACACTACCACACATGATGGGAGACCGGTCGAGAAGTCACAACTTGTCCCGGCTGGGGCGGTGCACCGCTAGTGGGAGATACCTGGTTGAGGAAACCCACGCTAGTCGACGTTAGGTCGGCGTCGGATCTCGCCATCCAGAGGGGAAAGGTCACCGCTACCTCCCGAGGAGAAAACCCGCACTACACTAACGGGACTAATGACCTAACTAGTTGACGCACCCGGAATCACGAATAATCAATCTATAAGAGAGTGCCTAGAAATGGCAAAGCATAAAATACGACACTGTATATATCCATTTTAGAAGAAAATTATTGAGCCTTGGTCCTCACAAAATAAATTACCGTTTCGTGCTCCCCCCCCAGACAATTGGAAATTAGAGCTTCTTATTACACCAATAAAGAAGCACAAAAGATTTTTCTTCTTTTCTAGATTGCTAGAGAATGAGCGGAGCGAGTGAAAAACGGCATGGAGCTGCGTTGGGTTCAGTCTATTCAGTAAATTGAACCTCCAATAGAAAAAAAGAATGGAATGAACACGACAAGGGGATGGCAGAAGAAAGGGCGCTGAAGATTTTAAGGGACGGTCGAATGGAATGAAAAGGCTGTGCTAGACCACCTAAATGATAGCTGGATCGATGAAAAAGAAACGAAAATGAAAGGAAGACGTCGAAGAGAAACGACCGGGAATAATGTGAAAGAAGATTAGACCTATAAGGTAAATTGGAATAAGAAGGAAAATTTTAACAAGAGTAGAGAAACAGAAAAAATTACGAGACAGAAGAATGGAAAGAAACAAGAGAAAGGGTGTAAAGAAAAATGGAAGAAGACAATAAAGAATAGAAATATGCTAAATACTAATGCAAGGAAATGACAAATAGCGAGGAGCAATAAAGCAAGTTATGAGAACAATATGGCTAAAAAGAAAAATAATAAGAACAAGAAGGAGAACAGAACGAAGAAAACAGAGAATGAACTGAAGTAGGAAGAGAAGGAACTTAAAAATGATAATAAAAAGAAAATGAAAAAAAATGAGATCGCGGGAAAATAAGTTATCAAAGAAATAGTGCAAATTAGAGGGAAAAAGACGGAAGGTCAAATGGAGAAAAGCAAAGAGGGGGTGAGAATGATGCAGAAAGAAAATATAGAAAGACGAAGAAAAGATAACATTTTACAAAAAACATACGAACATGAGAAGCAGGACATTAAATTTATCCAATAGCAGTCAAGAGGAAGAAACAATAGAAAGGAAAGAGATGGGGAGGAAAAGTGCGGGGTGGGGCGGGGAGGAAAGGGGCGGGGTGGGGGAAAGGTGTGGGGTGGAGGAAAGGTGTGGGGTGAGGGAAAGGGTTGGGGTGGGGGTAAAGGGTGAGGTGGGGGTAAGGGGCGGGGTGGGGTGGAGGTAAAGGGCGGGTTGAGGAGGGGGAAAGGAGCGGGTTGAGGTGGGGGAAAGAGCCGGGTTGGGGATGGGGGAAATGGGCGGGGAGGGGTGGGAGGAAGGGGCGGGGTGGGGTGGGAGGAAGGGGCGGGGTGGGGTGGGAGGAAGGGGTGGGGTGGGGGGTAAGGGGCAGGGTGGGGTGGGGGTAAGTGGCGAGGTGGGGTGGGGGAAAGGGGCGAGGTGGGGGGAAAGGGGCGGGGTGGGATGGGGCGCAAACGGACGGGGTGTGGAGGACAGAGGTGTGCGGCGGGAAAGGGGAGGGGTGTAGCGAACAGGTGTGGGGTGGGGCGGAAAGGGAAGGGGTGGGGAGGAAAGGGGTGAGCAGGGTGGAACGCGGGAGTTGTGTGTAATTGGCCGTTAGCGGAGAGCGTGCGGTGGCGGAGCTGGATCCGCGCCACGCAGCCCCCGCGGCTCCTCCGGCAAACAGCCAGACACCGGCGGCGCTGCGCTCCCCCCTCCCCGGCCCCGTCCATACCCACTCGACCTCGCCCAGCCTCACCCGTGCCCGCCCCGCCTCCCGCGACCTCGCCTGGACTCGCGAAGACTCGCTTAGCCTCTGCCGACCCTGCCCCTGGCCGCATCTGGGTTCACCCGTCCTTGCCGAGCCTCTCAACTCAGCCCGGACTCGCGTGACCTCGCCCTGACCTCTCTCGGCCTCTCTCGGCCACATTCGGCTTCGTCCGGTCTCGTCCGGCTTCTCTCGGCTTCTCCTGGTCTCGTCCGGCCTCTCCCGGCCTCGTCCGGCCTCTCTCAACTCCGCCCCGACTCGCCCGGCCTCGTCCGGTCTCCCTCGACTTCTCCCGATCTCGTCTGGCCTCTGCCGGCCTCGTCCGGCCTCTATCGACCCCGCCTGACCTCGTCTAGCCTCTTTCGGCTTCTCCCGGTCGCGTCCGGCCTCGTCCTGCCCCTCTCGACTCTGCCCGGACTCGCCCGGCCGGAGTCGGCGAGTCCTGGCTTCTTCCGATCTCGTCCGGCCTCTGCCGGACTCGTCCAATCTGTCTCGACCCCCTCACCCCCTCACCTCGTCCGGCCTCTCTCGACCCCGCCCGGCCTCGCCCGGGCCTCGTCCGGCCTCTCCCGGCCAAAGCCGGCCTCTCCCGGCCTCTCTCGACCCCGCCCGGCCTTGCCCGGGTCTCGTTCGGCCTCTCCCGGCCAAAGCCGGCCCCCTCCGGCCTCTCTCGACCCCGCCCGGCCTTGCCCGGGTCTCGTTCGGCCTCTCCCGGCCAAAGCCGGACCCCTCCGGCCTCTCTCGACCCCGCCCGGCCTTGCCCGGGTCTCGTTCGGCCTCTCCCGGCCAAAGCCGGACCCCTCCGGCCTCTCTCGACCCCGCCCGGCCTTGCCCGGGTCTCGTTCGGCCTCTCCCGGCCAAAGCCGGACCCCTCCGGCCTCTCTCGACCCCGCCCGGCCTTGCCCGGGTCTCGTTCGGCCTCTCCCGGCCAAAGCCGGACCCCTCCGGCCTCTCTCGACCCCGCCCGGCCTTGCCCGGGCCTCGTTCGGCCTCTCCCGGCCAAAGCCGGACCCCTCCGGCCTCTCTCGACCCCGCCCGGCCTTGCCCGGGTCTCGTTCGGCCTCTCCCGGCCAAAGCCGGCCCCCTCCGGCCTCTCTCGACCCCGCCCGGCCTTGCCCGGGTCTCGTTCGGCCTCTCCCGGCCAAAGCCGGCCCCCTCCGGCCTCTCTCGACCCCGCCCGGCCTTGCCCGGGCCTCGTTCGGCCTCTCCCGGCCAAAGCCGGCCCCCTCCGGCCTCTCTCGACCCCGCCCGGCCTTGCCCGGGTCTCGTTCGGCCTCTCCCGGCCAAAGCCGGACCCCTCCGGCTTCTCTCGACCCCGCCCGGCCTTGCCCGGGTCTCGTTCGGCCTCTCCCGGCCAAAGCCGGCCCCCTCCGGCCTTTCTCGACCCCGCCCGGCCTTGCCCGGGTCTCGTTCGGCCTCTCCCGGCCAAAGCCGGACCCCTCCGGCCTCTCTCGACCCCGCCCGGCCTTGCCCGGGCCTCGTTCGGCCTCTCCCGGCCAAAGCCGGACCCCTCCGGCCTCTCTCGACCCCGCCCGGCCTTGCCCGGGTCTCGTTCGGCCTCTCCCGGCCAAAGCCGGACCCCTCCGGCCTCTCTCGACCCCGCCCGGCCTTGCCCGGGTCTCGTTCGGCCTCTCCCGGCCAAAGCCGGACCCCTCCGGCCTCTCTCGACCCCGCCCGGCCTTGCCCGGGCCTCGTCCGGCCTCTCCGGCCAAAGCCGGCCTCATCCGGCCTCACTCCGCCCCATCTCTCCAACCAATACGCTGAACTGATAAACGGTACTTTTGCAGTCACACCAGCGGTGTTTGCTATTACCCGAAAACGAACAGATTTTTTAAGAAAGTACATTGATCGTTGATTATACTTGGAATAAAAAGGATGTTTGAGTGTCAAGAACTATTTCTAGATATATTTATGGTCAGGAAACGGAATCTACCAGACGTTGAAAAGTGTTTCCTACGACTGAAAACGCGATCTGCATCGGTTCGCTATTACCTTGAAACTCTCGAAAATCTGCCACGATTTGGGTTTGAATGGCGAACCCACAAGTTAACTTTTTTCGGGAGGCTCACTGTTTGCAACCACAAACTCGTGCACCTCGGAAGCCACCAAAAGGGGGATGGAGTCACGTATCTATTCATTTTCAATTTGAGTTTTTTCCTTCTTTAAATTAATTACGAGACCTTTGGCATAGAAAGAGCTTTTCTCCTTTTATGCAAAATAGCGTAAAAAACGGCTAACAAAATTAGTTCACGCAAACATTTTGACAGTTTCGGTAACGTCATGGAAGTTGCTTTTCCATCTCGAACAGAGCGCTAGAAGCGATTGCCCGTGCATCGTATTTCTTTCGTTATCTTCCGTTCCGTTCCCATAAATCCACTACCACACTTACGCGGTCACAATAGAAAGGATGAGCAATGCTATCGTATACAACGTTCCGTCAAGCGCGCATGTCTAAAAATCGCTCGAGGGTATAATGATAATACTTGCTACTGCATGCAGAACGGATCTATGAATTTGTAAGCGGATTTACAACGTAAATGGCTGGTCAAATGTTTCATTAGGTTGATGTAAATTATAGAATAGAACCCGTAAATAGTTATGATTTGCTTCCTTTTCTACTGCTTTGACGTACGAGTGTCATCTTGTCCTCCTGAATATATAACGAAAATTTGCGAGGTAAATGGTACGCTATTTCTCAAATCAAAATCATCGGTTTCACCACGCAATACTGTGCGTCCACATTTTTCTGCTACCATTGATACAGACAGGTTGTCATTTTAATGGCATCGAATTTGCAAATAATCTGAAGCAGAATTTGATATGCACAATTAAGCACACCAGAGGTATTACACTGATTATCTTGTTGACTCGAACACGGAGATCCTAGAGTTTGAGTCCCGACGGTGGCAGGATATTCGAAACTAGCTAAATAGCTAGGTCGAATTCTGGAGGAGAATTACGGCGGATTCGATAGAATAAGGTGGATTCGATGGTATAACGGTCAGCGTACCGAGTTGTTGTATCCAAGATTGCGGGTTGAAACCCGATCGAAGTTGTGGATTTTCAAAGGCGAAAAAATTCTTCGTACACCTTCCTTCGGAGGGGAAGTAAAGCCGGCTGTCTCAGGTAGTAGATGTACTGCATGTAAAATATCAAGCCTAAAAGAAGCCTCTGAGCTAAATTCAAATCGCCTGTTTCGTCGCCCGAGATAATACCTTCTTTCTCCGCTAGATGGTGAAGGGAGCATAGGGAAATTTGCGTGGTCAGATGGAAGAGCAGGCCTCATCGCCTGAGTCTCGCCACGTCAAATAAGGCATTATCTTAACTAAATTATAGCGACCGGCTGTCCCTGGTCGGTAGTTTTCCGTAGTTTCTACGATCAACACCAGGGAATACCGGAACAATACCATAATAAACGGGCCGCGGACCGCACACGATCTTTCCTTCCTATTCCTTGTCCTATCCTCACCCCTTTATTACACTCACTTCCATGCACTACACCTACCCCAGACGTCGGAAGATCAGTTGGTAGCTTAAGAGCTTGTTCCGGTCGTAGCCCGCAGGTAGAGATATGGATACGAAAATTCAGCACGCCCTCGTTTAGGTCGGCGCCGAATCTCTCCATCAAATGGAGAAGAACATCACCACATCCCGAGCAAAAATCATGCACTATATTTAAGGCATTTGATGCGTCCAGAAGCACGAAAAAATCAATCTTACTTGTGAGCTGTCAACTTTCCTGCTGCATTTTTTTAGTCTGCCACAATCTTACTGCCAGTCGGCTCCAAAACAGCACATTCTACCAATAAGGTCCATATTACTAAGTTTTATGCCTAGTTTCTAACCCAGCAATATAATATTTTCAAGATTTTGCAACAGATGTCAACGTCATTTAACTAGTTTACAGTTTGGCGATTCGAGCTTTTTATTAGTTTCAACAATTTTTTGACAAATAAGTTCACATTTCCTTTTGCAGATTCGCAATAAAAGATTGTAGGATAGGGATATGCAAGATGGGGTATATTACAATCCGATCCCTCATGAGCAAGATCTCAATTTGAAGGATGGCTAGGGTGAACAGGAAATTACAGGCACAGCTCATGTAGGAGAACAAGGGGTGAGATTGTCTTACCCGTTAATCTTCCGTTGGATTATAGGCAAAGGGAAGTCAATTACAGTAGATTAGTTGAACCAAATCACTTTCATAACTCGATCAGTTCGCTTTCTCGTATGTTCAGAATGTACAGTTCCTTTACGCAACAACATAGTATTTACTATTCTTGGCAGGCCCTACAACATACCTCGAACTTATCTACAGTTCCGTGGCAACTTTCACAACAGTTCTATAGGAATGTTATCAACTTTGACATTCGCTCATCACATATACATCCTTCATCTACATCAGTGGCCATCGAAGTAGGCACATTGTTGGTGAATGTTAATGATTGTTTTAATATATTTGGTCACTAATTTAAATTACTTCAAATTAAACATAAAAAATCCAACGAAATAAATATACTAGCCATCAAACGTGAGCATGAACGCCAGTTTCCTGAGTCACAGTCTGTCGAGCTGCTGAGTTAATGGAGAGTTGAGCGTGTTAGAGAGCTCAGAGTCGATCCAGGCGCATCGATTGCGATTTTATGCGCTATGTCCTTTCCATCGCTTTCACTGATCTCCGCCCGCACCATTTGCTCTGATCGGAAGTTTCTCCGATCAACACAAGGCGAATGCCGGAATACTACCCTTCCAAACGGGCCACTCACCGCGCGCGAGCATGAGAGATCTCTCGCACGTGAAACCCTACACGCTCCTCCCCACGAAGAATTTGATTGATTGATTGATTGATTGATTGATTGGTGATTCAGAGCGTGTCATCAGCTAACACCATTAGGGAGGGACATGGAGGTGATTTGGCCCCGCTGGATGGCGAGATCCAGTGCAGACCTACCTGTCGGCTAGCGGGGTTTTCCCCAACCAGGGATCCCCACCAACGGGGAACCACCTCAGCCGGAACTTTTAAGTTCCTGAATGATCTCCTGACAGGTATGGTACTGTAAATGTAAGTGTATGTATGTAAGGGATGAGAAAAAGAGAAAGAATGAAAGGAAATAACGCGCGCGGTCCGTGGCCCGTTTGTTAGGGTACTGCTCCGGCATTTATGTGGTGTTGATCGGAGAAACCACGAAAAAACTACCATTCAGAGCAGCCGGCCGCTAGAAGTCTCCTCCAGTCAGAGGCTGAATTCGACCTAGTGACGAAAATACTACTCGTCGGGACTCGTACTCGAAGATCTCCCAGTAAGCGAGCAGTACTGCAGTGATTAACGCCCTGAGCAATATAAGCCGATCAACCCTACTTTGTCTATTGACAACTTCAACTCTCCAGTTTAACAGGGAGTTTGTTAATCAGAGTGTTTCTTAGAGGAATTTGATGGGGAAAATTTATAACAAAGGGAATCTTGAAAGAAAGAAAAACACCCGCACTGAATATTGTAAATATAGTGTTTTTATAATAACTGTTTCTTCATTCTTCCTTCATTTTTGAGGGTTATTCCTAGTCTTTCATAATCGCAAATTGTCAGTACTGTAAGTAGGCGAATGGAAAGTCAAATCTGGTCTTTAACTGTAGCGCTATTATTAGTGTGTGTGTTTGTGAGTGTGTGTGTGTGTGTACGTGTGTGTGAGAGAGAATGGGAGAGAGAGAGACACACACACAGCCAGAAAAACAGCGAGAGAGACAGAAGCACAGAGGGAGAGAGGGAAGAGAGTGGAGAAAAGAGAGAGTCGAGGGAGAGAGAATGAGAGAAGAGAGAGAGAGAAGAGCGGGAGAGAAGACGGAGAGAGGGAAAAGACAAAATATTTTCTAATTCCTATAATAGGTCCCGTCAGAATGCTGCATCGGGAGCTGAGGGAACCTTTTCGGATGCCGAGCAACAGGCAGAAGTAATGATAACAGCGACGAAGTTCAAGAGAGGGAGGAGGGAATGGAAAGGGTAGTTATCCAGAAGACACACTTTTGCACAATAGAAAGGTATCTAAAAAACGCGAATATCTGAAGTACTGTAGGGTGGAATGTCACCCTAATGAACTCGTCTCACTGATACCGGTATGAATAAATTCGTGGATAAACATTACACGAGATGTAAGCAAATACAGGACAAAACGGAATATAAGCCATGTATCTCGGGGAACATTACTGATAGAGTCAAAATATACAAATGAATGAGAAAGAGAGGAAACAGATAAAATGAGCCATTCAGGCTACAGCCATTGCGGATTCGGCAATAGGTATCAGTCTCTCTGACATCTGCATTTCTCCCAACTCCGCGTCAGTTGGACAGTTGGATTAAACATTGTCATTGAGCTCCTACTCCGCCGCGACCGACTACTGAGAGCCAAGAGAAACTTAACTGCACTCTAGGGAACAAACAGTAATGGATGCTGGCCTACAATATTCTTTAACACTAATGTATTCAAACGATGAAATGTGGGTTGATGGATTTATTATGTTAAGTTTCCTTCCGCGTCAAATCCTATGGTCATTAGTCTTGTAGGGGTATTGTAGTATCCAGGAAAACACAATGTAAAACAGTAAGAAAGTTTTGTATCAATCCATGGGCAGTTTCATACAAACAGTGTTATTTCCACTAAACCACAAGAATGTCCAGGAACGAAGCCCAAATACCGTAATACCAGGAGATGTACTAATACTAGCGCAGTTCCGTATATCCACTAGAGAATCCAAATACAAAATGTCGGGTCGAAACTAGTATCCCAATCTCCAATTAAATTGAATTACCTTATTTTACGTGGCGAGATTCAGGCCATGAGGCCTGCTCTTCCGTCGAACCACGCAAATTTTGTTACGCTCCTTTCATCAACTAGCAGGGACAGAAGGTATTCCGTGGGCGACGAAACAGGCCATTTTGAATTTAGCTCAGAGGCATCATTTAGTCTCGAGGATCTTTTGCATGCAGTAAATCCACTAACACGGGACAGCCGACTTTACTTTCCCTCCGAAGGAAGGTGTACGAAGGATTTTTTTGCCCCTAAAACTCCACGTAAAGTATCTCCGCCAGCGGCGAACCGCCTTAGCCGAGACAAGTTCTACGCACCCCACTGCACTCCCGGCATATGTTGAAGTGTTGTCCATTTATGAGTAAGTGTGTTTGAGACGATAGGACAAGGAAGAGATCGCGCGCGGTCCAAGATCTGTTTGTTACGGTACTCCTCCTACATCATCATGGAATTAATGGGAGAAATTACGGAAAACTATAGATCTGAAAAGTCGGTGGCTGAATTTCAACGTAACTTTTTAGCTAGAGTTGAAAATCCGTTTCTTTTGGGACTCGAATACTAAAACTTCCCAGTCAGAGACGCTGCGATGAGAACGGTTGCCCTGAACTATGTCAGTGAAGAGAGGGATCACAAGGGAATTGTACAAACAATACCCTTTTTGTCAGATTGTTTTTTAAACAACCACTTGAAAATCGGATGTTAATTGAAGGTATACTCCACAACTCAGCGCATTTAACAGTCGTAATTTCACAATTTTTTTTGTCATTTCAGTAAATAAAACCATTATTTATAATATTTATAATATTTTTTTATTAAAAGTAATGTACCAAACAAACTGTTAAATCACGAAAACCAAACACATGAAGATTAGCGAATCAATTTCACTACAAATTCAACGCATTGCTTACATTATGAAAGTATTGCTGCCAGCCCCCACACATATTTTCAGAAAAGATTGCTCCTTTCATTCTGTGGCCTAGATTTGTTACATTGGCAACATTTTCAAAACCTTTCAAAAATAATTAAAACAAAACTACGTAAAAGAAAATTTATTAAAAACACAATTATCATAGTTGTAGGAACTTGGGTTTTCCATGTTTTGGGATTACATGGAAGTATTTGAAATGGTACACGTGGAAGCTGAATTAACAGCGAGATTAGTCAATTTTGAATGGATTGGACATACGTTTGTACTCATTTAAGTATTTTCCTGTACAATTTTGTCTGTATCATTCCACTTTGTTTTGATAACATATTCTCTGTACTCTTCACCACATAATCTTCGCGTATTAAATGCCCAATCTTTCAGAAGACGTAATTTTTTCATTTGTGATTTCTGCTGTCAATTTGTATTTTCTGTACTTCTTCACAGAATTCTTGAAATTGTTTCCGCACACTTTCTCCGTTTCTTTTGATTTTCGGCGCTGAATCTTTAATAACAGATTCAATTTCAGAGTTTGAAATATTATCAAAAGACTCAATTTTTTGAATAGTATATTGATGATCACAAGCTATTATGGACATAAAACAATTACTATCGATAACAACAAAAAGGTAAACAAACAAGCGGATTGCAAAGTTGATAATCACACGACGATAGACATCTGGGATTGGTTTCATTTGAATATATTCTAGCTTAGAATTGGTTACTTACGACACGGACAGATATGAGAGAAGTAGTCATTAATAAAATCAAGCGGGCAAAGCGAAGGAAAATGTGTTAACTCTTGTAGTCAACGCGAGACCGAGAACGATTGAGTAAATGAAATATTAATCGGTTTTCCGATTAGACCGTCGATGAATAATGAAAGGCATTAGCGGCAGGTGGGAAGTAGGAATGGCCAGCAGATTCCGCAAATCCCGCGTAATTGCTGTTCATTGAAGAGAACACTCAGTGCTCCTAGCCCTGCGGATATCGCACTCGGAATAGGATTATCCGGTTTAACAGGGACAGTGACTGAGCGAGTATTGACCCAGGTGCGTCAACTACTTTGGTTATTAGTAGGGGACGGATTTTCACGCAAATACGTGTTTTTAGAGGAACAAGATACCTACATTAAATAATAGTTTTAGAGTTTAAAGGATATTCTGAACGAATTAGAACGACTTTTATTTTACATAGCTACATGTTTTTACACATTTTTCCTAAAACTACATATTTCATTACATTTCAATATATTCAACTACTTTGGCTATTAGTATCGAACGAATTTTCATGTAGGTACATATTTTTACAGGAACAAGAAACCTGCATTAAATAATATTTTTAGCGTTTAAAGTATATTCTGAACGAATTAGAAACAATTTTACTTTACATATTTTGGTGTTGTTTTGTATTTTACCTAAAACTACATATTTCGTTTCATTTTAGTATATTCATTCAACTACTTAGACTAATAATAGGGAACTGATTTTCATATAAATACATGTTCTTACAATAACAATATATCTGCATCAAATAATATTTTGTTGAGTGTAGAGGATATTCTGAATGAATTAGAACCACTTTCATTTTACACATTTTGGTGCTCTTACATATTTTTACGTATTTTATCTAAAACTACATATTTAGATACATTTTAATATATTCACACTTCGAAACGGAATATTTCAGATGCAATTTTGCAATATACGTTACCAGTATCACCCTCCTTCTCACAAAGCAATACAATGCGACCGCGCTTCTATGACGATCGGACCTTCGCCATAAATTGAACGGTGTTAAGCATCAACCGGCTATGCTACATCAAACAAATTTTGAGATAAACGTGTTTAAAGATTTTATTACATTTTCAGCTTTAAAAACTGTAATTTAATTATTTAAGACTTGATAATCACTTACAAGACAATGTTGTAAATGCTGATTCGTATTGTATGAGTATAAATCCTCTACATTAATATTGACGGTCAATATTTTAATATTGCACTTAGAGGGAAGCGATCTCGGAATAAAGGACGATCGGATGTCTGTGAAGCAGAATTAATTTAAACTATGTGATTTCTCATGTTTCATAGAGCCCAAACGTAACTTGATCGAAAATTAACAATAATGTTTTACAGATCATTATCTTACAGCACATTGTCTTGTTGGATTTGGGGGAGGTAGGCATATCTCCCTTTCACCTCTACCTTCCGGGATCTATCTCTGCCTATACTTGGGATTTTATTTCTTGGCGCGTGGGGGCCTGTCTTCATGATGGAATATCTCACGTCATTTCGCGTCTTTCTCGATCGTGTCGCTAGATATCGCATGATCGCGACCTTATCGAGCAGTGCTGGCGATCATGTGGGATCTAGCGGCACGACCAAGAAAGACGCGAAATGTCGATATTCCATCATGAAGACAGGCCCTCATGCGCCAAGAAATAAAAACCCAAGTATACTCGTACATGAACATCTAACCACTTGAGCACTGTCCCATCGTTAACACCTTTCTATATGCAACGAACGTACTTTTTATTTCGAATAAAACTTTTATGGGTGGCGACAACTATAGTACAACTACTTCTGTAGAGATAGAACATCCTCCCATCCGCTCCAATTAAGTTTATTTTGAAGCTTCTGAACCTTTTATTTCTCCGTCTTTTTAAACGTTTTGTATGAAATATTAATATTAGAAACGGAAGTGTTAAGCCTGCGTATGAATAATCTATATTTAATATAAGAAAATACAGCAATTTGTGCTTAAGAATTTGCAATAATTTGTGAAAACAAAAAATATCTTTGACTTTCCAATGACAAAAATAACGGGTTTATGAATCATGACTGTTTACGACAATGGTAAGATTGGCAAGAAGAATTGTTCGGGAAGAGAATGTCAAACTTAATTTCATAGGCTATTGTAATATCAATAGATTCAAAAGAAGTTATTACATTTATAGCCATACAGGGTCTTGAGGACGTCGAAGGTCAACTTTTGACAATTTTGATTGCATCTGAGAATGAACGTCTTTTCACCACGCGTGATAACTTTAATTGTTCTGGATACATTCCAGGTCGCGATTCTGACGTGGAGGACATCAATGACATTTCTATATCTCTTCCCGCAAAAATCAGAAGCAACGTGGCTACAGTATGAACAAGATGATTTCCATCACCTCAAAACTTGTGAGTACTATTTCGACATAAGTCCACCCAAAGAAATACTTCATAGCATTCGTTCATAAGGGTTGTATTGGGAAAACTGTAGGCTACAGCAACATGATATATCTCGGCTGTCCAGCCAAAGCAATCGAATCCTGCAATGACAATTTTCCACCAACTTGTTTTTTCGCAACAGGTTTTGCTGCTCCTGACCTCAACAGCAACTAGCGGTGGATATTATGAAGGTAAAAGTAGAAAAGTGAAAATGGTAATGTTAGAATTATTTGATAATAATTAAAATTATCAAAAGGAAATAAATTATTGAGACCGTGTCTACGCGGACATTGACAAGTTTTCTAAAAACAATTCCCCTTGTTGAGTCATAGAAAACAAATCCATAAACTATTTTAGCTCGCTCAGTTGTTTTATACGGATATACATTTACATACATACATTTATTTTAACTTCAATTGGGTATGTTGATTAACAATAATTACAATAATAATAAAAAAGTACAATACAAAACAATACAATATAATACGATGAAATAATCATACTTTCGCTAATATTAAGTGTTATGACAATTATTTCAACTCTACTATGATATACAACAATTATATGTTAGTGATAATAAAAATCAGTATGAGCAACATAAATATTGGCTAAATTAAATTGAAAAAAGGCATTTACCACGTTCACTACACCTCACTGCACTACACTACATTACACAGTTTTGCATTGGATTACACTAACCAGCACTTCAGAGCACTTCACCACACTTCACATCACATAGTTACTCATTTAACATCTATTACTCTCAGATTGTTCTAACTTTTTTCTAAAATTACTTGCATTTAGAGGAAAGACCTTGAAGTTTGCTGCGGGCAAACTGTTCCAATTTCTAATCGCTCTGTCACAAAATGAGAATTTTCCAAGATCTGAATTTTGTTTCCTTGTTCGAATTTTGTGGATGTGAACGCTTCGGCCTAAACAATTTGGTTTTTCCAGTCTAACCTGAATTTCCTTCCATGCTGGCTGACCTACGTACGATTTTTAAAGTGCACAAAGCCTCGCCCTTGTTCTTCTCGTTTCTAGAGGTTCCCATGACTTTTTTTATTACGTTAGTTTTATAGGTAAACTTATTCGCTTTCCTCTGTATTCTATCTAGGTTTTTCCGGTGCAATTTTCTGTACGGATCCCAACATGCTACTCCGTATTCCATGAGAGGACGAACCAACGATTCTAATTCTTTGGCGTTTGCAGAACTTTCTTTAGAATTTGTATTACAAAATGCAAGCTTAATGGTTAATAACAATAGATTTTTATCTGCACTCTTAAGTACAGTATTATGGGAAATGAATTTTATGTTTCTTTTTTACTTTCTTGCACTTCGTAAGATGACCAAGTTATGCATCATATTTCCAGGAGTTCCATTCTTTCGATTATTCTTCAGAATCTGTGTATAAACTCCCTATCTTGAGCTTTGTCAACGTATATTGTGGCGGCACAGAATTTTAATATCTAATTGTAGAATAATTCTAGTTACTTAAGTGGCCACAGTCATGATCTGGGCTGTCCGGGTGACGCCGCTTCGCAGGCTGAGGTGCCGACGTTACGACCGCCATGTTGCGATCTTCTTGAGGGCAGTAGGGTGCCCTGAAGAAGATCGCGACATGGGGATCAATATTAGCACAACAATAACATTCTTTAACAATACAGAAGTTGCAATTAAAATCCGAACGATTGTATTGATGACCATGCTACAAAAATTCGTACCCGTCAAAATGACGGGTTTGTCCTACTAGGTAGAAGGAAAAACGCCATCTTCCTAGTGTTAAACTAGTTTATCATATTTGGTTTGTCTCATCTTGAAGCAAATGATCACATACTATTTCACACATTAGGATAAAAAATAAGTACTATTCTATTGCATTTAGAATAATAAAGAACAGTAAATTAATATTTCGTCGTTGGAATGAAGTTTTCTATACACTATTTTTGAGTAAATGTTGATGAGACCTATTGTGAATGTACTTTGAAGAAACGTGAACCTTTCAAGTTTCTTCACAATGAAGCGTTCTATAAATATTACACGCTAACATAACCTAGAATATTATGAATGAATAGATACATAATATTTCGATAGAATACTCAACTTCTATCTAGAAAAATGTAAATTTTATTATGAGATAATGTACATGAAAAGTAGGAAATGTGACACTGATTTGCTATTAACGTATCTGCAGTGGAGTTGTAACGCATACAAACATAGTATGCAAAACATACATAATACGCAATATATTTTTAAATGATATCAATTTCCTGACACAAGTTAAAAACTGAATATAAAGTAAGACCTGTGGCGTCTCCTGGCTAGTAGATGTGGGGATGCGATCATGATATTACAGGTTGAACGAATAATTCCAAATATTTAAAGTCTGCGTCATGCCGCTTTACTCTGAAGTGTTTTAGAAATTCATGTTGCAAGTTAAATATCTTCTGAATCTTCCTTGAAAATCATCATTTTCTCATTGCATGCAATAACTTACATAAACAAAACAACAAAACTAAAAAAAATAACCACACAAAAGTTCATACCTAATTTTTGAACTCGAGATCTATTCGTGTTGTCTTGGTTGTCCATCACTGTTAACCTTAAGCTTTTCGGAATAGGAGAAAGAACTAGAGAGAATTTGACGAATCCTGTCTATATAGCACAGTGAAGCGTTTCACTACTGTTCCCTGCCACAAATAACTCATCCACTACCACAAATGATCTGGATGAGCTCGCCATGTCGCGTCCTTTCATACATACACATAAGTTTTATTTATCGCGTTACAATTTCGAATTCACGATTGTCTTTATCGCATCACTAATTAGGCAAAGTAGTCTCTTTAACGCGCATTAAGTTGGAAACAGCATTTACGCTAAAACGCAGGACACACATGACAAACAAAATAACAACGGAGCTCACGGATTGTCTCTGTCATACCATTTTCTTACATGAAGGGAGTGATCTTGTTTTGTCAGGGCCGCTAACACACATCGAGTTACCCAGCTGCACTGAATCAGGTTGAAATGTGCTTACGAATAGTTGGCAGACTTGCTTGAGTTGTGATGAAAGACAGTCCTCCCGTCTGCCCGCCGCTCCCCGCACCCGGGTCCCAATCGTGGCACTGACTTCTGGGATTCCCAGGCATGCTTCCGAATTATGACTGCATCAGAGGAGGGGGTATGGAAGGTTATTGAGAGGGGACAAAGCCAATGAGAAGCCTTTGATATGATAAGCTACGACACATCTCCCGCAGTCGAAACCACGCAGCTTGCACACAGTGCATGGCCGTGAGTTCAATGACCTCGCCAACGAAGCGAAGTCGTTCAAGGGATGTTACATCATATATCGTGAAAGTGAATTTGTTTAGAACATAAAGTTTCAAGTTTGAAAATATAATTTGCACTTTCATTTTCAGATGCACAAGTTAGAGTGAATATGAACACATTCATTTCTGATTGCAACTTTCAGTGTTCTAATATCTATGAACCTAGATGTGCAATTGATCCCATTAGAAGAAGAGTTATGGACTTTCATAATCAGTGTCTCTTTAATCGTTACATTTGTAGAAGTGATCAAGGTAGATGGGAGTCTTCATTATTGAATTAATGCTTTGTATATAGTGTGCTATTTATATTTAATGTTTTTGTAACAATATGATCTTTCCTTTGTGATTGTGTAGGTTGGAGAAAATTGGAGCCAGGAAGATGTGACGATAAAGAACAGTACAGAACGTACCAACGTGTATTTGCATAAAAACTGAAAAATTGATAGTTTTTTCAAATTAAATTTTTATTTCGGAACACCATATGTTTACTGTATTACTCCAACAAATTGTAAGTTTGTGATACACAAAAGCAAGTGTTCAAAATAGTTAAATTTTGAGGGTAAACAATACCTTTATCTTAGTGATTCAGGATATATCAACATACCTTAGCAGGCTATAAAGTGTGAAATATTAAAATTAAATATTTTATTTTACATTTTGTCTTTAATATAATTTCTTTCCTGTTAATTAGTAATGAAGATACTAAACTCTCTATTAAATGAAATTATATAACTGAAATTTGTTATTTTAATTAGCATCTATATATTTTGTTTTATCGTATACCTGAAGCAGGAGGTAATTGTTCCAAACTAAACTTTTTCTTAGGATTTTGTGTGATGGACGCCACAAATATCATCTATATATTTTGGTAAAGATAACAAGAGCAGCAACCTGATATTCAAACCATTAGAAAGCTTACAGAAAATTAAAAAACAACTTTAGTCAATTAAGTAACGTTTTCAAGGAATAATATTCCCCAGTGTTAGGTTCTTAGTTTTTCCTGAAAATACTGGGTTCCGTAATTTAAATTTCTTAGCATTTACTTACAACATCAACTTTGCATCAATGTAAGTCAACGACAAATAAACCAAAATTATTAATGGTTAATTTTAGTCAAAAAGAAAAAAAATATTTCAATTAATATTTCAAAACAGTACAGGACTCTGCAATGAAATTTATAGTCAGTAACATGCATACTTATCAGCTAATATACGGAATAACATTAACTAGTGGTGCTATAGAATGGCAAAAACTTTCTCGTACTACAATGGGCTACGGTTATAGTGGACTTCTTGGGAACAATATTTTTGGTTCACTGTATCCGAGTTTCACTATATCCAGTGTTGTCAAAATTAAATTGTGTCTCTATAAGGATCGATTTTATTAATATGGAATATACGTTAACAAAATACATTAACAGCACTCACTACACTCAATAGTGAATCCATTAACAGCATTCACTACACTAAGGAGAAATAGATACGCCCGGATACACGATATACTCATCTCAACGACACAACTACATTGATTGATTGTTAGTGACTCCGGGATCATTTACTGCTAAGGTCATCAGTCCCGTGAATATAGTGCATGTTTTTTCACCTCGGGAGGTAACGGTGATCTTCCTCCACTCGATGGGTAGATCCAGCGCCGACCTACTGTCGGATAGCAGGTTTTCTTTAACTAGGTATCTCCTATAAGCGGAACACCGCCCCAGCCGGGGCAAGCCCTAACACGCAACACTCACCGTGCTGGATACTCGGATTGACTTGAGATTTTACCAGCTTGTTCAGCACCTTTCAAAACCCCTAAATACAACTTTTTACGTGCTCTGAATCATTGCAAGTAGTGTTTTTGCGATAGTTAGTATTGGGACCTTTCTTGACCTTACCGACTGTGGAAGGGCGGAAATCGCTGCTCGCCGCTGGTTCTGCGGCCGTTACTTACACGCCGCGCCTGCACTATCGGAGTGTCGGCAAGGTCTCAGTTACTTGGAGGGCAGACGGGGTGACAAAAAACGGGTGTTTACTTTGCAGGTTCAGATGGAACGAACGCGCTTGGAAATCTGACACCGACTGATAGGCGCCGCGTAACGTTCCTAGCGCTGCCGAAGCAACGGCTCGCCCGCTGCGGGAAGCGCGAGGGTCACGAAAGGTCCTGATACAAAATGCCAATAAAACGCTATTTATAACATTCCATAGCACTTCAAAATTTGCATATGTAGGTTTTGCATGGTGTTCTGTCAGCTGGTGAAATTTCATGTCAATCCGAGTATCCAGCGTGGTGAGTGTTGCGTGTAAGCTCCTGACTGGTCCCCCGGTTGGTAAGAATGAGTAAGGGGTGAAAATATTACAAAAAAGGGAAAGGAAAGATCGCGTGCAGTCCGTGGCCCGTTTGTTAGGGTACTGCTCCGGCATTCGCCTGATGTTGATCGGAGAAACCACGGAAAATACCAATCAGAGCAGCCGCCCGCTAGAATTCTCCTCCAGACTGCGAAAGAATTCGACCTAGCTAGTCACCTGACAAGCTAGTGTCGAAATTCCTGTCTCAGTCCGGTCTCGAACCTGAGACCTCCCGGTCAGAGGCACTGCAGGGACATCAGTTGATACCCCGAGTCACCTCTCCCGGTCTCCAACTGTAAACACATCCCCTTTAGTATTTCGTCATTTTTCCAGTCCAACGCAAATGCTCCAGTTTTGGGGAGGGTTCGCCTTTTTTTCGCGGCATGGGAAATGGACATACATCATTTTAATGGTCGCGTGGAAAAAAAGTTGCTGGTGGATTGAAAAGCTGAACAGCGTGGTCGCGGGGCGACGTGCGAAATGCCGTAACAAGCGGGCAACTGTGAAAAAAAAAAAACATCCCGTGAAAAATTGCCCGTCACGTAGCATTCGCTCAGTAAAGGAGATTTCGCCTTTGCACTAAAGGAGAAGCTCCTTAACGGCATCTTGGCAACTGGCATGGCTCTCGGACGAGATATTAAACCTTGTGGAACGTCAGAAACATCTGCACGTCACGTTTTTGAGTTAATTCCTGCAGGCAACGTCTCGGCGTGAAGAAATAAAATGTTTAATTTCAAGTAAAACACGTCTTTTTTGTGTTGATGAACTTCACGTTAAATACTTTCAGCAATTCTCTGCTCTTTAAATGTTTTGACAAGTTTTAAACTGATCGTTTATCACATAAATTTTTGTGATTTCAGTTCTCAGCTTTTCATAGTTTTGCTATTCAAATAGTTCAGGTAATATTTGAAGAACTCATTTCCAAAACGCTGTATCTATATTTCCGGTTGTTTATAGTTTTACGTATCAGTGTTTTCATAACGTGTTTATTCGCCATGTTGTGAAATTGTATTCAACATGTTTCGCTGAATATGTGAAACCGCATCTAAATACTGTTGACTATTCTGAACTATAGGACTGAATACGAAAAATGTCCTTTCATGAAAAGTTGTGTTTCATGGAGGTAGATCACATTATAATCTATTTCTTTCTTCTAAAACTGCGTTTTACCCATTTTTCCGTAATTACCTTTGAAAGTGAAAAGTGTGGGCGAATTATGTATAATATTTCCTACTGAAGAGAAGGAAATTGGGATTAACCCACATGGAGACTTAATTCAAACGAAGGAACATGGAAACACGAAACAGATTGTGCGTCGAAAGAGGAGGTGACTATGCACAAAGTTAAAACAATACAATAGTAGTTTATGCGGTTGCTTTATAATGTTAAGCTTTATTGCATGAGTAAGTGTTTTGAAAACGAGCGACGTTAGTAGCGAGTTTTCAAATTTGTACGAATGCAATAACGCAACGTTATAAACGAGTTGCAGACGCTATTTTCTTGTATGACAGCATTATAAATTTATAAGAGAATCAAACTTAATTTTTTGCGAAACAACTTTCCTGTGATGTCTCGGGTACTTGACATCCGTGTGAGAAAACTGTGGTCGGCTGTTCCGTTTACCTCTACTTCCCTGATTCTCTCGCTGCGATTTGGCTGAATGTGTTGGCATTCAATGTGCGATTGGCTGAATGTGCGATTCGCTTTCAGTGCATGTGATGACGCAATCATTCGTGCCGGAAAATATAATACGTCATCATTTGTGTCGTATAACTCCCGATTACGAACGATTTCTTGCAACAGAAAAGGTGGTTTATAATGCTGGAATACAAAATAATAAATTTGAATGACAAATAGATTTTTTATCAACACATTACAGGAACTTTCGGTATACTGTGTGTGTGCACGCATTCCACAAGTGCTCTATTTATCCCTGAGCTTCAGTTGTTTGTCAAAAAATACTCGTGCGCACAGCGATTGGGAGTGAGGCCTCTTTCACAATGGAAACTTAAACGTAAACATAATGTAGTCGCAAAACCTAGAAATGAGTTACTAAGCGAGACCATTGACAATGCCTGAAGTAACCGTAGGCGCAAATCCATAATCTCATGACTTTGCAAGCACCAGGCTTTTACTTTAAGTTTATGCCGAAATTCTACCAAAGAATGAAATAAACAAATGCACAACAAAATCCACGAGAATCAAATGATAGGTCGATTTCAGATTGTGATAACGTAGTTTGTGATTACGCCAATTGATTACTACTACATAGTGAAGCAGTTTGCGAACGGTTTTGATGCTGTAATAAATTCAAATAAGAATGTGAGCCATTTTTTGTCACTGAACAAGGGGAATAAAATAATTACGTTCGCCGAATTACTCCTGAATTTGGTAGAAGAGAATCATTCTTTATAAAATAAATAAACGCAAGCACTTATACAACAGCTACTCATAATTATTCCTATATAAAGATAAATTGATAGGAAAATCGAAGAAAAAGATAGAGTTCTCGCACGGGTATTCTAGTTTAATTTATTGCTGTGAGTATTTTATTTGTCGTTGAGCAATGTGCGTGCTACATTTTGGAAAATCATTTTCTCTACTTCCGTTCATCAGCGTTTTTGCTGGTGGAGATTACTAGATCTAGCGTATTGGTGGTTAAGAGAATTCGTTTTCACTTTTTGGCTTTCCGCAATAACTTATTTTAGAAAACAAAATAAAATTGTTCATCACTGAATTTAACTACAATAAAAGACTCTGCAGGTGCATCCAATTATTTTAATGCCTTTTCTGCGCAATGAATAAAATTACTCCTTTTAATATTACGTAATTAGTAATGTTCAGCTTCTTCAGTTCACTACTGCTGTAGCGACTGCATTGAAAAGTCAAAAGGTAGAAAAATGTGAAGCTGTGTTCCGTTTCTCATTTCACTTTTCGTCTCCTCGGTTGAAAATGAGTTCGACGAGTGAGAGTAAATGGTAAAAGGACTAAAGGAAATTATTAATTTCGATGAGAAATCATTCGCCGCACCAGTTAATTTTATATTGCGCTATGAAAACAAATTAAGGTAAAGATAATCGAGTAAAGTGAACGAAAGTCATATCGATAAGTTCAATAGAATCGAGAATTAAAAGCAGACTTTTTCCATAACCTGCACAGTATAAGAGGCATACTAATGCTTATCTCTAGGGCAAGGATTTTGATGACCTAAAAACTATATAAAATGCCCCAAAAAGAGTGCATTTATGCCCTAAAATCCTTCAAAAATGCCCTAAAATGCCTTACAAATGCTCTAAAACAAATCCACTTCTTAATTTTTACACTGTAAAATATTTCTTTCATCTGTTATGCTAACAATTTGCCCTGATAAAATATTTGGAATACATTGAATACTGTCAATTTTTGTTGAAATGGCAACGTTCCACTTACTCGTCAAACTCCGGGCTGACTTTGCTTACGAAATAATAATCAGTTCACAGAACTATCTATACCAAAGACATAAATTCCGAAGAGAAAAGTTTAGGGAATCTTCCTCTGCCCTCAGACCATTGAAAGCCATTTACACCACATTGACAGGATCTCGTTACTTTTATGCGATAATGACTAGGGTGGCGACAGCAGCATTTTTCTATTTCGAGTTGAGTACGTAAGTACTAAAAATTGAAATAAATCGATTGAAAAATGTTAAAAATGACAAAAAAGGCCTAACAAATACACGTCGAAAGTTTCAAAACACTGTGAAATATGTTAGTACTAAAGTAGTAGAAGTGTTTCTCAAGAACGAGAAAAAATATGCAAAGTCATGAAAATTCTATCCTCCCTTATCAGAACCACTATAATGCTAAACCATCATCAACATTCACTCTATGATATATTACATGCAAGCCTACGATTTCATTATGAAATTAGGCAATCGTGCAATAAACTCGCAATATTTTACCACTACGTTCAGTAAATACCTAGCTCATGAAAAATAATTCAATGGATCTTTCCTCCCACTATCAATCAACCCTCTTGTATTTCGGGTGCTATTGAAGCAGACGAGATCCGTCTAGGTGATTTCTGAGCCCCATTACTACTCTATCTCGAAATGCGAATTATAGGTTAAATATAACAATTTTACGAACATAAACGTTATAAATGCAAAAAAAACATGCAAGGTTCACGAATTATTCCTAACCTACTAAGATATTGTCCATACTCTCTAACAATTTTGTCAAGATTGGATTATTAATGGAATAAACACGCTTGATTTTCTCCTGACACATTCAATAACCACCTATTGTAAGAAAGGAACAAAAAAAATAATGGAGCTTTCCTCCCTTTATCTACGAGCCGTCTCTTGCTGCGGGGCGCTATTGAAGAAGACGAGTTCCGCGCGGGTGATTTCTGAGTCCCATTACCACTCTATTTGGAATTGAATTTGCTGTCGTTTTCGTTACATGTCCTTTCAACCCTTTAAAAATGTGTCGAGAGAGCAATCTGAAGAGATTTTTGCAAGAAATATTTGAATTAGTACATATTATAGGTGTAAATATGACAATCGTACTACATAACCGTTATAAAACATCTGTGCAACACACTTATTTCTCCTATCTCTGCAACATACATATTTCCTATCCTCTCCAACAATTTTGTCAAGACTGGATTATTAATGGAATAGACACGCTTGAAGTTTTCCTGACACATTCAATGACCTCCTATTGTAAGAAAGGAAAAATAAATTAATGGAGCTTTTCTTCCATTAACTATTAAACGTCTGTTATTTCAGGGCGCTATTGAAGAAGACGAGATCCGCCTGGGTGATTTCTGAGTCCCATCACTAGTCTACCTTGAATTGAATTTGATCTCGTTTTCGTTACATATCCTTTCAACCCTTCAGAAATGAGTCGAGAGAGCAATCTGAAGAGAGTTTTGCAAGAAATATTTGAATTAGTACATATTATAGGTGTAAATACAACAACGTTTCGTATATAACCGTTATAAAACATCTGTGGCAACATACTTATTTCTCCAATTTGTGCAACATACATATTTCCTATCCTCTCAAATAATTTTGTCAAGACTATTATTAATGGAATAATCACGCTGGAATTTTTCCTGACAGATTCAATGACCACCTACTGTAAGAAAGGAAGAAAAATAAATTAATGGAGCTTTCCTCCCTTTATCTACGAGCCGTCTCTTACTGCGGGGCGCTATTGATGAAGACGAGTTCCGCGCGAGTGATTTCTGCGTCCCATCACTGTTCTACCTCGAATTGCATTCGCTCTCGTTTTCGTTACGTATTTTTTCAACCCCTTAGAAATGAGTCGAAAGGGCAATCTAAATATATTTTTGCAAGAAATATTTGAATTAGTACATATTATAGGTGTAAATACCACAAATTTACGTACAAAGCCGTTATAATTCCAAAAGCATCTATGAAATGTTCACGATTTATTGCTGACCTACTAAGATATTTCCCATGTTCTCCAACAATTTTGTCAAGACTGGATTATTAATGGAATAAACACGCTTGAATTTTTCCTGACAGATTCAATGACCACCTATTGTAAGAAAGGAAAAAAAATAAATTAATGGAGCTTTCCTCCCTTTATCTACGAGCCGTCTCTTGCTGCGGGGCGCTATTGATGAAGACGAGTTCCGCGCGGGTGATTTCTGCGTCCCATCACTGCTCTCCGGCGACGTCACATTTGTTCTCGTTCTCAGCTTCACATCCTTTCCAACTCAGCATCCGCCGCCCGACCTTTTTCGCGGGCGCGCGATCTCTGGAGGCCTCGCTGCCAAGCAAAGGCCAATGATTAATGAGCGATTCCTCAGCGAGGTGCCGGGCAAATGGATTGGCAGGATTTTGCTCGGGAGAGGTCGTTCCGAACTTTTCTTGAATTAATATTCTCGACTCTTGGAAATTTAAAAAAAAAGTGGAATACAAACTCGGGTATGAAAAATGTGATGATTTGGACTACTGGCGGTAAAAGCTAAAAAATCAGGTAAAATGTATAATTTACACCCCATAATTTACACTCATCAACACCCGAATTAACCTTGAGATGTTTTTGAATTTTTAATTTTGAATTGATTTTAACTTCCCCACGATTCTGCTCACGTCATTCTAAGGACTTATTACACATTTCTTAATCACCGTCACCAAAACATGAAAATTAAATAATTATTGCAACAGTTAAGTGAAAACAATTCTTGCAGCTTGAAAGCCATTGGAACACAATTAGAGGACCCTTCAGGTGGAAATTCGAAAACGTAATAGTTGTGTAATATTTGTTAAAACGTACATTCAGAACCTTGAAGGCAAAAATGCCGAACAAGAATAAAAATAAACTAAAAACACAAAAATTATCTTGTACGAACTTCATTGGCAATTTAATTCTGTATCAGAATAAAAATGCTTAAATTTAAAGGATTTTAACCCTTATAAAATCTGTTAAAACGTGCAGATTTATTCCAATTTAATGAAAAATGCTTAATTGTATTTAAGGATATAAAATAAGAGCTTACTGTCAGTCTGAAATCGGGGTTCAAACATTAGTAGTTAAAATAAATATTTTTTCAAATACGTGGCCTGAAAATGCCATGAGTCACAACGTATTTTCCCTCTCATCCTATTTTCTGACAGTGTTTTTAAGAGGACTTCCTGACTATCACTTCCTGACGGGTTATTGATTTCGGAAATTTAGCTATCAGTTTGGAAACCACAAAAAAGTGGAGCAACGGAAATTATCCCAATGTGGGTGACTGCGAAGGAAGTTATGTTGAAAAATACTTTGAAAAACAAATGTGTTTTTATCGTCCGCAGGAAGTAATACTGTTTCTGATAAACGGTTAATTAAAATGTAAAAATTCGTAATGCGTATAGTCACCCAAATATTATACATTCAAAATATTTTCGGTGACTTATTGAGAGTGTTTTGAAGTTCAAAGTCTACTATCATTACAGTTCGTATATAGTGTCCATTGAAGACTATTATAATAGATGAAACCGTGTAGACTTTCACGGCCAACATAAAAATGTCGTGGTATTCCTTTTTAATAAGTTCTCAGAGCTAAGTGCTTTTCAGGATTTGTATCATTAAATAGTTGAACCTAGATGCAGCATCAAAAAATTCCATTCAGCAATAGATACGTTATTTTATTAAGTTAGAAATTATTCCGAAAGGAGAAGAAATAAATAAGAACTGAAAGGCGGAAAAATAGACACTATTATGGATAATAGAGTGATAGAGCTTTATTCTACAATTAGGCTGATGTTGCCCGGTGGCAGAATATAGAAACATGACACTATATACAATTACGTATAAAAATAAAAACAAATGATCTTTGTTATTACCTAGCACGTGCGGACACCCTCTAATTTCATATACTACGAATGCAAATACATGTATATTAACGTTTAAATAAATAAACTTACTACATTAACATACATACATGCGTACACACATGCGTACGTACGAACACAGACCAAAGAACCCACGTATACACACAAGATACACTTCAACTTCACGGTTTCATCCTATTGACGAATTTCCTATATTATTTCCTAAAACTTCATAGAATATCATAAAACCTATCTTTAGCTCGCATTGTCTACCATAACTCCCAAATGGACTAATCGAGAATCGAGTCCGGTTCCAGCGCTGAAAGGCGTAATGGCTACACAACACCCCCTGCGTTCATCATGTTACGGAGATCTGACAGAGACTGAGTTTTGTCGCCAAATTCCTTATACATCGATTAAAACAGTGCATCCCTTCAAAGTCACGAGCTGGCAGGAGATGGAGACACTGCCATCTAATCGCGAGATTCGTTACGACTTAAATATTTGATATTGAAGATATCAAGATTTGAAGCTCTCAATTACATGACAGTGTCCCCCTTCTCCTTTCAGCACGTGACTTTGAAAGGACTTACTTCTTTAACCAAAGTGTAGCAGGTTAGAGGGACTGGCAAAGTGGAGAGAGTTAAATTAAATGTTTCTATGGCACACGTAGAATAGTATATGTTATAGCCAATGGGAAAAAGTACTCTCTCGGATACAAATTGATAGAAATATGAGAGGAATTCAGAGAAATAATTCAATGCTTCAAGACGTTCGTTCCGACTTATCAGTGCCGCTGGTCGGTTGTAGTCGACGGTCGGAACGTCATACAAAGGGAGAAGCACAATCTTTTCTCCGCGTCCGAGAACGTTCGTTTCTTGGACCGAGCGTGGGCGGAAAAATCAACCCCAACACAGAGACAAAAAAGTTCAGAATAAAACATGCGTGCACGCTCCCTCAAAAATAGGGAGATTTTGCCACCTCGAACGGTAAGCACTATCGATCTTCTGCTCATGCCAATTTCATGTTTTGCATCACTTTCGTGCATCTGCGCATGCGCAGAAGTGTGTAACAAAGGTGAAACAAAGGTGTCAAAAACTCCCTAATTTAAACACTAAAAAGTACGTAAATAATGGAAAGGTACGTAAAAATAGGTAAATGTTTCTTAATGACCAAAATAGTACATTATGAAACGATGATGTAATGATGGGTATTAATACACCAGTGTGATATTACGATGGAGGAATGAGCGAGGAATGAGCGAGTATCGTAAACTTCACACGAGTGTATTAATACTTATTACATCGAGTTTCATACGGTAGTTTTTATACGACTTTTATAAGTTCAACTTTTATATTGAATAGTTTTGTGGCAGTTGATATGCAGGATTCTGTCAAGGCTACCTAGCAGACAGCTCCATTACCCACCACAGGTGGCTTTGTTTCACCAGCCAGGCAGCCAGGGAGTACAGAAGTTGCTGCAATAATTTCGACGTCACAATCTTTGCTTTTACACCTATTTCTGGAGGTCTGAAGACCACCGTTGATTCACCAGACATTTTAAATGAGACATTTTTTAAGGACAACCACACGGCAGCAACAAATAACCTAAAATGACTTGCGTTCAGATCTTAACCTTAGTCAAATGTTCTCTTCAGTAACTACCACTGCGCTAGTCAAATAGGAACAATGCACAATAACAATTCAATTTATTTTAAACAATGTTTCAGTTAAAAACTACTACTAATAAAATGAATTAAAATTAAGAAGCAGAATATAATATTAAATACAATTTTAATGGACACAATTCAACGAAACATTTACTATAAAAATTCTCAATGATTAATGAAGTGTCAATACTTGGTTTGTAAGCTTTTCTGTGATTGGTCAAGAACCTGTATCATAATGAAAACTGTATCGAAATGGGTATCATTATGCAACTGGTTGCAGCCATTAAATGACAGCGTTATATAATGGGAGTAGAAAATTAGTCCATTATGAAACGATGATGTAATGATGGGTATTAATACACCAGTGTGATATTACGATGCGAGTGAGGAATGAGCGAGTATCATAAACTTCACAGGAGTGTATTAATAACTATTACATCGAGTTTCATACGATAATTTTTCTACGACTTTTATAAGTTAAACTTTTACATTGAATCGTTTCGTGGCAGTTGACAAAGACTTCAGCCAAGGGCACCTAGCGGACAGCTGCCTAACCCTACTCTCGCATGCTGCCGCAGTTGGCCACCTGCCCGCACGCGAGGGTGAACTGCACTAGTCAAATCGGATCAAAGTGAAATTGTGATCCGAAATATTTTAAATAATATTCCACTAAAAATACTAATAATAAAAAGAAATTAAAACTGACAAGCATAATATAATATCACATGTAATTTTAATGTACACAATCGAAAGAAATATTTATTAGGACGATTCTGAATGATTAATCCCCAATACTTGGTTTGAAAACTTCTCTGTGATTGGTCAAGTACCTGTATTATACTGAAACCTGTATCGAAATGGATATCATTATGCAACTGGTCACAGACATTAAATGACAGCATTATACAAAGGGAGTAGAAAAAATACATTAGAATGTTGTTTTAATTAGATAAATAAAAATATTTTTGGAATGTCTCAACCTTGCCCAATTTGCTGGGCTAAGTGTAGTATCCTCAAACTGCAGGTGACATCCCAGACTCATTCCATCTGGAGGAATTATTTTTACCCAAAGGTCACGAACTGCTGTTAGACATACTGACATCATGTTGCAAAAAAGGTATTACCCGGAGGAGATTTGTCAATGGGAGTAACATTTTTCACAGAACTTTATAGAATGAATGGACACACAGGTGTATGTATTTTTTTAAAGTTCAATAAAAATATATTCGAATGTTCAACCGTTCCCAATTTGCTAGAGTGCGTTTTAACAGCTGAGTCTTGTATCCCAAAACTGGCGATGACATCCCGGACTCATTCCCTCTCGTGGAATCATGTTTATCCAAAGGCCACGCACGACGTATTGACATCACGTCGCGCAAGTTATCACCCGGAGGGGCCCTATCGACGGAAGTAACAATTTTCGCAGAACTCGATTGAATGGACCTGCACGAGTATAAAGATTTTTAAAACGAAAAATTAAAAAAATATTGGAATGCTGTAACTTTTCCCAATTTGCTGGGCTGATTTGCTGGACTGATCCCCAAACTGGTGATGACATCCGTGACTAATTTCCTCTTAATGAATTGTGCTTGGAAAGGCCATGCAATGCTTCAAGACCTATCGACGGTCTGGCGGGACAAGATATCACCCGGGGGATTTGCGGAAGGTCGTAAAATTTTTCTGAGACCTCTATACAATGACTGAGCATGTAGCTGTAAGAAATGTTTTAATTCAATAGAACACCCGGAGGAGATTTGTCATTTAACATTTTAACATTTTTTAATTTAACATTTTTTAACATTTTTCATTCATTTTTAATTTTTAACATGATTTAATATTTTTCACAGACCTTTATTGAATGAATGGACTCACAGGTGTATGTATTTTTTAAAAGTTCAATATAAATATATTCGAATGTTTCAACCCTTTTAACTGCCGAGTCTTGTATCGTCAAAATGACGTCACGTGACGATAACATCCCTCACTCATTCCGTTCGGTGAAGTTATTTTCCCCCATGTCCATGCAACGCTTCAAGACCCATCGGCGGTCCGGCGCCACACGGTGTCATCAGGAACGATCTTGTGGATTTTTTAAATTCGATAAATAAAAATAAATTGGAATGTTGCAACCTTCCTTAATTTGCTGAGCTTCTTTTCACTGCTGAGTCTTGTATCACTAAACTCACTCATTACCTCTCACTCATTACCTCTTATGGGATTATTTTCCCTCAAAGGTCATGCAACGCTTCAAAACTCATCGACATCACGTCGACAGAATTTTGGAGAGACCTCGACTGTATGAGTGGACACGTAGGCCTAAGATTCAATTAGATAATTAAAAATATTTTGGAATGCTGCTACCTTGCACAGTTTGATGGACTGAGTATTGTATCCTTAAACTGGAGATGACATCCCTCACTCATTCCCTTCGATGGAATTATTTTCCCTCGAAGGTCATGCAGCGCTTCAAGACTCATCGACATCATGTTGACAGAAGTTTTGAGAGACCTTGACTGTATGAGTGGACACGCAGGCGTAAGATTTAATTAGATAATTAAAAATATTTTGAAATGCTGCAACCTGGTGCAGTTTGCTGGACTGAGTATTGTATCCCGCACCTGGAAATGACATCCCTCACTCCCGTGGAACTATTTTTCCCCAAAGGCCATGCATCGCTTCAAGACCCATTGGCGGCCCGGCGCAACAAGGTCTTACTAGGGTTGGTCTTGCCGACGGAGATAACTTTTCTCACAGACCTCGATTGAATGAGTAGGCAAAGATGTATGGAACCCTTTGTAGTAAATATTAGTGTAGATATTTTCATTTTTTAATTCGATAAAAAAAATATTGGAATGTTGCAGCCTAGACCAATTTGCGGGGCTGAGTTTTCACTGCTGAGTCTCGTATGTCCCAAACTGGAGATGACATTCCTCACTCATTCCCTCTTGTGGAATTATTTTCCCTCAAAGGCCATGCAGCGCCTTAAGACCCAAAAACATCACATCGACAGGAAGTTTTCAGAGATCTCGATCGAATCTTGAGTGTAAGAACATTTTTTAATTCTAAAAAAATTAGCATGTTGCAATTTGCTGAGATATCTTTAAACTGCTGAATTGTCTATCTCGAAACTGGAGATGACATCTCTCACTCATTCCGTCTGGTGGAACTATTTTCCCCCAAAGGTCATGCAATGTTTCAAGACTCATCGATATCACGCCGACAGACGTTTTGACAGACCTCGATTGTATGAGGAGACTCGCAGGCCTAAGATTTAATTAGATAATTAAAAATATTTTGGAATGCTGCTACCTTGCACAGTTTGCTAGACCGAGTATTGTATCCCGAAACTGGAGATGACATCCCTCACTCATTACCTCTCATGAAATTATTTTCCCCAAAAGGCCATGCAATGCTTGAAGGCTCATCGACATCACGTCGACAGAATTTTTGAGAAACCTCAATTTTATGAGTGGACACGTAGGCTTAAGATTTAATTAGATAATTAAAAATATTTTGGAATGTTGCAAGCTTGCCCAATTTGCTGGGCTGGGTCTTGTATTCGCAAACTGGAGATGACATCCGTCACTCTCGTGGAACTATTTTTCCCCAAAGGCCATGGAGCGCTTCAAGACCCATCGGCACGGCGCTATAGGTGTTACCAGGGTTGGTCTTGTTGACGGAAATAACTTTTCTCACAGACCTCGATTGAATCAGTGGACACAACTCTATGGAATCATTTGCAGTTACTATTAATATAGTTGTTTGAGCGTTTTAAAACTCAATAAATAAAAACATATAGGGAAGTTGCAACCTTGCCCAATTTGCTGGACTGAGTATTGTATCCGCAAAGTGGACATGACATCCCTCACTCATTCCCTCCGGTGGAACTATTTTCCCCCAAAGGACATGCAATGTTTCAAGACTCATCGACATCACGTCGACAAAATTTTTGACAGACATCGATGGTATGAGTGGACACGTAGGCCTAAGATTTAATTAGAGAATTAAAAATATTTTCGAATCCTGAAACGTGCACAGTTTGCTGGACTGAGTATTGTATCCCGAAACTGGAGATGACATCCCTCACTCATTACCTCTTATGAAATTATTTTCCCCAAAAGGCCGTGCAATGCTTCAAGGCTCATCGAAATCACGTCGACAGAATTTTTGAGAAACCTCGATTTTATCAGTGGACATGTAGGTTTAATATTTAATTAGAGAATTAAATATATGTTTGAATACTGAACCGTGTACAGTTTGCTGGAATGAGTATTATATCCCGAAACTGGAGATGACATCCGTCACTCTCGTGGAACTATTTTCTCCCAAAGGCCATGCAGCGTTTCAAGACCCATCGGCGGCCCGGCGCGACAAGGTGTCAGCGGGGCGGCGTCTTGAGGCGTCAGGGCAGCGGAATCCTCCGAGGGCGTGGGCGTGGGCGGGGTCGTCGCTCGGCTGCACCGCGACGGACGCGCCGCGGCGCCCGACGCGACGCGCCGGCCACGCGTGAGGGCGTCGCGACGCGTATAAAAACGGCCCGCGCCCGCCGCAGATCCAGACAACCGCAACGACCGGCCCTCCGAGCACCCCCAGCAAGACGCTGCGTAGCCTGTGCTGCCCGTAGGACGACCGGTGAGACGCTCTTCGCTTGGTGGTGGCGTTGGGAGAGGTGGGATGCGAGTTATATCGCGGATTTACCCAAAGTGGGTGAGATTAGTGTGGATAGCCAAATATCTGGAGGCTGAGATATGCAGGTCTAAATACCGAGGTGAAAATTCGGAGGTGAAAATTCGGAGATCGAAATTCAGAGGTCGAAATTAGGAGGTTAAAATTCGGAGGTGAAAATTCAAAAGTCAAAATTCGGAGATCAAAATTCGGAGGACAAAATTCACAGATCAAAATTCAGAGGTCAAAATTCGGAGGTCGAAATTCGGGGCTCAAAATTCAAATGTCAAAAGGCCTTGATAGGGATATCTAGATGTGGAAGTCCATACGCGGAAGTCCACATCTGGGAGGCTCGATATGAAATTCTAGATATGGAGAGCAAGGCGCATATAATCAAAGGATTACATTCGAAAGTCTACGTGAATGATTGAAGAGATATGTCTTGCACTTACAGCCAGTGGCATGGCACGAGGGGATACAAGACAGTCATTTTCTATCAATGGAAAAATGTGCGATAAAGACTGAGTACTGTTGTTATAACGATTAATTTTAATGTAGTAATTAAAAATGATATTTATAACTACAGTTGTTTTAACTCTACAGATTTTTATGACAGTGGATTCCCATTTAGTGGCGACTAAAGCTATTGAATTGACAATTTCATATTAAAATTTTGGAAAAAAAGAACGTGCTTAATAAATTCAAAAGAGAAATTTTGTATGTCTGTTTAACTTTCAACCCTTAGTTAGCAAGTGTTCAAAATCGGCTGAAATTTTGGCCAGGTATTTTTTCCGTAATAAACCAACCTAATGCGCAGAGAAGCAGCTTTTAATTTTTATTAAGATCACTTACCTATCTAGAATTTTACATCTGGATGTCCAAATCCGGATACCTAAATTCGCAGGTCTTCATCTAGAGGCTAGTTGTCCGATCAATGAGCAAGAAGCTTCTTGATTGCTTGATAAAGTGTGGGATGCTACTCATATTGCGCGTTTTGTCAAAGTGAGTGACGATGTGTGTGTCTGAAATCTCTTTGATGTAGATAATGTGTGTCTACTAAATTGTATAGAGGTTCAGATTTGCAGGTCTAAGAGGTCCAGATCTGCAAGTGTTGAGAGATAGATGTGGAGGGCTAGATCTGGAGGGCTACATGTGGAGAGCTACATATGGAGGGCTAGATGTAGAGGGCTACATGTGAAGGCCTAGATTTGGAGGGCTAGATGTGGAGGGCTACATGTGAAGGCCTAGATGTGAAGGGCTAGATGTGGAGGGCTAGATGTGGAGGGCTAGATGTGGAAGGCTAGATAAGAAGAGCCGGATCCAGAGGGCTAGATATAGAGGCCAGATCTGGAGGGTTAGAACTTAATGTTCTAATGCGAGCTGGTAAAGTACGTTAACAGCAATAGATGTCGAACATTTTGTTTTTCGAGAAAACTCGACTTCTTTGCGACTTGCGGACGCGCCACGCCCGAGGCGGGAATCGACCCAGATGCCTCTCGAGCGGACTCGAGCGGATTCGAGCGGACTCGAGTGGAGACTGGTGACCTGCGCTTGTCTGAGGGGCGCAGATGGGCATCTATACTGCGATTTTTATAACTCTGCCTCTGACGACCCGTCTTCACGATGGAATATGCCACGGTTTCTCGGGACGTTCTCAGTCGTGCCGCCAGATATCGCATGACCGCGACCGTATCAAGCAATGCTTGAGATCATGCGACTTCTACTGGCACGAGGGAGAAAGACACGAAATGCCGTGTGATATTCCATCGTGGCCGTAGGGGCTTGAGAGGCAGAGTTATACTGCGATTTTTTTAACTTTGCCCCTGAGGGACCGTCTTCACGATGGAATATGCCACGGTTTTTCGGGACGTTCTCAGCCGTGCAGCCAGATATCGCATGATCGCGACCATATCAAGCAGTTCTTGCGATCATGCCACTCTCAGCGGCACAACCTAGAAGTACGCGAAATGCCGTGTGATATTCCGTCGTCGCCATACGGGCTTGAGAGGCAGAGGTATACTGCGATTTTTCTAACTTTGCCCCTACAGGCCCATCTTCACAATGGAATAGAGCGAGAAAGACGCGAAATGCCGTGTGATATTCCATCGTGGCCATAGGAGCCTGAGGGGTAGAGTTAGAAAAATCGCACTGCAATCTCCCTGTTGCAGCCGCTCCGCCATGCGCGCCCCCGCCTCCCCCGCCGCCGCCTCGCTGTCGCTGCTGCTGATGGCCACCGTCGTCCTGCTCCTGTCCACGCGGCCTGTCCCCGTGGCGGCCAACTGGTATTTACTGTTTTATAACTAACTTATCACAAATACTGAGCACAATCCGAGATTACAAAGTAGACTGAAACTGTTTTAGTCCTAACAAGGACTTAATTTGGACGGTATTATGCATAAACCGACTAAGTGCCATTTTTGAGAAAAATGAGATATGGACGCCATCAGTTGCATTGGTCCATGTTCTAAGTGTACGCAAAATTTTGGCGGAAAATCTGTAAAAATAGCCTGATAATTAATGAAAAATGTAAACGCCATCAGTCACTTCAGGGATTTTATGTTTCGCCACAACCGGGTATAAACGTAGATCTTCTAATCTGCTGTTCTTAATTTCACATTATACAGGTAAGCGCCAGATATTCCACTCATGTTTATGTGGTTTCGCGCTTCAATGAATGAAATAATTAAATTACAGTTTTTATAGCTGAAAATGTAATAAAACTTTTGAACACGATTATCTCAAAACTTGTATGATGTCGCATAGCCGGTTGATGCATGACACCGTCCATTTTTACTTCGTAATATACATGGACCAGTCGTTTGCTTTCTTAAAAATCACTTGTCGAACTCCCATAAAAACTTGTTCCACGTAGTGTGCTATTTATAACAAATTCTGAGCGTATTTTGAGACAAAGTAGGCTGAATATTTTTTGTCATCGGAGAGCCTTCATTTTTCATTTCTTATCTTTCAACCCGTCGTACATTTTCTTGAAAATTTCATTTGTCAAATTTCTATAACTTGTTCCGTATAGTGTACTATTATAACAAATATTCACTACATCTCTTGGTTACAAAGTAGACAGAACGTTTTTAGTCATCAGAGTGTCTTCATTTTCAATTTATAACCTATTGACCCGTCGTATGTTTTCGTGAATATCATTTGTCAATCATCTATAATAACTTGTTTCATATAGTATGCTGTTTATAAGAAATAATGAGCACATTTCGTGATAAAAAAGCACGCTAAATTTTTCTAGAAACCTCAGATCCTACACTAACCGACTTTTTCTATGTTTTCTTGGAAAACATTTTACAAATTTCTTAGAGTGCAGTTTGATTCATTTAAAAGATATTAATTTTATTCGAATCATATTGTGAACATCTTTCCATATTACGTAGAGATACAGTAGTGGCGTTAAAGAAGGAGTGAGGTGTGATAGAGTGTATTTCGTTATAGTGAGAACTAGTTCAGCAGTTGCGAAATAGAATAGTATGATAAAACTATATAATTCAATGAAATCATATTGTAGCTACACATTTTTACAGTGGTACTTTGATGCTTCTTTCATACCTCTTAGTACTTAGAAATGCGCTCTTTCTATAAACCCTGGAGAGGTGGCAGTTACCGGAGTTACGTTAAAGGTGGCGTAAGGTCATTTCTGACCCTTTTAAGCTGTTTCTTTATAAAATTATATTTAGCAAGAAATAAGAGCCAAATTAGTTTTTTTTAATAATAATCAATCATTTTTAAGGTCGTATTAATTTAATTCCCTATTATAAACAAACATGCAAATGAGGAATTGAAACAAATAAAAGGGCAAAATTATAATTTATCTTTCATTTTATGTAGTGACCCCATTTACATTTTCCCGAATATTTCAACGACAAAGTATCAGAAAATTCAGTAAGATTCATTTTCTAACATTGTCTCACATAAAAACAAACAATTTACTGCCAATCAAGACAACTTAGAAAAAATACGAAATTAAGGATGTTTGTATCGGTTTCACAAATCTTTATAAATTAATTATTACATAATAAATTTTGAAAATCTTTCGGACAAAAGCTAAAGAATGTGGTGAAAGGTATATGAAATGTAAAGCTTCTGACTCGCCAAATTAGGCAACTGCTGCTAAGCAAAGATACGTGGGGTCACAAGAGACCCCGCGCCACCTCTCTCGGGTTAACACGTGTGTTGGTCCACTCCACAGGTACTCCGAGCTGACGAGCATGCTGGCGTGTCCGCCGTGCGAGAGCGACAGCTGCGACGTGGACCCCCTGACGTGCGAGCACGGCACCGCCCGCGACCACTGCCAGCGGCTCGTCTGCGCCAAGGTAGCCACTCCGTCTCAGAACAAATGTCACAATCTTCTAGTGCACGTACAGGGGCGGACGATGATAACATTTTGCCAATGCACAAGTGGTGAAAGATTACAGATAACGAAGTTACACATGTGAACATACCCTTGATTTGTTTGATTCATTGCTTAGTGATTCCGGGCACATAAACTACTAAAGTCATTATTCCCGTAAATGTATTCATTATTCACGCATGTTTTATTGCGTGAGGTGGCGGTGGTCTTTCTCAGCTTGGTGGCGAAATCCGGCGCTGACCTACACGCCCGCTTGAGAGGTTTTCCCCAACCAGGTATTACTCACCAGCCGGGCACCTCTCCAGCGAGAACAAGCTCTAAGCTTTCGATGGGTTCCTGAAACGTGTGGTAGTGTTGTGCATGTTACTGTAAGTGTTTAAGTAAGGGGTGAGGGAAGCACGAGTAAGGAAAGATCGCGCGCGGTACGTGGCCCGTTTGTTAGGGTACTATTCCGGCATTCGCCTGGTATTCATCGGAGAAACCACGGAAAACTACCGATCAGAGTAGCCGGCCGATAGAATTCTCTTCCAGACAGCGGCTAAACTCGAACAAGCTATGTAGGTAGTGTCGAAAATTCTGTCACTGTCGGGAGTGAAAACCTAGAACCTCACGGCCAGAGGCACTGTAGTGACATCTTTTGAAGCCGTGATCCATCTAAGTCGGCCCTTGATTTGCAGGCCACTCATACACTGGGAGGCCACCTTGTCACACAATCAATGGAATTTCGTGCACCTGGAGAACATCTGTGCATGACGAAATACCTAGCAATTTGAAGGCAATGCCACGTGTGTGCCATCATTGTATGAAATGGTTCATTAAATTGGCAACACTTTTAACCTCTAGGTGCACTACACGCTTGTAACATTTATTCTGAAACATTCTGAAAACAGGGGAAAACAAACAAAACGGGAAAACCCGAAAACTGGAGTATTCATTTGCAGAGGAGAAGGTTCATTATAATATGCGAGCAGGGTGTACCGGGCCGGAACGGGACCGGGCGAGGCGGGAGGTAATGAGTGGGGGCGCGGGGGGGGGAGGGGCCTGAAGGGTGCGGAAGAGGCCTGGAGGAGGGCGGAGGGGAGGGCAGGAGGGTATGGGAGGTTGCGAGAGAAAGTGCGGGAGCAGGCGGTAGGGGCGGGAAAAGACTGGACGGGAAGGGGAGGGAGCGAGGAAGACCAGGGGTTGTCGCGGGGAAGAGACGTGGCGTGACGGGAATGGCGTGGCGTGACGTGGCGTGACGTGACGTGGCGTGGCGTGACGTGGCGTGGCGTGACGTGGCGGGGCATGACGTGGTGGTGCGTGACGTGGTTGGGACGGGGCGTTGCGTGATGTGGCGGGGGGGGCGTGGCGGGAGGTGGTAGTTCTTTGTCCTATCTTAACCGCTTACTTACACACACACACACAGACACACACACACACACACACGTACTACAGTGTCACACATGTCGGGAGATCAGTCTGAGGCTTCGAACTTGTTCCGGCTGGAGCGCTACCCCGCTGGTGAGAGACACCTGGTTGGAGAAAATCACCGTAAGCAGTGTGTGTCGGCCGAGGCTTTCGCCATGCAGCGGGGGAAATTACCGACACCTCCTGCGGTAGAATAATGCACTACATTTACGAGGCTATAAACCTTCACTAATCAATAAAAAATGCTTGCTTGCGCGAGCTCTATCACTCGCGTGTACTTCCATGCTCGTGTGCTCTCCATCATTCACACGTGCTCCATCAGCCACGTGTGCTTCTGAGCGTTCCGTCACTCATGTGTGCTCTATCAGTCACGGGTGTTTGCGTGAATGTGAGCGCTCCATCACTCGCGTGTGCTCAAGTACGCTCGATCACTCACGTGTATTTCCATGATGGTGTGTGCTCCATCACTGACGTGTGCTTGCGTGCTTGTTTGTGCCCCATCCCTCACGTGTGCTCTATCACTCACGTGTGTTCTATCACTCAGTGTGCTCTATCACTCACGAGTGCTCTATTACTCACGTATGACATATCACTCACGTGTGCTCTATCACTCACGTGTGCTCCATCATTCATGTGTGCTCTACCAGTCACGGCTGCTTGAGTGCTCGTATGTACACTATCATTAACGTGTGTTTGCATGCTCGTGTGTGCTCCATCTTTGACGTGTACTTGGGTGCTCGGGTGTGCTGCATCATTAACGTGCGCTCGCGTGCTGTGTGCGCAGGGCCCGGGCGAGCGGTGCGGCGGGGCCAACGGCATCCTGGGCGTGTGCGCCGAGTCGCTGTCCTGCCGCTGCTACCGCTGCACGGGCTGCGCGGGCAACCCGCTGCAGTGCTTCCGCATCGTCGGCGCCAGCTGCGGCATCTGAACGCCCATCCGACCCCCTCGCCCTCCGGTTGACGCAAGGCGTCAATAAACGTTGCTCACTACATCACGTGCTCGTCTTTATTTGCAATCCCTTATCTTCCTTGTTTCCTCCACCCATCACTTAACTTAATCCCACGCCCTCGCCCTCTGGTTGACGCAAGGCGCCAATAAACGTTGCTCACTACATCACGTGCTCGTCTTTATTTGCAACCCCTTATCTTCCTCAACCCATCACTTAACTCAATCACACGCACATGCTCTCTAGTTGACGCAAGGCGCCAATAACTCACTACATTACGAGCTAATCATTATTTGGAATCCCTTATCATCCTTGTTTTCTCCACTCATCACTTAACTTAATCCAACGCCCTCGCTCTCCGGTTGACGCAAGTCGCCAATAAACGTTGGTCACTACATCACGTGCTCGTCTTTATTTGCAATCCCTTATCTTCCTCCACCCATCACTTAACTCAATCCCATGTCCTCGCCCTCCGGTTGACGCAAGGTGCCAATAAACGTTGGTCACTACATCACGTGCTCGTCTTTATTTGCAATCCCTTATCTTCCTCCACCCATCACGTAACTCAATCCCATGTCCTCGCTCTCCGGTTGACGCAAGGCGCCAATAAACGTAGTTCACTACATCACGTGCTCTTCTTTATTTGCAATCCCTTATCTTCCTCCACCCATCACTTAACTCAATCCCATGTCCTCGCCCTCCGGTTGACGCAAGGCGCCAATAAACGTTGCTCACTACATCACGTGCTCGTCTTTATTTGCAATCCCTTATCTTCCTCCACCCATCACGTAACTCAATCCCATGTCCTCGCCCTCCGGTTGACGCAAGGCGCCAATAAACGTTGCTCACTACATCACGTGCTCGTCTTTATTTACAATCCCTTATCTTCCTTGTTTCCTCAACCCATCACTTAACTCAATCCCATGTCCTCGCCCTCCGGTTGACGCAAGGTGCCAATAAACGTTGCTCACTACATCACGTGCTCGTCTTTATTTGCAATCCCTTATCTTCCTTGTTTCCTCAACCCATCACTTAACTCAATCCCACGCCCTCGCTCTCTGGTTGACGCAAGGCGCCGATAAACGTTGCTCACTACATCAAGTGCTCCTCTTTATTTGCAATCCCTTATCTTTCTCCACCCATCACTTAACTCAATCCCATATCCTCGCTCTCCGGTTGACGCAAGGCGCCAATAAACGTTGCTCACTACATCACGTGCTCGTTTCCCATACCTTAATCTACAGAATGAGCTCTTCTCGAATATTCTATTACATTTTTGCTGGTCCGGCGCTTCCCGATATTACCTCACCTGTTCTGACGTGCAGAATCTGCAAGTAAATGTGAATGAGAGGGACAGAGAGCTGCAGAGACAGAGACACGCAGAGTCAGATTCGGACAGGGTAAGGGAGGTAGGGGGAGAGTGAGAAACGGGGATGGGAGGGGAAAGAGGGAGATCAAAACAAAGTCTGCCGGGTTTTCCTAGTAATATTTAATAATCAACCAATTAGTGTTATCACGTTTCAAATTTATATCGGTCTACAAAATTTCAGTTGTGTGCAGTTATTTGAAACTTTTGAGTATTATTCGCGCAACATTTATTGACCGATGGATTGAAGAAATGCGGGTAGGGTGGGGGTATTAGTTACGAAACCGGCTATTAGATTTTATGAAGCAATACCAATCTCTGGAGAATCAGTCATGTCGAAACTTTCTGAATAATTTGAGTTCTAACTTTCTCAGGAGTTCGCGGTATCTTCTATGATGAATCTTTACCTGCCTCGCTCATTTCTTTAGATTTTTTGAAAAAAAAAATCACGGACAGAAGTTCTCGTCTTCAACAGAAAATAGTTTCTATTTTGCGCCAGTGAAGATATGTTTGGAATGTTGTTATCAATGCTCGGTGCGAGCTTTTGCCGTCAATTGTTTATTATGCCAGAGAGGGGGAAGCAAAGTCATCGTTCAAAGAAAAATTGCACGATTAATACTAACTCCGTTTTCCAATTAAAATATTACGTAAATCAGAGAGTGCTATTCGACTGCTCATGTCTTTGATGTTCTGTGGCTCAAACTGTTGTGATCTTGATTTATTGATTATGTTTCTGCTCCTCATGTTTCTATTTTGTTTTAATTAATCGTAGGTACTTTCATGATGTGCTATGAATATTATTAGTGCACATTACAATAATCTTACATGTTATTTTACTGTTTTGACCTAGAAGATCAGTTGAATTTTACACAAGATCAACTTACCCAAAACTTTCAATTGAAAACTATTCTGGAGAAAAAAATGCAGCAGAAAATGGAGTCGAATGTTGTTACACACTTATCAGAGAGAGTGAAGAATAGATCAGAGGCATTTTTTACAGTTTGCGTTATATTCACCGTGTGGTTTGCCTACTGCTATTCCTTCGGGGCCCTATATACATGGAAATATACAGTGAGTTCTTTGTATGAGGAAGACTTCAAAAGTTTGTATGTGATTGTGATGCTTAATCAACTAGTTTGGGGACTGATAGCAGACATTCATGTAGCGTACAATTTACTCCTTATATGTTTATTGACAATAGTTTTAAATTATTTGGCTCATAATGATTTATATGAACCTATGTTCGTTAGAGATGTAATTGTCTCTATGAATATTGCATTGATAATTCCTGTTTCCTCAAAAATATACGCACAAATTTTTAATTACAAACAATTATGTGTAATGTTTTGTTTCCTTAAATGTTCAATAACCGTCGTAAACTTTTTAGGTAATAACGACAATAACTATATAGAAACATTGTATGGTGTATTTATGTTATGCATGGTAGTCACCATTGTTTTGTCCATAAAATTACCAATACTTCGTGAAAACGAGTTTAAGAAAGAATTATTTCCGTTAACAAACATTGTTTCAAAATTTCTGTGGCTGGTAAGAAAACCTCTTGTGATTAACGCAGCGTTATGTTCATTTCTACAAACGTTTCTGGGGACAACAATAATGCAATACATAGAAAGTCATATTGCTTCCGATGTCAGTGAAGAACAATTCCAAACCGACATGGCAGCTTGCGTACTATGTATTTTAGTTGCAATTGGTTTGAATTTTAGTCGCCAAAAACATTTTGCACTCAAAAATCTTTACAGGATTCAACTGCTGACTAGTCCATTCTTTTACATAGCCACGTATTTCAGTGAATATATTAATTTGCAGTTTGTTCTTTGGATTTATAGTTTGTACTTCACTACGATGGAAGTATTTCTAACGAGTCCGCTGTCCGTTACTGTCGGTGAATATTTGGGTTCTTCTGGAGCTGTAGTAACAGCAATCGTAATGGTTATAGGAATCACAGGAGAAGCAGCGGCTTCTTTTGTTTTGCATTTGTTGCCTTCCTTCATTAATCCTATCATTGCAATGATTATTATGGTTTTGTATACATACGCCATTTACTTTTTAAATGAATATTATGAAGAAACATTATTGTAATTTTAATTAGCTTTATGCCATAAAATAAAAAAGGATAATACTTGTAAGTAATTAACATTTTATATTGTTTGCATTGAACAAATAGGTCTTGTTTATAAAACTGAAACGGCATCTTCTGCTACAATTTTAAAACATCTTTGTAGAATAAGTAAGAATTAACTCTCTTGAAGCTATGTATTTTCACCCTCTAAAAAGCCAATGTTAATAGTTATTGAAATCCGGACAATTTTAAGAATCGGGTGTTGTTCATTAAGGTTATTCCTTTTATTATGTTTGGTTGAAATGGAAATAAAAGCAAATCTTTATGATGATAGTTTTTCATTAAGTGATCTTTTGTTTTTCAGCGTCAGATTACATCAAATAACAGTATATTATTTGAAATAATCTGTCGCTGAAATATATGTTATAAAATATTATATTGATGGGTATAAATATATGTATAGGAAAGTGATATTAAAATATCAGCAAGTTCTATAAACTTCATACGAGTTGTTTAACACCATTAAACCGAGTTTCATACAATAATATTGAGACTGGTAAAATCGGTTACTTTTAGAACATTCATAGCTTTCTGAAGGTCCAATTGTAAGCATTAGAGCTAAAAGTTAGACGATCATCATATGTTCAGATAAAACTGTGAAAATAACAAAGAAAACAAAATATATTCGTCTGGTCAGCTACAACCAGCTACAACTAATCTTATATCTGGACCAAGTTGGGAATGATGTTTACAGGAGAGCGCCACCGTCTGTGTTTACAACCGAAACGACAGAGACGGAGATATAAGGATACTCAATTCAAAATTAAAAGGGGACCGTGCTAATCTATTGCGAAAAAAAGCGCAATTTATTTTGTTGCAAATCTAGCATCTTCCCAATTAATATTTTAACTGTATTTGGACATGTCTGCACCTCATATTGGAAGAAATAAAAGTATAATTTTCTCTGCAAAACGATTAAAAATTTTGAAACTAATTCTTTTGATGAGCAGTAACATTCATATAAATCGTTTATTTTAACTTAAGTAGTTTCTCAGAATATATACTAAATAAAATTATTTTTTTATCTAAGAAGTAAATACCAACATAATGAAGAATATTATAGATTCTTATGACAGTAAAGTTAATGTTTTGGTACTTTATTGTATACCTAAAAACCGTCTAAAGCCTATGGAAAAAAGATGAATGAAGAAGAATACAAAATGTTTAAATTCAATGAATAAGTATTAAAAATTCAATATAAATAGATCTTTTTATTATAGTCTAGAACGGTGAAAAGTAAAAAAAGCAACTTAAAGGGAGAAAAGTAAATCAGTCAGAGCAAATTTTGCATGCTGTGTCTCTGAAGTTATATTTAATCAGCTGTTTCACAACCTCTATGAAGGAGGCCATGGTGATTCCGTAGAAGCAGTCTCTGAACTCGCTTCACGCTCCTGGCGACTTTTGTTAGCTAAACTGACTGTACAGACCCGTGTTTTCACTGTTAGTTCCACGACGCGCCACAATTGCAGCATCCATTCTTCTCTTGGTCGAGTTAAAACATGGTATCCAATTAAGGTGATTTGTATATTTGAATTAAAATAAAATGAAAATCAGTAAGGCTGTCTAAAATTAGTGTAATATATAAGTAGTAAAATGATTTTATTTTGCTTGTAGAAATGCGGCTGGATGCCTGACAATAACCGATAAGACCAGTCGGCCTATAGAATTCTCCTCTAGCCAGCGACAGAACTCGACCTAGCTATGTGGCTAGTGACGAAAATTCTGCCCCGGTCGAGACTCAAACTCTAGGACCTCCGCGTCAGAGCCACTGCAGTAACATGACTGAACGCTTTGTTATTGTCAGGCATCCAGCCATATAAAGCCGTCAAGAACAATATTAGCGAGACCTATAAACGTTCCCTTTTAAATTAAATTCGCCTACACCTACACTATACTGCGATATTTCTAACTCTGCCTCTGAAGGTCCGTCCTCACGATGGAATATGTCACGGTATTTCGCGTCTTTCTCAGTCGTGCCGGCAGATATCACAACCGTGTCAAGCAGTGCTTACGATCATGCGATTTCTAGCGACAGGACCGAGAAAGACGAGAAATGCCGTGTGATATTCCATCGTTGTCATAGGGGCTTGAGAGGCAACGTTAGAAAAATCTCACTATACCACACATGTCGGGAGACCAGTCGGGAGCTTAAAGCTTGTCCCGGCTGGAGCGGTGCCCCACTGGTGGGAGATACCTGGTTCGGGAAAACCCTTAAGAGAATGGTGCAGGATCTCATGTTCGTTAAAATGCTTGATTTTGCAAAACTTCAGCCTCTTCCTACAACTGTGAAGATACAATTTCTTCTTAATGAAAATGTTCATTAAAAACAGATATTGAAATAAGATCATGTTGAATTTTTCGAAAATATGAGTATTTGTGGAATAATTGGGCGTCAAAATTAGTCGCCCGTTCTGAAAATTCTTCGGTTCCTGATCGTTCCTATGCGTTATTTGAAGATGTTTTTGATAAATACATTTCATTAAGAAAAAAATTCATCTCATGAGTTCGATCTCATTAACAATAAATTTAACTTGCTTGCACATATCATCTAGTTATTTTACTAACCTGCTCAAAATAGAATTTACAGCACTGAATGTATTACGAGAATAGTTCTGCTAGTGTTCTTTCAAATGGTTCAACTTTTCCAAGATACAAATTAACTTGTTGAAATTACTAATCACCCTAGGGAACGTATTATTTCCCAGCTTTTTCGAGAGACACCCATTGTCAGATTTCTCGTTTTTCATTATGTGATACGCAAAAATGCCATTTATTTATTTTCATAAATAGCCAAGTAATAGCAATTCAATTTAAATCCAATTCCTGGTTTAAATGCGCTAAAGAAAACTTCCGAAGGATCTCAAAAGTTTAGTTTTTAAGGCTCTACAACGCTTCGTGTAGGGGTTATTTAACTACATATATTTGAACCACGATATCGTGTGTTGCGGGTTGCATTTGGTAGAAATATTTTTGCGGGTTGTATTTCGTATGAATATTTAGATACGTTTCTTTCAACAAATCCTTCACATTTTTTATAAATATTGGTTGCCTATGATAACAAGGTACGTATACTATTGAAATAATGTAGGAGACGATGAAGAAAATGATTAGAAGAATCCAGTAGAGTATTTACTACTCCTTTTCAGAGAGGTTAACTTATTAATTCGTTCGTCAGGATAAAAGAAATATTATTTTAAACTTCCAAAGTTTGAACAGACTATTATTTGCAAGAAACACAGACATATGGCAATTCAATCATAAGAAAATAAATTATCAGATTATACACAAAAATACAGAATTCTTACTTCTCATGGTCAGAGAAACGTTGACGTATCACCTATTTCACCAGGATCAGATAAGTTTTGAAACGGAGTTCACAAGGTTTAGCAGGCTGTTCTCTCGATGAAACACGGCGACGTACAATCATGCGAGTAGGTAGTACTTCATCACGTGATTAGAACTGGGGCACTGCGCATGTCACGGAGCTTGGCAGGGGGGGGGGATGGGGGGGAGGGAGGATAAGGGCAGCTCCAAGTGGAACCGCGTCCACACGCAAAACAAAGGCGAACCTGCGCGCGCAGCGAACAAAAACGCGCGCCATTAATCACACGTGGAATTCCGTGGGCAAAACCCGTCCGGGAGAGCATGCGAGGTCGGGAGCAGGCAGCGCGCGAGGGGCGGCGGGCGGGCGACGGGGCGCCGACGTGATTGGAGGAAGCTTCGGTGCAGCATCTTCAACAAGCAACAACAACTATAATACATTATGTAATAGGTACGCAGAAATACCAGGATCAACAGGAAGAATTTACACATGAACAACAACAACAAAAACAATAATAATAATAATAATAATAATATAACATCAACAACAAAGACTGGGAAGTGGAAGAAATTGCTTTATTTGAAACAGCCCACATTTTGTGCAAAGTATTGTAGAGGCACCGACAGCCTTAGGAAGTTGGTTGCAACCTGAAGTAGATTGTGTATTCAACAGACTCATAACATCTTTAGTCCTGATGTACAGGAATAATAATAATAAGAATAACAATAATGATAACAATAATAATAATAACAATAATAATAACAACAACAACAATACGGCGCAGGCGGAGGTGACAGCTGTCGTCTGCGCCGAGGAGGTTGTAGGTTCGAGTTCTTCATAGACATGGTAGTATTTGTAATTGTTCCTTCACCCCTTATCATCATTATCATCATGAACCATCATCATCGTATCACTTCATAATTCATTATTCAAGGCTTAAGAACCTTGTCTTACCAAGGAAAAACAACCGAAAAATCTGATCCCCATAATTACACACGTTGATCTCTTTCTCCATGAGAGAATATGACTGGACTTCGGAATAGAATGTGTAGCGTGGTCAGTAATGGCATATACGCAAATAATAATGATGATGATAATAATAATAATAATAATAATAATAATAAGAATAAGAAGAAGCAGAAGAAGCAGAAGAAGAAAACATGGCGCAGACGGTTGCGGTATCTGTCGTCCGCGGCGAGGAAGCTGAAAGATCGAGTTCTACGTAAGCATGGTCGTATTTCTGCTTGTTCCTGCACCTCTCATCATCCTATCACAACGTAGTTCATGATTCGAGGCAAAGAACCGTGATATAGCAGAAAAGAATGGATACAGCCGAAAAGGCTGTTCCTATTTGCGAGTAAAGACACCTTTATCTCTCCGGGATAAATATAACTTGGCCTCGGAGCGGGTAGCGTGGTCCGAGATGGCCGATATTTCCATTAAAAGTAATAAAAATAATAATGTTTTAACTGTTCAAAAAACATCGCATTACACGCAAACAAACCCTATACCTTGGTGTATTGTACAATTGGTACAAGTTCGCATCATTTTTCACAGTTCTGTAACTTAATAAAGATAATACATGACAAAGGTAATTCTGTATAGCAGAAAGTGATTATTTTCGAATTCCTTACATACTCTAAACGTTTTTACGATATATTTGGCGTCGTATTATATGTTCTTTGGGTATACAGGTGGCTTTCGTTTTGTAGAAGAAAATTCTCGTAAGACGAAACGTCAGGCATTTCACCATCCATCTCAATTACCGGTTTCTGAAAGGAGCGTGGATTTTGCAGAGGCTTTTACAAAAATGTGGAGCATCCGAACCAAACGAATCAATAACAGTGTTTTTCAGACTCTTCGAAAAGAAGTGCCTTAGCGTAATATCTTTTCTCTACGACCACTGCTGAATGTATACATTTCCGCACGTTATCGGATGCAGTAATGATGCCGATGCTACAAGCCGTGCAAGAACATTATTCTCGCATGGCCGTCGACAGGTCACATTTGTCTTACTTCATTATACACGATAGAGGGTTCTCGCAGTTGCCTACAGAGGCGCTGCGTGCTCCGCCGCGGCAGTCTGCAACTGTCGTAAGACAGGTGAACTACGAAACTGTGTAGGAGTTGGTATTGACCCTAAGGTCAGAGTGTTATGTAGCCGTTCTGTAAGGTTAAGTCGCCCATTTATATTTTTCAAATATCAATATCAAAGTCGTAGAGAAACTATAGTCTTCTACTCGCGTAGAATGGCTATTATTCACTCGTAGGAATTCCAACACTCGCTCCTACGCCGCTCGTGTTGGAAACATCAACTCGTGAATAATAGCTATCATTCTACGCTAGTTGAATTTAGAATTCGTGGTCACTCTTCCTCTGTAGGCCATTATTTCCAAACAAATGTCACGGTTCGTACAATATAAAAAATGTTTTCTTGGCACTTCGGACTCGCCGAATTATGACGTAGACAGCGCCGGGTCTCAGGATGGCATTATCGTCTCTTATTTTGCGGCTCTCACACGCAAACTAATCTTTATAAATTAGGTATCTAAAGAAAGAGAATTTCACGGAGATGTGAAGAATTTCACTTTAAAAATATCATGGATTTGTTTAAAAAACGCGGCTGAATCTTCATATCAAATGCAACCCGCAACACATCGCAATGTTTTCGAATCTATATCGTTAAATAACTCCTAAACGAGGCGTTTTAGTGGCTTACAAACTAAACTTTTGAGGCCAAAGGCCTCAATGAAACGTTCCTTACACCATAATCTATAGGATGGAATCTTCTATTACATTTTTGTTGGTTCTACACTTCTCGATTCTACCCCTCCTGTTCAGAGCCTGTAGAATCTTCAACTGTCTGTGAAATTACTAATTACTTGATATTCTGTGCGACTGAATTACACAGGTGTTACCTCTTTGTTCGATAAGAAAGTAAAATAAGAACAATTTGCATTGAGAAAGGTATATTATATTTTTATCAATTACAAAGGTGACATATAGAACAAGTGACGAAGGATAAGAGGGTCTTGAAGAAAAATATATATTACAGGCTTAATATGGAAATGGAAAAATAAGTAAGAGGGTGAGATACAGCATGCGAGAGTTCTCGCACGGGCACGCTAGTATCCTGTTATTCACATAACCGGACACAGGCGCGGCTAGGCGTCACGTGCTTCCGGCACTGATTTTCCACCGTCGTACTCTCCACAAGGGTATTGATTTCTCGTTCGCCTATGGTTAGGAATCTACTGAACTCAATTTTCCCGCAACAGCATATACATAGGTGAATTCCAAGATCTATATCTATCAATAAGTTGGTTCATCATTTAAAAGACAGAAAAATGTTGAAATAACAGTTTATATATTAAATAAAATACAAATTCCACACGTTTCGGAAACAGCTGGTTTCCATCATCAGGTGACAAATAAATAATATAATATATAAAACAATAGAAAGGAAAAAACCAGAAGAATTACAAAAAATTAACGTACACAAGTCAACATCGAATGCGAAGATCGTTTGAACGCCAGCAGCTGTATTGCCACTCACTAAACGTCGCTGTCCGTTGGCCCCTCTCTCTTGAGGTAATTTAAATAAGAACACTTTAAGTTCCGATGCGCCGGGAGCCAGTCCCTCCTCCATGCCCAGAGTATTGAATGACTGCCACGACGTGGCCAAGAGCCCAACAGGGGGCCACACGAACTAAGGCCCGGGCGGCTCGGGTACCCCTTCGCGTCTCCTCGCTGCAATCACCTTTAAGCTATCGACGCGAGTACCGCCGGAACCTAGACAACCTGCCGTGGTGGTTCGTGGTCCCCGTCTGAACTTTTATGTGAGTGATCCGGGTCATTCCGAAGAAGCCCTTCGCCCAGTCCCGCCCAAAGTTCGACGCGCCAGGCCCAACTGGTGGGTAACCGGGCTGTTAAGGCGGCGATATAGCTCCTTTTTCAGAGGTAAGATTTCAGATTTAGGTTATTGTTCGGGAGAGCGCATCGGTTGATTTTGGCGAGACGAACGGGTATGCTCGCTCGCTCGATCTCTGAAAAGACACAGTGTACCTCTCTTATTAGAAGATAATATAAAGAAATAAGCAATCAGAGAATAAATCGTTCAACTTTTTTACCTCAGTCTCACATGAAAAGCAATGCCTTCTTTTAATCTGTATTCCATAAATTTACTTATGCATTCACAAGGTTTCCCGTGTAAAAATGGTTGCTCTTTGAACGGCTTTCTAAAAGGCGACAGGTATGCCAACCTTGCTAAGTTAAACTGTTCTCATGGAACGTTAATGCGAGTGCACTGAAGCTCGTTCACTGGGCGGAGCGACTACTTTGAAAAACCTGTTTCGCTGTTTGAATTTGTGTTTCAATGCTGTCATTGGTTACAAAAGAATTTTATATACCCGCTCTTTTAGCCCCCAGCACGCGGTTTTGGAGGGAATTTTTTATAAGTTCGACGCGGTACGTTCAAAATGCAAATTCTGAGCTAGTAATAAAGGGCCGAAGATTGTTATAAAAACCAATCTCCCGCCACGGCGCCAAATATGAATCCAATCCGATATGTATGTGCCAACACGGGCTAAGGAGCTTAGCATCGCCTACTCACTGCCTCCACCTTGAGGCTAACGACGTGAGAGCCGCCGTGAAACTCAGTGTCCGGGTGCTCGTCTGCAACTGAATAAAGTGTACCAAAAACGCGAGGTTAGTGACATTTGAAAATAGACATTTTCGCTTCAGATTTATAGAAATCTTATTAGTATCGAACTACAGATTAGATTTTATAGCATAACGAAATAGTAACCCATACACCCGGCTCTGCTCCCACCACAACTAGCAAAAAGAGAGCTCAACAAAACCTGCGCGTAATGAAGCTACATTTGCGTCCAAAGGTAAAACAAGGTGCCATCTCAACATTCACTCAATGGATCAGGGAAACAGGACTAAAACCTCATCGAGATGGGGTGATTGACTCCATCGCTAAAGTACATTACTCGTTACAAGTATATTATCTTTTTTAAAATTAAACAATGCAAAAGTAAACTAATGCGTTATATATCATTGTTAAAATATACTATTTTTATTTCTGATCGTTAGTGTAGTGTTTATACTTTTGACAGTCAGTATAGGCAGAATAGACGGTAATTCATTGCCAAAAGGTTTTAGTTTGTACAACTTGCGTATTGATTGAAATTGTTTACTGTCGTCTGACAATGGGTTGTAAAGTAACGTACAATGTGGATTTTTGTAGTGAGATGTTTGTTGATATTGACAGCTGATGAATGTGATTTTTATGGAGTGACAGCCAATGGGAAGAAGTGATGTGCACGACAAATGAACATGGTCCGCAGAATCTCGCAGAGAGAGGTGAACTTTCGGGCAGGAAGAGACAGTTGAAAGTCGTGCAATATGATTTGCAAGGGAGAATGCGCTGGGCTATGGTGTGAGTCGGATGTGAGAAGATATCTCAGTTTGTCTTGAGAATAATCTCATCGTTGATTTGTTGAAATATTGATTAAGAGTAGCAGAAGTGGATAAAAGTGCACGAACAATGAATTAATTTAGCGAATGAATTTTAAAGGTAGGTAATCGTGAAACGTCGACTTAAATTAAAACTTCGAACTTGGATGAAGCAAACAAGATGAGGTGGATCTTACGGAATTGGAACGGAGTATGACAGCTAATTCACCGGTCAAGAGTACAGTGTTTAACCGAAGGAAAGTTCGTAGACATTAAATAGTTAATGTAAAAAGACGAAGTGGTGTTCAATTTAAATTTAAGAAGTATTAAAATGAGTAATATTAAATATAAGAAATATTAATATAAGTAGTATAAAGTATTAAGAATCGCAGGTAGCATGACCATGAGTAAAGTGACATATCGGACGAATGGTAAACGAGTGTAAATGTCTGGGAAATATGAAATGAAAGTATTATTATATTCCATTGTTGTAGTTATTAATTGTTTCATTCGTACTGCCGACAGTGGTGTTGCAATAATTTAAGCCATCTGTAATTATAATATTTTGGAAGGATTAATGTGTTTTTCCATGTACAGACGGTTACTTATAAAAGGTTATAGTTGTGCCTGCAACATCCAAAACTTTATTAATGCCCGGAAAATTTTAATGTTAAAATGATTCCAACAATTTTCTGACAGTTTGAAATAAATACCAGGAGAGACATTTGTGATGTGAAATCGACGTAAATACTTCTGCACGTTTGTGATAGAATATTGCAAATATCACGTGAAATAATCGACTGTCGACAAAATCGGCATGACGGTATATATAATTACGTAACTTGTAAATATTAATATAATATTAAAATAAAATCTAATTTAAAAATTGCATTTAAATTGCTGTTTTAACTAAATACACATTTTACAATAAATGAAAGAGATCATGTGTTGAAGTTTACTCATTTACTTCAACGGTCGCAGAAATCATTACCTTGGCTCTAACAATGTTGTGTGTTTACGTATTCTCTCGGCATACATTTCATTCGCGCTGTATCTCCTGTAAGTAGACTCAGGTTTGCACGAACACTTGCTCAGGTTACATGCAGCAGAGTGCTCAGAGGGGGGGGAGAAGACGTGGGCAAACAAGGCGAAGAGGAGTTTGCGCTCTGCCTAGAGACAGGGTTATGGAAGAGTAAGCACAGCGAGTAGACCGCGGTCGTACGGTATCTGATTCACTCTGGAAAGCTTTAGGAGGGAACCAAATTCTATTTGTTGAAGGGACACGGACAATCTCAACGCGGGTTTTGGCCCGAATGTACTGTTTTGCATGTTCACATTACTGCTGATGCTGGCGGGAGATCTGCTGTTTGTTTTTAGCAGGTCACTGCCTTCTACATCCTTGCATTCCAAGCGTTGCGTGAGCAGGAAGCAGTGACACACAGTAACCTACGAAAGGGACAAATACTGTGGGAATAAGTTTTCAGCGAAAATTATGGGCGTGTGTTTGGAATTTAGAGAAAATTGCAGATCAATCAATCAATAATAATAATAATAATAATAATAATAATAATAATAATAATAATAATGTGATTCTGAGCACGTGTTTTTAGTCAGAAGATTTATAGGTTCCTAAAAATGTATGTGTTGAAAAACTATTTACTTTTAATTTGTAAATTAATTTAGGTGTTAAAATTTATATTTGTAGAATTGTTTACTTCCTAATTAGTTCTGAAAATAAACGTTTGTTAAAATTATTGTACTACGGAAATCATGCTTTGATAGAAATATCTATGACTCCTAAAACATGTACCAGAAAGCTGTAAAAAATAAACAATAATAATAATACATCTGTTACTCTCTCAAAGTTTCAAAAGAACGTGTACAGACAAAATCTAAAAACCATGTAGTCAGTTGAGCTATGAAAAATGTTATACAAACCAAAATACACATATTTATTGTACGATTGAAGTAAACAAACCGGGTATTTTCCGAGGTTTGAATTTTATTGATTCAACAGCGTAAGAAAAGCCTCAATCGTTCTGAAAAATAGAATTGTTTTGTCGTCGGTAAGCTTCAAGTAAATAACTGCGAGAGTGGGTATTTACAGTATTTAGAACCAGATCTATCGAAATTAATTACGTAGCTGTTTGTAGGAGCAAATTATTTTTTTTCACTGAAGCAAAAGTGTATTATTATTATTATTATTATTAGCCAGCTCATTTCATTTCATTTTATTTTGTATATTTTATGTTAATTATTATATTGTATTCATTTCAAGTAATTAATTTTTAACTGCTAAGGGAAGTACTAATAACAATACAGAAAATGAATCTAGTTACTGGCTTGTTCTGTATACTTGGGGACCAGTAACAGTATGAAATAAGTTGTAAACTCATTCCTCTCTGACAAGTGCAAAAAGCACTTAGAGAGGGAAGATAGTGTACTAATAAGAAAACATCCTGTACTTGGATTGAGTCGTATCGTGTACTTCGATTGTAAGTTAATAAGTTCAATTTCAATTTAATTTCCATTGTATGATTTGATTATTACATTCTAGTTTGAGCTTCTCATGTTTGTAATAGTGGTATTTTCCATGTTTGAAACAGAGGTCTTTATGGTGATGGCGCGTACAATGTACACTGCAAAAAGTATTTTCTGAAATAAACAATTATTATTATTATTATTATTATTATTATTATTATTATTATTATTATTAATATTATTAATATTAATAATAATAATAATAATAATAAATAATAAAAATAATATTATTATTATTATTATTATTATTAATATTAATAATAATAATAATAATAATAATAATAATAATAAAGTTCGTCTCTATATTCATAAGTAAACTGGTTTGATAAAGAAGAGGAGGTAGAAATTCCTGAGCTGAAAATATACACTACGGAGGAGAGAAGTTGAAGTGCTTGGGGTGTTAACGAAACGTAGGTAGGTCATACAATTGGTCTGGAGAAAAAACAACAACAATGGGTAAGTTTGGTAATTTTAGGATTTTTAGTTGGTCTCACTGGGATGAGCCTAGATCATCAGGAGGATCAGCATTGTCATGTTCACAACCTCAGAATTAAGATGCACGATGACGAGTGTATTTCAAAATTCCACATTGATTGAACAACATTCTGCGATTCGTTTTGAACTTACTGAAGGTGAAAATCCAGCTAATATATACTCTAGTATGACGTAAGTGTATGGTAAAAGTTGTAAGAATTGCTAGAATTTTTACAGGTGGTTAGAACAGTTCAAATGTTGTCGAGGCTCAGTGACTGACAAACATCGTTCTGGCTTCATCAGCAGGAACAGTCTTGTTGACTGTGTTTGGGGACGCTGTAGGTGCGTGTTTTGTGATTATCACGAAGAACAGCGAATAAGAAACAGCCAATACTACTTAGATATGCTTTTGAGCAAGGTAAAGCCAGTCATGAGAGAGAAACATCGTGGATCTCAGGGGAGATTCAGCAAAGCAACGCACCTCCTCACACTGCACAACAAAGCTGTGGAACCAACAAAATGGTTTGGGAGGTACTGTTTCATCTTTCTTACAGACCCGATTACGCACCATGTGATTTGCATTCGTTTGGTCCACTGAAGAAGGCATTACATGGGAACAAGTTCCAGGATAATAAGGTTGTCAAAAAGTTGTGGGAAATTGGTTGAAACACCTAGATCAAAATTCTTTGCAGCGGTTATAAAAATAGCTGGTAACCTGTTGGAACAAGTGCATTAATGTTGGTGGGGAATATATCAGAAAGCAGGAAAAGTCTTGATTTGTAAAAATAAACATTTATCTCTCTAGACCAATGTCTCGTTAATTATTGAATGCCCCTCGTATTATGAAACAGTGATATAGATGTGGAGAAGTATGATCAGAACTTCATTCAAGTTAAGGTGCAGTGTGCTTGATCACTGATATTGACAATTTTGTTCATAAAATCAGTTGTAACATTAATTAATCACTGATTAACTTATGATTTTGCAGTGATTTTTAATCAGTGCTTGATCACTGATATTGACAATTTTGTTCATAAAATCAGTTGTAACATTAATTAATCACTGATTAACTTATGATTTCAATATATTTCAATAATTTGAGTTTAAAATACAATTCCCTAGGAAAAATTATGATTTCAATCGACAACAATTCAAGCGTTAAATAATTTGTCTCCCAGGGACCCGTTAATACGATATTACATAAATATAATACATCGTATATATACCATACATATATATGTGCTGATACGTTTGTATCTTTTAACTCTGTTTTAGAGCTGCATTAAATTTAATTTCCAAGAATTACAAATGCAGTGTCGTGGGTCCATAAAAAGCTTGAGCATAAAAATGAACTGCGCGAATAGTTTTAAAAGACCTCGCTCTCGAGAAGAGAAACGCAAATCCTAAAAAAAAGACGCCGATCGGGTTTTTCACAGCTCTCCCATTACATCGGTCTGCACTTCGCAGCGTACGAGAAAGTAAATCCCACGTGGGTCTTGTATCCGATACGAGCTTCTCGTTCGGCGGTGCGCCGCCAGGGGCGCGGCTGCGGCGGCGTCACAAATCGCTCGGCTATTCGGCAGATGGCGCCGTGTGTGGGCGCCGATGCGCGCGCTCTCTCGCGGCCCACAATCCAAATCTCCGAGGCCATTTGCGTTCGTCGTAATGGGCTCCCAACCGTGCGCGGTAACTACGCACTAAGCATTAGCACGATACGCGTCGGCTGGCTCGCCCGCTGGTGAGCGAACGGCGGGTTGAGACTAGAGATGGAAACGACGCACGGGAGTCGCATAGAGCGTAAAAATATCACTGATGTCTATAAAGAGTGTTCTGGATTGATTGATTGTTTGTGATTCCAGACGCGTCAAGTACGTCCCGTAAGTGTAGGGCGTGTTTTTTCATCGGGAGGTGGCGGTGAGCTTTTCCCCGCTGGATGGCGAGATCCGGCGCCGACCTACCGTCGACTAGCGGGGTTTTCCCCTCAACCAGGTATTTCCCCTCCCACCAGCGGGGCACCGCCCCAGCCGGGACAAGCTCTAAGCTCCCGACCAGTCTCCCGGCATGTGTGGTAGTGTAGTACATGTTGGTGTGTGTGTGTGTGTGTGTGTGTAAGGGGAGAGGATAGGACAATGAAGAGGAAGGAAAGATCGCGCGAGGTCCGTGGCCCGTTTGTTCAGGTACTGCTCCGGCATTCGCCTGGTGTTCATCGGAGAAACCACGGAAAACTACCGATCATAGCAGCCGTAATTCTCCTGCAGACAGCGACTGAATTCGACCTAGATGAAAAGCTAGTGTCGAAAATCCTCCCACCATAGGGACTTGAACCTAAGATCTCCCGGTCAGTGGGACTGCATTGACATCAGTTGATGCACTGAGCCATCTCTCCCGGTGAGTGAGTGTTCTGGAACATTCTTTGGACAACTGAAACTCAGTTGCGACATAATTAATTGATTTTGTTTCGCGCGCGTAAATTGCTAAGATCATTAGTCCTGTAAAGGTAGTACAGTTTTATCAAGGAAGATAGCGGAGTTCTTCCTCCACTGAATGTTGAGATAAGTCGCCGACAAACACATAGGTTTGAGGGATTTCCCCAACCAGGTATCTCCAGATTGAAGCTCTCGACTGCTCTACCGACATGTGTGGTGGTGCAGTGCATGTAAGTGCAAATTTGTGAATGTAAAGTATGAAGATAGGACAAGGAAGAGGAAGGAAAGATCGCGCGTGATGCGTGGCCGGTTTATTAGGGTTTTGCTCCGACATTCGCCTGGTTTTGAACAGGGAAGCCACGGAAAATCACCGATCAGAGTAGCCGTCCGCTAGAATTCTCCTCCAGACGGCGGCTGAATTCAACCTATCAGGGCCCAAAATCTTGCCACCGTGACTCGAACCGAAGATCTCCTTGTCGGAGTCTCCGCAGTGACATCAATTGATGCCCTGAGCCACCTCAGCTGATGTGTTTCACTATATTGAACGTTCTGCTTGATATACTGCTCTTGCGAAATTACGAAAGTACTTCCACCAGCGAAGCATAAAGGCGCGTATTCAGGTTGGTGTAACGAAAGAAAAAACTTCCTAAGAGAATTAGTAGTTTATGCAATTGGTTTATTTATTTAAACTTTATTGTATTAGTACATATTTTGAAAACGAATGACGTTAGGAATGAGTTTTCAAATTTGTGCGAATGCGATAAACCAACATTATAAACGAGTTGCATACGCTATTTAGTACATTTATAAGAGCATCTAACTTAATTTTGTGAAACAACTTTCTTGTGACGTCTCGCGTAAGAAAACTGTTGTCGCCTGTTTCGTTTACCTTTACCTCCCCAAGGTTCTCTCGCTGCGATTGGCTGAACGTATGATGACGCAATCCTTCGTGACGTAAAATCTTATGTCGTCATTTGTGTCGGAAAATGACCGATCATCAACGATTTCCTGCAACAAAAAAGGTCGCTGGTATACACAAAAGTATTTATTATCACGAGCGTGACAACTGCTATGCACATTTACCCCATAAGTGTAGTGCACGTTGTAACCGTGAGGTGGTGGTGTTTCTTCCCTGCTGAAACGTGAAATCCAGGGTCAATCTATATTCGGTTTGCATCCCCTCAGGAATTTCGCATAGCGGGGCAGTGCCCCGGTCTGGACAAGCTCTAATCTCTTAACGGGTGCCCCGGCATATGTGCTGGTGTTGAAACCTTCCTCGTGCCAAACGATGACCCTAGGAAAACGGTGTGTTTAGTTCGGTGGCTGCGCGACACTCATAGTTTCATAATTCCGTCTGCTTTACCGTGCTAATGGAGTTAAAAGTGTTCACGTTGTACCTTATTAATTTATTATAGGGTGGCTACAAAATTTTAGCATGTGAGCATTGGATATTATATAAATCAGTGCTTCATTTTCTTTTGACTTCTCGTAATGTCGGTATAAACTTTCTTGGATTATTCGAAACGACAGTGATTTTCAAATTGAGTTTTTAGAAATGGCGTCATTACAGATAACACAAGTTCTACCTCGCGAGAATGAAAGCATTTATCAGATGTCTGTGCATTAGAGATTTGGCTGTGGTTTTCGAAAAAGCTCTAAAGTGTGCTATTATAGAAAGTGGCGATATTAAATTATTGTTCAAAGTTTTGAAGCAAATTTTTGCGGGGAAATTTAAAACATGAATATACTTGGTTATAAAAATGTTGAAGTAAGAACAACTAAACGGATTTTATAAAATGTATTATGTTTTGTAATTTTGGCACTCTCCAGGTAATTTTTTTCTTCTAAGTGAGGAGGTTAACGGAGACAATACATGTTGTTAATAAAATGTAATTAATAAAATCACACGGCTAGTCTCTATTATAATTCAGTTTTTTACATCATAAATAACAAATAATTTGACACTTATTCTTTATCTATTTAGATATCGGTTAAGTAAATACAGGCTTTCAAGACATTACTTACATTTACTACTAACCATAATTAGATAATTACATATTTGCTTGTTTTTAAATTAATCATTGTAAACTCATTCGGGACACAAAAACAACAACAAATAGTTAATAAATAAGTTCACGACGCTCCATTTTAATCAATTCAGCCTGTAGGTTATGTTCCAAAACCTTCGTAATGGTTGCTTATCTAGAGCGTACCCTCGCTTATCCAACAATACAGGGTGATAATTGAGAAAAATCGTTCCTGCCTTACTGTATAATGTAATAAATACATTACAATCTTGCTAATCCTACTATTTCGTGCACACAAGGGTGCCGGATTAGCAAAAGAGGACTGCTAATCCTGCAGAAATATCTGGTTTATTTAGAGGGCTTGAGATAAGTTTAAACACATTTAGACTACACAGTACCTTATTAAATCCAAAAATACTGTACATTCGTTTACGTAGAAAATGTTTTGCTCTTCCAACATCGTACTCACCAGCAATGGTTTTCGGCGAAGAATCGCGGTTCAAATTAAATCAAATTTCGAGTTTTTGCTAGAAGTCTAGCGTAAAGTATTTCCTTTTAGAAGCCATAGTAGCGAATTCTTCTGTAAGAAAGTCACAATTTCAAATATGTATAGCATCGCTTAACGTTTTAACTAACAACATATTGTTGCACAACATAATTCATTGTTTGGAGCGTCGTTTCTGCTTTCGCCCAGAGGCCGAATGCAGGCCAAATTAGCGAAATTTTAGTGTATATTCCTGAGAAACAGTTTGCTACTAATCGCCAGTTGTTTTCTCTTGCATCGTAACGTTTATGGGTTTGATGAATCGCGTCGGTAGACATACCGTAGAGCAAGAAAATGGATTTTGTTTAGGCACACATGTCGATCAATGCAAATGTGTGCCTTGATGGCATGTGATTGATGTGTGAATAAGGACACACCTTAATCGAATACTTTAATCGATAGAGACAATGCCCTATCAATGATTCCCACGATTCTCCAGTCATCTACGTGCGCTGGGTCCTGCCAATATTTTCTGAGACCTATTCTGCAACTGCAGGTTCGTCTTATCAGGTATTGTGAAGAGAACGTTATTTTCTCCCTTTGATATTAATTTGGCAAGAAAATAAGAAAAATTCTGAAGAATACGTGCTTATTGCTTCAGATTCGTATAATTCCTTCTGAATAGCAGGTTTCTCTTGCCGATAACGGGGTCGCCTTCCTTGGTAATGCCGGCAACCTGCCAACCAGTGGCGTTCAGCGGGTTGCATCTCACAGACACCAACAACTTCCTCACACTTGTAACACAGAGCAGTAACGAGTTGTGACAATAATGAGTTATATTCAACTTGGTCCAATATATTCTTGAAACAGACTTATTTGTAATAAACAGAAACTTTAATATAAAATATAGCAACAAGTTTCAAGGTTTTATTTTACCTCATCATCAGGCTTTAAGTCATTTAAAATCATAAAACTTGACAATGCCAAGACAAAATAATTTATTACATAAAATCAGATAAATTGATTTGATAATAAATTGATTTTATGTAATAAATTATTTTGTCTTGGCATTGTCAAGTTTTATGATTTTAAATGACTTAAAGCCTGATGATGAGGTAAAATAAAACCTTGAAACTTGTTGCTATATTTTATATTAAAGTTTCTGTTTATTACAAATAAGTCTGTTTCAAGAATATATTGGACCAAGTTGAATATAATTATATGATTTAATACATACAGACTTAATATAGAATAATAACAATAATGAGTATATAATAATTGTATTACCGTGTGATTCTTTGATAAATATATTGATAATTAGCACTGACCAAACTTACGTAAAAGTAACAGTCCGTCAATATGGAACGTAATCGTAGATAGGTATTTTGCCTGGCAATGGCTGCACGAGTAGTTTAGAAAAGAAAATTGAAGCAGAATATTTAGAGTATCAAATTGAAATAGAAAATTAATTCGATTATTCTTCTTCTTTATTTATACCTACGAAGGTATCTCCAGAATTTTCGAAATCATCGCCATTATCACAAAAGCCTCATCACAACAATGTCAGTTTTCTTCTTTCTGCTTAAGAAAACGCGAAAATGACATAGCAATTCGAATATATAAAAACTAATTACTCTTTTGAAAATATTTTATAATCCTGTTTGAAATATTAATCTATTACTTTTAAAACGTATTTTAACCGTACCAGAAGTATTTTTCTCTGCACTGGCCCAAGCCGTGAAAGGGTGCCAATTTTGTGAGCTATATCCCAATCAGTTAAACGTTGAAAATATGCGTAGTATAGTAACTTGAAATATAGTGTTGACAGTAAATACCTCTTTAGTTATGTTGACATAATTATAAGTGAAACGCAGAAACTAGTTAACAAGAATGAATCTAAAAAGAAGTGCTTGACAAGAAAAGTAATAAATTATAACATTAATTATATACACAATACTAAAATAATAAAACATTGAATCTAATAATAATCATATTACAAAAAGGACAATAATTAACTGAAGCAACAATCAAAAGCCCTCTTTTAGGCTAACGTACTCTTTACGAGTCAATGAAAGAGCACTCAAATAAAACCAGCCTTTTGGAAAAAAAGGAAAAAACATTGACGAGGCTATGGCAAAGTGATGTCAAATAACCACTCACAGTGCTCCAACAAACCACAAAGTCTTTCACTGAAGGTGCAGAGTCAAAGCACAGATGGATTACTACGTGAGTGAGTACATGTTTGCTCGTTTCAATGCGAAATAGGGACTCCATTTGTAAAGAGGAGCGTCACATACTTCTTTTTTGCTCTTGCTTTTTTCTAAGGTAGAAAATTTAATCTGAACAAAATGAGAATAGTGAAGAGAAACCAAACCTAGTAAAACAGACTGATAGAACCATTATAAAATATTTTCTGTAAAAATGAGCTCAAAATTGCTCATTTTCAGAAATGCTCGAACGACTTCTTCTGAAAAAAACGGCTCCAAATGTTTCTCCACAATTTTTGGTATGGATAGTGTAAATAAACTGAGAAACCTGACAAAACCGCCGTTTTGATGTTTGCTTGCGATTTTTTCAAAAACTACGCAAATGTATTTTGAATGTTTGATTAAAGTGTTTGATGCGTAGGCTGCTTTGCATGGTTTGTTGTCTTCTATTAATTTTCATGTTTGGTAGAGAATTTTCTAATACATTTATTTAATTAAATAATAATGCACAAGAGATAGAAAAAGAGAGAAAAAGAACTAGGGAGATAAAGAGAAAGAATAAAATAGAGATAGAGAAAGTGACATGTAGAAAATTAATGTAAAAGAGAAAGGAAAAAATAAATAAAATAATGAATGAAAATGAATAATAAAAAACAATGAAAAAGTAAAAGATAGAAAAAAGGAAGACTCTAATAGGAAAGGAGAGAAATATAGAGGAACCGAAGGGAAGAGTACATAGAGAAAGAACAGAAGAGAGGGAGAGAAATATAGAGAAAAGGAGAAAGGCTCTAGCAACAACCAGAGCGCATGATTCTCTTTGGCTATCTCTGTTATCATCTCTTTGAGGAAATGTATGAAAACGTCGTATCTAGCGATCACTAGTGCAACTTCAATTTCCCTCTACAGTGTACCCTGGCTCAATATCTCCCATGATAGGGAAAGGTCCGCCACATAGTACCTCTTTACTCTTTGATACACTACGCCACTATATAACAAGCTTCGGCTTCTAGTGGAGGATATTGCGTTGGTAGCCACGAATTCTATTCCTTTCAGCAAAATCATGAAAGAAACACGACTAGAAAACACATTCAAGTTTGTTCTGACACCAGAAAGAGAGCGTTCTTCAATATATAAACGGGTATACCAGGTAATCCGGATGCAATATCACGAACACATTTCAATATACCTTTTTTATATAAAAGCTGAACCAAAGAGTAATTAAAAACTCAACATTTGTTCTGCTTTTCAAACCCTTAACTTCTATATTTTTTCAATCCCTATTATTTCCATACTCTACTGGAAGTTTTCTTGTTGCAATATATAAGTAAGAAAAACACACGAGAAGACAATATTGTGATAGGTTATCACAAAAAATAAACAACTACTGATAATAGAAAATGAATATCGAGTGCAAACGTAGACGGTTGCAACAATGGTTGGGTAAAAGAATACAATGCGCGAGTTCTAATTAAAAGACTATTAGAAGGAAATGCCAATACAAGTGATGTCGGGAGACGGAAGAAAGAAAAAGGTTAACGATACACGTTAGGAAAGGACACGTGAGTAACTCAGTGGATTAAAGAAAATAATGTATGAAAAAATACAATAAGGATCCAAGGAATAAACAATTCCATCGTGAAAGAACAAAGGGTCATTCACGATAGAAGCGTGTGAGAGACACGAGATGACCTGCGCACTGTAAGGATGCATTTTGGGGATTTTTGGCGCAGAAAGACAATAACTGAATAGCGCGTGAGATGAACAATTGTGGACAAAAGGTTTTCTGGCGTGATATATCGTGGAACGGAAGAATGATACTCCGATGTTAATTTGAATTCGGATTGGTTTTTGTTGTGCTTCGCAGTAATGTCGAACGCGGGCGACTGTGGCAAAAGGTTGTAACGTTAGTTTCAATTCCTGCAAAAATTGAAAAGTAGTAGATAAAATCCGGGCAGTAACTTACCAATGAATTGCGTGTCTGGAACACACACACACACACACACACACACACACACACACACACACCATATGTATGGAAATGGGATGCGCAGTACCATCGGTCAACAATGCAGAGACTTCATACAGGGAAATAAATAAACGGGAACATTTTGTTTTATCTTCAAAATCGACTACTGTTGGAAGACAAAGTTCTGTTACCATTAAATTTTATTGATTTTAGAAATTAGTAATTAAAGGGGAAAATTGGCCAACTATGCTAAAGGGGAGGTAATAATAAATTAATGACAAAAATAGGAAGAGATTGTTTACTAATCAGGTGTGTTTGTCTTGTTTTTTATGTAATATATTATTTACAACTGAGCATTTTGTAATTAGACATGTATAGCATAATACAATAGTAATCTGATAACCAGAAGTGAGTATTGTTGTTTTTAAAACAGCTACAAGGACTTCCAAATCCTACGTAATATTTTTTTACCGAGTTTCTGTTTAGGCGGACTATCGGACCCCTAAATATGAATTTACCCTGACGGAGTGCCTTCCAGGTACTCTGGCTCAAATCATATGTATTTTTGGTAGAGTAAAATATTGTTAGAAGAGTCCACAGGAGCAGCCGATTAGATACTACACATAAAAACACACACATTCTGAGTTCTTGTATACTCGTAGATACAAATATAATATTTGCTGATTGATTCTTGGCCCGTCAAAATCTCTGCATAGAAGTTCCGTTAGTGTAGTGATTTTGTTTCTCGCAGGAGGTGGTGGTATTCCACCCTTGTAGAATGGTGGGGTTGGTTACCGATCTACACGTGGCCTTGTGGGGAATTTTCACCATTCCCTGGTAAATTCCACCAGCGTAGCAGCCCTCCCTAGTTCAGACAAGCTCTAAGCTTCTGAGTCCTCTCCCGACAATTGTGGATATGTAGTACATGTAAATGTAAGGGTGTGTAAGTAAGCGGTGAGGATACAACAAGATAGAGGAAGGAAAGATCGTGCGCGGTCCGTGTCCCGTTTCATAGGGTACTGCTGCGGCCTTCGCCTGGTGTTGATCGGAGAAACCACGGAAAACTACCAGACAGAGCGGGATGCCTACAGATTTGTCCTGACAGCGATCGAATTCGACCTATCTATGTAACTAGTATCCAAAATCCACTACCGCCGGGATTCAAACCCCAAGACCCCCAGTTCACAGCCACTGTACAGTCAGCGGTAAAGGTGGCTCTGAGATAATCTCAGCTGGTAATTGTTTTTGAGCTTACCTAACACATTCCTCAGCATCCCAGCACTTTTTTTTACACAAACCGCTTTTTACAAGGCATGTACGAGGAGAGCCAAACATAAATTGGAACAATTTTTTTTTCATTTAACGAAAAAAATGTGTTTTGGATTCGTCAATTTTCTGTTTCCGCGAAGCGATTTTTATCCGATTGCCCCAACCTGCGGGCTAAAGGAGCACCTGGTTCAGCTGTGATGTCCGCTAGCCTCGTCCCGCCCCGCCGCCGCCCCCGCGCCCGCCGCCGACCCCGCCGCCGGCCCGCCCGACCGCCGTCGCCCCACCGCCGCTCTGCCGCCCCCGCCCCCCCGCCGCCGCCCCCGCCGCCGCCTCCCCCGCCCCCGCCGCCGCCCCGCAGCCGCGCGCCATCCCGCTGCCACTGCCAATCTCCCGCCGCCAACTCCCACGCCCCACTTCTTCACCACCACCTCCCCGCCGCCATCTCCCCACCACCACCTTCCCGCCGTCAACTTCCCGCCACCAATTCCCCGCCACCACTTCCCTGCCGCCAACACCCCGTCGCCAATGCCCCGCAACCAATTCCACGTCACCACCTCCTCACCACTACCTGTTGTCGCCAAGTGCCCGCCACCACTTCCTCGCCGCCAACTCCCCGCCGCCAACTCCCCGCCGCCAACTCCCCGCCGCCCACTCCCCGCCGCCCACTCCCCGCCGCCAACTTCCCGCCGCCAACTTCCCGCCGCCAACTCCCCGCCGCCAACTCCCCGCCGCCCACTCCCCGCCGCCCACTCCCCGCCGCCAACTTCCCGCCGCCAACTCCCCGCCGCCAACTCCCCGCCGCCAACTCCCCGCCGCCAACTTCCCTCCCCCAACTCCCCCTCGCAAACTCCCCACCGCCAACTCCCCGCCGCTAACTCCCCGCCGCCAATTCTTCGCCACCACCACCCCACCAATTCACCACTCCACCACCAATTCACCTCCAACCCGCGGCCCTCCACTGCCCACTCTGCAGGTCCCACCGCTCCTCCTGCCCCTCCCCCTCCCCACCGGTCCAACTCCACCGCCTCCTCCCCGCCGCCCCCGCCTCCTGAAGTCCCGCTCCTCCCGCTCCACCGGCCCCGCCCTACCCGCCTACCCCCACCCCTCCCCCGCCGCCCTCCAACACCGCTTGCTAATAAACGCGGTTTTAATTCGGCGGCGGCGCGGTGATTAACGAGGGCCGGGCAATCGAGTTACAGCCTCGGCGACGGCGGGGGCGGGCGGGGCGGGGCGGGTCGGGCGCAGGGAGCGGTCGCTCGAACGAAAAATTCCCAGGAGTTTCGATACGTTTTTATCGCACTTCGGTGATTGAAAACTTTAATGACGAAAGTGGAAATATCATTAAAACTACTAGTATAAAAGCTGTTCACAGTCGACACCGTGGCAGAGATTGCTAAAGCATGGTGCCGTAGTGATCTCAGACCGAGGGGTTGCGGGTTCGAGTCTGGCTTCGGGCATGGTTGTATGTGTTTGTCATTTCGCCCCTATCATCACCATATCGTTTTATCCTCATACCATAACGTTAAATACAATAGTGGTCGCTAACAACCTAGATGTTGATGCGATCTTAAATAAAAAAAATATTTCACGTGATAGCAACAAGCTTTTAATGGCAGGTGTTCAAATTTCTCTATATATTTTATTCATGGCAACTGTAACCGTATGTTAACGTGAACAAATAATAAATATAAATATAGTTAAGTTAATCAGATATAGACATAATTTCACATAATTTGTGACACAGCAATCACATTAATTAGTTCTCACATTTATCACACGCAACTCGTGAAAAATAGTTTACAATTTACTTGATATGATATATGTCATATAAAAAATTTATGACATTACAATCAAATTATGAAGTGTCATATTCCATTAGACACTTCGCTGTCCAGGAGACGCATAGTCCAGGGTTCATGGCACAGTTGCTAACATTACGGACGTCCTACTGCAACCTTTCTCATGGTGAAATGTGGAAAGTAGGAGTAAAGTCGAGGAATGTCGTCGAAACTTTGACAACTATGACTACTACGCGGCGTCTCCAGTACAGGTAAGAAGAGTCAATTAATCGCCAACTGCTGACGTGCCTTCGAACTTCTGTTACCGGTGACGTGCGGTCACTGTGACCAGGAAAGTTTTACACTCATTATATTCGTTATTTCATTTCACATCGAATTAACAATTTGTTTCCACGTTAACCGAGGCATTATTAAGGGAAAAATCGAAGATTTTGTAGTTAATAAAATAAACAGAAAATGATATAATTTTTAATTACTTACTGAGTGAATTTCAAGGCATATATTGTTCCATATTTTTTTCTTCACAGTTGACTAATGAAATACGCAAAGAAGGGATTTGAAATGATATTGACTACATAAAAACTTTATTTTAATAAGAATATACACTGTTAAATGAAAATTATTTACTAAGTATAAACGTACATTACCAAATATAAACTTCTACTACTGGTGAGGTGCGGACATCGAGACCGATCCGTTACTTCAAATGATTCTCAGAAGCAAACGGCTGTAACTAGAAATGCGAGCCCACGCCCGAACATTGTCTAGAAAGAGATAAGAAGGTACTGTAAAACTCGTAAGAAAGAGACAATTGAGGTACGCAGCGTCGGTTACTATGGACGCAAATGTGTTTAGGAGAGACAAGCTCACGTTCGTAAGAAACGGGTGCTTGAATGTAGGTGTTGATACTGTAAGTGATATTCTGTTTTAAATACCCAAATAGAACCGTCTACAAGACATTAGACGATTGGCGAAACCTTGGGGAAGTTATTAAAAACTTTAATCGGTGACTCTAGAATACGGAACAAGATATCCGCGGAAGCAGGTAATAGATTGCGGATTGCTTGTGGTAACCCGAATTCACGAACAATGTTTTTTTTTGGTTGGAACTTAAAGCGTTTTATTTTCAATTACCTCAAGAGAGAGGCGAACGGACAGCGATGTTGGGTAAGTGAAAAACAGCGGTAGCTGAATTTATTGGAGACATCAAGGATCGCAGGCATCTGTTTTCGGGACATAAGTTCATTAGATATGTAACAGTTTGTTGCTTGAGAATATAAATTCTATTTAACGGAAATTTGTAATATAAAAAAACTCATTCTATTGTTTACGAAAAATCATTTTTCTGCATTTTATGAGGTTTAACTACTAAGTTTTACTTTATAACCTAACTAATGAATGCAGTTCAAATCTAACTTATTCCTATTAAATATGTGGAGAAACGTATCTTATTAGAACTATAAAAATGCATGAGAACGCCAGATGATTCTTTTCTCTCTTGTAAAACTGACGCAAATAGAATGAGCTATTTTTGATAGAAAACGCATTTAATGGTCTATGCGTATTCAGGTATTAATATCGTGCTGTTTAAATATTATTTTCTTTTAAAATCACAATGCAGGAAAATAGTAAAATTCAATAATCAAATTCAATAATTCAAATTATCAAACTTTTATTACATAATATGCTACGTTCAGCACCAGTATTATCCAATTTAAATTTGAGGATATTGCGATCTAAAGATAGCCCATTTAACAAATCACATTAATTTTTATTTACTAATTATTTGAGGTTTGATCATAGTCGTAAGTTTTACAAAACTGACATTAAATCATCCGATGCAAAAGTAAGACTCCATCTTTTCTTTAATACTTATGATTAAAATAACAGTTTGTGAATTGTGTAATTGTGCTTTTAGTTACATTGTGCAATGTCTTTACAATCATTACCCGATTGATGTATTTGCATTTGATCATAGTAGCATGGACCTTTGACAGCTCTTGTAATATACGTTTTAGATAATTTTATCACGGAATTATAGTAGTGAAGAGCATTTTGGATGAATGAAATACAGGAGAAATAAATATCATGAATATAAAATAAAAATGCTGTGAATCAACAATTCTAAAAGACACGCGATTGAACGCAATACGGAAATATTGGCTGTTATTAATGTATATTTAATAAAATTCATGAACACAGGATATTACCACAATACTTAAAACAAACAGCGGAAGCAGAGAAACAAAATTGGAATCTATTTGGTTTGCAAATTTTAATATGGACAAATATATTTTCATTCATTCATTTGCGTCCTAAAACGCTAGTGTGCATCAGAATTTTTGAATGGGATGATAAAATTCAAATAAAAACAGGGTATTTCACGTATTTTTCAACAACGATAAACCCACTACTAGTTAATGTCATACAAAATAAATTCAATTAACTATCATAAGAAATTAAGACTTTTATGCGCTAACTTAGTCAGACACATGACGAAGACAAACATCAGGAGGACATTTTCATTTGCACAATGAAAAAAATTATAAAAGTAATTCATAGAATGTCAACCATAATGAAAATATATTTTACAATGTATTGTATTCTGTTCAGGCATAATTCATTTTGTAACGCTTGTACAGATAAGAAAATATGAAAGCAAGATTATCAGGAAGAAGTTTCATATGCTTTGATACTTACAATAAGTTTTAATATCGGTAGAACCAGGAGAAGATGGATCGATCAATGAGTCGGAACGGACCAACCGGTATAATGCTTGATCATCTTGTGATGATTAATGATGATTGTTAATGTTATAAACAAATTAAATTATTAAAGTTATAATCGGGAACCTCATTTCCCATATACTCGAGAACAGCAATTTTGCTACTGCAGGCCACTTCTTCGATCATACTATTAACAAATTAAATTATTAATGTTAGATCTCAATTTCTGAGACAGTTATCTTTCTTAGTCTTTAATTTTCAAAATTGTCAAAACATTTCAAACATTTTATAACACACATAGCACTATTGTCAATTGCAAATCGTCATCATGTGTTCGCAGTACGTTTCGACGACTCGCTTTACCGCCATCTTCAGGTACAACATCATTTTTCATTATTACATTATAGTTTGTTCATCATTCTCATGTCGAGAATCGTAAACATTCTACAATTAGAAACAAAACGAAAATATAAAAGTAGTTCCTAATGGCTTCGCGTAGCAATACATCCGGTGATTACTCGAACAACCGCTTCACTGCAGAAAAAATAATAACAGCTCTGTTTGGATCAGCTTTAGTGCGGAAAATGAATTCAACTTAAATGTAATTTCATTGGAGGAAAAATGAGAGACTAGAATAAAGCTAATTTCATCAGATTAATAAACGTCCATTACAGGGATTGTCTACTGCAAATTTTAAGGTCCCAGGAGGACACTAAAATACTGTACTAAACACATTGATCCACAAAATACAAATTTTAGCATAAACAGTAAGCAGATGAATGCATATAATTTCCCCCAATCTGTTTTAAGTGAGAGACCAGCCAAACCACTCCAATAAACATACTCTAATTTATGTAATTTCCTTTCATCAAATAAACGTGACTACGTGTAGTACTGACAACATTGTAGTGCTCCCCCACCAACAATAAAATATAACTGTTATTGCTTTGATAATACTAACCAATGCGGCAGAAAATAATTAATTTATTACAAATTGAAAAATAATGGACAAAAATGTGAAGTGAAGTGAATTGAAATTGAAGTGAATATGTGACATCTAATATGTGACTGTAAGAATTGAATTAAAAAAGGCCAGAATCGTCTCTGCATCTGTGGTAGAAATGCTTGGATATCCCATTGGTTTATGTTTGCGTTCTTGTGACAGAGCCTCTGCCTACTGTGACATCTTAGTGTGATATGAAATAAGACTTCTCAAAACAGCTGTCGAAGACCGAAGAATGCAACAATTATCCATTTGAAGAGACTTGTGCTCTTCTAAGAAGAGATTTAAAGGCAGAGCGGTTTGATTTCACGAATATAACATACACAATTTCTGTAATATTGTGGGTCAGTAATCTGTGGCTGTATAGCTATCTTTCAATTTCTGCGTGCATCGGAAATTTGTAACAGAGATGACAATGTAATAATATTAATGGTAAGAGAAGTAGGAGTTATTTCTACTATTACAAAATTATAAAAATAAATATAGCGGATTAAAAGTCACTTGACAGGTAAATAATTTTGACGCAAAATATAAAAAAATGTCTGACTCCAATAACATTTGCCTTGTAAGAATTAGCAACATGAAAGAAAAAATTATGAGTGAGGTTTTTCTCTTCGTAATGAACGGTTATTTTCGTCTCATATTCCGAAACAATATAGAACTTCTCCTTTTATTTTCTAGTACAAACATTCTCTTTCAGACATTTGTTTCCGTCAGCCTGCATATGGCATTTGCATGCATTGTTCATTTTAGCTAAAACTTCACAGTGAAAAACATTCCACCTCGGCGATTTCAGTTTACTATATATTTGTACCCTTTAATTAATTTTCACGTTTCTATTAAAATTAACAGAATATTGTAGGAGCCTGGATGATAAAAGAACATCTGTTGCAGTCATGCGATCCACGTAATTCTCCTTTATTTCCACAACATTTACCCTAAAAAAACGAGTTCCAATTTCGAGAATTGTATTGTATACGTTAAAACAATTAACGTAAAATGTATTGTGAACTATAACTTAGACTCAGTGTTAACTGTGTAGAAAGAAAATGAAAACGTATTAATCACTTGACGTGCCACAGTTACAAAACAACTCATTTCCAAACTTTGTTCTCGTGAAAGGAAAGACTGGCACGCAACCATTTTAGCTCCAAAACTTCTCATCGTTTGCGGTAAGAGGAGCATAAACGGCCGTTGGAATAGGGATGCACAACATCAGCGTTTGCAACACGCTTCTCTCGCGTGAACGCAAGAGCGTGAGGAGTCATTAGTATGGAGGGTATATTACACACAGTTACGTATCTTTCAACCAGCAAATGAAGTATGTAATTGCGTATATATGTATATATAAAATTTAAATAATCAAACTTGTTCAAAGAATAAGTCGACCCGACCGGGATTCGAACCCGGGCCTTCTAGTTTACACCCAGCTACCGAGTCAACCAACCCTTTGAACAGTTTTCACGAGCGCACTGTCGCTCCTTGTATGTATGTATGTATGTCACTGTCACCAAGAAACAAACGCATTGTTACGTGGTAACATGGTCACAATTTGGATTCTATCAACATCTTTTTGCAGACGTTTTGCCGTCAATAGATTTTTCAGTATCACTATATCATGTGTTAGAAGAATTTTTTCTATATTTAGCAGCAGGATTTATCCACTTTTTCGTTACAAGGGCTCGGCAATAAGAGGTATTCTGCCGAAATTTCACCTCTTTTCGGCGCACAATTAGATTACATTATCTTCTTGCCAAGTATTTCGTAAGGACGAGAAAGTAAATATAGTTCCCATGTCTTATGCCAGTGGTGTCAAGGTCTCCTTCTGATTGCAGTGGCACGCCTCGCAGCACCGTGCCATGCCACGAGTTTCTCTGCGCAACTAGCGTCGGGAAAGGGAACTATTAGTAAGCCCGCCGTTTTACAATAGGGATGGCGGTGTCTCTGGTGGCGAGGTAACGAACTGCGTGGAGGGGCGATTTCTTCATGGTACTCGCGCCACGGACTCCCGCTAGTGGCATTGTCATTGACAACACTGACTTATCCTCGAAATTTTTGTCCTTCGTACTTGACGTTTTACAATTGGGATGGCGTTGTCTCTGGTGGCGGGATAACGAACTGCGTGAAGGGGCGATTTCGTCATGGTACTCGCGCCACGGACTCCCGCTCGTGGCATCGTCCTTGACAACACTGACTTATGCCCCAATCCTCGAAATTTTTGTCCTTCGTACTTGCCGTTTTATAATAGGGATGGCGTTGTCTCTGGTGGCGAGGTAACAGATTGCATAGAGGGGCAATTTCGTCGTGGCACTCGATGCCACGGAGTCCCGCTCGTGGCATCGACCTTGACAACACTGACTTATGCCCCAATCTTCGAAATTTTTGTCCATCGTACTTCCCGAGTTTGCTCGCGGGCGACCGCAGCTGGCTGGCAACGGCCTGGGGCTGGCGCGGAGGTTGTGCACCCCTGAGGCAGGGAACGGCCGCTCGCGGATATTCGGCGCTCTCGCTGGCCTGTTTACAGAGATAAGAGGATTGTTCGGGAAGTTTCCGAGGGGCGGCGCGGGTAGCGGGTGGAGATGGAGGAGGAGCAACTCCGCGGTGGATGTTTGGTCGCGTACGAAGGAGAGACCTGCTCTCGAGCCACCGACACCTCCCCCCGTCCACGTTAGCCCTCCCCCCTCTCTCTTTCTCCCTCCTACTCCTTCCGCCTCCTCACCGCTTTTACACGTCCAGAGGTTACGTAGGAATGTTCTTGCTGTGAGCACCCTCACCACTTCCCTACCTATATACGTCACTTTCTCTCTCCCTCTCTCTCTCTCTTCTCATGTTACCGGGAGAGATGGCTCAGTGCATCAAGTGATGTCACTGCAGTCCCTCTGACCGGGAGGCCCTCGGTTCGAGTTCCGACGGCGGCAGGATTTTCGACACTAGCTTGCCAGCTAGGTCGAATTCAGTCGCTGTCTGGAGGAGAATTCTAGCGGCCGGCTGCTCTCATCGGTAGTTTTCCGTGATTTCTCCGATCAACACCAGGCGAATGCCGGAGCAGTATCCTAACAAGCGGACCACAGACCGCGCGCAATCTTTCCTTCCTCTTCCTTGTCCTATCCTCTCCTCTTACACACAGACACACACACTAACGTGCACTACACTACCACACATGCCGGGAGACCGGTCGGGAGCTTAGAGCTTGTCCCGGCTGGGGCGGTGCCCCGCTGGTGGAAGATATCTGATTTGGGAAAAAACCCCTAGTAGACTACCGTCGGCACCGGATCTCGCCATTCAGCGGGGAAAGATCACTGCCCTTTCCCAATGAAAAAACACGCATTATACTTACGGGACTAATGACCTTAGTAGTTGACGCGCCCACAATCCCGAATAATCAATCTCCTCATGATCCTTCTCATTTTCACTACTTCCCTTTAAGACGACCGGTGATCACGTAGGAATAGCTTACCTACCACGTAGGAATCACGTAGGAATTCCCTACATACCAATTAATGTGAGCTTCTCAACAGTTTCCTCCCTCGTTCTCCCTTCATCTCTGCCTTTCCCCAACCCCCTTCTCCTCCTCTTCACTCCTTCCTTTTCGCTGTTCGGCGCTCACTTAGACGGAGCGTGGCTGTACTCTCAGAGTACATTATCTCCAGGTCTCTCTCTCTTCTCTTACTCCCATTCTCCTCTCTCCTTTAGAGATCCTGCACTTAATTGGAAATAGAGGAGCTGTGAGTACCAGTACTCTACCTCTCTCCATACCTTTCTTTCCTCATTCCCATCCTCCTCCCCTCTACTTCTCTACGTCCGGTGATCATTTAAAAATAGCTTAGTTGTGTGCCCCTCAACAGACCTCTCTCTCTCTCTCTCTCTCTCTCTCTATCCCTCTCTCTCTATCCCTCTCTCTCTATCCCTCTCTCTCTATCCCCCTCTCTCTCTATCCCTCTCTCTCTATCCCTCTCTCTCTATCCCTCTCTCTCTCTATCCCTCTCTCTCTCTCTCTCTCTCTCTCTCTCCAGTCTCGTTTTCCCATCCTCTCCACTGCAAGACGTCCGGTTCTCACGTAGGAGTAGCCAAGCTGTGTGCTCATTCCGGCACATCTGTTGTTCCTTTCTTTTTTCCTCTCTCTATCTCCCTCACTTGATCTTTCTCTCTTGTTTTTTTTTCTGGAAAAATGTATTCATTATCTTATCAGATGTTGCCTACGCAGTATATTTTGAGCCAACTTGAAACAAGATGATGAAAGTTTTATTTACTACTGAACTTCGTCATTTATTGTCGTTATGTATTGCAATTTTATTTTCTGAACCTACTGTGCAAAGAATTTGATCTAAGATTTTTTAAACTCTCGCCCCCCAAATGCGTCTAACCTTGGAGGAAATAGAATGGAACATAACTGCAGAATTGAAAGAATAGATTTTAGTTGAAAGGAAGAAGAAAAAGGAGAATCATAAGGAACAAGAATAAGAGTAATTTTGTCGATTTCCTGAGAAGTAAACACACTCTTATTAAGAATATTGTAGAAGTTATCCAAGAGAAAGAACGTTTTGGACATTGAAAATTTAGTTAACAATTTGAAGTAGAGGGACTTAATTTGAATCGGCAGAGAAAAACGTCAACAAGAACCCCAATCTGAAAACATCGGAATTTTAAATACTTTATGTTTCGGATATTAATGTAGATTACATTAATTTTTAATAACTTTACTAACGCTATAACATTTCTACTCTAAAATACAGCCACTGAAACTACAGCTTATAATTTCCTATGTCGACGACGAAAACAACTATCTGAACGTTCATTGTGAAAATTATAACTCTCTTCCCTTCGAGCAGTCGAGTGTCAACAGATAATTTCATTAAAATTCCACTTCCTTCAATATTCCTCTTTAGAAATTTAATCTATGGGCAAACCCTTAACTTGTAAACGGTTTTTACATACAAGATTAGAGAGGTTTAATTCTGAATCCCCAAGAGATCTTACTCTTTAAAAAGTAACGAAATTATCTGCACTGACAACATTCACTTCATTCCACTACATTTCACTTCCGTAGAATAGGCCTTTGACTTTTGGTAGCCCTAAGACAAACAGAATTAATTTTTTTCTCATAAAGTAACGATGTTATCAGTAATTGTGTAATAGGGCCTGGATTACTTTCACATAGATGGAATTTTTTCGGCCTCCAACACATTATATTTAAAATTAAAAAACGTGGCGTACATTTTCAAAGAGATTAAACAATATTTATCCCACCCAATGTGCATTTGTCGTTTTTTTGGAGTTTCCTTTTTTAACTAGACACACAGTCTGAGAAAACTTTAACTACACGTGCATTGTAGATGAATGATGAATACAAGATATTTCTCTCGCTAATAAATAACAATCTCTTATATAAAAGTACCGCAGAGATTCTAAGTGTACTGCTTCAACATTTAGCGAGCGGTTAGAGACCATTTAATTATTGTGTAGGTTACGTGGACGCAATCATTAAACTGAAATTATATTACTTTTAATACTAGCTGATGTACTATCACAATCATCTATTAGACCGGGAAAAGAAATGGATTCTATCTGTAGTATATCCTCGATGGATACAGGTGATTAGGTCGAAAGATATCAGGTTTAATGACAGAAGTTCTGATTTTTGTAGTATACTGTCAGAAGGTCTATGAAAACACGTCTAATGAAAATTTGGTCTAATAATATTTGGTGTAATTCTCAGAAATGTTTAATAAACTTTGGTCCATCGGACACGAATGTCTAATCTATTATGCTATATCAGAAATATGTAACAAAATGTGGTTCACATTTCATTACTTCAGCATGTTATAGTCTGAAATGAAATCACAATAGGAATGATACACTTTAATTCAGGAAGTACGTAATGTACATAAAATGAAACAGGCGTGAAAATATTCAGTCTGTAGCTCAAAGAACGTAGGTGTAAGCCGATATCACCACGATATTTATAACTTTGATAATTTGCTACCATTCGAAAATTTTGAAAATTTAATTGACATTGTTAAAATACAGAATTTTAGTTTTCAGGCGTTTAAAAATGAAGAAACAGAGACTTTTCTATCACACCTTTGTGTATTAGTTAGAACTTCGGTGTTTATGTCTATTATACCTTATTTGTAGACCTCTTTTGGTATTAGATCCTCTGTTGCGTAGACCTTACGTAGCATTAGACCTGGTTCGCAATGGACGTTCTTTTCATTAGATCTAACGAGTATTAGACCTTTTGTCCGTGGACCTAATGATCAGAAAGCTCCTCGACCTGTCCTGAAGGGCTCCGGCCAACCCCACCCTTCCACTTTCCAATTACCAAGCTCTTTCCTGTTCCTACTCAGACTGCCTTGTCCCGCTTCGTCCAATATCGCCGGGCCCACCCCCTGCCTCGCCCCGCCATGTTTGCTACGAAAATCATAGCTAGGGGCAGCCGTAAACACATATTGTTGCATACTCCTGGCACACCTCCAGTAATAATGTTGACCTTCAATTACTGAAAGCGTAATTGCGCTATCGGAATGAATTCGAATGCATTTAATAGGATATTTTATGGGTTTTAGAAATGTTAAATCCAATTCCATGTTTTGAAATAGTGCGCAGTTAAATGTTGCTTTGAGGGGGTACAAAAGAAGGATGAGTTAGTTTTTACGTTATCTCGAGTAGACAGTAACTTTTTGAACGTATCGAAAATTTCATTAAGAGAGGAAAGAAAGTAGATTTGTATGAAAAAACAAACCATTGCTATTCTTCATAAAATACTATTGGCCTGACTAGGGCAGAGTCCTAACGGGGAGATACCTAGAAGGGGATACCTGGTGAGCTGAGTAATAAGTCGATGCCGAATCACTAATTCCAGCAGGATAAGAACACCGCCACCATCAGACACCTAATATGCTCTATATTTATAGGGCCAATGAATAGTTGTGAATGCAAACGAAAATAATCAATCAATCGATTGCCTGTGAGGGGAGGAAACGTCGAAACGTAGAAAATAAGCTCTGAAGACAATTCTAAGCGTATTTTCTCTAATAAACTATGTGGATATTTTGGATGGTTGAGTCTCTATTAGCACTCAAAAGCTGGTTTGAAAAAAATGGTTTTTAGGCAAAAATTTGCATTATGGAAGCATAAAAACATGTAAATTGTTTATTATTTACAAAAGAAATGAACATATTTGTTCAGAGAGAAAAATTAAACGAGAAATAAAAAAGCACCTAATTTACACAATTCGACTGCTTTTTCAATGCTGCAGTGTCAATGTGTCTGTCACGTTGTTGTGACCAATTCTCGCTCATATACTCTATGTAATCAAAAGTATCCGGCGGTGGTGTTATGGTGTGGTCGTGTTGTTCATGGAGGGGGGCTTGCTCCCCTTGTTGTTTTGCGTGGCACTATCACGGCATGGGCCTACGTTGATGTTTTAAATACCTTCTTGCTACCCACTGTTGAGAAGCAATTCGGGGATGGCTAATCTCAGAGATTCCGTGCAATCCAAAATCTCCTGATGTGCGCCAAGTCACCAAACAAGCAAACAAGCGGGGATAAACAAGAATTGGCTCTTGACGAGTTGGCAACACTGCGTCGGAGGTCACGTGTGCGGCGGTCGGTGCCAGTGTCTGTTGCATTGTTGTGACCGGTTCGAGCTTATGTGTGTATGAATGTATGTATTTGCAAATGAACAGTATCATTAAACTTGACATCGTTATACATTATAGGCGAAAACTTTGTACGTATTTTTACCTTTTTCCGTGTAATCCGAGATTTTTGTGATACGAGATACCATACGACTGTACTATACGTCACATCAAGATTACATTCCGCGTAGAGGACTTACATAACTTGAGGGCAGATGGGACATCCGTTTTTTGCTCATTCAACAAATTTGCCTTTAGAAGATATTAATTACAGACTAGATGGGGCCTACAAGAACATTCAGCACTTAGTAAATCAGTGTTTATTCGCGGAAATAGCGTTCGAAGGTTTTTGAGAGCCCATGCCATCTCAAAGTGTAATAGACCGTCCAAAAAGGCATCATTGCGTTGATTAAAGCATAAGAATAAAAAGATAACTCATGTACAAAAACAGTTACACAGACACGAAAACGGTTTAATGGGCCTAGAAAGGATCTTTTCCAACCTATCCATAACATTCGTGTGTTGGAGCGCAATGCAGTAGCTGGGTGCAAGAGTACCGCTTATGAAGAGCAAACATTCGAAAGGTGACATGTCCATTAGACAAAACATGAGTTCTGTTGATTTTCCCTACACTATTTCTAAGGAAAAACCTGAGATGTCTTACAATATATTAAGTAATACTCTATTCGTTGAGTTAAAGATGGTGTTGAAAAGTGTAAAATTCGAGCTATATTTTTTATTTTTATCGGAAAAGTGTGCAGTGGATATGTGACATTTTGAATGTTTGTTCATAAATTTTGTGAACTCCGATACAGTGGACGAGATCGCTAAAGCAGTAGTGCCGTGGTGACCTTGGACTGAAGGATCGTGGGTTCGAATCCCGCCTAGGGCATGGTTGTGTGTGTTTCGTGAGTATGTGTATTGTATATCAGTAATGTGCTTGTGTGTCCCGTGTGGTTGGCGTCAGGAAGAGCATCCGGCCATAGAACATTCGCCAAATCCGTGTAAAAATGGAGTGTGTGAAAATTAATAAACTAGAGCCCACACCCATTAGCGCCGATTCTGTATAACGGGAAAAAGAAGAAGTTCATAAATTTTGTGAAAGACTACGATTATGGATATAAGGAGTGAATTTTCACGACTACAATCTATGGAGTTACAACAGCCTTAAAATCTTAAAATTGTATTAACTGAAACGAGGAACAACCTGCAATGGACACTACAGCAGTTGCGTGTAACATGCTCTGGAATGCGTCGACACAGAGACCATCTGTTTCTGTCGCTGACTGAACGCCGCTCATTTCTCCACATCACTTTTTCGCCTTCGTCCGCAGCCCTCGTACGAACAGAGGAGCTGTGTGCATTGCTGCACGCATGAGAAAAAGCGTTCCCTCACTCACATTCCTACACATTCACGTGGCACGTCAGGCCACAATCAAAGTTTTGATGATCAAGCGGCAATGGGGAATAATGTTGTATCCAGGAAAAATACAATTTCAACGATGGCGCGGTTTTTATCCAAACCACAGTTTCTTTACAAACAGTGACATATCCTCAAATCCCAAGAATGTCCAGCATCTATACTTCAATTTTTCTTTCTTGGCGCACAAGGTTAACGGGGAAAAATGGAGAGGGAGGGCTTTCTCCAATAGGGAGCGTCCATTCACTACAGTGTTGTGACGTGGAAGCTCCCTAATGGATAAAGCCTTCGCTCTCCATTTTTCGTCCATGACCTTGGTGCGCCAAGAAAGAAAAACCCAAGTATAAGCCAATCTACAGCTGCATCAAGGAGATTTGCCAACATAAGGGCAGTCCACCGCGAATCCACCTGAGAAAGTCCAAATTCCAAAATGCCGGGTCGAACTGTAGCAAAATCTTACTCGCAGTCGTATTCTCGCTGGAACTCCCGCTCACACTGGCTGTCGCTTCGGTGGCGGCGCCCGGCTTTATTTCGGGTCCCCGCGTGGGAGATACCTAGTTGAGGAAAATCTCCACCCAGCCGTCGGGTAGGTCGGCGCCGGATCACGCCATCCAGCGGGGAAAGACCACGGCCTCCTCCAGCGATGAAAACATACACTACACTTACAGCACGAATTACCTTAGCAGACGCCCTTAGCTTATAGCTTCGCCGCGTGGCTGCCGCTTAGCACACTGGCCACTTGCTCCGCACTGGCACCGGGAGAGATGGCTCAGTGTATCAACCTGGTGTCACTGCAGTCCCTCTCACCGGGAGGTCCTAGGACTCCACTCCCCACGCCGCTGCAGCGGCAGGATTTTCGACACTAGCTGGTCAGCTAGGTCGAATTCACTCGCTGTCTGGAGGAGAACTCTGGATCAGTACCCTAACAAACGGGCCACGGACCGCGCGCGATCCTTCCTTCCTCTTCCTTGTCATATCCTCTCCTCTTACACACACACATGCACTACACTACCACACTTGCCGGGAGACCGGTCGGGAGCTTACAGCTTATCCCGGCTGAGGCGGTGCCCCGCTGGTGGGAGATACCTGGTTGAGGGGAAAACCCCGCTAGTCGACGGTAGATCGGCGCCGGATCTCGCCATCCATCGAGGAAAAGATCATCTCTACCTCCCTAGAAAAACACGCACTACACATACAGGACTAATGACCTAAGTAGTTGACGCGCCCGGAAACAACACGAAAAAACACGGATCTATCAATCAATCCCCATTGGACGGCCCCTCCGCTGGTTCACCGCCCCGATAACACGGGACTGCCGGTTCGCGCTGCTGTCTCGGCGCGTTATTTGAAATGTCGCATACAGCCGCAACAAATAATTCAAAAATTACTCAAAATTAATGAAACTTCTATTGATTAGTGATTCCGAGGGCGTCTGCTTAGGTCATTCATGCCGTAAGTGCAGTGTATGTTTTAATCGCGGGAGGAGGCGGTGATCTCACTGCTCCTAAGATCGTTTCAGTCTTTACTTTCGCCCTTTCATCATTTCCTCCCGTTTTATGTAATTGTAGTACTGTATCAAATGCTGCTCTATTACAAACTTCCCGTATGTGTAGTGAAACATATTTATGTCAATGAATTACACAGAATGTAATTCATGCCTAAAATACTTACACAAATATTTGACGTATAAAGAAACACGTGAAGTTCTGACATGTTTAGACAATGTTGTACCCACATTTGAAAAGGTCATCTGTAAAGGTTTCCATTGTTAAAAGTACAATATGATGAATTTTCTGAAAGAGAAAGGAAACGTATGAATGTAATTCTGAACAACATTACACGTAAGCACGATTATAATGTTCTAAATTTTTATTTTGAAAAGTGGTGTTGAAAAAGATGAATCATTGCTACAATTATCTGATGATTTTCATTAGTTCCAGCAATATCAAGGTGTAATGTTTTCGTGCATTATCAAGGGAAGGGTTTGCGGACTCTACAACATACATTTTGATTTTATTGCATTTGTGTTGATTTTGATAAATTAATGAAACTATGTAACTAATAATAAACATTTCATTTGAATTCATTTAAACAAAAACATTCAATCTGCAAATGAAAATGCAAAAACTCGACTTTCTGACATCAATATCTGCATTTAATTTAAATATTTACATGTTTATCGTATATCGAATGAAGGCTGATGTATTTTCGTAACGTAGTAGGGTATTAAACTGTATACCACAGTAAGATTTAAAACACTACAAATACCTCCAAAATGCATTCCGAATGTTCAGTTTTGGTGTGAAAAGATCTGAATCTTCTTTTCCTTAAAGCAAAAGACGATGTAATAAGTCAAATTGTAACAAACATTCGTAAAAATTGCATCAATGATTTTCAACTCCTTACAACCACTACAAACATAAAAACAAACAATCATCGGTGACCTTTGACCACCCCGCTTCTAGTCATGCTGGGGTTAAAATATACGTGTACGTCACAAGATGTCGGAATCATCCATGAAGAACGTTCACTGTCCTGGAATGAAGCAGCTGATTAATATGCAAATCATGCAAATGTGAAACAAGCTCCAGAGACGTGACATTTTATTTAAGACAGTCCCTGTTTTCTGCTTGGAGCGCGAAATGCATGAAATATTGCCAGCAGTCCGTAAACTCCGGAACTTAAAAGATGTAGTTCCGAGAACAATAAATCACGCTCCGTTCAGCTTGTTGAGTAAACGAGGCGCGAATGGAGATTCGCTGTCGCTACGAGATAACACGATCGTGTAAAACGAACATATTTCAGAAACACTAATCCTTTGTCGTTTTACATTTGTCTTTTATTTTCATTACCCATTTTTTTAGAAACCGACTTCCATGACTCACTTAACTAATTTCCATCACAATATTTTTGGGTTAAGAGGCTTTGTAATTTAACCGTTAACTGGTGACGTGTTTTCAAACTTCTCTTACCGATGACGTGCGGTTTATGAGACCCCAAATGTTTTAGGCAGTTTTTTTGGTCCCGGTCAGAACCACTGCTGGAACATCAGTTGATGCATTGAGCAACCTAAGTCGGTGTTTTAGACTCGAAATATGGGATTTAATTTAAAATTTGTCGTGGTAACGTGCATTACATGTATAATGTGCGTTACCAGGTAACAAATATATAAATTATTGATAAATCAAATCTCATAAGTCGAAATATTTGATAACTCACACTTTGCTTTGGCTGCATGAGGTTCGACTGTAATGTCTTAGTAAATCGAAATTCGACCGGGAGAGATGGATCAGTGCATCAACCTAATGTCACTGCTGTCCCTTTGACCGGGAGGTCGTAGGTTCGATTCCCGACGGCGGCAGGATTTTCGACACTAGCTTGTCAGCTGTCTGGAGGAGAATCCTAGCGGCCGACTGCTCTGATCGGTAGTTTTCCGTGGTTTCTCCGATCAACAACAGGTGAATGCCGGAGCAGTACCCTAACAAACGGGCACAGATCGCACGCGATCTTTCCTTCCTTTTTCCTTGTCCTCTCCTCTTACACACACACTTACACTAACATGCACTAAACTATCACACATGCCGGGAGACCGGTCGGGAGCTTAGAGCTTGTCCCAGCTGGGGCGGTGCCCCGCTGGTGGGAGATACCATGTTGAGGGGAAAACCCCGCTAGTCGACGGTAGGTCGGCGCCAGATCTCGTCAGCCAGCGGGAAAAAGATCATCACCACCATCTCCCGAGAAAAAAACACGCACTACACATACGGGACTAATGACCTAAGTAGTTGACACGCCCGGAAACACGAATCAATAAATCGAACTCAGACATGGGAAAATATTCTTTAACTTTTTTCTATCTTCGACTGCCAGCGGTTCCATGATGTTCGCATTCACCGATCTTCCTCTCCTTGCTCCACATCGGTTTCCCTTTTCATCTTTTTTTTTTTCGGAGGCGTGACCGCCCCGCTGCGTTTGTTTGGGCAAAGCGTAGCTTCCGACGCGGTGAGTGGTCTGGTCTCGGCTCGTTGAAGCCCAGAGCTGAATCGATTGCTCCGTCGGCTGCTGCTCTCTCTTGTTCCGAACGCGCCCACTCGCACAAAAGCCGGCCGGCGGCAGTTCTTTATTCCCTCCGCGGCGTCAAACTTTCTGAATGCACCCCCAAGTGTTAGCGCCGCGCCGGATCGCTCTGTTACAGGCCACGTATTGTTCTTGGCATGAATACTCAGGTCTGCCGTTCGTGTTTTCTTGGAGGCGGAGGTAAATGTTACTTTTTGGGGCTAGAACTCGCAAGGAGACTTGTCGATATCTAAAAGCGATTTTTTTTTCTTTGAAACTAGTGGGAATTTCAATTTCAGAGAAACATTTTCTCCTTACTAGGGGCCGATTTTGGTGGCATAAAACATCGCCAAAAATTATCAATAAAATGCTCTTCAAATGTTTTAAAATTTCCCTAGAAGTAAAGAAAAATGACGTAAAAAATGTGATCGAAACCAGTTTGGATGAACAACTCAAACTGTTGGATACGTTACTGATGAAATTGAGGCTTCTATTCGTTCAAGTACTCCCAGGTTTTAAACTTTTAGTTTCGACTGGTTTTTACCTGAAAATCTCTGACTTAAGTTATCCCGAAATCGGCTGAACCGCCAATGGCGCTGACAGTAGTTACAGGAACCTTAGATTACATGCTCATAATGGCTGACATTACAACTTCTGAGTGAAGAAATCGAATAGACAACCAGGTAAAGGTACTAAACAAATCTGTGGAGAACATTTGTTGCATTTCGTAAATATTATTTGAAGCAAGTACCATCAAGATATTAAAATTGATGAAATCATAAAAAAATGCATTAAAATGACGGGAATAGGTAAAAATGACTTATTCATCAAAATCCACGAAAATGCAAAAAAAGACGTACAAATGGGTCATTTACTTTTGTCGTAACATAAAATGAATTTCCATACTAAACAGCATTTTTATGAAGTGAAAAGAAAAACATGACAATTTATTAAAATCCGTCCCGTAGATATTACTCAACAACTACTCATATTTATTTGAAAACAGTACATGTGATCATTTAAAGATCTACAATTCAGGGCTAATTTGCATTGAGAAAAAAGTCGTTGGTTTTAATATTAGAGGTATAGGACAGATTCGAACATAAATTTGAACTTTTGACATTTTCAAAAATTATATTGGTTTGAATGAAAAGCAGAAAAAAATCATTTTTTATAAATGCACTTTCCTGTATTCAAAAAAAAGAAAAAAAATCGATTTCATTTTGCAAAAAAAAAAAAAAATTAAAATGAGACAGGGGATTCATGACAATTAATTTTCAGCACTGAAATATCCTAATGATTTTTGGAACAGCATAACTAGATCATATCCCTAACATATTTAGCAAATTTCAGCATGAAAGTTTCTAATCTGACAGTGTTATACATGTTACATACATCCGCCTGCTGATTTTCCATGCTGATTTTCTGATATTCCAAATTTGTGTATGTCTACGCGCCACTGCAGCAACCTTAACCATCTTCAGAGCAACACAAATAAACCTGAATACGCCGCAAGAATTAGCAACTTTTAGTGCTAAACCGTATGAGCATTTTTTCCCATTAAGAAGTAGCAAAACCGTTCGACCTTAGATGCATATGCCCCGTCAACTTCGGTGACGACCAATCACCGTTTGCTTTACATAGACCTCTCCCTCCGACTTAACGACAGGAATATAGCAGCTAAGTACGGTTTTAGATGAAGATTTGAACCGACGCAAGCCATTCATACGCTCTGGCCCGGAGTGTACAATGCTTTTGCGGTGGCGGCTAAATCAACATCTGGCAATCAGAAATGAAAAAAAAAAATTCTTATGTGTTTCATTTAGGATGCCTCTGTTGAAAAAGAAAAACAAGGTATCTCCCACCAGCAGGGCACCGTTCCAGCCGGGACAAGCTCTAAGCCTCGGGCATGTGTAGTAGTGTAGTTCATGTCAGTGTAGGTGTGTGTATGTCTAGGTGTGTGTGTGTAAGGGGTGAGGATAGAACAAGGAAGAGGAAGGAAAGATCGCGTGTGGTCCGTGGCCCATTTGTTAGGGTACTGCCCCGGCTTTCGTTTGGTGTTGATTGGAGCAACCATGGAAATCTACCGATGGTAGCAGCCAGCCGCTAGAATTCTCCTCCAGACAGCGGCCGAATTCGACCGAGCTGACAAGCCAGTGTCGAAAATCCTGCCGCCGTGGGGAGTGTTAGCCTAGGACCTCCCGGTCAGAGGCACTGGAGTGACATCAGTTGATGCCCTGAGCCACCTCTCCCGGGTGGGCGCTTTGAAGGCCCGCGCCCTCCGCCGAGATCGATAGCGCGCTCTGGAGGCAGAGCAGCCTGCGCGAAATCACTCTCGCACCGGGGAGCGCTGCACTTGGAGGGCGGGGAGTCACTCAAACACTGTTTCTTCCAGAGTACACGAAAAATATTTTTAATGGCGGACGCCAACACGCTGCGTTTTTCACCCGGACATACCCCTTTTCATTCGTCGTAAGCCACGGTGGGGCGAGAGAGAAAGAAATAGAGGGGAGAGAGAGAGAGAGGGACAGAGGGGGGAGAAAGAGGGAGAGGGGGAGAGAGAGGGACAGAGGGGGAGAGAGAGGGACAGAGGGGGAGAGGGGAAGGGAGAGGGAGAGAGGAAGGGGAGGATTTATATGGAGAGAGACACGGTTAGATAGGAGAGAAATGCAGAGTGAGGGAGTGAGGGAAGGAGAGAGGGAGGGCTTGGGAATAGGGAGGGAGATCGAGGGAATGAGAGAGGATGGAATAGAGGGAGGGAGTTGAGAGAATGAGGGAGGGAGGTATAGAAGGAGAGAAAGGGAATTGATATAATTAATACCATTGCTACAGTGCGTACCGGACTGTCATACCCAAGTTCGCGGGTTCAAACCCGATCGAAGCCATGGATTTTTAAGGGCGAAAAAATCCTTCGTACGCCTTCCTTCGGCGGGGAAGTAAAGCCGGTCCCATGTTAGTAGATTTACTTGCATGTAAAAGATCCTCAAGCCTAAATGAAGCCTCTGAGCTAAACTCAAATCGCCTGTTTCGTCGCCCAAGATAATACCTTCTTTCTCCGCTAGGTGAAAGGAGCGTAGCGAAATTTGCGTGGTCAAACGGAAGAGCGGGCCTGATGGTCCGAGTCTCGCCACGTAAAATAAGGCATTAACTAACTAACTAACTAACAATCGATTACAGGTATATTAATATCCTGCTACAGTCGGGAGTGCAACCTAGGACCTCGTGGAAACGAAACAAATGAGCATTTCTGCGCGTAAGCGTAAGAAAATAGTCACATGGGAACCTGTGGCGCTGCATGTCGAGAAAAACGTAGGGGGTCAATATTGAACGACTGAACCGCCCAGGAGGCAAAAGGTCAGTTTCCCCCAGTTCCACGTAAGCGCTCTTCAGTGCCTTTTTGCTGGTTCCTTGTCACCGGAAAACTTATATCAGAATACGCAGCAAAATCGCTTGTAATTGAAAAAGTCTCTAGGTTAAAAGGAGAATAGTACTAAAAGAAAAATAGTTACTCTCTCAGTCTGAATCAGTGAAAAACTACTGATTGACAGTGACTATTCACTGATGCCGTCAGTTATAACCTTGCCACTGACAATCAGTGAATTGAACTGAACAAATCAGTGAACATCGGGTCGACTTTTTGAATCGGCGAAACTTCACCGTTTGAATGAGTGAAATATGTGAAAACATCAGCACGTGAACGACTGAACGATCAGTGAGCAATGGTGGCGCGGCACTTTTACCACTGACGACCAGTGAAATGCTGGCGGTCATTATGAAAAGGTTCGCATATTCACCGATTGTCAGCGAAACTACCCATTTCGACTGTATCAGTGTATCAGGTATCACTGTATCAGGTATCAGTGATTTTGGCTCTCACTGATTGAATCAGCGACAATTTCACTGATTCAGATTCAGAGAGTACTTTTCATTTCGCAATTTGTACAAGTAATCAACTTTATTTTTCCAATGAAAACAAATAAATAATTACAAATATTTATTTTAGTCAGATATCAGGGTTTTACCTTTCAGTTGGGCTAGATTGTTCAGTGTCAGTTTGTCAATACTTGAGTGTTGCTTCACTTTGAAAACTTACGAGAACACCACAGACAGGGTTGCCACCTTCGGAGAACAAATGACCCGGAGATCAGTAATTACCGGGGGAGGAGTTAACGAAAAGTAAATACATAAATTCACAATCAAAATGTATTATAAAATAATACACGCCTTTTTACGATTATTTCGTAAGAGTATTACATTTATGCTAAAAACGCACTATTTACTATAGCAATAAGTACATTCTTTTTCGACTAGAGATGGTGAACTGATTGCAGACTGATTTTGCCGCGCAGTCCAAGTTTTTTTGTATAGTGTCATTACCATGAAAGCATTAGATAAAATTCAATTATTAAGCACAGATTATATTTTTAAAAAGTGAAAAAATATTGTTAATTTCTATTTTTATAAGACCTGGAAATTTTCAGAACTAACTTCGAGCCTGGGGATCACTCCTGAAACTTGGAGAGGTGGCAACCCTAACCACAGGTGTTCCGAAACTGTTGGTTGAACAGACCTTTCGAGAACTACTAGTGCTCCCGCTAACGATTTCTAGAAGAAAATTCTAGTGCTTTCCGAGTGAACTGTTAATTTTCTTGGATGTGCATCAGCATAAATCTTGGATGTGCATCATTTATTTTCATAAAATGAGTTTGATCTCTGATATACTCTTAATCGACGTAAGTGATGTTTTTAGAGTCAAGATTTAGTTCTTCTGCATTAAATGGCTTATTACTATCTTCCCGTGAAGCAAATTTAATAGGCATTAAATATATCATGGAGTAATTTTACTTACTGGCAGTTATAGTATACATTTTGTACAATATTTTAATTTCATTACTGACTTTTTCAATACATTGTGAAATAAAATTATAAAAATCTACACATGCTGACGTGTGGAGAAATTTTCAATAAAGGAAAAAGAAAAACAGAGATAATGACAAGTTATTTGTTTAAGTAAATAACTTGCGTTGTAGTAAAAACAATGTGAAGATATTTCCTCCAACAACCACGTTAACATGACCATTTGTTTATGCTATATTCCACTTTTTAAGGCACTCAAGTAAACAATGCTGCGGTACTTCAATATGGTGAATAATGTTTCTCTCGCGATTTCAGAGCATTTGTATTACGCACTATTTTCACTAATATCACTGCATTTTCATAATTAGTCACATCAAGAATGTGAATTATTGCAACTCATGAGAAAACGAGAAAATAGACCGTATAATTTGACTATATGAGGCAAATGATGTTGGTTTTACTAATGGAACTCTCCGTATGCTTTCCATCAACAAACTATCGTAGGTGCATAAACGGGAAGTTCGCCGAAAATGCAGTCATATTGCAGAAGGGAAGGCATCTCATTGCATGCATTGCAAATTCTCCGTGTAGGGAAATGCTGACTTTCAGAGAAACGGACAAACATACTTGTATGCATGACATTCGGCCACCACATATGCTGCATTTCAGTAATTCATAATGTAAGCTCTTAGAAATATTTGAGCTCCCAACTCGAGGATCCTCCAGGTAACTTTAGGTCTTTAGAGAGCAGTGATGTAGATATGAGAATTTCTCTTATCCAGCCGACCCTCCCAGCCTCTTATCCGGACGTGACAAGCAAGTCATGAGATGACATAAGAATTTTCTTAGTGGCTCGACGAATTTGCGCGTTATTTCGCTTTGAAAAATCATTTGTTTTGGATGGAATGATATACATCGTCCCCAATTCTGTCACTTTCAACACTAGAGTCTGTAGATAAAACAATTCTTTGTCAAGATCTTTCACTAACAAGGTACGCAGAATCTACTTTTGGAATCAGTAATCAAATAAAAAAAATTTAAAACAATTTCTGCACACTTGACATGGCGCTTGTACATTATTTTAGCTAAATACATCCATTATTATATTTCACAATACAAGCGATGAATTATTAATGCGCCAGTGTATGGATTTTAACAATGAAATTGAAATAACGCAAAGCGAGAAAGAGTTATGGACCGCGTTGTAGTCGAGAAGCCAAAAAATCTGTATTTCAATATTCAACAATCAACTCCTTAAACTTCGAAATGTGCGCAGATTAAATTTCGCAACGTGCGCCGATATAACTGCATAACGTACGCCGATTAACTTTGTAACGTACACCGATTAAACGTCGTGTCGTGAGCAGATTTAACTTCATAACTTAAGCAGATTAAACTTTCTAACGTGCTCGGATTGAACTTTGTTACGTGTGCGTGTTAAATTTTGTAACATGCGCAGTTTAATTCTCGTATATTGCAATGATTAAACATAGTAAACGCGCAGATGAAAGTACGTAACGCACGCAGATTTATCTTTGGAATGAGAACAGATTATATTTTGTAACATACCCATTTTATTCTTCGTAAAGGACGCATATTACATTTCGTAACGTTCGCAGATTAAAGTTCGTAAAGTGCGCAGATTAAAGTTCGTAAAGTGCGCAGATTAAACTTTGTAACGTACTCAGATTGGCACTCATCAAGGAAATGGAACATCTGAGATAAACTCTGCACCGACCAACAATTACGACATGTTTTATCCTGTTTATGCCAAAGCAATTAAAACCACACACGGAACAGAAGCAACAGTGGTAACGAAAGATGTATCGGTGAAACACCAACTTAACTACTATGCCAGCCATCTTACTGCCGAATTATGCGTCATCTTGACCGCCATGAAACTTATTAAAAATATTAACCACTCAAAGTTCATTTTATACTCAAATTCCCGCACTGCAATAAAAAGCATCAACAATAACGAAACTTCTAGTGAAATGATTATTACAATTCAAGAACTGTATCATGACATTACCACATTAGGTAAAGAAGTAATATTGGTATGGAATATGAATCAAGATACAGAAATGCAGACGGAAACTGACAGAGTAGTTAGTGGAAGTACAACTGATATCCCAAACACTGTACTGGCAATTTCGAATACACTTCAAGATCTAGTGAAACATATTGGAAAAATATTAGAAGAAAAATGGTTCTCCATATGGACTACGCTTAAAAGAAGCGACCTTCATAAACACATAACCAATTTTCAAAGTCTGAAACATAATAAAAAGCTCAACAGAAAGGAACAAGTGGCCATAACGAGAACACGAACAGGTCACTGTAAGCTAAGCCATCTATATCTGATTGACGGATCCAATCCTCCATCATGTGACCTGTGCAATACGGCTTGGTCCCTGTCTCACATAGTCAATCATTGCCCTACTTTCCAACATATCAGGCAGAGACATCTTCACGACACAAGTTTGGAATGTATACTTGAATCTGAGAAGTATCAAGAAAGAATTATACAATTCTATAAGGAGAGTGGAATTTTCAGCCAAATTTGAACTTTGTTTTGATCATGTTTTTTTTGTTTGCATGTCTCATTAAGTATTATTGTTACTACTCTTTCGTTTTTTGCAATTCTGTAAACAATTATTGTGAATTACTGTATATTGTACTGAATTTGTAAACCTCAATTAATCATGTATGAATTACTGTTATAATGTATTTTTTCTGAGTCGCTAATGACCCAGTTGTCGATGCGACGTTAAATAAACAAACAAACAAACGTACTCAGATTATACTTCACCCCCGTAAGTCACATACAATTTTACGCTTTTTCGACGATCAATTAATCAATCGTTTCAACCAGTGAAATCAAATAACAGCGCGCAAGCAGCTATTTCAGGGAGCTCTTTCCATAGAACCGCTCAAAAGGCTTGTTGGCCGTGCGTATCTCGGTCAGCGGCTACATCACCACCTATGACGTAAACTGCTCTCCCTCCTAGAGGGAAGGATTCCCAGAAGATTCCTTAGAAAACAGAGAACAAACAGAAGATACTGACAATAAGTAAGATACTGGCAGTAAAATACTGAGAATAAAATACATATATTATTATTTATATTAATATCGCAATCGTCTGAATTACAATAACGATCTTCGAATTACGTACTTCATTTTAACTTTTTTAAAAATCTTTCGTAAGCTTAAATTATGCTCTAGTTCAATACCCACGATAGCCAACGTGCAACGTTAGCTCTGGTTGTGATGGAAAAATAGTCATAAGGAACCACATAGTTCAATAGTTACATGTTCATATTTCTTAAAATATTAAACGACTAATGTAAATAGTGAACAATTGACTCAAGTAGTGAATAGTTCTCCACCCTACGTGAGGGGCAGTGCTTCTCTCTGCTCCTGCGTTGAGCAATAAGAATCGAAGAAATTATACAAAGGAATGCACTCTTCACCCTCAACTTTTATAATGGGCAGCAACAACCTAGAAGTGCCAACTTTCATGAAGATCGGTCATACGATGACGGAGTTTACCTCTTATGTATACTAACATCCATATATATATATATATATATATATATATATATATATATATATATATATATATATATATATATAGAAGAAGAAGAAGAAGAAGGACTGTGGATGATTCTACCTATAGGCGCTGGATGTACTGAACGGAAGTAAGAAATAAGTTGTTGTTGAGAAATAAGTTATTTTCTGAGAAGAGTTGACTGGAGGTCGGCTGGCCCAAGACTGACTAGCATTGCTGACAACTGCGAAGCTACAGTGTCTTGGACGTGACGAGCAAGTTGGTTTTTGTTGAGAAATTAATTCCACGTTTTAAAGTGACTTTTAAATTATAAAAAATCTTCTGTTATGGAATTGAAGGAATATAGTTTGAACATTTTAATTTGAAATTATCTGACTTCAATGTTTTATTTTAAGATTGCGTAAGATAACTTTAACAGGAAATTTAAGAATTAATTCAATTATTTTTCGTAATTATTTAAAATTAATGAACGAAGAATACATTATTATCCAGAAAATACAATTACATCCAACCGAAAGGTAAATTGCCGTCACGAGCAAGTTAAGAGAATAAAAAAGGAAATAGAGAAGATAAATTTACTTTGAGATTTTTGCAGGAGTTTACAATCATTCAATAGATTTGGGACACCGAAAAAGGAACTAAAAACAGAATAAGGGGAAAATAGAATCAATAGAAAAACGGAAAGAATACACAGATAACAATCGAAAGAATAAAACATCAAGAAAAATCCTAAATAGAAAAATAGTAACGGAAAGAATTAGTTGAAAAATAAGAAAACAAAACTTAAATAGAAAACAACGGTGGGAATGCACACAAAATGACGAAAAGAATCTGTATATAAACAAAAGAGAATGTGAGTAGGTGTGTCGCACATAGACGCAATAAATACTCTACCGATTTCACTAAAATTTTCACAGTTTGCTCTTATTAGTAGTGGGAATGTTTACAGAGGGATTTGAATTAAGTTGGACATGTGAGAGCGTTCTTGATATTGATTTAATGGTTTCTGACTACTCAAGCGTACCTCGAACTCTACCCAATCCGCTACACACTCAAGGATTAAGCCCATATTCACTGTATACATGTATTCTGCCCATCTGGGCGGCTACAAATTGGATTCAGCTGAATGCGGATACCCTGATGAATCACGCACTTGCGAGTGACCTACTTCACCTATCACCTCACCGAGATAAAATGCCATCAAACCCCGGTAAATGCTGGTGTATGTATGCATGGTCTGACACGGCTTATTCGTGAACACTAAAAGAACGCTGAATCAGCAATCTATTTCCTGTCCAAGAGCTGCTCCGTTGTGGACGTGTCGTGATTTATTGCGATTCCGGGCGTGCCAACTACGTACGTCATTAGTCCTGTAAGTGTAGCGCGTGTTTTCCTCGTGAGGTAGCGATGATCTTTTCCCCGCTGGATAGCGAGATCCGGCGCCGACCTACCGTCTACTAGCGGGGTTTTCCCCTCAACCAGGTATCTCCCAACAGCGGGGCACCGCCCCAGCCGGGACAAGCTGTAAGCCCCCGACCGGTCTCCCGGCATATGTGGTAGTGTAGTGAATGTTAGTGTAAGTGTGTGTGTAAGAGGAGAGGATAGGAGAAGGAAGAGGAAGGAAAGATCGTGCGCGGTCCGTGGCCCGTTTGTTACGGTACTGCTCCGGCATTCGCCTAGTGTTGATCGGAAGAACCACGGGAAACTACCAATCAGAGCAGCGGGCCGGTAGAATTCCCCTTCAGACAGCGACTGAATTCGACCTAGCTGACAAGCTAGTGTCGAAAATCCTGCCGCCGTCGGGGCTGGAACCTAGCACCTCCCGGCCAGAGGGACTGCAGTGACATCAGGTTGACACACTGAGCCATCTCTCCCGGCAAATGTGTGTGAGTAAAGGGAGAAGAAAACAAAAAGGGTAAATTCAACCTTGATGAGAAGCTAGTGTGGAAAATCCTGTCAACGCGGGGAGTGGAAGCGTAGGACCTCGCGGTCAGAGGGACTGCAATGACATCAGATGATGCATTGAGCCTTCTCTCCCGGTAAATGTGAGAGAGTAAAGGGAGAAGAAAAGAAAAACGGTAAATTCAACCTTGATGAGAAGCTAGTGTGGAAAATCGTGTCAACGCGGGGAGTGGAAGCGTAGGACTGCCCGGTCAGAGGGACTGCAGTGACATCAGGTTGACGCACTGAGCCATCCCTATCGATAAATGTGCGGGAGTAAAGGGAGAAGGGAACAAAAAAGGTAAATTCAACCTTGATAAGAAGCTAGTGTGGAAAATCCTGACAACGCGGGGAGTGGAATCGTAGGACCTCGCGGTCAGAGGGACTGCAATGACATCAGATGATGCATTGAGCCTTCTCTCCCGGTAAATGTGAGAGAGTAAAGGGAGAAGAAAAGAAAAACGGTAAATTCAACCTTGATGAGAAGCTAGTGTGGAAAATCGTGTCAACGCGGGGAGTGGAAGCGTAGGACTGCCCGGTCAGAGGGACTGCAGTGACATCAGGTTGACGCACTGAGCCATCCCTATCGATAAATGTGCGGGAGTAAAGGGAGAAGGGAACAAAAAAGGTAAATTCAACCTTGATAAGAAGCTAGTGTGGAAAATCCTGACAACGCGGGGAGTGGAATCGTAGGACCTCGCGGTCAGAGGGACTGCAATGACATCAGATGATGCATTGAGCCTTCTCTCCCGGTAAATGTGAGAGAGTAAAGGGAGAAGAAAAGAAAAACGGTAAATTCAACCTTGATGAGAAGCTAGTGTGGAAAATCGTGTCAACGCGGGGAGTGGAAGCGTAGGACTGCCCGGTCAGAGGGACTGCAGTGACATCAGGTTGACGCACTGAGCCATCCCTATCGATAAATGTGCGGGAGTAAAGGGAGAAGGGAACAAAAAAGGTAAATTCAACCTTGATAAGAAGCTAGTGTGGAAAATCCTGACAACGCGGGGAGTGGAATCGTAGGACCTCGCGGTCAGAGGGACTGCAATGACATCAGATGATGCATTGAGCCTTCTCTCCCGGTAAATGTGAGAGAGTAAAGGGAGAAGGAAAGAAAAACGGTAAATTCAACCTTGATGAGAAGCTAGTGTGGAAAATCGTGTCAACGCGGGGAGTGGAAGCGTAGGACTGCCCGGTCAGAGGGACTGCAGTGACATCAGGTTGACGCACTGAGCCATCCCTATCGATAAATGTGCGGGAGTAAAGGGAGAAGGGAACAAAAAAGGTAAATTCAACCTTGATAAGAAGCTAGTGTGGAAAATCCTGACAACGCGGGGAGTGGAATCGTAGGACCTCGCGGTCAGAGGGACTGCAATGACATCAGATGATGCATTGAGCCTTCTCTCCCGGTAAATGTGAGAGAGTAAAGGGAGAAGGAAAGAAAAACGGTAAATTCAACCTTGATGAGAAGCTAGTGTGGAAAATCGTGTCAACGCGGGGAGTGGAAGCGTAGGACTGCCCGGTCAGAGGGACTGCAGTGACATCAGGTTGACGCACTGAGCCATCTCTCCCGATAAATGTGCGGGAGTAAAGGGAGAAGGGAACAAAAAAGGTAAATTCAACCTCGATGAGAAGCTAGTGTGGAAAATCCTGTCAACGCGGGGAGTGGAAGCGTAGGACCTCCCGGTCAAAGGGACCGAAGTGGCGTCAGATGATGTACTGTGCCTTCTCTGCCTGCACGCGTCGTGAAGTGCGGGTTCGCGTCGAGGCGAGCCAGCAGAGCGCGAGGTCGCGGCGCGTCGCGGCGCCTCTTCGCCTGCGGAGCGGCCTCTCCGCCTGCGACGCGATGCATTCACCCCGCCCCCCGCCCCCGCCCCACTCCAAACGAATTAGTTCCGCGCGCGTTGTCTTGTTTGCGCTGGCGGGCCCCCGCCCCCGCCCCCGGGCCCCTGTCTGCTCTCGCCCGCCGACCCCGACCTCGCTTTCCGACTCCTGGCTCTGTCTTCGTCACCGCCCACGCCCTCGACGCCGCCCCTCCCCTCCCCTCCCCCGAGCAGCGTGCTCGCAGCCTTTAGGCTGTCAGGCTTCTTCCTCCCCGCCCTGGCATCCCAACCCCCCATACTAAGCCCCTCCCCGGCACGCCTCTCTCCGCCGCGCACCTCGTCACACGTCTCCGCCGCCAGACATCTGCCTGCCATGCATCTCCCCGTCACCACGCCTATCCTTGCCACTCCCCTCGCCACCACGCCTCTCCCCGCCATGCATCTCACCGCAATGCACATCCCTACCATGCACCTCCCACCATACACATCCTCGTCATGCACATCCCCGTCCAACCCACCCGCCATGCATATCCCCGCCATGCACATCCCCGTCATATACATCGCCGCCATGCACCTCCCCACCACTCCCACTCCCCGCCATGCAACTCTCTACCCTTTATTTTCTTTTTTCTCTTTCATAATTTATTTTCGGGCATCTCTTTAATGTTCTCTTGTGTCAGTAAATGCTTTTGTAAATTATTTTAAATATTTTATTTTGTTGCTCAACGTTGATGAGCATGCACACTTCCTTTGTTTTCCCTGGTTTTCCCCGGCCGTTTAGGGTAAATGCTGGGACATTGTGTTTTTTACTTTCATTTTGTGAGCCCAGGGGCAAGACATATCTAAGTTGTATTTTATTTAATTTACTAAATGTACTGTTTCAATTTTTATCTATATATGTATTATTACGTGGTTAGGCGGAAGAGCGGGCCTGATGGCCCGAGTCTCACCACATAAATAAAGTCACTATTATTATTATTATTATTATTATTACCCTCTCTGGAGCTTCCCCGCCATGAGCCTCCCCGCCACTTCCCTTTCCATCCGCATCTTCTCACCATTCCCCCACTCCTCTCCCCACCATGTCTCCCCCGTCACTGATCTCCCCAGCTCTCCCCGCTACCACCTTCGTCGCCACGCATCTCCCCGTCACGCCTCTCTCCTCCACTCCCCGCATTTTCCCAGCACGCATCTCCCCGGCACCAAACCTCTCCTCACCATGTCTCTCCCCGCCACGCCTCTCACCGCCTCACTATTTCCCTTCACGTCTCTCTCTGCAACGCCCTCCGCCATGTCCTCCATCACGTCACTCTCCACAATGCCATAGGCACTCGCGCCTATCCAATGGCGTTCCTCGCCATGACATTTCCCGCCATTCCATGCCACCAATTTCTCACCATCCCATCCCCCACCATGACATTCCCTGTCATGTCATGTCCGCAACTGCTGACACCATCGTCAATTTACATCGCCCCCTCCCCATATACGCATTCCCTTTAAAGCTTCAGCTCGTCTCGCTGCCGTGTGCAGCTATGCCACCATTCCCTGTTGCCCGCTTCATCCATCATGTTTCCACGTGTGACTAGCAGTCGCTCACTGACTACTCCCTCCTCAGTCTCCGCCTCTGCCATTCCCCTCCCTTCCGCCTCCCCGCCTCACCTCCTCTTCACACGACTTCGCCCCTCCATTTCCCCGTTCTCTCTCACCGCGAGAGATGGCTCAGCGCATCTACCTGATGTCATTGCAGTCCCTCTGACCGGGAGGTCCTAGGTTCGAGTCGCGGCAGGATTTTACACACTAGTTTGTCAGCTAGGTCGAAATCAGACACTGTCTGGAGGAGAATTCTAGCGGCCAGCTGCTTTGATCGGTAGTTTTCCGTGTTTTTTTCCGATCAACACTAGACGAATGCCGGAGCAGTACCCTAACAAACGGGCCAAGGACCTGCGCGATCTTTCCTTCCTCTTCCTTGTCCTATTCTCTCCTCTTACACACACACACACTTACACTAACATGCACTACACTACCACACATGCCGGGAGACCGGTTGGGAGCTTACAGCGTTTCCCAGCTGGAGCGGTACCCCGCTGGTGGGAGATACCTGGTTGAGGGGGAAACCCCACTAGTCGACGGTAGGTCTGCGCCGGATCTCGCCATCCAGCGGGGAAAACATCACCGCCACCTCCTGAGAAAAACACGCACTACACATACGGGACTAACGACCTCTGTAGTTGACGTACCTGGAATCACAAACAATCATCTCTCTCTCTCTCTCTCTCGTTCCCGTCCCCCACCCGTCAGACTCCGTACAGTATCCTTGCCCTCTCGTTGCCGGTTCTGCATTCTACTCCTGCCACACTTTCCTTTCCGATCTCTCCCCTGCCTTTGGCTGAGCTGTCTGCCCTTCGTATCGGCTCGTACCCGCCTATGGCACCCTCTCCGTGCCCGCCTCCCCCTCCGTTCCCACTTCTTCTTCTACATCTCCGCCTCTACCATTGCTTCTTTCTTGCTTCCACCCTTGGCCCCACCCCTGCATGTGTTCTTGTTTTTGTCTCCCCCTCCCCTCATCACAGCCACCACTCCCGACCAGCCCCCGCCCCGCTTAGCCCCCTTGCTCGTCTCTGCTAGCGCCCCCACACGGTCCCCGTTGCCAACGCTCCCCGTCCCTGTCCCTGCCTAGCCGCGGCCTGTGTCTTCACCACCGCTCGTGCCTCTGTATCTACCTCTGTCGCTTAATCGTTAAGTGGCGACGTGCGGTCCCAGTGACTGGCAAGGAAAAATAAAGTCACTGTTCTCTCGACCGGTGCAACGCAGGAAGTTTTGGTTTACAGTACCTTCTTGTCTCTTTCTAGACAATATTCGGGCGTGAGCTAGCTTTTCTAGTTGCAGCCGTTCGCTTCTGAGAATCAGTTGCAGTTACGGATCGGTCTCCATGACTGCACCTCACCAATAGCAGAAATTTATATTTGGTAATGCATGTTCATACTTAGTAAAAAATTTTCATTATCAGTGTACATTCTCCTTAAAATAAAGGTTTTTTATGTAGACAATATCGTTTCAAAACCTTTCTATGAGTACTTCAACAGTCAACTCTGAAGAAAAAATATGGAACAATATTTGTTCGTCCCCACCTCCGTCCCCGCCTCCGTCCCCACCTCCGTCCCCACCTCCGTCCCCACCTCCGTCCCCACCTCCGTCCCCACCTCCGTCCCCACCTCCGTCCCCACCTCCGTCCCCACCTCCGTCCCCACCTCCGTCCCCCCTCCGTCCCCACCTCCGTCCCCAACTTCGCTACCGCTCCATCTCTGTCAACGCCCGTTCTTCCTCTTTCTCCTCGCCTCCAACCCCACCTCCGTCTCCGCCCGGGCTATCAATCCATCTCTATCTTTCTCCTCCTCCTCCTCCCTAACCTCTATCCTCTCCTTCCCTGCCGCTCCGCCTTTATCCACATTCCTCCTCTTTCTCCTCCTCTACATTTCACCTCTTTCTCCTCCTTCACATTCACCTCCAAACTCCATCTCCGTCCCCGCCTGCGCTACTAATCCATCTCTATCTTTCTCCTCCTCCTCCTCCCAAACTTCCATCTTCGCCTTTCCTGCCGCTCCGTCTCCATCTACATTCCTCCTCTCCTCTACCTTTGCGAACCCTACCTCCGCCTCCGCCTGCGCTCCCATTCCACGCCCTCCATCTCCTCTCCCCCCTCCTGTACATCCGACTCCACCTCCTGTACACCCGTCTCCACCTCCTGTACATCCGTCTCCACCTCCCGTACATCCGTCTGCACCTCCTGTACACCCGTCTCCACCTCCTGTACATCTGTCTCCACCTCCTGTACACCCGTCTCCACCTCCTGTACACCCGTCTCCACCTCTTGTACATCCGTCTCCACCTCCTGTACATCCGTCTCCACCTCCTGTACATCCGTCTCCACCTCCTGTACATCCGTCTCCACCTCCTGTACATCCGTCTCCACTTCCCCGTCCTCCCATCCACCCATGCATTATGCATCTTCCCGGCGGTTCCGGAACATCTGCACCGCGGAGACAGCGTGTTGCGGTCGCGCCGCGTCCCTGCGACCCGATCTCTCATCACCAGCGAATTACCAGCAGGCGTTGACCTCCGTTGCGCCACGCCAGTTCTGCCAACCCCCCGCTCCTCTCTTCGCGCCGCGCTGCAGCCGTGTTGTTTGCGGGGAACGTAGTCAAATTTTACGAATGCATTATTGTGACGGCGTCTAGGGAGCTGGAGGTTAAACCGAGCTTGCAGGTTACATAACGGTGGAACAATTGTAGTTGTTTAGGTATTACGAGACAACTTAGATCGTAAAACATGTAGTTAGTTGGCGTTTCTAGTAATTATTCCCACGTATATCGCGGCTAGAGACATCTGACGGTTTGTATTCTGCGTTCCTACGGCAATGAAATGTGAGTTTAAAGGATTTTGATGAGTTCTGATCCTGCCGTTTGCCTCTGTTTTTACGAGTCTAGAAAACTGCTTAATACTTTGCAAACAATATTTACGAGTGAAATATCATGATCATACATGTGTTTTGTGGAAAACTGTGAGTTTAGCCAAAGTAAAATACCATCTAGTTGTAGTAGTTATTCCTGCAAAAAATATTTCGGAAGCTATATGCTTTCTAAACAAAATTTTGTTGTCGGAATAATGAAATTAAAGGTATAAAAATGCAATTACTGAACAATTAGCGCAGTTAATTATCGAACACATCTGCCGCTATTTAAAATCGACGCAGTTTTCATATTTACGTATAAATTTGTGTGATTGTTTCTGAATTTTCTTGTTTTCTAGGACTCATGATAATAACCATAACAAAATTGTAGAGATTTAGATGGAAGTGTCTTATCAGAATCAAAATCAGTAGTTAATTCAGAATCGAAATAAATAATGGGTCTACATCTCTCTCGTGAAATTTAGACTTCTAATGACAGATGTTACTTAGGCATTTCCACAAGAACGTCATTTGTAACAAATTTTAAGTGACTTGTCAACATTGTTTAAAATACATTTAAAATAAATTAAAGCAAATATTTCAAAATATCCGATAAAGCTGTTACAGTACTCCATTAAAAAATCTCATCTAATGAGATATAAAAAATTTATTTTAATGAAACACTCTTTCAACTGTCAAAAAATGCACACTTTTCTAAATTCATTCAAGTTCATGAACATTTATTTTAACGCTGCCTAGTAATTTCCAACACTTCATTCTATTTTTACCCTTTTTTTGTATTCACGATCGTATCCCCTTTGGGCCCATCACAAATGGCACAGCTACATGAATATGCTCTCAAACAAATCGGGAAATATTATTAGTAGTAATTGAAAATGCATGGTTTTATAAAATAAACAGTACTAACAAATTAACGGTTTATCAACCGAAGTAATTCGTAAGCAGCCATAGCCACCTGAATGAAATAATATTAATGGTAATTCTTATTAAATCTTAGGAAATTACGTCTGTTTTCATAGAAGAAAACAAACGTAAGTAAATAAATAAATTGAAGAACTAAATTAACTATTGTCTATGAAAAAATGTCAGTTTCCCTTTTTAAACACAGCCGATAGAGAAATATGACGGAGCGATAGCAATGACCAATGAAGGCTGACAAAACGGATAGACAGCCGGACAGCCGGACGGACAGACGGACGGACAGACGGACGGACAGACGGACGGACAGACGGACGGACAGACGGACGGACAGACGGGCGGACAGACGGGCGGACAGACGGGCGGACAGACGGGCGGACAGACGGGCGGACAGACGGGCGGACAGACGGACGGACAGACGGGCGGACAGACGGGCGGACAGACGGGCGGACAGACGGACGGACAGACGGGCGGACAGACGGGCGGACAGACGGGCGGACAGACGGACGGACAGACGGGCGGACAGACGGGCGGACAGACGGGCGGACAGACGGACGGACAGACGGGCGGACAGACGGGCGGACAGACGGGCGGACAGACGGACGGACAGACGGGCGGACAGACGGACGGACAGACGGACGGACAGACGGACGGACAGCCGGATGGACGGACGGACAGCCGGACGGACAGAGAGACGGACGGACAGATGGACAGACGGGACGGACGGACGGACGGACAGACAGACAGACGTTGTGCTGTCATTCGAGTTTTAGATATCAAGGACTCACAAAACATGGATTTTGGGGGCATCACGTGGCGACACCACTCTACTTCGCAGCGGGAAAGTAAAAACACTGCAGTATAGTCGTCATAATGTCAGGAATATATATATATATATATATATATATATATATATATAATATATTATATATATCATTCACAATTTTTACCACAGAAACATAGATTCTGGGGGAAATATTTTCTTTGTAATTTTCCGATTTCGTCGCAGAGTGCACCGGACCTGAATGTGCATTCCCTAAACTGAAAACTCTGTTGTAAACCCCGGAGCTCGTTAGAAACATTTGTTGACAGCGAGTGCTCTGCATTCTTGACCGGCGGCCGACGGACTAAGGCTCTGACGACCTAAAATCGCAGTGATCGCGTGGGCGCATGCGATTCCCAAGGACTATCGTAATTAGGACTCTCATTCCGTCAAATTCCAAATTTCTGTTTCTCCTCCTTTGTGATAGAAAAAGTAGATTTTGTTCTTCAAACATGCACCAAAGTGTCTTTAGTGCTTTGGCTCAGTATAGGCCCATCATTCTGGACTTGATACAAGAAGAGAAATAATCAAGAAATTCCTGGGCAGGAATGAAGAGTTTCTCAGCAAAATGACTAAAGAGACATTTGTTCATTTAATTCAGGAAAACTGTTTTTCCTCCTGAAGTTGATATTTATAAAGTCATGGCAGTACCACGACTGCTTTACAGGTGTGATGGTGGGAATCATGGACACTAAGAAAAAAAGATAAAATGAAGATACAAGCCTCTGAAGTGGAATTTGTCTGGAGATTAAAACGCTGCACCTTAATGGATAAAATAAAAAATGAAGATATAAGACAGGAAGTTAACATATTTTCTATTAATGAAAAAATAAATGAATACAGATCACAATGGGTACAGCACTTAAGAAGAATGTCTTGCGAAAGGATACCCCGACATGCCTTTCAGTACACACCAAGGGGAAGAAGGGACATTTGCCGCCCACGACAGAGATGTCGGAGAAGGGGATCTCCCTAACCCGTGAAGTGAAGAAGAAGAAGAATATTGCTGTACATATTCCTGTTTACCACTTGCAATTGTCAGTAAAGTATGGAACTTGATATAAACCAGCAGATATGGTACGAGGGTTAAAGAGAGCTTGCCAGCTTAAACAGCTACTCCAGTGGTGTCAAGGTCTTCTACTGGTGGCAGTAGCACGCTTTGTGGCACCGTAGCATGCCACGAGCTTCTCTGCGCAACTAACCTCAGGAAAGGAAACTTAGTAACTCCGCCGTTTTACAATAGCGATGGCGTTGTCTCTGGTGGCGGGGTGATGAACTGCGTGGAGGGGCGTTTTCGTCGTGGCATTCGTGCCACGGACTCCCGCTCGTGGCATCGACTTTGACAACACTGAGATACTCTATCTCGTATTCGTTTCCCGATGTGGCGAGCCATGAATTCTCCGCAGCGCACCCTTTCCGTTGTCCTCCGCAACGACGAGCAGAAAACGCTCCTTGGGGAAATTTCCCGATGAAGTTTCTCCGCTCTTGTCTCAACATTGCTTTGTCACGCGGGCGAGGCGTTCGCCGATGACGTTGAGATAATTAGGAAAGCGTCCGTGACATTACTCACGGCGCAAATGGCGGTTTCGCTGCGGAGGAACGCGCCAGCTGCAGAGCGGCAACGCCGCATTCATAATAAGCTGATAAATCAACGCAGGAAGGCGTAGAGTGGTAACACGATCTGACAACGCCGCCTCCTGACAGTCTTCGAGGGTTCTAAAATTTCGAGAAACCCTTCTTAATTAATGACATTTGTTCTGCTTGCGGGGTGTCGTAGAGTCTAAGTCGGTAACCATTGAAGCCGGAAACACCATCTAATGAGATCCAGCTAATAATTTGAATATGTTCTTTCGTAGTATCTTCTTCTTTAATAGTATGTTCATTCGCATTAATAATAAGCTGATAAATCAAAGGAGGAACGTGTATATTGCTAACCCGATCTGACAACGCCGCCTCCTGGCTGAGTCTTCGAGGGTTCTAAAATTTCGACGAGGGTTCTTAATTAATGACATTTGTTCTGTTTGCGGGGTGTCGTAGAGTCTAAGTCGGTAACCATTGAAGCCGGAAACACCATCTAATGAGATCCATTAAAGCTAATAATTTGAATATGTTCTTTCGTAGTATCTTCTTCTTTAATAGTATGTTCATTCGCATTAATAATAAGCTGATAAATCAAAGGAGGAACGTGTATATTGCTAACACGATCGGACAACGCCGCCTCCTGGCTGAGTCTTCGAGGGTTCTAAAATTTAGAGGAACCCTTCTTAATTAATGACATTTGTTCTGCTCTTGGGGTGTCGTAGAGTCTACGTCGGTAACCATTGAAGTCGGAAACACCATCTAATGAGATCCATTAAAGCTAATAATTTGAATATGTTCTTTCGTAGTATCTTCTTCTTTAATAGTATGTTCATTCGCATTAATAATAAGCTGATAAATCAAAGGAGGAACGTGTATATTGCTAACACGATCTGACAACGCCGCCTCCTGGCTGAGTCTTCGAGGGTTCTGAAATTTCGAGGAACCCATCTTAATTAATGACATTTGTTCTGCTCTTGGGGTGTTGTAGAGTCTACGTCGGTAACCACTGAAGTCGGAAACACCATCTAATGAGATCCATTAAAGCTAATAATTTGAATATGTTCCTTCGTAGCATCTTCTTCTTTAATAGTATGTTCATTCGCATTAATAATAAGCTGATAAATCAAAGGATGAACGCGTAGATTGGTAACACGATCTGACAACGCCGTCTCCTGACAGTCTTCGAGGGTTCTAAAATTTCGAGGAACACTTCTTAATTAAGGACATTTGTTCTGCTCTTGGGGTGTCGTAGAGTCTAAGTCGGTAACCATTGAAGCCGGAAACACCATCTAATGAGATCCAGCTAATAATTTGAATATGTTCTTTCGTAGTATCTTCTTCTTTAATGGTATGTTCATTCGCATTAATAATAAGCTGATAAATCAAAGGAGGAACGTGTATATTGGTAACACGATCTGACAACGCCGCCTTCTGGCTGAGTCTTCGAGGGTTCTAAAATTTCGAGGAGGGTTCTTAATTAATGACATTTGTTCTGCTCTTGGGGTGTCGTAGAGTCTAAGTCGGTAACCATTAAAGCCGGAAACACCATCTAATGAGATCCAGCTAATAATTTGAATATGTTCTTTCGTAGTATCTTCTTCTTTAATAGTATGTTCATTCGCATTAATAATAAGCTGATAAATCAAAGGAGGAACGTGTATATTGGTAACACGATCTGACAACGCCGCCTCCTGACTGAGTCTTCGAGGGTTCTAAAATTTCGAGGAACCCTTCTTAATTAATGACATTTGTTCTGCTCTTGGGGTGTCGTAGAGTCTAAGTCGGTAAACATGGCTGTCTACAGTACCGGCAGCGTATATGTGACTCTGACAGTTCAATGCGCAGTTGCCACAGATTACTAGCCTTTAAATATAACCCTGGGATCTACTGGACTCCAACCAAATTTCGTAATATAAGTGTAATCGGAAAATAAATATTTGGGATATTTTACTTCCACGTAAATTCATTTAGTACGTTTGGAAAGGGTTTGTACAGTTGTCGCCTTCTAACCTAGCAGTAGAGTGCGGAAGTGTCTTTGGGGTTTGCTGGACCCCACTGTTATATTTACGTGCGTCTTTTTGCTTGCGTGCGTGTAATTTTGTTTTTTTAAGAATTTTCTAGGTAAAATAACATCAAACATTAAGATAAATCGCACCTAATTCGAGATTTACTAGATGAAAGTGGTGACGAAGAAACATCGGAGAACTTGTTTGGTGATCACTGGAATTTGGATCCTGATTTTGTTTAAGAACACGATTTTCAATAGTTTTAATTTATTTTTTACACGAATGTTATTTTTAAGTGCGTAAATTAAAAACAATAGTTAAAAGTTGATTTGTTTTCAATTTTAAGTCAAATTTTACGTCTATCAAATCTCTAATGAAGTATTATTTAGTTGTTTTTTTTATCTAAATAACGTCTCATTTGCTAAGGTATTATAAGAAAAATTGTTTACATTTTTAAGGTAATGATGATATTGGGTTACAGTATTTTTTATGGCCTTTAATAAATTATAAAGTTTAACACTGATATTTTGTTTTAAAAACAAAAAAAATCTTCCAAATCTCTACACATTTATCAAAAAAATGTGTGATTCTTTATGAATGGTGCTAATATCTAAAATAACGTTAATTTATCTCAAAACAGTGTTAGCTCTACTAAAGGGACTTGAAAGTACGTTTTTAACTTGGAAGTTCTAATTGTACGGATTATTTTTTTTAAATTCTGGCCCTCAAGAAAATGTGCGCTCTTTTCCCACACGTCATATACAGTTTTTACTGTTTTTTTGACAAATAAATAAATAAAGTATAATTAAAAAAATATTTACAGAACTTTCGAAAACCTTCAGGTAAAAATATACATACTTTAAAATTGGGATCTAACAGACCCCACCATTATATTTACGTATAATTAAGTGTTATATTTAAGGGTTAAAACGAGTTTCAGAACAGTGATATATTTTACGTCTCTTCGCCTCTCAATGCCCTGCTCAAAGTACAGAACGCATCACCAAAAACCGCTCGCGACCGCAATGCCTCTCTGGTCGTCCTGTACGTGGCCAAGATGGCGGCCACCTGTTGTTTACGAGCGCCACCGGGAGTGCTCGTGTCATAAAGCAGCGCCCCCTGGCTGCGGCGCGGTGCAGCGAGACGTGGTGGGGGAGGGGAGGGCAGGGCAGGGAGCGGAGGGGTGGAGGGGATGGTTAGGGTGCGGGGGTGGGGGGTGAAAGAGGAGCGTGGCGAGGTCGGGGTGATGGCAGCAGGGGCGAGGGCGAGGACTGTGTTGGAGGTATGGATAGTGATAAAGCCGGATATTGAGGCGATGGGTGGCAATGTTGGGAGGAGGTGACACAAGTGATAGTAGTTGTTGGGGTAATGTTGCTGGTAGTGGGTGAATGGTGTTAATAGTGGGGGGTGTTAATAGAGAGGGAGTAGTGTTAATAGTGGGGGAGTCGTGTTAATAGTGGGGGAGTCATGTTAATAGCGGGGGAGTAGTGTTAATAAAGGGAGAGTAGTGTTAATAGTGGAGGAGTAGTGTTAATAGTGGAGGAGTAATGTTAATAGTGGGGGAGTAGTGTTAATAGTGGGGGAGTAGTGTGAATAGTGGGGGAGTAGTGTGAATAGTGGGGGAGTAGTGTGAATAGTGGGGGAGTAGTGTTAACAGCGGAGGAGTAGTGTTAATAGTGGCGGAGTGGTGTTAATAGAGAGGAAGTAGTGTTAATAGTGGGGGAGTGGTGTGAATAGGGAGGAAGTAGTGTTAACAGCGGAGGAGTAGTGTTAATAGTGGCGGAGTGGTGTTAATAGAGAGGAAGTAGTGTTAATAGTGGGGGAGTGTTGTGAATAGAGAGGAAGTAGTGTTAATAGTAGGGGAGTAATGTTAACAGTGGGGGAGTAGTGTTCACAGTGGCGAGTAGTGTTAATAGTGGGGGCAGTGTTAATAGTGGAGGTGGTGTTAATAGTGGGGGAGTAGTGTTAATAGAGGGGAAGTAGGGTTAATAGTGGGGGAGTAATATTATTACAAGGGAAGTAGTGTTAATAGTAAGGGAGTAGAGTGAGGGAGTAGTGCTAATGTGGGGGAATAGTATTAATAGTGGGGGAGTAGTGTTAACAACGGGGGAGGTGACCTAGGAGTTGATAGGGTTGAGTTGGCCGGGGCAGTGCGGAGGTGGGGGTGAGAACGGAGGGTGAGAAACAACGTGCCTTGTGCGGAGTAGGCGTAGAATGTGGAGTAGTGCGGGGTGTTGGGTGGGAGGCGGGTCAGAGGGTGATGCAAAGCGCAGAGGGAGGTACGGAGGTAGAGCGACGGGGTGAGGAGGGGGCAGTAGCTCGGGCGTGAGCAGCGCGGTGGCAGTTTGGAAGGCTGCAGCAGGTAAGGCGGCGGGGCGCTAAAGAGAACAGGATGTTGGATGGCAAATTGGTCCCGCGGGACAGGGCGAGTACCGCGTGGGCAGTGGCTGGGGCGGATTTGGAGGCGGAGAAGGGCGGGGATCAGCGCAGCGTGGAGGGGCAGGGCGAGGGGCATGAGAGGCGTTGGAAGAGTGGAGGTGGTGGTATGATGAGGGACAAGGGATGAGGTTTGGGAGACAGAGCGGGGGCGGGGCGAGAGAAAGTAGGGCAGCGGCGGGGCGGAGGCGGGACGGCAAGCGGAGGGGTGCAGGGTTGTGAGGGTTGCAGGCGGTTAGGGAGGTGGGGCGGAGGTGATAGGGGTTAGAGTGGCGGAGGTGATAGGGGGTTAGAGTGGCGGAGGTAATAGGGGATAGAGTGGCGGAGGTGATAGGAGATAGAGTGGCGGAGGTGATAGGAGATAGAGTGGCGGAGGTGGTAGGAGATAGAGTGGCGGAGGTGATAGGGGATAGAGTGGCGGAGGTGATAGGGATAGAGTGGCGAAGGTGATAGGGGTTAGAGTGGCGGAGGTGATAGGGGATAGAGTGGCGGAGGTGATAGGGGTTAGAGTGGCGAAGGTGATAGGGGTTAGAGTGGCGGAGGTGATAGGGGTTAGAGTGGCGGAGGTGATGGGTAGGCGGGGCGGATGGGTAGGCGGGGTGGATGGGTAGGCGGGGCGGATGGGTAGCCGGGGCGGATGGGTAGGCGGGGTGGATGGGTAGGCGGGGTGGATGGGTAGGCGGGGTGGATGGGTAGGCTGGGCGGATGGGTATCCGGGGCGGATGGGTAGGCGGGGCGGATGGGTAGGCGGAGCGGATGGGTTGGCGGGGTGGATGGGTAGGCGGGGTGGATGGATAGGCGGGGCGGATGGGTAGGCGGGGCGGATGGGTAGGCGGGGCGGATGGGTAGGCGGGGCGGATGGGTAGCCGGGGCGGATGGGTAGGCGGGGCGGATGGGTAGGCGGGGCGGATGGGTAGGCGGGGCGGATAGGTAGGCGGGGGCGGATGGGTAGGCGGGGTGGATGGGTAGCCGGGGCGGATGGGTAGGCGGGGCGGATGGGTAGGCGGGGCGGATGGGTAGGCGGGGTGGATGGATAGGCGGGGCGGATGGGTAGGCGGGGTGGATGGGTAGGCGGGGTGGATGGGTAGGCGGGGTGGATGGGTAGGCGGGGTGGATGGGTAGGCTGGGTGGATGGGTATCCGGGGCGGATGGGTAGGCGGGGGCGGATGGGTAGGCGGGGCGGATGGGTAGGCGGGGCGGATGGGTAGGCGGGGCGGATGGGTAGGCGGGGCGGATGGGTAGGCGGGGGCGGATGGGTAGGGCGGGGCGGATGGGTAGGCGGGGTGGATGGGTAGGCGGGGCGGATGGATAGGCGGGGCGGATGGGTAGGCGGGCGGATGGGTAGGCAGGGCGGATGGGTTAGGCGGGGGCGGATGGGTAGGCGGGGCGGATGGGTAGGCGGGGCGGATGGGTAGGCGGGGTGGATGGATAGGCGGGGCGGATGGGTAGGCGGGGCGGATGGGTAGGCGGGGCGGATGGGTAGGCGGGGCGGATGGGTAGGCGGGGTGGATGGGTAGGCGGGGCGGATGGGTAGCCGGGGCGGATGGGTAGGCGGGGCGGATGGGTAGGTGGGGCGGATGGTTAGGCGGGGTGGATGGATAGGCGGGCGGATGGGTAGGCGGGGTGGATGGGTAGGCGGGGTGGATGGGTAGGCGGGGGGGATGGGTAGGCTGGGCGGATGGGTATCCGGGGCGGATGGGTAGGCGGGGCGGATGGGTAGGCGGGGCGGATGGGTAGGCGGGGTGGATGGGTAGGCGGGGTGGATGGATAGGCGGGGCGGATGGGTAGGCGGGGCGGATGGTTAGGCGGGGCGGATGGGTAGGCGGGGCGGATGGGTAGGTTGGGCGGATGGGTAGCCGGGGCGGATGGGTAGCCGGGGCGGATGGGTAGCCGGGGCGGATGGGTAGGCGGGGCGGATAGGTAGGCGGAGAGGATGGGTAGGCGAGGCGGATGGGTAGGCGGGGCGGCAGGGTAGGCGGGGCGGATAGGTAGGCGGGGCCGATGGGTAGGCGGGGCGGATGGGTAGGCGAGGCGGATGGGTAGGCGGGGCGGCAGGGTATGCGGGGCGGATAGGTAGGCGGGGCCGATGGGTAGGCGGGGCGGATGGGTAGGCGAGGCGGATGGGTAGGCTGGGCGGAGGCGAGAGAAGTCACAGTGGCGAGGGCGGGGCGACGTGGCGGTGGGGAGGAATCGGGGGCGGGGGGCGGAGGGCGAGAGGCGTTAGGATGGAGGTGACTGTGGGGGGAATCAGGGGCGGGGTCGGAGGCGAGAGGCGCGAGGGCGGCGGGGGCGTGGGGGGCTGGGCGTCCGTGCCGGCGCTGGCCCGCGCCCGTCGCCCAGTGACGGGTGGCTCCCGTGTTCTCGGGGGAGCGCGTTATGTACGGCCGGAGAGGTCGCAGGGGCGCCGCCCAGGGGAGCTTCATACAGTGCTGGAGGGCCGACGCGACGCCCACGCTGGGATAAGGGCGACAGGCAAGGACCCTAAAGCGACACGCAACATCAAGAGTAGCTTGTGTGTTTAAATTTCAATGACTTTTACCAATTAGAGTATCTGTGCAGGACAGCGATAAAATCCAGAGTTAATGCTTTTATTGTTATTATTTCCTTTATTGTTTTCATATTATTATTATTATTATTGTCTTAAAATTAATGTAATATGTAAATAGTAGTGTTCTGCCTCCAGTTTGTAAACCTACCTGCGGAAATATTAAATATCTATCTATATCCATTTCTTTTAATGTTTTATGTGACTTTTTAATCTGTGCTTAAAGAAATATTTTTTAATAGTTAGATATTTTAAATAATATATTGTTTGGAATACTTAATGGGAACACTATTGTTGGTTCTAATTCCGGAGACAATGTTTTCTTGTGGCGAGATTGGGAATGACAATCTACCACATGCTACTTTTAATCATTTTAATAATACTTTATTACAATACTGGTGACAAATTTGTCTCTGTTCTTTATTATCGGTGGACATTATTCTCCTAGGAATATTGTAGATGAAGGAAAAGAGGAGAAGGAGAAGAATGAAAGGGAAGGAGAAGAAGGAGAGGGAGAAGGAGGAGGAGAAGGAGGGGGAGAAGGAGGAGTAGAAGGAGAAGTGGGGAGGAGGTAGAAAATGTGGATAACGAGGATGAAGAAGAGGAGAAAGAGAAGGAAAAGGAGGAGAAGGAAAAAGAGGAGAAAAAGGAGGAGAAGGAAGAGGAGGATTAGGAGAAAAAGAAGGAGGAAGAAATGGAGAAGGAAGAGGAGAAGGAGTAGGAAAAAGAGGAGAAAAACGGAGAAGAGAGGAGAAAGAGGAAAAGGAGAAAGAGGAGAAAGAAAAAGAGGAGTGTGCATCATCAGCATTGAAGTATGTCCAATATAATATTAACGACAATGATTGTCTTATAGTGATGTCTTAATGATATGAACATCATGCTCATCATACAAAATACAGTTTAAAATAAAACACAAAGCTTTCGTCTAAGGTGTGTCGGGGACCCTGTACGAATTACTACTGTTTCTTTACAATTCTATTCTTTGTTCTGTGAACATCACGTATGACTAATAATAATAATATTCTCAATCACAATGCCACTCAATTCCGAATTCAATCTATCTAAATCCTGAGAGTAGTTTGCCATTCAAATTGGACTGCCTCAACAAAATAATTGTTAATGAAACGGCGCAATGGAGGGTAGGGGAATCGGAAGCATTCTAGAAAACCAATTTTGTCCACCGAATTCCACATGTATCAAGCGTGAATTGAACTCCAGTCCCAACGGTGGAAGGCATGCGGTCTAACCACTCAACCACAGGGCGTTCCACATCTCCCTACTGGCTGCGGTTTTAAACACTGCTTTTCTCCTGTTTGTAATTAATATTTTCCGTTTCTGCCTATATTTTTAATATATATCAATCAGTTGGTCCATCATTTACAAAACAGAAATGTTTTAAATAACAGCTTTATATATTAAAAGAAATACAAATGTCACACAATATAACAGTTGGTTTCCATCATCAGGTGACAAATAAATAAATATAATATATAAAACAATGGAAAAGTACAGAAAAGAAGAATTACAAAGAATTAATATACACAAGTCAACAGAATGCATATCTTGTTAAAAACTTTAGAAAATTTTTAAGACAATATTACTAACAGTATGAAAGAAATTAGAGAAAAAGAGAGAGATTGTAAAAACAGACAGAAAAATTAAAAAATAACAATAAGAGAAATATCTTAATTTCAGAAAATGTGTTTAATAAACCATCATATATTTTTGTAAATTTATTGGATTCTACCTGTGTATTTAAGCTAGGAGAAGTCTTGATGTGTGGCGTTTCTAATATTAATCTAGGATAAGATAAATTTTCACGAGCTAAACTTTTTATTTCTTCGAAATTAACATGATGTGAAGTTACAATTCTATGTTGCGTTAATGAATTTTGTTTACTTGCCAAGTCTTTAATATTCCTTTCATGTTTTATGTTTTCTCCTGTTTGCTCGAGTACACAATTTTGTCAGTCTAAATGAACGACCACTGCAATATTATAACATTTGCACGTGATAGTAAAGATAAACAAGGAAAGAACAGTGCAGTAAAAGCATCAGACAATTCTATGATACATCACGATGTCATCTACAGAAAAAATACAAGCCTTACGAAGAATATCTCTTCCTTTCATTCCTGTAAGTGCCAAATACAAGAAGCTACTTGAGAAATTACACATGCGAGCATAGTTATTAGTTTACATATTAGCCGAGACTATTTTTTCAAAATTGTTTCTGCTTATTAACTGTGCGTTTTACTTGCAATGTCTCTGTATTTGTTGCTGGGTGACGATGAGTTCACTTCTCAAGTTGAGAAGTACAGAGATAGGGCGCAGGGATCGCCATGTGCTAACCACACGTACCCGTTAACCCACGGCCGCAAGGCCGGGACTGCGCTGGTAGGCCTTAGCTCGTAAAGAGCTATTGTGCCAGAATACGTACACACACTTTGGGACATGTCACCCGCAAGGACGAGATTAAATTGGGAGGGGGGGGTCGAGGAAAGGGGAGGTGAGTATTATCTTTTCAAAACAACAGGCTGAGACAATAAGTAAAAATTGCGTCAAAAAGTATAACAAAAAACATGTAATTTTGTTAACATCCCTGAAAGACTACTGCCGAATAAGAGGGAATAAGTAAAAAAATTGTACAGTAAAAAGTTGGGCAAGAAATACTGTTCCCAGATTACCCATACGCTTCCGACACGTCATACACAGCTTTTACTGTTTTTTGGACGTAAATAAATATAGAAATGAAACCCCACACGTAATGTTTTGAATCCGAACGTATTTCCGCGACGTACTTCGCAATGCCGCACTCGCAAGAACAAGTTTAAAATGGCGGTGTGTCGGGCAGGGCGTGGGTGGGTATTGTAATAATCTCCCACCCTTATCATTTATAGAGGAAGAGTATTAATTAATTTTGCCTGTTCTTCTAAATTCGGGGGATGTGGGAAGGAGCTGACATTGCAAACATGCACTGCAGTAAAACAGATTATTCATTCTGTTCAAATAACTTTATAATTTCATTTATATGTTTACATTACACGGCCAACGCTCGGCAGGGGCTGGATGGGTATTCTCTTCTCAAATCAACAGGCTGTAACAATCAGTACAAATTCCGTGAGAATGTATAGCAAAAAAAATTGTAATGTTGTTAACACCCTTAAAAGGCAACACTACCAAAAAAGAGAGAATAAATAAATTTTAAAAAAATCAAAAAAGTCATTCAACTATGGGTAAAAGGGTGTAATTCTGGAGCTCAAAAAAACAAGCTCAGTTTACGTGCACGTCATGTACATACTTTTTACTGTTTTTTGGCGAAAATAAATAAAAAAGAAATGGAAACCCGTAACCCCATACAATGAATACGTAATATTTTGAATGAGAACGTATTTCCGCGACATCTTTGCCTCGTGTCACTCGCAAAGACGATTTCAAATCGGCGGTGTGAGGGGCAGGGGGTGAGTGGGTATTATTTTCTCAAATCAACAGGCTGTAACAATCAGTACAAATTTCGTGAGAATGTATGACAAAAATATTAAATGTAATGTTGTTAACACCTCTAAAAGGCAACACTACCGACCAGGAGAGAATAAATAATTAAAAATTAAAGAAAATCATTCAACTATGTACAATAAAAGGATGGAATTTTGTAGCTCAAAAAATCGAGCCCAGTTTATCTGCACGTCATGTACATACTTTTTACTGTTTTTTGACGAAAATAAATAAAAAAAATAAATGGAACCCCGAAACCCCATACAATGAATACGTAATATTTTGAATCAGAACGTATTTCCGCGACATTGTTGCCGCGCGTCACTCGCAAAGACGAGTTTAAATTGGCGGTGTGTCGGGCAGGGGGTGGGTGGGTGGTTGGGTGGGTGGAGGCGCCATCTGGTGGTGTCGTGGGGTGCTCATTTGTACGCGTCAGCCACACGACTTTCGTGTGGCCCACGCTGCGGACAGGAGGGATCTCATTAACTTTTTTATTATTTTCCGCTCGCTGGGGTATTAGCGGCTTCGGTATTTTTCAGCCTACCATGAATGGTGAGCCAATTCCCTGCCTTGTGGAGAAGTGTGGTTTAATATCTATATTACCAATTTCCAGTCGCGTATACTGTGGGCTACCGGTGGTAGCCTGAGAAAATTTCGAGAACAAAAATACCAGGGTTGGGGCAAACGTCATGGCAACTATTTTTTGTGAGAATATGAGTAGGGGTGGAAAATTTCAAATAAACACATGAAAGGACGAGTTATAAACTAAGTGCTTCGGTATTTATCAACACACAAAAATTGAATTTATCATGTTTATTAAGTTTTTGAAATGACCGTACTCGTTTCATGTTCTAAGGCATTTTAGAGAATACGATTCATAAATTCGAAAAGCATTACATTACCGTTCTAAAGGCCTGATCAGGTAGATGCTCGATTACTGCACATCACGTTGATCCGCACACTCACAGGTCGTCACGCACGTAGCTGATCACTGGTGTCTGCGCATCTTTGCAGAAACTCTCCTGCGCATCTCGCGGCTGTCCGGTACGGAAGGGCATTATTCATGAGCTTCCACCAATTCCCTGTGACATTCTCGGCCATTCCTTTCATGGTGAACGGCTCTCTTGGAGTAAGAGCGCTGCTGGAAACATGTTACATTCACCGCGCACGGCGGTAGACGGACAACTGAATTCAAGTTGCTCTCTGTGCTAATAGAGACACTTGCAGAGGTATCAGTTGATTAAACACACTCTACTGCAGCATTTCTTTCAAGATATAAATTAAATTTTGCGATCCGATAACATTTCATTCAGAAACAAATAGTTTCCATGACGTTTGTCCCAACCCTCATATGTGAAGATAAATTATTTTAAAAATAATTGTGAGCCACATTGTTTTTCAGTAACATACATTTTTCAAGATTCTGTATAATCTGTTCAGTTAAGATATGTATTAAATCGCTTGAACGTCCGCGCACCAGTCCTCTTAAGAGGTGGCGTCAAAGAAACCGTTTGGACCCAGCGGATTTCTGAAGCCTGTTTGCGAATATGGAATCAGATTTGCTGTAACACCCACAGATTTTTCACAATCACGTATTTTCCTTTTTTAAATTTCACGCGTTGCAGCGGTCGATGTAAGATATGGAGCAATCGGAAACACTCTCTTGGGAGAAGATCGTTCTTGATCAATGTCTTTGTTTTGATGTAGCCCTTTTGGTCTCTTTCGTAAGTGTGCTTAAGTTATTTACAGCAAATGCAGTAAGTGCAACTAAGTTATTTAGCAAGTCAGTTTAAAAATGGCAAGCTCGCCAAGATGATTTTGTGTAAATGATACTGAGAGGTTTTGTTAATTTATGGATTACTAACTTTGAAAACTAGAAGACAGAACATAACCTCATTCGTAAAAGGGCTTACCTAGCTTGCAAAATTCGTCTTCTCACGACTCCTCGTGTTGTAATTCAAGCGTTTCCGATAAATTTTATCTGTGTAGTGTTCCTAATGCAAAACAAAATAAGTTAGCATAATTACATGAGTAAATATTAAAGATACTGTGGTTAAAAAAAAGAAAATCTCTTATTGGTAGCCGAGCGACGGCGAAAGTCCGCTCCGACGCTTTCCAACAAATGCAATCGTCTAGCCACTGCAGTAAATCTTACACATTTGAGAATTGGGAAGCATGCATCTAAAGCAGTGATGTCAAGGTCTTCTACTAGTGGCAGTGGCACGATTCATGGCCCCACAGCATGCAACGAGCTCCTCTGCGCAACTAGCGTCGGGAAAGGGAACTATTAATATTAACCCCTCCGTGTTATAATAGTGATGGGGTTGTCTTATGGCGGGGTGATGAACTGCGTGGAGGGGCGATTTCGTCGTGGCACACATGCCACGGACTGCCGCTTGTGGCATTGACCTTCTGCAAGGTTAGATCTTCTGAAAGTCTTCTGCAAGGCTAGGTCAAATGACGTCTTGGCTCTCCGGGTGATGTCGCGTCATGGACTCGAGCCGTGGAACCTTACGTGTACAGGTTAGGTCAAATGTCAGTGTGTGCACTGATGTTATCTGACACCTACGGTGATAACAATCCCATGGGCGTACATGAAGGTAACATCCAATGAAAGAAAAACTAACATAGCTTAGGTTTGCCGTTAAAAAACGTGAACCAAACGTAAGATAATTTAAATTCTACTGACAGTCATCGCACAGAACAGTCGACTCCAGTTATAGAGAACTCGGATATAGTAAACCCTCGGTTATAATGAACTTAAGCCACTGGTCCCATTTCATTTACATTACAAACAAGCATAAAAAGAGGCGGTTATAGTAAACCAGAATCTCGGCTATAGTGAACGCAGGAAATACGACGCTCGGTAAAGTTAATTGGTTAAGTTCTGCAAATTAATTGGATCTCGTATGTTATTAGGCGAGTAGAAGGGCTTTCGGAGAGTGGAACGGTGTTCAAACAGTGCAAGAGGCATCAAAGTATCAAGAATGCATTACAATATTTAGACACCAAGGACAATGCAGAATTAAGTACGGAGAGAACACGAACTGTAGACAAGGATCTGGAGAAATTACGAATGGAAATTGTACAAAGCACACAATAGAAAATAATTGAATTTTTAAGGACTAATCAAGATATTGAAATGTTCCGTTCGTGCTCTTTATGCATTTTTCTTTGGCACTCTATCAATAAAGTGAATAATTGTGGTGAAATTCTACTTCATTTTGACATCATCGGATATAGTGAACCAAACATGTTAGTCCCCAGAAGTTCGCTATAAGCGGACTCGACTGTACATCCCGCAGAGCAAAAAACGAGACGCTTAGAAGCAGAGAGCGCTGGAGTGATTTTGATGCCGCGGCGCTCCATCTGGCGTCTCCGCGAGCCCCTGACCTCTCAGGAGTAAATGGCAGCGCGATCGATCAACCAACTCGCGCAAGAATCGGCCGCCTCTTCGGCGCTTCCGAGCGTGAAAGCCGGCACCGCCCCGGCCCCGGCCCCCTCCCCCTCCGCCCTCCTCCTCCCTCCCCCCGCCCTTCCTATCCCTAACCTCCGCCCTTCCCCTCCCTTACTCTCCTCCCTCCCCTCCGCCCTTCCCATCCCTAACCTCCGCCCTCCTCCTCCTTCCCCTCCGCCCTCCCCCTCCCTCCCCCCGCCCACCACCTCCTTCCCCTCCGCCCTTCCCCTCCGCCCTTCCCCTCCGCCCTTCCCCTCCCCCGCCCTTCCCATCCCTAACCTCCGCCCTCCTCCTCCTTCCCCTTCGCCCTTCCCCTCCCCCCGCCCTTCCCATCCCTAACCTCCGCCCTCCTCCTCCTTCCCCTTCGCCCTTCCCCTCCCCCCCGCCCTTCCCATCCCTAACCTCCGCCCTCCTCCTCCTTCCCCTCCGCCCTTCCCCTCCCCCCGCCCTTCCCATCCCTAACCTCCGCCCTCCTCCTCCTTCCCCTCCGCCCTTCCCCTCCCCCCGCCCTTCCCATCCCTAACCTCCGCCCTCCTCCTCCTTCCCCTCCGCCCTTCCCCTCCCCCCGCCCTTCCCATCCCTAACCTCCGCCCTCCTCCTCCTTCCCCTCCGCCCTTCCCCTCCCCCCGCCCTTCCCATCCCTAACCTCCGCCCTCCTCCTCTCCCTTTCCCCGCCTCCCCTCCCCTCCGCCCTTCCCCTCCCCCCGCCCTTCCCATCCCTAACCTCCGCCCTCCTCCTCCTTCCCCTCCGCCCTTCCCCTCCCCCCGCCCTTCCCACCCCTAACCTCCGCCCTCCTCCTCCTTCCCCTCCGCCCTTCCCCTCCCCCCGGCCTTTCCATCCCTAACCTCCGCTCTCCTCCTCCTTCCCCTCCGCCCTTCCCCTCCCACCCCCATCCTTTCTATCCCTAACCTCCGCCCTTCCCCTCCCGCACCCTCCGCCCTTCCCCTCCCTTTCCCCACCCTTTCCCTCCCTCCCCTCCGCTCTTCCCCTCCCTTCCTCCGCACTTCCTCTCCCTTTCCCCGCCTCCCCCTCCCCTCCGCCCTTCCCCTTCCTCCCCCTTCGCCCTTCCCCTCCGTCCCTCTCCACCCTTCCTCTCCCTTTCCCTTCGAACTTCCCCTCCCTTTCCCACCGCCATTCCTTCTCCCACCATCATCGCCTCCGCCCTTCCCCTCCACACACTCATCCACTCCCCACACCCCTTCCCCACAACTGCACCCCCCACCACCGCCTCCGCACACTCCCCCTCTGCCCACCCCCCTTCGCACACCGCACTCATTCTCCTCCCCCGCCAGCGCACTCTCCCCCGCCCTTCCCCCTTCCCCACACTGGCACCGACCCCACTACCTCCTCTCATCTTGCCCAGTCACGCCTCCACCACCGTCACAGAGTCTTTTCTCCTCCAAACCTTACTGCCGCCCTTACCCCCTCCGCTCTTACCAACTCCATCTCTGAAAGGACCACTCCTTCCCCTCTATCTCAGAGATTAACGTGTCCACTCCACCCCACCGTCACCGCATTTAACCCTCGCCACCACCCCCACATTGATGCCCTGTCCCTTTTTCCTACGCACTTCCCCACGCCGAATTCGTATCTGCCGTTGCTCCGCATCCAACCTATCCTACTTCCAACCCTACCCCAACTTCCCACTACCGCCTGTGGATGTGATTCCAGCGTCCAACTCAACCATCACTGCCATAACTGCTGTCACTGCCTCTTTCTAATTATTCTTCCACCCCATCGACTCAGCGTCCCTCGCCTCCACAGAGGAGAATTCTAGCAACCTCTGACCGGGAGGTCCAAGGGTGGCAGGACTAAGTCACCGCCCCGCCGGCAGGACACAGGTCATTAGAATCATCAAACGCACGTGATACATATATAATTTTATTTTTTACCTAATTGTATTAATTCAGATTTACTTATTTACTACTAATAAACTGTTAACTCAGTTTGTCTTTTCATTTTTCCCTTCCATAATTGACTTCCATAATTCTCTCTGTAACGGAACATGTAGCATCATTCAACTCTTTTCATATTTTCCTCGTAACCACAACACTCACGATCCAGGTAAGTTATGCCGAACTACGTATCGATGGCAATACCAATCTGCAAAATATCAGTAAAAAAATAAAAAGATATCACCTTATTTATTAGTTTAATGATTTTATTTCTTGCTATCAACGTATTTATTCGCGAAATTTCCATACTGAATGTCACTCGTGCATAGAAAATGTTCAAATCTCTCATGACATTAATTATCATAATTTCACAATGATGATGATTTGGAAATATGTTTCCGCAAATGTGTCACAATTCTGCGATTTTTCCATAGCTGCATGCAACAGAACTTTAGCTGTTAGGTCAGCAGTTACAGCTCTTCAATCGGGAGCTTACACGGCACTACAGTGTTGACGTGTGTAGTGATGTATAAACTCCCGATTGGAGAGCTGTAACAGCTGATAATCTGTTATAGGCAGCTATGGAAGAATCGCAGGTCATAGGTAATCGAATATCATAGGTACCAGACGCCCCATCCAGCGGTTCCGCAGGTCATTTTGAATCAGCCCATCTAGAACGAAGTTGGTGTACCGTCTCAGCTTTGCGTAATGATTTCCACCACTGTTACCGGGAGAGATGGCTCAGTGCATCAACTTATGTCACTGCAATCCCTCTGACCAAGAGGTCCCTGGTTCCAGTTCCGATGGCGGCAGGATTTTCGACACTAGCTACATAGCTAGGCCGAATTCAGTCGCTGTCTGGAGGAGAATTCTAGCGGCCGTCTGTTCTGATCGGTGGTTTTCCGTGGTTTCTCCGATCAACACCAGGCGAATGCTGGAGCAGTACTCTAATAAACGGGCCACGGCCCGCGCGCGATCTTTGCTTCCTCTTCCTTGTCCTATCCTCACCCCTTACACACACACACACACACACACACACTAACATGCACTACACTACCACACATGCCGAGAGACAAGTCGGGAGCTTAGAACTTGTCCCAGCTGGGGCGGTGCCCCGCTGGTGGGAGATATCTCGTTGAGGGGAAAACCCCGCTAGTCGACTGCAGGTCGGCGCCGGATGTCGCCATCCAGCGGGGAAAAGATCACCGACAGAAAATATCACTCCCGATGAAAAAACACTCACTACACTTACAGGACTAATGACTTCTGTATTTGACGTGCCCGGAATCATCAATCAATCCACCGCTCTTGCGGCGATCTGGCCCACCTCTTGTGAATGCGGTGGCCACATCGCTTGGCTTCGCTTTGGATCGGGGAGTCGCGATGCCCGCTCCAGCGTCCTTTATTAAGGGCGACTGAGGCACACGGGGCCGGCGAGTGAAGTGGAAGCGGCGCGGCGTGGAAGAGCCAGAGAGAAGGAGGAGGTGAAGCGGAAGCGGGTGGGGAGATGCAGTTCCTGCAAGAGGCGGGGACAGGTGAGTTGACGGGTGAGGCGGATGCAGCGGTGGAGATAGAGGGCAAGGTGGAGAGGAAGACGGTGGCACGACCGACGCGGTAGTGGGGGTGAGGGCGGAGACGGCTATCGGGTAGTGATGGTAAATTTTATCAAAACATCGATACTTCAATATTTCGACACATCCTCAAAAGTAACACATCCTCAATTTTCGATGTCGGTGAAAACATCGACAATAACATCGACATTAACAAACATTTAAACATCGACAAATGTTTAAAATGTCTTCTTTTTTTGTCGGCTCCATGTCCGAGATCGCGAAAGCAGTAGTGCCGTAGTGATATCGGACCGAGGGGTCGCGGGTTCGAGTCCCGCCTCGGGCATGGTGGTATTTGTGTTCGTCCCTTCACCCCTTATCATCACCATATCGTTTCATTCTCGTACCGTAACTTTAAATCCAATAGTGGTCGCTAATGACCTAGTAGTTGATGCGACATTAAATAACAAAAAACTCTTTTTTTAAAAATATGATGAAAACCAATTCTGTTCCTGCAATTCCTTAGAGAAAAAAGTAAATGCTCCAAGTTTCGCAAAACTTTTTATTCATATGAAAAGAAGAAATTGCTTCCGAGAAGTAGTAGTTCCTACTTGTACTCATGCGCAATTGCTTTGGAGTACTTATTCATTTTTATTCATATCACCCAATGTTGTTGCGTTGTTGTTGTTGTTGTTGTGGGTGGTGGTGGTGATGTGGTAACACTGACTGTGGAAGTTCGTATGAGTGGGTGAATACTGATTCCGGGCGCGTCAACAACCAAGATCCCGCAAATGTAGTGCTTGTTATATCATTAAGATGATTCCCCTCCTCCGGAAAGTGAGGTCCCGCAGCGACCGACACATCCGCCTGCTGGGTTCTCCACCTGCAGGAAATTCCCCTGCGGGACACCTCCGCAACTAGGATAATCCATAAGCTCCAGTGTGGTCTCCCGACATGTTTTGTAGTGTATACTTGGGTTTTTATTTCTCTCTGGCTCCGGCTCAGGTCTTCCGGTATGTGTGGTACTTCAGCGCATGTAAGTGCGAGTGTGAGGATAGGACAAGAAGAGAAAGGAAATATTGCGCGCGGTCCCTGAACGTTTGTTAGAGAACTGTTCCGGCATTCGCCTGGTGTTGATCGAAAAAAACAAAACACAGTAGCCTGCAACTAGAATTCTCCAGACAGCAGCTGTATTCGACCTACCGATGTGGGAAATCTTGCCACTGGGAGTGGATCCCTAAGACCTCACGGTCACAGGTACTGCAGTGACAGTTGTTAAGGCCCATTCGCAATGCAAACATAAACATAAGCATGACGTTAACATAAAAGTTAGGACTACGTCCATAAGCAGACTCATTCACAATGCCTTCGCATAAGCATAACTCGTAAGACGTTAACTTAAAAGCTTCAAGCGTCTGTGCTTATGCCAGAAATAAGAAATGAACCAATCACAGTACGCTTAACTCAAAAGCGAGTATCGAAATAGGATCGAAGTCGATAAATCGAACAAAAGACTGATTTTCCAAATTGCTTGGTTGATTTTCAACGGGCTTCTGCTTTGTTTTGTAGCGTACGACCTTTTTGTAGTTTAGTTTTGTTGTATTCGTGGTAGTATCATTTAGTTTTAATTTTTATTCAAATTAAAATACCTAACCTAACCTAACCCAACCCATGTCTGCAAGGCCGAGACGCCGCTGGTAGACCTTGGCTCGTTGTGCCACAGTAGCTACAATAGCCACAATAGATGTTGTGTCATAGTATATACATACATGTTTATGTATATAATATGTGAATGTACATATAATACAGATTCTCGCATCCAACTGGTAGTAACTAGAATGACCCACAGAAAATTGAAAATCTTTGCTTACGCTTATGTTGGACATCGTGAATACTTCAGTCTTTCACTTATGCTAAAGTTTGTCTATGCGTTAAAGTTAATATCTATTATGTTAATGTTTATGTCTGCTGAGGTTATTGCCGTTGTGATATTGCAGCCAGTCTGTTGGTTCGGTTGGATGTGGGTGGTTGTGGTGACGGTAGAGGTAGTGGCTGTGGTGCTGGTAACGCCGTCGGGGCCCGGGGCGACCGCAGAGCGAGGGAGTGACGGGGCCGGAGGCGCCCACGGGGCAGGCGGAGCTGGAGCGGTGTCGCGTCCTTTATTAAAGGCGACAGTGGCAGGGGCGGGGAAGGGCGGCGGTGAGGGCGGCGGCGTGGGTGGCGGAACGGCGGGAGAGGCGTGGGCGGCTGCGTGGGCGGCAGCATTGGCGGCGGCGGGGGCGGCGGCGGGGGTGGCAGCGACCGGGGGCAACGGGGTGGCGTGGGCGGAGGCGTGGCCGGCGGCATAGGCGGCGGCAAGGGCGGCGGCAAGGGCGGAGGCGAGGGCGGCGGCGAGGGCGGAGGCGAGAGCGGTGGCGAGGGCGGAGGCGAGAGCGGCGGCGTGGGCGGCGGCGTGGGCGGCGGCGGGGGTGGCAGGGACGGTGGGCAACGGGGTGGCGTGGGCTGCGGCGTGGGCGGCGGCGTGGGCGGCGGCGGGGGCGAGGGCGGCGGCGAGGGCGGCGTCGTGGGCGGCGTCGTGGGCGGCGGCGTGGGCGGCGTCGTGGGCGGTGGCGTGGGCGGTGGCGTGGGCGGCGGCGTGGGCGGCAGCGGGGGTGGCAGGGACGGGGGCAACGGGGTGGCGTGGGCGGCTGCGTGGGCGGCGGCATGGGCGGCGGCGGGGGCGGCGGCGAGGGAGGCGAGGGCGGCTGCGGGGGCGGCGGCGTTGGCGGCGGCGAGGGCGGGAGAGGTCGGCGCGGGCGCAGGTGCTGCGGCGGGCGGCGGCTCGCATTACTAACGAGCGTTGCCGGGTGTCAGGGGCGCTCCCAAGGAGAGCCACGTGCCGGGGCGAGGGGGGGCAAGGGGTGGCAAGGGGGGCAAGGGGCGCATCGCACCTGGCGCAGGTGGAGGTGGCCCGTGGCCTCACGCCGTAGGACGTGGGGTCGGCAGCAGCGCGTTGGCTGCGTTCGTGCAGTGTTTTGGGGGAAGTTGCCGCCGTCAGATTGGTATGACCATCGAATTTCTTTTAGTTTTTCGTTACTCACCTACCAAGTTGGATTTCAACCAGAATTTAGAGTACGAAAAGTTAACAGCCTATTCCGGGTCATTTTTCGCTCGGAGGCTCTAGTTTGAGTCCTGGTTATTTCGGCTTTGACACTAGGCAGATCGAATTCAACCTCTGTCTGGGGAGAATTGTACCTGCCAATTGCTTTTTTTGTTGGTTTTTCTTTTTTTTCTCCTGTCAATAATGGGCGAATGCCGGAGGAGTACCCTCACAAAACGCCTCCAATGGATTGCAATCATTCCTTCATAATTCTTGTACTCTTCCCTCACACAAATGCACACTTGCCATTACATACACTACAATGTCTCACATGACAAGAAACTAGTCAGTGATAGTACATAAAGGTTCCCATTTACAGCCTACAGCGAGAAATGTCAATTCTTGACCTAGTACAAAACTTAAGATTCTCTATATCACGTACCTACTCATTTTATTTTCATCTCATTTTAGTGGACTTTAATAGGTATTTTCGTATATAAACCATTTGAATAGGGATTGAGAGAAGATTTTACAATCCTCCATCAAAACCTCATTTTTGTAAAAAAAAGATTTGAACTTTGATCAGCCTTCCCCTGTAACCTCCATTTGGGAAAGTAAAATGCGTACACAAGGCCACTTGGCGAGGAGGGAGTCTCCAGAAGGTGTGCGCGGGGCAGGGCGGCCGGAACGAGCAGGGACTATCAGGAGAGAACGGCGGACATGAAATGTCAGCGGACAGAGGACGACGCAAGGAGGTATAGAACGTGAGGGACTGGGATGATCCCCTCTGGACGAATTGAATTGAATTGTGTTAATGCCTTATTTTAAGTGGCGAGGCTCAGGCCTTGACGCCTGCTCTTCCGTCTGACTACGCAAATTTGGCTCCGCTCCTTTCTCCAACTAGCGGAGAAAGAAGGTATTCCTTGGGCGACGAAACAGGCGATTTGAATTTTGCCCATTGGCGTCATTTAGGCTTGAGGATCTTTTACATGCAGTAAATATACTAACATGGGACAGCCGGCTTTACTTCCTCTCCAAAGGAAGGCGTACGAAGGATTTTTTTTACGCGGGGTTTCCCTTGATTGATGATTGTTTCCGAGTACGCCAATTATTATGGTAATTAGTCCCGTTAGTGACATGAATGCTTTTTATGCCTAAAGATGGCCGTGTCAGTTCGCCGCTGGCGAGATATGGCGCCAACATACACGAAGGCTTGCGGGATCTTTAGCTTTTCTTTAGCTTTTAACTTTTTTCTTGAACCTTTAACTTTTAAAAAATATTTTCTAACTTTTTCTTTAACTATTAACTTTTTTTAAAAGTTTTTACTCATTTAGTATTAGAAATTGTACTTGAAAAAGTCTGAATAAAAATGAAAATGAAATTTTCCCCGAGAGGGGATGCGTCCAGTTGGAACAAGCTCTAAGCTTATGATCAGTCTCACGGGATGTGTGGTAATGTAATGCATGTGAGTGGAAGTGTGTATGAGTAAGGGCCGAGGATAGGTCAAGGAAGAGGAAGGAAAGATCGCGCAGCCGGCCGCTAGAATTCTCCTCCAGGCAGCGACTGAGTTCGACCTAGCTGAAAAGCTAGTGTCGAAAATCCTGCCACCGTCCGGATTCGAACCTAGGACCTCCAAGTTAGAGCACGACAGTAATATCACCTGATGAACTCAGTCACCTCTTCCGGCACGTGTGGTAGGGTAGTGCATGTAAGTGTGTGTGTGTTTGTGTGTGTGTAAGGAAGGGTAGGGGATAGGAAGGGAAGAAAGAAAGATCGCGTGCGGTCCGTGGACCGTTTATTAGGGTACTGTTCCGGCATTCGCCTGATGCTGAAACGATACTACAGATGAGAGCAGCTGGCGGCTCTAATTGTACTCCAGCAAACGGCTGAAAAAAGCATCTCGATACCTCGAACTGTTTTCAAGATATTTGTTGTGGAGAACTTAGGTGCGATTTTTGTAGCTTTGCCCCTCAAGTCCCTATGACCAAGATAGAATATCACACGCCATTTCGCGTCTTCTTCTGTTGTGCCGCTACATGTCACATGATCGCAAACGCTAGTTGATATGGTCGCGATCTTGTGATACCTGACGGTACGACTGAGAACGTCGTGAAATATCGGAACATATTCCATCGTGAAGTCGGGCCTTGAGAGGCAAAGTTACAAAAATTCGCACTATACAGTGCGATTTTTGTAACTTTGCCCTTCAAGGCCCGTCTTCACGTGGGAAAATGTCACGGTACTTCGTGTCTTTCTCAATCTTGCCGCTAGATATCGCATGATCGCGACCGTATCAACTAGCGTTTGCGATCATGTGACTTTTAGCGGCACGACAGAGTTTATTTTGTGAACTTCTGACCATCCTACTCGAAAGAGGAATGTTTCGTACATCTATTGTGAAAGTATTAGCCTAATCCATGTCCCTCCTGGGCGTTGTGGAACCTTGAAGTTGGAATAAGAGATCATCGCTGTTGTGGCGTCAGAGGAGGTAGTAGACTGTGGCTTCGAATATTTTTCAAAACGTGCTCTAAGGTATTTTTTACTATATTTTTCAATCATTGATGTCCCTATTGGTGGTAAGTAAAAGAAAAACTATGTTAATATAATGTAGATTGCAATAATGTATATTGGAAGTAATAAGTTATAAAATATAACTAGCATAAAAATATATATAACAGAATATAACACCGCGAAATGGCGTGTGATATTCCATCGTGACCATAGGGGCTTGAGGGGCAAAGCTACAAAAAATGGTACTATAGCTAATGTGGAAAGTCTGTCCACCGGGGCAGGAGCCCGAGTCGCTTCAGAGGCAAAGATACCTCCGCCGCCGAGGTAACGTGGCCGGCGGGGCAGTGAGCGAGGGCTCGGCGGCCAAGGGCCAGGCAGAGCGGGGTGCGGGGGTGGGGTGGTGAGAGGGTGAAAGGGGTGAGGGGGTGAGAGGGGTGGGGGGGTGAGGGAGTGAGGGGGTGAGGGGGTGTGGGGGGTGAGGGGTTTGAGGGGGTGTGAGGGGTGGTGAGGGGGTGTGAGGGGGTGGAGGTGAGTGGGGTGGGGTGAGGGGGTTTCTGGGTGGTGCGGGGGGAGGGGGGAGGGGAGCGCCGCGAGGGCCTTGGGGCAGGAGTACGCGCGTGGGCGCCGCTGGACGTGTGAGAGCCCTCCCGCGCCACCGCACGGTGTGGCCAGACGGCGAAAACGTGGCCAAAATCTCAAATGACATCAAATTTTGTTCTTTGAACCCTTTCCTCAAAGCTTGAGAAAATTTAGAAATAAATTAGTTTCCTAGCTATTGATCTATATTTTAGGTCATTGTATTATTGTTAAGTTCTTACTGTTAAATTAATAGATTTTCCTATTAAGTAATTTGTCAAATTGTTATTATTAGTAGTAGTTGTATTATTATTATTATTATTTTATTTCTATTCGTGTAGTGCAGTGCGGTGAAGTGAAGTGAAGTGGAATAAAAAGAATAGGAGTGTGTTGCGCTGTGAAATTATGTACGATTATTCTTAATTATTGTTTTTTTAATTAACTACTCTCTTGTAATTTATTGTTAGTCAATGTAAGCTTAATGCATGTTATGTTAAGATGTTCTGCCACCAAGTAATGATACTTGCAGAATTAATAATAAATCTAAAATCTAAAATTGATTACCAAGTTCTACCTAGGGGTTTTTGAGGTCGCTAATTTCAATTATACTAATACTTATCCCGATGTTGTCCTAATATATATGTATTTTAATACAAATCCCGGACAGAATGTTTCGTTTCTTTCAGTAATGAAGGTTGTCGCCACGCGATATACATGTTCATAGAAAACGTGTCATAAAACATGATTCTGCAGCGACACGCAGCCGAATTTTGCTTCAAGTGAATGAATAATTAAATAAGCTAAATTTCTCTATAAATTTTCAGGTGTTGTATATATTTTTATGCTAGTTATAATTTATACCTTATTACTTCCAATACACATTACTGCAATCTACATTATATTAACATAGTTTTTGTTTTACTTACCAATAGGGACATCAATGATTGAAAAATATAGTAAAAAATATTTTAGCACGCTTTTGTAAATATTAGAAACCACAGTCTTCTACCTCCTCTGACGCCACAACAGCGATGACCGCGTATCCCAACTTCAAGCGTCCACAGCGCCCAGCAGGGACAAGGATTAAGCTTCATTCATTTAGAACAGATGTACGAAACATTCCCTTTTCGAGTAGGATGGTCAGAAGTTTCCAATATAAACTTTTATTTTTGAGGCTTTGGCCACGATTTTGCCACCTGGTCACACCGTGTACGGCGCGGCGCCGGCGAGCGGAGCCTAATAGATGCTAGAGGTGCGCATCGCCACGTGGGGCGCGCATACACAATGAGCTCCTGCCACGCCCCCGCCTCCCCCGCCTTTCCATCCACCGTGTTCTACACAGCGCCTTCTCATCTAGCCTCGTTTGCTGCTCCATACCCCTCCTCGCCCCGATTTACATCGCCTCCCCCGTCTGGCCACGCTCCACCACGCCTCGCCACGTCTCGCCCGGTCTCGCCCCGCCTCGCCCCTCCTCGCCCCACCTCACCCCGCCTCGCCCCGCATCTCTCCGCCTCGCCCCGCATCTCTCCGCCTCGCCCCGTCGTTCCCCGACTCGCTCCGCCCCGCTCCGCCCCGCTCCGCCCCGCTCCGCCCCGCTCCGCCCCGCTTCGCCCTGCCTCACCCCGCCTCGCCCCGCCACGTCTTTCCCCGCCACATCTTTCCCCGCCTCGCACCGCTTCACCCCGCCCCGCGTCGCTCCGTCTCGCCCCGCCTCGCTCCGGCCCGCTTCTCCCCGCCTCGCCCCGCTACGTCTTTCCTCGCCCCGCCCCGCTTCACCCCGCCCCGCCTCGCTTCGTCTCGCTCCGCCTTGCCCCGACTCTCCCCGCCTGTCCCCGCCTTGCCCCACCCCACCTCGCTCCGCCTCGCCCCGCCTCGCTTCGCCTCCCCCCGCCGCCCCCCGCCCTGCTGCGCCCCGCCCCGCCCCGCCTCCTTTCTGCACACCATTCCCCAGATCACTTCCCGCTCTGCTTTCCCATCCACCCTATACGAAGCACCTTACACCACCACCTCATCGAGTCTCTTTGTCACCCCCTCCACGGCCTTCCCCGCACAGTCCACTCTCCCGCTCTCCCACCCTCCGCGCGTCCCCGCTCTCTCTGCGCCGCCATCCCCGGTTCCCCCCATTCCCGGGCGAAGTTAGCTCAGGACCAGCACTACACTTCGGTTTTTCTTTCTTGGCGCACGGGGGGGTGTCAATAAAATGGAATATCTCACGGTATTTCGAGTCATTTTTGATTGTGCCGCTAGAAGTCGCATGGTCGCGACTGTATCGAGCAGTGCTGGCGATCATGCGACTCCTGGAGGCACAACGGGGAACGACGCGAAATACCGCGAGATATTCCATTTTATTGACACACACCCGTGAGCCAAGAAAGAAAAAACGAAATATCACATTGCATCTCCGGCGTCCGTGACCGAGACGTCAAACGGTTCAAGTCCGGAAAGGTGGCTGATTTCACTAAGAAACACGGTTTTTACCTCCAGGAAAGTAGGGAGCGTAACATATTCAATTTTTTACGTAGATTACGAATATCACAATAAAAACGTCATATCACGTGACAATTTTTAAATAGACCGTATATATTTACCGTTTTTTAAAAATATACCGTTTATCCCGTATCATGCCGTATTTTGCTATTAATGTAAATACATTTAAATTGGTCCTGTACGATAAGTAGAATTAATACGCATTAAATATACTTAAAAATAAAATTTTTGTTTAGTTCATCTATGCCATTTTCATGAGTTGTTTTACCTTTTGTATTCAAAGATTGCGGTCTTTATTATCGCGTCTTTATAGTTGGGCTCAATTACGAATAGGTTTTAGTGGATGTTTTGAAAACAAGTCACGTGCACTCTCGTATTGCCTATTGCGCATCAGTCACCGAAAGGAATTATTTTAGCTTCTTAGTTTATCGCAAGTATACAAATATACAACTGTTGCGGTGGCAGATACTGAGTGAGTCGGTGTCATGCAGAACTGTAACCACAGTGCGCGTGAAGTTCGTGTCTGGTTTGCGTGTGCCTCAAATACATTAACACATTATAGTTCTATGGTTTTTATGCCACATGATCTGTAAAATTGAATCGGTTTGATAAAATGCAAATCGTCATTTCACATTAAAAGTGTGAGAATCAACCCGAAAAAGTATGTTGTGAACAATTTACACCCAGACTTCAAATGGAAAAATATTTGAAATTACAAACCATGTGTATTCTTTATAATTTGGCTGTCGTGTTTGTGATCAGGACTCACCATGGGCTGCTTACCAGTGTTGTGTGATCTGCACTACGAACCAAAGGCTGTAGTTGTAGGGAAAACACCAATCATTGTCGTTCGCTGTACCAATGTTGTGGATACCAATTAACCACTTTAATGTCTGAATATTATTGCACGAATCTGCAAATTCCTTTTTTAACTTGTTCTCACCTCATACAAATATAAAGCATGCTTGTAAAATTTTGAAGTAATATAGCCGCAATGACAAAGTAGAAATCAGTATAAGATATTATTTTTTTCAAAGACTAAATATGTTTATGTCTTTTGAACCTTGCTTGATAGAAACTTTTCATAATGATTTTCGAAATCGGCTTGATTCTTTCCTTTGAAATCACCTACTTTTATCCTGGAGGTATGAACACTGTTTTTTGTTCCCTAGTGATTTCAACACTAGGTAAAACTGGTAGCAAGGTCTAATTCAGCCGCTATTGGGAGGAGAATTCGCGCAACCGGATGCTCTGATCGGTGGTTTTCCGTGCGGTTTCCTTTGAACAAATTCCAGGCAAATGCCGGAGAAATACCCTAATAATCCGTCAATGAACCGCATCTGATCTTTTCTATATCATCCGTTCTTCCTTCAGCATATTCACTTACACCCACAGGCACAACACAGACATACCGGGAGAGGCGGCTCAGGGAATCAGCTGACATCACTGAAGTGCTCTGACCGGGAGGTTCTAGGTTCTAATCCCGACGGTGGCTGGATACTCTACTTAACGCTAAGAAAGATAGGTCGAATTTAGCCAGTTGTCTAGAGCATTGTAGAGAGCGAATGCTCTGATCGGTAGTTTTCCGTGGTTTCTCCGATCAACACCAGGCGAATGCCGGAGCAGTACCCTAACAAACGGGCCACGGACCGCGCGCGATCTTTCCTTTCCCTTCCTTGTCCTATTCTCATTCCTTTCTTGCACACTTACACTTACACCCATTACACCATCTCACATGTCGGGAGATTAGAGCACGTAACCGTAGGAGCCATGCCTCCCTGGTGGGAAATATCTGGTTAGAGGAAAAAAACAACAGCTAACCGACTTGTAGGTCGGCACCGCATCTCACCATCTATCGCGGAAAGATCACTGCCACTTCCCAACGAAACACAACCTTATGGGATTAACGATCTTAGCAGTCGAGGCGCTCTGTTGATTCATTGATTGTTCGTGATTACGGACGCGTCAACTACTGAGGTAAGTGTAGTGCGTGTTTTTTCATCCGGAGGTGGCGCTGATCTTTCACCGCTGAATGGCGAGATCCTGCGCCGATCTACCGTCGACTAGCGGTTTTTTTTTTCAACCAGGTATCTCCCACCAGTGGGGCACCGTCCCAGCCGGGACAAGCTCTAAGCTCCCGACTGGTCTCCCGGCATGAGTGGTATTGTAGTGCATGTTAATGTAAGTGTGTTTGTAAGAGGAGAGGATAGGACAAGGAAGAGGAAGGAAAGATCGCACGCGGTGCGTGGCCCGTTTGTTAGAGTGCTGCTCCGGCATTCGCCTGGTGTTGATCGGAGAAACCCCGGAAAACTACCGATCAGAGCAGCCGTCCTCTAGAATTCTCCTCCAGACAGCGACTGAGGCTCTCGGAAACGAAGTAATCAATCAATGAATCCAACCAGCTTCTCCCTGTCACTCCATCCTCGCCTCCCCGCCAGGCGCCTCAGTCTCTCTCTCTCCGTGAGGATTGCCCGTCACCTCGTTCTCGGCTTGCCGCTCCGCGCCACAAGAAAACGAAACACAAGAAAACTACCGATCAGAGCAGCCGACCGCTACAATTCTCTAGACTGCGACTAAAGTCGACGCAGCTTTCTAGCTTAATGCCGAATATCCAGCCACCGTCGGGATTAGAACCTAGGACCTCCCGGTCAGAGCACTAGATTTCTCCTCCAGACAGCGACTGAGGTGCTCGGAAACGAAGAAATCAATCAATCATTCAGCTTGCTCCCTTACGCCGAATAGGAAGCTTGCTGATGATGACCGCGAAAATGATGGTCGAAACGTCGGCTGCACAGCCTAGTACGCGGCGTCACCCGGACAGCCGAGATCTCAATCAATCATTCAATCCAACCAGCTTCTCCTTGTCCCTCCCTCGTCCCGCCTCACCCTCCCCGCCAGTCGCCTCAGTCTTTCTCTCTCTCTCTCTCTCTCTCTCACTCTCTCTCTCCGTGAGGCGCGCCCGTCGTCACCTCGTTCTCGGCTGCCGCTGCGCGCCGCAAGAACCCCCGCGGACGTGTTTCGCACGCGGACGAACGCTAACGAACGGCGACGGTTGCCGCCCCAGCCGCCAGGCAGCGCCACTGAGAAGAAGCGACGCATTTGCATGCGCTCGGCTTCCAATAGCGCTCCTCTAGCTCCTCGCCACACGACGCGCGCGCGCCCTACACTGTGATGTGCTTGAACACGTGTCGAGGGCCGCCAAAAAATATCATTTTTTTCTACTCCCGTTGTGTAATGCTGTCATTTGATGGCTGCAACCAGTTGCATAATAATAGTCATTACGATACAGACTTCATTATGATACAGATTCTTGACGAATCACAGAGAGGATTGACAATAGCACAGAAAATAATCACTTTATGATATCCATAAGATTTGTTTGCAAATAGTATCAAGATTGATTAATAATTAAAATAAGTGGGATTGTCTGGATCTATACAATTAAGTAAAAAAGAAAATGTGATGGCAGTGTAAAGCAATGAAGGAATTGGATAGGAGAAACAAGTTGATAGTAGATAAAATAATTAGTAATTGTAATGAACGCTACAAATGCACAAATGGAACTAGATTTTTGTATTATTTGGTAATATTAACCAACAATTCAATAACACTTCTAAGAAGTATAAATTATCAAGGATGAAATATTCGATTCTGATGGCGAACTATATAGCAAATAAGAAATTTAATAAAAATGTATTAAAATTTATTACATATTATTATTGTTATAAATATTTATATAAAAAGTACTTTTACAGTTGCACTTACATTTTGTAGCATGATTTGCTAAAATGCCAACATTTATTCCAATCTCAGGACAGCTTCTTCTCTCAGGACTGCTTTTAATCTATCCGGAGTGTAATACATTCACGCCATATCACGTGGAAAATGTTCCGGTTTCTTCTGGGATGAAAACACAACAAATTGCTTAATTAAAAGTTTCCCCCTAGGGAATAATAAATTAAAGAGATAAACAAGCGCGTGTTTCAGTTTTCGTGAAGTTTTTATGAAAATGAGGTTAAGAAAGCAACACCGACGATCCAAAATTACGGAAAATGAACTTCGTCTTTAGTGTAGCATTACAAAAACATTAAACATTCAGCATTTTCACTACCAGGGTGTTGTCAAATAATATTTAATAAAATTCTATTTGTAATAAACTACTCATGTATAGCATGAGGTAAAATATTGACATACTTTTAACACCAAGAACAGATAAATGTATATTTCAATAAAGAGAAGTTTCGCTTTAAAGGTACTCTTTAATGAAGATAAGTTTTCATTGAATCTTACTATGATATAATGGTTATACGGATATTCGAAATGGCTTAAGTCAAGATTGCGTAATGAAACATCTACTCACGCATGGCATTGATGTTAAGCGGTATTTTCCAGCACACATAATTCAATGGAATTTAATAGAACTTCGCCAACATAAAAAAATGACCGCTCATCTATTCGTTTTCGCATTTAACACAGTTTGAAATGAAATGACATAAATATAATATATATAATAATAATAATAATAATAATAATACAATAAGAAATAATATACAAATTATAACTTACGTAGCATCCAACTGCGTAATTTGGGAGCGCACGACTGAAAGGTGGCAATCTTTATTTCATATTTATTTAAAACAGGTTTTAAATATTTCTAAAAGATTAATTTATAAACGTGTCACAAAAGCTCCAATGTAAGAAACGAACAAAGAAATATGAAATAATATACACATTCTAACATACGTAGCATCCACCTTATTCAAAACAGCTCTGAAATTACGATCAGGAAGCGAGAGAATTTGAGAGCGAATGATTAATATTGACGCCCAATTATCCACAAATAACCATATTTTCGAAAAATTCAACATGACCTTATTGAAAGATCTATTTTGGATGAACACATTTCACTAAGAAAAATTTGTATCTTCACAACTGTAGTTGTAGGAAGAGGCCGAATTTTTTTTGTTGCAAAAAAAGGCATTTCAACGAAAATGAGACCTGCACCATTCTCTTAAGCTTCCTTTAAGCTATCTAAGGTCTCAATTTAATAAAAAAAAGTTGGGCGGTTTTTAAAAATGACACAAAATTTCGAAAAAAATATGCGTTTTTGAAAAATCGGACATGAGCTTATTTGAAGATCTGTTGGTATTGTAACGAACTCTCTCTCTCTCTCTCTTCTCTCTGCATGAAAATCTCCTTTCGGAGTTGTATATGGTTACATCGTGTATATTTTAATGAATTTGGAAATATTAGAAAAAAAGAGAAATTCTGTACTGTAGTACTCGTAATAAGCATTGATTAGATTTCATGAAAGTATTTCCATGTCGTACAGAAAACATAAGATAACTTCTAAGTGTAATTTTAAGAAATGCAATTAATGATACGTTTCTTTGTCCACCTTTACACATTTTATTACTAGTTGATTGTTCAATCATGGAAGACAACAAAATGAACGTTGAAATCATTCGGAGCGTCACTCCAACAGTCAGTGCAGCCAACCCTCGCGGGGTTAATTTCCCACCGTGTAAAGGGACGCAATTACGAGCTCAATTTTCGTTCTCATCTTCCCGGGCGGGAGGTAATTATCTGGGTTAAAAAACAGTGAGAGGTAGAGACCGTGAATTGGCAACGGCGCGACCTACGGAAATGAGGCTAGGCGAGAGGGATTGCTGTAGCTGCCGACCACCGCCATATCATGGAAGTTGTCTTGATAGATTTGTCACATTTTTATTTTTTCAGAGCCCACCTGCTAAGGAGACTAAAGATACACCTGCAACCGCAGGTCTAACATCTACGTCATTGGCTTCTTGTGGCGTAGAAGCAAATAGGCCGACCATGGCCATATACGTCTGCCATCTTGATGTAGTTTGTGCAAGATGGTGTCAATGGTACCTTCTATACTCTTGTTTATCGATAACTTAGTATTTAATTTACTACTGGTTGTCACAGAATACAAAAAAAACTTTAACAATTTCACAAAAACTCTTGCAATGCTGTGAAAACACAAAATGAGAGGCACACACTGACCAAGCGATGTTTCCTGACTAGCACAGCAAGAAAAACCAAATTAATGTAACATTGCAGAATGTATTGAAAGGTTACGAGGCACACATGGCTGGATTTTCCAAACCATACCACTCTCACAGTACCACAGCTCCTCCAAATTACACAGCTGTCTAGTAGAGGGTCTCAATGGAGATAGCAAGAAAATGCCTTTCACCGCCGTGAATACTTCACGCTCAAAGTCCATCATAGCTCCTTCCGCTTTGGCCCACCACTCCACCAGCGTTGTCTCCCGCTAACCGCCCGGCTCAGGGCCCGCTCCGAGTTCAGACCCCAGGCGGGGCGCAGGGGTGGCGGCCAGCCGGCTAGCCGGACGAGGGGCGGACGTAGGCGGGGGGAGATACGGGCGGCGACGGCGTGGTGGTGGTGGCAGCGGCGGTGACGGTGTGATGTCGACGTGACGTCATCGGTGTCGGCGGCGAGGGTAGCTGGTTGCAACCTGGCCGGGCGGCGGTAGAACATCGAGGCGCGGGGAAACAATGACCAATTAATGTCTTAATTCATTCATTAATTGATTGCTTGAATAATTAATTAATTGATTTTTTTAAGTGGAACGCGCGAACTTTGGAGTTGGCGCCCCCATAACACACTGGTGTAGCATGGGTCTCCCATAATTTGGCGGGAGTACCACAAAGAGTGCCCAGGTGGGCGAAAGTCGCAGGAACTTGTCCGCGCCGACCAAAATGTGCTAACACTGGTACATATAATCCGAACATGGGTTTTCAGTGTTGGGTACCCAAATGTTGGGGAAATTACAAAAACTGACCACTGGCATTATAGAATTAGTCTTAGTACATTCATCATTCAATTTAATTTAAGGATGTTCATAGAAATGGACCCAAGTGTGAGAGAATACTATATATACACTTCATTTGTAACTTCATAAATGTAACTTCATTATTTGTGCACGTCTTCTGAATTTCAGTGGGAAATATAGTTATTCAAATTATCGTTTTCCATATTGTTGCGGCAAAAAGTATTATCCTTTCATGAAGAACATGATGAGGATTAAGGGCACAAATTTATAGCTAATTTACCTTTGAAAATATATTTTATTATGTAGGAGCGCATATTTTGTAAACAAAACTTGAAAAAAACGCTCTTTTTCTGTATTCAAAATTCGACTAGAATATGGTTTAGGATAGAGTTCACAGAATTATGAAAACGTGCACAAATTTCACTTCTCCCCATAGCTCGTCACACACAGTTTTTAACTGTTTTTGAGGTAAATAAATAAATAAATTTGATCACTTATTTAATGTGCATTGTACGTAATATACATTGTAATATACATTGTACGTAAAACATGTATTTTTGCTTAAATTTTCTAAATGAACTAATTTTGAAATGTAAAAATATTTGCACGTTCGAAAAGTATAGGTATTCTATAAAAATACTTAAGTTCCCAATAATATAAATACAATATTTCCCAACTTAAAAATGAGTAATTAGCTCTAGGCGGAAATTTACTAACGATGCTTACAAGAAAAATGGATCTGAAATACTCATAAAAAAGTCGAAAGTTAAAAAACATCAAATTTAATGAAATTAATGCTTATCAACAAATACTCAACACGTCAATCGTAAGGTTCAGTGATATGACAATGTTGATACTATGCCTCCCTGGTCCTCTATGACCTCCAGCGAATTAAGGCCATCAAAACACAGAATAATATTTTGTTTGTGTGTACTCTCTTGTCATTTTGGAAACCAAATTTGAACGAGTAAGCATCAGTAGTATCCAATTGGATTTAAATTCTGTTTGTATACCCTCTTGTTCTCTCAGATTGTTCCTACCTGTGTGCTGTCTAAAAGGTAACGAGCAAGAGGCACGAGAATAAAATAATTCCCCACAGGGACATTCGCGAGGCGTCCGAAACAATGCTTTGCCCTGAACTCAAGTATTCATCTTCAGCTATCCATTCCGAAATCGCTTTCAAAGTTTGCAGAAGACAACGTGATCACAACCAGTGACGTTGACAACAAAGACGACACCATCCCTACCTCTTTAGGGTCGAACAGGACCAATCCCTTGCCCCCACCTTTCGTGCCCATTGACAACTATGAATCTCTAGGAATAACATCATTCAGTCACTTTCCTATTAAGTAAAGGTATTCCCTGTGCAATGCACACAGGCCGATGTGGCCCTACGGGGAGGTGAAGGTAGGCTCCACCTTTTCGTCGCCGTCGGCACAAGGAGGTGGTTGTGTGGCGAGCACAACGCTCCGGCCACCTTTACCTCCAGGAAAGATCCTGGTACTCACTTGGAAAGGAGGCTGAGTCGACCCCAGAGCCGCCCTGAAGGGAAAGCACCAGATAAAAATCCCAGTCTACGCAGGGATTCGAACCTGGGTAATTCAGGTCACGAAGCCAGTGCCCTATCACTGGGTCAGCGCGACTCCAGTTTCCTATTACCCAACAAAACAATTGGACGGTGTTATGCATCAACCGGCTAAGCGCCATTTTTGAAAAAAAATGAGATATGGACGCCATCAGTTGCATTGGACCATGTTCTAAGTGTACGCAAAATTTTGGCGCCAAATCTGTAAAAATAGCCTTATAATTAATGAAAAATATAAACGCCACCAGTCACATCAGGAATTGTATGTTTCGCAACAACTGGCTGTAAGCCTAGATCTTCAAATATGCTGTTCTTAATTTCATATTATGCAGGAAAGCGACAGATATTCCACTCATGTTTGTGTAGTGTGGCGCTTCAATGAATGAAATAATTGCATTACAGTTTTTAGGGCTGAAAATGTAATAAAAACTTTGAACTCGATTATCCCAAAACATGTATGATGTCGCATAGCCGGTTGATGCACAACACCGTCCCACATCCACCGACCAGACCATACTATCATAGTAATTGACGGTGACAACGATGTCGCCGCCGCTAGTCAAACACGCATCTACCCTCCTGCACGTTGACATTCGAGCACTGTCAGTAGAACGATTTTCAATGAAGCTCATCCTACTCACGTTTCTCATTTGTCCCCTACTTTTTTTATCTAGGTCGACCACACAACCTACACCGTGCCTTCAACTTCCTACTAATTGCACCATCTGAAATACCATCATCGTCAGCTAGAAACCCAATCTTCGAGTAAACACTTCCACCCTCTGCTGGGGAACAAACCGGGTTCAGGGAAGAAATGCTAACGCCAGCCACTCCTCCAAGCAAGAGGATTGCCTTCCAGAGCAACTAATCTGTAAATAAATAAAAGGGAATGTGCGTATGTGTGTCGCACACAGACGCAAAAATGTACTCGACCGATTTCGGTGAAATTTTCACACTTTGTTCTTATTAGTAATTGGAGTGTTTAAAGAGTGGTTTGAATGAAATCGGACATATGAGGGAATTGTTGATGTAGATTTATTCGTTTATGACGACTCAATCTCCCCTGAACTCTAGGCAACCCGCCACACAGTCAAGTATTAAGGGCGCCTTCACTGCATACAAGTATTCTGATTCCGTGATTGCAAAATATCGGACGGAATTATTACTTGACTCTCAGACAAGTAAATCAAATTTCTCCAAGGTAGTGTCAGAGCGAACGCATGCCCAAATTTGAGGCAGAACGTTTTAACAATAGAATACTTGACGACCATACCCACACCAGGACATCGAACAAACCCATACTTGCGAGAAAGTCTTTCATCCATTAGGATTTTTGCACTGTCTAGCTTAACACGTGATTAAAAATCATGTGACCAGTAATGTGTGATGTGTAATACACTGCGATGGCAAAGCATTGCTGGGTCCACTAGTATATTTTATAAATTAATGATATTGTTCGAACAAGTTACCATATGCATACTTTATTTTATTGTTTTTATTACATTTGTATTGAAGCACTTCGCAATCTCGCAAGCTCTTTCCAATGCCTGTGTTGCAATTCCTGTTTAACGGAAGAACATGTCACAACACGCTTCCTCACCGCAACGAAGCTGCAACGTTTAAGTTCTAGGAATCCGACCCCCTCCCCTTTCTAAGAACTCCGCGTCAAACTGTTACGAGTCAGCCGTTATATCCGTTATAATATATAAAACATTTTAAGATTCCCCTGTCAGTCACATTTGATGGCATAATTCTTACAATTAAAAATCATGCCTGTTTCACATATTTTATCTTGAATTCCTTTTCACTTTCAGAATAATTATAAACACATAATTTTTGTTACGTTAATTCTGATTGGACAGCGCCCAGTGTGCGCGCCAAAACGCGGCACACGCCGCATTCTACCGCCGCGAGCAACTCGAGGCGCATTCAGTTGTGATGTGAGCTTCATTTCGTAGACTCAACGCCGCCCAGGCGCATGTTCTTTCTTTTGTGAGGCAACCATGTCTTTGCGCTAGTGATACCAGTATGTATGTGCTCTCAGTTTTTCTCATGTACAATCACGTTCCCACGCACGTGTGTTTTTCTCTCTTGCAAGGTAATTCATGCCTTATCGAACTATAAGCCAGGCTTAAGACACCGTTTCTTGTTGTGCCAAATAATTACCAGGTGTGCTCACAGCAGCTACGCTGCATGTGTGTTATCATTTCAACATTCTAGAAAATGTACTCGTGTCAGTGCGAACACTGTAATGTTCTGGCAACATCAATTAACATTGCCTTAACATTTAACCTGCAAACTTATGAGCCATGCTCATATTCATAATGTGTTTGCCTCAATGCTGTGACAGTGCGTGTCGGTGCGAACAATTGGTTGCTACTCAGTTGGCGAGTTCGTTCAGTGTCGTCTCTCTCAACAACTGTTCCTGTTAATTTTACTTGCCAGTGTCCAGTGTGCTCTGCCTTACGTCATCAGATGCGGGTGACGTCATCCAACGCAGTACAGCTGACGGCGCCTTCTTTCAAGACAATACGATTTTGTATCTAGGTTTCTCTTTCAGTACATTCATTCAATGTGTTCAGTGTACTTGCAACTAACGCATACTTCTCCGTGCTTTCATATAGCACGCCTGTAAATCATTCAGTTTAATTATATCTTTGTTAAATATGTGTTGTCACCAAATGCTTTAGTGAAACACATCTCACAAACCCAGGCAACCTTCCTACCTTGAGAAATCTAAATTGGAAGGTGGTCCTTCACGAGCTATTGCAGGTTTTGTTAGAAGAGAGGAAAATTCAATACGGTCCACTTGCTCAGCCTCCCTTCTTTCAGATATTATATCCCAATTTTTGAGACAATTATTTTTTTTTGTCTTACATACTTATCTCTGATATATGTTGAATGATTGATTAGTGCTTCTGGGCACGTCAATTGCTGAGATAATTAGTCCCATAAGTGTAGTGCATGCTTTATCGCTCGAGGTGGCGGTGATCTTCCCCTACTGAATTGTATTAACTCCGTTATACGTGATCATCCATATTTATATACTGCGAATTTTATATTTTTTCTTTTAATTTTAGAATGTTTAAGACTCTTAATACGCGAAAGATGATCACACTACTATAAAAAAGCTTTTACTTTTTATCTCAAGTTGGTGACAAAGCATATAATCTAATCGTAGTATTGCGAAAACATAATTAAGTGTAATTACCATTGTTGTATTATAAAGGGTTTTAAGTGTTTTTATGCGTTGTTCGAAAATTGAAAAATGTTTTCTGAAATTGATATCCTTAATTTTCGAAGTTGGAGGACTATATTACCTTTTTCTTGTTTTTTCGGCGTTGACTCTGTGGTTGCAAATCAAGTTTATTGTTAATACTGATTCAATGGGTTCTACGCCACTAAATTCTGCAGCTACCACTGGGATTGGTTTATTGTCCTTATTTAACCGTGAGATTTTTATAATTGAAGGGTGTTTCCATTTTAAATCTCTTATATCGGCTTCGAAAATTGTGGTATGTAGATTTTTGAAAACAACTGAGTATTTATTATTATTGGGATCTTTATACGTGTGGAAGCTTCTTTGTTAATGTATTAAGTATTTTTAGTGTTCCTAATGTCTGTTGCTGAACCTGAATTTATTTTAATTTTATTGTTTTTAACATCGGTAACGAAATGTTTGGTAACTTTAGTTTTGAGTTCAAAAAGGGGTTGATCAGGATATCGGAACGAGTAAGGGAAATATAAGATCTGGAATATAAGGGTAAGACGGGAGGCCAGATATTGAACGCATATGTATAGTTTCTGTATGCACTATTTAGTGGAAATTCAAATGTTTTTGTGTACGTTTAAAATGTTTTATTTCCTTTGGTATTCAGCACTGACTCATCCTCAAACGGAATGAAAAATCGAGAATTGAAGTATATTTGTGCAATTCTGATTATAATAATTAATGTAATCATGACTGTTTTATCAAAGTGACACCACCTACAATGATCCCCTGTCCTTTCGTAAACATTCTAGATCTCCACAAAAGTGAGATTAAATGTGTCGAACACCAAAAAAAGGTAACGGATTGTTAGCACATTTTGGTCGGCGCGGACAAGTTCCTGCGACTTCCACCCACCTGGGCACTCTTTGTGGTACTTCCCGCTAAATTATGGGAGTTCCATGCTACACCAGGGTGTCATGGGGGCGCCAACTCCAAAGTTCGCGCGTCCCACTTTAAAAAAAATCAAACAACAATCAATCAATCAATTAATGATTGAATTAAGACATTAATTGATCATTGTTTTCCCGCGCCTCGATGCGTGTGGCGGTTCTCCCGCCGCCCGGCCAGGTTGCAACCAGCTACCCTCGGCGCCGACACCGATGACGTCACCGCCGCTACCACCACCATCACGCCGTCGCCGCCCGTTATCTCCCCCCGCCTACGTCCGCCAGTCCGCCGGCTAGCCGGCTGCGCGCCCCCCTGTGCCCTGCCCGGGGTCTGAACCCGGGGCGGCGCCAGAGCCTGGTGGACAGCGGGAGAGATGGCTGGTGGAGTGTGGCCCAAGCGGAAGGGGCTATGGTGGACCTTGAGCGTGAAGCATCCACGGTGGTGAAAGGCATTTTCTTGATATCTGCATTTGAGACCCTCTACTAGACAGCTGTGTAATTTGGAGGAGCTGTGGTGCTGTGAGTGGTCTGGGTTGGAAAATCCAGCCATGTGTGCCTCATAACCTTTCAATACATTCTGCTATGTTACATTAATTTGTTTTTTCTTGCTGTGTTAGTCAGGTAGCATCGCTTGGTCAGTGTGTGCCTTTAATTTTGTGTTTTCGCAACATTGCAAGAGTTTTGTGAAATTGTTAAAGTTTTTTTTGTATTCTTTGACACGGATGTATACGGGAAAGTAAAAACGACCAAAAGACTCGCAAATGTTGAAGTCGAGGATGTTAAAACCGGTAGCATTTCTCTAATCGCGAATGTTCGGATCTAGCGAAGAGCGAATTCGCGGATGTCGAAGGATTACTGTATTATGCTCTATTATTAATTTTTATCTATTATTAATTTTTGCTCTTTTATTAATTTTTGCTCTATTATTAATTTTTGATTGACTCAGATGACGTAAAGTAAACAGGTTAACCCCGATATATATTGTATTTATTACAACAAATATTGATTATACACTAAAAATAAGAACAAATATGAAAGCAATTGTTAAAAAGCAAACTATATTTCATTTTATTCCTATTTCTATAATAACAAACGTATCTGCCAACAAGAATATCCTGTTTTTTGTATTTTCGTCAAGAACAGAGAAATACATTAAACAACTATTGGCAATTATACATTCAAATATGTCACACTAGGAAAAGTAAAATAAATATAGAAATGCAAAATGTTTTATTTTCAAAAGCAGCAGAAATAACTACTTTTATAAAATGATCTGGCAAGTTAACAAAACATATAGTTTCGTGGAACGTTTGTCTTCACTCTCGGCGTATACAACAGTAACTTCTTGAACAATAATCGTACCTCGGGCAGTCTCTGTCATGAAAGCAATGATAACAACCTGGAAGTATTCCACAAAAATAAAATAGTAATAATTACAATTAAATAACAAGTAAAGTAAAATTAGTAGTGCTACATGAGCACATACTTCCTCGTATTACTGGTGTAACCGTTACGAAATACTATACATCATCTATTCTGACGACAACTGTCGACCGAAAATACTAATAAAAGGCCTATAACATAACTTTATCCGAAAATTACTAATATTTTGAAAATACGTACATGCAATTATTTAAAGAATTTTTAATTTATTAAAAATAATAAAAACAAGATTAAATTTAAAAAGGAATCACTAACTTCCTTATTAATGATGTTAATGGCATATTAAAACTAGTGGTGAAACAACAGCACATCCTTTCTCGCACTATTTCTATACTTGCAATTTTCGAAAATTCGGAGAGTTCAACGAAAATGAGATCCTCGCCATTCTTTAAGCGTCCCTTTTATCCGTAGAAACCAGTGGTACTAAAACAGCACATACTTTCTCGACCGTATTTTCACGCAAAATTATGCGAAAAGTACTCAAACTTTCAAAAAATTGTACATGGCCTCATTTCAAAATCTATTTTTAAGGAACAGAATTCACTAAGGAAAAATCTCTATCTCTAATATTTTAGTTGTAGAAACATTCCGAAAAAATTTTGCACTTTTGCAATTTTAGAAAAATAAGGGTTTTCAACAAACATGTGACCTGCGTCACTCTATTAAACGTCCGTCAAACAACAAAAATTCAACAACAAAATTTAACCAAATAGCCATTTTTTTGAAAATTTGGAAAATATCTTAGGGGCGCCAAGTAAAATACTTCCAAAAATTAAAATTTCGATTCCAAATTCAAGGGGACGCGACATCAGCCAGGTCGATAGCAGAAGGTCAGTTTCGAAGAAAATCGGCTGAACGGTTTAGCCGCTAGCGTTGTTCGCAGACAGACAGACGTTTTGCCATCAATCGTTTTTTCGATATCAAGGACTCACAAAACATGGATTCTGGCTACACCACGTGTTAGTGGATTTTTTTATAGATTTAGCAACTGGATTTATCTATTTTTCGTTAACGGTGCCCTGTAATAAGAGTTTTTCTGCCGAAAATTCTCCCGATTGTTCGCGCAGATGACATAATTTTCTCTACAGCGTGAGCAGTAGCAAGAAATTGTTTTCGATATCTTGTTTACCCGAATACTGAAGAGACAATGATCTCGCCGCTGAACTCTCGAAGCCGATAAAATTGTACACAAAGTATTTTTTTCTTGTATTAAGGAGAGACATTTTTCATACCCATTAAAAGATCCAAAAAGCCGAAAGAGGCATCTGAAGAGTGAACACACCACAGCAGCAGCAACATGAAGAGAATTGCTTTCTTCATCTGTGGACACATAGCTCGATTTTATTTCTTCATTTTTTATGTAAACGATCCATTTCTTTTAACTACGAATTTCTTTTCGCAACTCAAAGATTTATTTAGAATTATTTTAACTGAATCTCCAAATGGATGTAGCTTTTATTCCTCCGCGCACATTTTCTTCGGCTTTCATTTTGCTCGTTGCTAGAAGAGTGGCAGGTTAGTTGGTTTGGCAGGGACTATTATAAATAGTGCCCGGGTGTTTATGACCTAAAAATGTTAGAAATATGAAAGCGTTTATGACCTAAAAATATGAAAATATGACTAACATTTTTGAAACCTTCAAAATATTTACGCTGTTTAAATAACCATTATATTGAAAATATCATTTTAAAATGCAGCATATTCCCAATTCACGCCTTCTCCTATGGCGCCACGTGAAGACAATTCTATTTGCTGAAGTAACTAAATAAATTTTGAAGAAGCGGTTGACCTTAGCACAAAACCTGACAAAACTAAACTAACTCTTCCTTCGCATATGGTGTATTTTTCTCTGTCAATACAGGGTGTCCGGGGAGGAAACGTCGAAACTAAGCTCTTAAGACAATTCTAAGCATATTTTGTCTAATAAACTACGTGGAAATTCCAAATGGTTGAGCCGCAAGAAGCACTCAAAAGTTGGTTTGAAAAATTGATTTCTAGGGAAAAATTTGCATTACAGAAGCATAGAAATACTCCAGAAACATATTAGTTGTTTATTATTTACAAAAAAATGAATATATTGGTTCAAAATAAAAAATTAAGCGAGAGATAAAAATGCTGTCGAATTGTGTAAATTGGGTGCATTTTTATTTCTCGCTTAATTTTTCTCTCTGAGCAAATATATTCATTTCTTTTGTAAATAATAAACAATTTATATGTTTCTGGAGTATTTCTATGCTTCTGTAATGCAAATTTTTCCCTAGAAATCATTTTTTCAAAGCAAATTTTGAGTGCTCATTGCGGCTCAACCATTCGGAATATACACGTAGTTTATTAGACAAGATATGCCTAGAATTCTCTTAAGAGCTTAGTTTCGAAGTTTCGACGTTTCCTCCCCGGACACTCTGTATAGCTTATCCTCCTATTTCACATACATGAATATTTATTGGAAAGACAGACAATTATTTATAACAAAATATTGTAAGGAAATAGATAACAATTAGAAGATAGAAAAAATCTCTTTGGGATGATTGCATGCCACTATGCGAAAATGGAATCAAAAAGATAAAAGTATGACAAAAAATACGAAAATTCATGATAAAATGAACGTAATATTAAAAGTAAATAGAAATTACCAAAAGGTAAAAAAAGCCGAAATATGACTTTATATGACACATGAAAATTTCATGATTTTAGTAATTGTAGAAAAAATCATGCTTATTTAACATTTTCCATGGACATTACGCAAAGAAAAAAATCTATCACATGTCATAAACATCGTGTCCCTAATTACAACACATAGCGTATTTTTCGATGAAGCGTGATTTTGAATGCAAAATTGTTTCTATTACAACGGAGCACACAGTTCTAGTTAGATGTTTTCAACAACGATCGTTGCTATCCTTTATTCTTGTTTGAAATAAAGTTGGTGAAAGAGAGGGGGAACGTTTCCTTTTATCAACTTATTTTTGAAATTCAAACACTAAATTTATATTTGTATAAATCATTTCAATAGAAAGATAACTTAACGACCTGCATTCGTTTTTTACGTCATTTTCAAAACTTGCAATCAGATTATTACAATATAAATATATCCTTCGATCATTACAGTATAGTAGGCAAAACGATAATAATAGTGGGTGGTAGTGATTTGAATTTTGAAGATCGTTTCAAATGCAATGACATTGAGTTTACAAATGAACGCAATGCCCAAGAACTGTTGTGTTCCTAAACAATCAATTTGCAGTGATTAAAATTGTAATTGACACACTCGAATTTTAATTGAGTTAAGTTGAATTGGAGGATATAAATAAACTCGATGGTTACCGCAGAAATCTTGAGGAAATCAATGCAATTGGACAAAAAGAAATAATCAAGTAGTAAATAATTTTTTTTATTGAGGAAGATTACTTCAATACTTTTATTTTCTAAGTACGCAATACGGAGAGAAAGTAATATTAAACCTATTTTCACCGTCAATACCTTTTAACTCCAATTTATAAGAAGGGCAAAGAAAAATGAATGCAGACTTACTACTCCTCTACAGAAATTTTAACACCTTACCTTTTCGATCCTCTGAGAAATGAGATTAGAAGCGAACAGATTGTGAGTGAACTAAGATTGCGAAGTTTATAAAGACTAAGGAGGTGGTGAAATGATTTGACACGGAGTTTGTTAGGCAATGTTCAATGACAATTAAAACCATAATCACTGCTCGTTATCCATTCGGAATTACGGCGCACATATTGTAAAAACTTTACGATCCTTAAATGAAATTCGTTTATCTCGTATGATTGTACAGAATAATTCATGGTAAATTAAAATCTGTCTTTCCGGAACTTATTTCGTAAGGAATATTTTAGTGATCAAATGTTCAGTACGGTACTTACAACTTAAGTTAACCGTCAACTGGTGACATGCCTTCGACCGTCTGTTACTGTTGACGTGCTTGAGCGAGAAAGTTTTAGATTGATTTTATTCGGTATTTCATTCCACATCGAATTAACAATTTTTTCACATAAACAGAAGCATAATAAAGAGAACAATCGAAGAGTTTGTAGTTTATAAAATAAACAGAAAATAATACAATTTTTAATTACCCATGGAGAGAATTTTAGGTCATATGTTGCTCCATATTTTTTCTTCACAGTTGACGATTGAAGTACGTGGGTTTTGAAAAGATATTGACCACATAAAACAACCTTTATTTTAATAATAAAATACATTGTTAACAGAAAATTATTTACTATGTATAAAGGTACATTGCCAATTATACACTTCTACTGGTGGGGTGCGGCCATCGAGACCGATCCGTAATTTCAACTGATTCTCAGAAGCGAATGGCTGCAACTAGATAGGCTATACTGCAAATTTTATAACTTTGCCTCTCAAGGCTCGTCTTCACGATGGAATATGTCACGGTATTTGGAGTATAAAAGTCGACTTGTACCAAGCATTGTTACAAAGGCGTAGGTATTCTAACATACTACTTTGAGTCAAAATAAATAAAAACTCATTTTTACAATAAAACACTAATTTACTGGATTGAACATGCAAGATATAGAGTTACAAAATACATTTTTAAAGGTTTTTATAGATACACCTAAATAATTGGACTCTCACAGCAGACGCTTGGTGTTGTCCACTCGTGGCTTTAGAATAGTGTCCGCGGAAGTACTATGCTCGCACTTTTTCTTGATCCTCCAGCTCCCTAGTTCTCGTTCAGCACGACACAGCACGGCTCGGAAGAAAACATGAGCTCCACTCGGAACGTCATGGCTCAGTTTGCAGTGCTGCCCACCTTCTTCCTTTACAATTCGGACTTTTCAGTTTTCGCTCTCTCTTTCGAACGACCTCTGCGAACTGCGCTCCTTCTTGTTACTCAATAATTTCTACACTTATTCATTATTTCTTCAGAATTTAAAAAAATCCTTGCGTTGTTTCTCATTGCTATCTTATCCAAGACGCGCTTTTACGCTGAGTTTTCTGTGGATGTTGACAGCACTGCACTGCCGTGACGTAGACAGAATCCGCCTCCCCTCGCAACCCCCGCTGTGGAGTATCAAGAAAAAGGGCGCGTATAGTACCTCGTCATACGACCTTTGTTATTATCGTCATCGTCCAATTATGATTGCTATGCTCAGAACGAAACTTAAATACAAGTCACGGAGTTCATATTCATTATTTACAATGATGGCCAATATAACGCCAAAAATATCACTGACGTAACTAAAAAGATGTAGTCCACTGGACGACACGTTAAATTGGCATATACCGGAAAGAGGCAAGCACACAAGTTTATGTGTATTTCACTGGATAGTCATACAATGAAAGTACACAGAGTTTCAGAAACAGGAAGTGAAGGACAGGAGGTGGGGGAAGCTTTCGGCTCGTGTCATCTAGGGTTAAAACAAAAGTTTCCATCCTATTTGCTTCATGACCTTCTGATAAGCACGTTCTAGTAACCACCTACTGCCAAGGCCAATTTAACCTCACCTACCCACCAAATACCAAAACACTCAAAATTTTACCAAATATTTCGTTTGTAATGGTTATGTCTTGGAAATTTAATAAATAATTATTTACAGAATGTAAGTGCAAGGTTGTTTAATCGAAATCATTTCTCAGCCTCGTAATTTAAAATCTCGTTGAGATTTGGTACGATAAAATACTATCATTCACTAGAAATACCCAAATCTCGTACGATAAAATACTATTTATAGACTGCCCACCTCTTATCACATGTAATCTGTTTTTACAACGCTGACTTTCGTTTCGTGATTGTTTCAAACAATTAAGTGTTCACAAATTTCTGTAAAAGAAGAGAGTGTTCAGAAAGTATACGAAATTAAGATATTGTAAAATGTACTACATTACCGTGTATTCTGTACTGAATATTGTTGTACTTTTTATTCTCTCAACCTACCACAATTTTTAAACACTTTAAAACTCACAATGAACTCTTACTACTGTTTGTATATAACATGATTTAAGAAAAATGTATGTACATTAAGTTTTATTTCAAATGTTCCACCAACGTTCAGCACTAACAAATCACTAACTTTCACACACGGACATTACATAGCCTTATTCAAAACCCAATGAATTTCGTAATAATTCTGGACATTGATGAAATCAGTAGTAGATCTCAGACGTCATTCTCTGGTGGCGCGCATCTGAACTATTGACATTGATGCACTCTTGAATCTGTGATGTGAAGCTAGGAGGAAAATGTCGAGAAAAGTAGTTGTTTTGTAAATACGGTTGTAAATCGTAGCATTTAGTCCTCCAGACTTTTAAAGGAAGCTTGCACGCAAGTTTCATTGGTATTGTTTCAATAGATTCAGAGATTATCGCGCTGTAAGATGTCTTTATATTTTAGTATAGATATGGCTACAGAAGTATAGAAATAGATTACAATAGATATTGATAAACTTTATTTATTTATTTATTTACGTCAAAAACAGTTAAAAACTGTGTGTGACGAGCTATGGGGAGAAGTGTAATATGTGCACGTTTTCATAATTCTATGATCTATTCCCTAAGCCATATTCTAGTCAAATTTTGAATACAGAAAAAAAGAGCGTTTTTTTCAAGTTTTGTTGACAAAATATTCACTCCTATATAATAAAATATATTTTCAAAGGTAAATTAGCTACTAATTTGTGTCCTTAACCCTCATTATGTTCTTCATGAAAGAATAATATTTTCTTGCCTCGACAATATGGAAAATGATAATTTGAATAACTATATTTTCCACTGAAATTTATAAGACGTGCACAAATAATGAATTTACATTTATGTAACTTATTGCATATAACTTTACATATAACATTACTTATAACATTTATGTAAGTTACATTTATGCAACTTAAAATAAGAACAAACCCACGTGAAATATATTTACCACAATCTCTTTTTATACATTTTTATCTATTTATCCAATAAGAAAATTATCTGTCAACAAGGCGGATATCCTGGGATATTTGTATTACGTGTGATCATGAACAGAGCAATACACGGCGACATGTAATATACAACTAATGGCAATAATACATTCAAATATGCCACACTAGAAAAAGTAAAATATAAATAAAAGTAATTCAAAATGTTTTATATTTCAGAAACAGTAGATACATAATAATATTTTTATATAGTGGTCTTGCAAATTAATAAAAACATACGTTTGTGCAAGATTTTTCTTCAAGTTCGAGGTTCACAACAGTAATCGGTTGAACACCGCTCCAATCTAAGGCAGTCTTGGTCACTGTTGCATTTACGAACACAACCTGAAATTACGTAGCGAAAATAAAATTGTTCTAATTAACAATATATAACAGGACAATTTAGAAACAACAACAGTGGCACTACAATAACACATACTTTCTCTTCCGATTGGTAACTGGTATGTTACATTTCACTACATCTTCCATTCTATATACAAATCTCACCCTAATTGGGAATGGTAGAGAATGGGACAAACTTTTTCGCACTAGTTTTCTTATCTCCATTGACTAAGCCAGCTTTTCATTACTACCCCCTCCCTCGTTCGATCTGATACCTATCGGCACCAACAAATGTTTGTACATTTTCTCAATTTATCTGCCCTCTAAAATTCAAATTCAAATACGTCTTTAAAAATAATTCAGAAAAGTATAACATATTACTAGAGACAAATTTTCACTGAAAAATGTGCAGCCATCTTTAAGAAAATGTCGTTTGTGCGATTCTGAAAATGTGCAATTTTGAGCTCATTTTCAGAGGAAAGTTTTGAATTTTTGAGAAACTTCATTAGGAACGATTTGACGCACTTGTACTACAATAATAATAGAATACATACAATAATGTATTTAAAAGGTCTATGGAGTAAATTTTAATGACGTGAGTGATATATAAAGAAAATGACACATCTGGAATCTAAATAATACAACAAAATGACCTTTATGTCATCCTATTCAGCGCTTGTAGAACTATCCGCAAAAAAGGTGTAAATAAAAAATGTAGCCGTTTTTGAAGAAATCATGTTTTTCAATTTTTTTAAATGTTGCCAATGTTTCACACAAAATTATGCAAAATCTCATCTTTTGAAAAAAAAAAAAAAGGATATGTCCTCATTTAAAGATATGTTATAGAAGAGATCTTATTCAGAAGAAAGATCTGTCTTCAGTAATGTAGTTTAGGAAGTCGCCGAAAAGAAAACAACTTTTGTAAATTCAGATATTTTAACGAAACTGTGACCTACACCATTTTTTAAGCGTCCTTTACGATATTCAAAAACATACTTTTATACAGAATTTGGAGCCACCGTAGAGAAAAAAATGAAAATGTCCTTGAAGCTTCATGTAAAGTCCCTCAAAGATTAAAACATTGCTCTTGAACTTTAGGACAGGGCTGTCCAACGTAGAAGGTCTTATGGGCCACATATCAAATTCTAGTTAAGACCCGAGCCGCACCGTCATTTAAGATGTTTTTTTACCCTAATTACTGAGATTATAATGAAACAAATATATATTAGATATGACTTATATTCAACATACTTAATGGTTAATATACATATTTCACGTTTATAATTTCACATTTATAATTACAGTTTTATAATTACAAAAAGTATAGCAGAATAACTCTCTCTTACCCCATACGTCATATACAGTTTTTACTGTTTTTGTGACCAAATAAATAAAAATAAATAAATAAACTAAAAAACGTATTAGGTTGATATAATAAAAGTCACGTCGTCGTCGCGGGCCGCACAAAAAGATCCGGCGGGCCGCATGCGACCCGCGGGCCGTCAGTTGGACAGCCCTGCCCTAGGGTCTGCAGGGGCGGATCGTGCTGAGGCGCTGCGTCATCAGCAAGATCGACTAGGACAGTGCTGTCAAGGTCGATGCCACGAGCATGAGTCCGTGGCATGAGTGCCACGACGAAATCGCCCCTCCACGCAGTTCATTACCCCGCCACCAGAGACAACTCCATCCCTATTGTAAAACGGAGGGGTTACCAAAAAGTTCCCTTTCCAGACGCTAGTTGCGCAGAGAAGCTCGTGGCATGATACGGTGCCACCACGCGTGCCACTGCCACAATCAAAAGACCTTGTCATCACTGGACTACGATATATCAATTTTGTTTGAAAACGCTCCTTACAGTTTAGCTTAATTCACAGAAAAACGAGCAGACGTTATGCTGAAAACCAATTTTTCGGTATCAATGACCCACAAAACATGGCTGACTACACAACGTGTTAGAGGAAGCAATAGACTACACATAGGAACAGGAACTACCTTCTGTGATATCGGGGATAAGCAATACGAACTTTCCGCTGCCGAAAAAACTAGCCGTTTTTCGAGGCAGCATTACATAACTTTCTCTATATCACGTACTTAGTATGGGAGAATGTAAAAAATGAAAAAAATGTGCTTATTACACAACATTTACTGATAATAACTACAAATTGAAAAATATGTACGTGGAAGTATTTGAAGTTCAAACTTTGAAATCTAGATCATTTTTTTATTATGATGTAGAGCAAATTAAAAATCTGAACTTTGTCACAATATAACTCGAAATAACGGACAATCTACTAAGATATTAAGCAAGGTTTACATAAAATAACTTAAAAATCTTGCATTGAGTAATAGATTGGAGAATAATAAAAAAATCAAATTTCTGAACTTCTCTGTATTCCTTCCATTACGCTTTTGCCACGCGTAGCGTGTAATAGTAACGCTTTTGCCACGCGTAGCGTGTGTTAGTAATTATTAACTAATTTCAGGGCCGGATTTAACTACAAAGAGAAAACGCAGTTGCTGGGGGACCCTAAGCCATGATGGTTTTCATTTGTGTTTGCACAGAAAATTCTTGTATTATGACATTTTGTATTTAATATAGATGGAACTATTAATTCTGAGGGGGCAACACAATTTTGTGCTCGACGGCCCCGCAATACTCATATTCGTTCCTGACTAATTTTCAACATTTAGAATATAATAACAAAATGGGAACAATTCAGTGCATTTTTTCTTACCTTCCGGCCTAAATGGATCCCAGACCGCATCTGCAGAGTAAACACACCAAATCAGCAGCATCGTTACGACAGTCACCAACACATTCATCTGTGAAACACAATTCGATTGGATTTCTTCATTTCTGATGTAAACCGAATAGATTTCGAATTCATTTCACAACCCAAGAGTTATTTAGAGTTATTTTTATTGAAACTCAACATTTGTGTTTCTTTCTTATTATCAATATTATTATTGTTATTATAACTACTATTATTCCTCTAATTCATGACTAGATATGTTATGAGTCGGTTGATTATAAAGTCTACCCCGGGTTGCAACCAGCTTCCTAAGGAGTAGATCTAGGGACTATCCGTGCCTGTACAATACTTTGCGCAAAATGTGGGGTGTTCCAAATAAAGCAATTTCTTGCACTTCCCAGTCTTTTGATTGACCTGGAAGTTTAGTCGAGTTCTTACACAAATTTTGCGGAACAAATCCCAGAACTCCGATGACTATCAGTACGACCTGTGCTTTTAGGCCCCACATTTGGCTGATCTCGATTTCCAAACTCTTATATTTAAGATGTTTCTCTGACTCCTTGGTTACGACGTTTCGATCGCATTGCATAGCAACCTCTACAAGTAAACACGATTTGTTCTCCAAATCCCGGAACACAATACCCGATTTGTTTGCTGCTATCGTGCGATCAGTTTGAAACGCACGAAACGTGCCAAACGACCGTCTATTTTGCCATACGCCTACCGCGAAGGACCCTTTCCAATTAATAAACAGCGCAGTTAAACCGGTCCGGATAGCCGAGATCACTGAAGAAGTAGTGCCCCAGGGCTAACAACCCTGGGGGATAAAATCGGATCCAGCTAAATGCTGATCCCATAACAAAAAATGTACATGCACCTGCTACAGAGATAATGAAATTGAGTCCCGGTAAACGCAGGGTGCATGCACGCGTGGTTCAAGGCGGCCTATTCGTGGTCAAAAAAACAACAACAGCGCAGTTAGTACATGAAAAGCTTCTAGTAAAGGGTTAGAAGTTGTAAATTACCTCTATGAGAACATTTACCAACATTTATGATACAAGGTCCCCACAATAAGATTGTGTCAAAATATCGACGATTTTTCCCATAATATTAAATTCCGATGGTATTACTTTCTCATTATTACCTACTTAATACTCAGTGTGATGAGAGTAATATTGATAGTCTCTTCTTCATTTAACACAAAGATCTGTTTAGGGACAATTTATAAGAGGAACAGGTAAAGAAAAGTGAATACATTGCAACGACACCTCCTTTATACAAATTCCAATACCTTACCTTTTCGATCTGGTAGGAAATCAGGGGAGAAGCAAACTGACTGTCAATAAATTTGGGTTACAAAATTTATAATGGAGGTGGGGGAATGATGTGTCTGTATGTTTTGTTACGGCATTCGATGAACAATAATCAACCATTATTAAAAAGGGAATCATATAGTCACTGACCGTTATAAGTCCTTTGTCGTTGCGCGATAATTTTTTGTTTTTCTGGCCTTTATTTAAAATTCATTTATGAACATCTTATGAAAGTGAAGAATAATTCATGATGATTAATTGAGATAAGCCTTTTAGGAATTGTTTTTTGTTTAGTGATCAAATGCAGACTTTTGTAAGCAGAACTAAGGTTGATATGGTTGGTAAAACACCATTGAGGTCTATAAATAGAATACTTTGCTTATTTTCAGGTCGTTCGTTTAAAGCGTTTACTAAACAGATTTTCTTGATACTTAATTTAAATTAAAGAGAACGATTCGTGATGTATAGGAATGTGTTATATGTTGCGTTTTAAAAGTATTTTTGATGAACATTAATTTGAGCAAATGTCAAGAATATTCGATAACACCTTCGTAAAGTTTGACCCTCATTTATTGTGAAAAGTGAAAAGAAAAGTAAACAGTGAAAAGAAAAGTAAACAGAGTAATAGGGACTTCACAAAATGTCGAATGAATCATCTGGTATCTGAAAATATTATTATGTACGAGATAACCTCTTGAATGACTCAATTCAATTGACTCATCGATATTTTTGTACTTTTACAATTGATTTAAGAGGGAATTTTATTTGAAAGTCTTAAATGCTAGTTATGATAGTAAAACACCGCACTTAATAAACTGGCGGTGACGTCAACGTTTCTTTAGAATTGAAGTTTATTGACTAATATCCATGGATAATAAACAGAGATTATAAATTATAAGGAAGACACATTATTCCCCCACCTACATTGCCTTTATTTCAACCGAACTGTGGCATGGGCACTGCCATTTCTTTCTGTACGTCTTTGTAGCGCCTGTAGATTTCATCTGTAGCGCCAATAACAACGGGTACCACAATAACATTAGCCATATCCTACATAGAGTTGATTTCATCTGCCAAAAGCAGGCATTTGTTAATTTTTTCCGTGTGCGTTTTCTTCAGATTGGCTGCTAGAGGGACTGCAATATCGATAATGTAAGTTTTTCTTTCAGTCTTCACAACCAGTACAATAACCGGGGCTTTGTTCGGGAATTCTTTATCTGTTGTTGTTATTATTATTATCATTTATTTATTATTAGCTGTTATTATTATTGGTCATCTGTTATTATTGGTTATATTTTATTATTATTATTATTATTATTATTATTATTATTATTAATTATTAACTCCGGCCGCCTATTCCGTAGATGATTGGTTGGAAGAATTTAACGTTGATGCTGGTCTGGTGTGCCTGCAACACTTCAGCCTGTCCGGCAAAATATTTAGGTAAAAGCAAAACAATTACAAGAAAATATGCCCAGAATCCTCATTTGTTACCACACAAGCTCCAAGGTTTCGATTGATACCGCGTCACACGAGGTAGAATAATGCCTCTGCGTAATGTGTAAAGAGATTGATTGATTAGTCATTGCATGCGCGTTAATTGCTAACGTCATTAGTCCCGTAAGCGTAATGCATGCTTTGCCCGCGTGTGAGTTGGCGTACAGCTATATTTAAATCAGAGTATAGTGTACAGGGTGTCCGGGGAGGAAACGTCGAAACTTCGAAAATAAGCTCTTAAGACAATTCTAAGCATATTTTGTCTAATAAACTTCGTGGGTATTTCGAATGGTTTAGCCGTAATAACGACTCAAAAGTTGGTCTGAAAAATTGATATCTAGGCAACAATTTGCATTATGGAAGCATTGAAACACTCCGGAAACATGTAAATTGTTTGTTATTTCTGAAGAAATTGTTGTTATTGTGTTGTGTCTGTCCGTCTGTGAACACTGCTAGCACCTAAACCATACGTACGATTTCTTCCAAAATTGATATTCCCCAGTCGATCTGATTCTAGTCGAAGCTTTGTGATTTTGAAAAAGATTCTTTAAAATTTGGGGGTACTTTATATGAAGCCCCCCGGGGATTTTCAACATTTTCTCAAAAACGGCTCCAAATTTTTTCTTTAAATTTCTTGTATGAATAGAGGAAAATACACTTTTTAACATGGCATAGGTCCGATTATTACGTACAGCTCTGAATTTCCGAAAATTGTGGAAGTTTGAATTTTTTTCGGCGTCTTTCTCCAACTACAAAATTGAAGATAGAGATTTTTTTCTTCAAATAAAATTCGTTCTGCATATTGAGTACTTTAATAAAGGTCATGTAAATGTTTTTCACAATTTTGGTAGTTTTCGTGCAATATTGCGTGCAATATGTGCAATTTTAAAAAATTACAAAAACAAAATTTTCTCAAAAACGGCTCCAAATTTTTTCTTTAAACTTTTGGTTGGGATAGTGGTAAATGTATATTTATGTATCAATGACATAAAAGCCATTTTGGTCTATCGGTTGGTTTTTTCAAAAATTACAAAAATGTAAATTTTTTTACTTGTCTCTCACGTCGTTAATATTTACATTATCGGCGATTTTTTCACATTAGTATATTAACGAGTATATATGCTTTAAATAATGTCAAGTAAAGTTTCTCGAAAACACTACCGTTTTCTGTGAAAAGTAGCTCATATTTCGGCATTTTCAGAAATGCTCAAACGCCATTTTCTCGTATATGTCTGCAAATTTTTTCTTGAAACTTTTGTAACGGATAGTGATAATTACACTCTTTATATAGCGTAAAGTTTATTTTGAGTTATGTTTTTGTTTTTTCAAAAATTACATAATTGTAATTTTTTTGAAAGATCTCTCACATCTTTAATATGCACATTACGAGCAGTTTATAAACATTATTGTATTCGTGAGTGTAAGTGCTTCAAATAACTTTAAATAAAGTATTTTGAAAACCCAATCATTTTCTGTGAAAATCAGCTTCAAATTTCGCATTTTTAGTAGCGCTAAAACGCCATTTTCTCTTAAACGGCACATAATTTTTAAAAGAAAATTTCCATTTACGGCTAGGTTTTTGTATTCTTCAATATTCTAAAATTAATATTTTCGTTCTACCAATAGGAAACCGAAAAATTAAGAAAATGACAAAAAAAATGTACTTTTGGCGGTGATAGATGGTAGGTGGCAAGAAAGAGTATGTGGCAATTCCGAATAGCTAGCGAAGACTCAAGAAAATAGAAAACTAATACGGGAAAGTCTGTGCCATTCTGTAGCACCACTAGTTTTTTCTTAATGTAGCATCTGGTTTTATCCACCTATTCGTTTTCACGGCCCGGCAATTAGTTTTTTTCCGCCGAAAATTGGCCATTTTTTCGCGCAGCATTACATAACTTTCCTTATACTACGTATATCACTCCGTGTATACGCACGTATACGGAAAAGTAAAAAGGATTCGAATTGTGTAAATTGGGTGTTTTTTTATTTCTGGCTTAATTTTTCTTTCTGAACAAATATATTAATTTCTTTTATCAGACAAAATATGCTAAGAATTGTCTTAAGAGCTTATTTTCGACGTTCCCTCCCCGGATATCCTGTATTACTGTTTCAGAACGTGCCAAATGTTTGGTGCGTGTCAGGAACTCTGAGAAGCAGAGAGTCGCACAGTAGCACTTCGCACGTGGAGGACAGGAGCTCTCACGACATTCATTGAACAGTTTTTGAATGTTGAAACTGTCGTCACCCGACTCTTAGGGTTAAAACGGACGGTACACTATGTGATCAAAAGTACCTGGACACGGAGGCGGTGGTGTTATGGTGTGGTCTTGTTTTTCATGGAGGGGGCTTGCACCCCTTGTTTTGTGTGGCACTATCACGGCACAGGCCTACATTAATGCTTTAAACACTTTCATGCTTCCCACTGTTCATGAGTAATTCGAGGATGGCGATTGCATCTTTCAACACGATCGAGCACCTGTCCATACAGCACGGCCTGTGGCGGAGTGGTTACACGACAATAACAACCCTGTAATGGACTGGCCTGAACAGAGTCTTGACTTGAATCCTATCTAACACTTTGGGATGTTTTGGAACGCCGACTTCGTGCCAGCCCTCACCGATCTATATCGATACCTCTCCTCAGTGCAGCACTCCGTGAAGAATGGACTGCCATTCTCCAAGAAACCTTCCAGCACCTGATTGAAAGTATGCCTGCGAGAGTGGAAACTGTCATCAAGGCTAAGGATGGGCCAACACCCTATTGAATTCCAGCATTACCTATGAAGGGCCCTACTGGTAACTCATTTTCAGCCACGTGTCCGGATACTTTTGATCACTTACTGTACTTTAAACATTCATAGATCCACTCCTCATGTCGTTTGCGGTAATATGAAATAAGCTTTGTACTTATGACCAATAGGAATGCAACTTTCATTTTTTTATGATTGATTATGGTTGAATATATCAAGATGCTGTATATGTGAACAAATTGGAACGTTTCAATACAAACGAAAATCGTATTTTAGCAAGATAAATTCGCAGCAATGAATTTAATTATTACCTAATTAAACAGTTGTTTACCTTGGAAATTCCAGAAAATAAATACAGTAAAATCTGTCTAAACCGGAACCTGTACAAGCCGGAAACTGCTTTAACCGGAAAATTTCTTCGGCCCGTGATGATAAACGGAGTTTTACACAGCATAAAACGGAATCTGTCCAATGCGGATACGGAACGCTTTTTCATGTCCTGCAGGGAAGGAAAACCTTCGTAAAACGGAATTTCTGTTAATTTAATGCAGTTCGCAGGAAGACGCGAGATAATCTTAATGGAATGAACGAATCTGCAAGTTTGTTTTAATATCTCTGTCCTTATTAAAATTGGTGTAAATTCTTCCTGTTGAACCTGGTATAATTGGTAGTGTTGATGGTTCGAATAAACATATAATTTGACCATATAGGATCAATCAATATTGATTTCAGAAATTAAAACTTTAAAAAACATTTATTAATGGCACAACGTTTCGCACGTTTAGTACGTGCCTTGTCAAGAGCAATACAATGGCAACGGTTGACAATGTTATACAAATTAACATAAAACAATAGAATTTACAATTACTGACATAAATATTTACATTGCGTTTATATCAAAGCATTACATTTCACAAAAACCTCGAAGGCTTGTCGAATCAAATAGTTACATTAGGCAATTAAGGAGAGCAGCACATTTAGATATGTTAAGGAATTATATACATTATAAATATTTCGTATAATAGAATGAACATATGAGATTGGCAAAAGAAATAATACAATTATGGAAGTTGGTGCAGTATTAACATTTTATAAATTTGGTTCAGTTTCTGTACGTCACTTTTTGTGTTCATCGCATCATTCATTATGATATACAACATTTCGGCAATTAGCCTTTTTCATGTTTGTTTCTCATTATGTTATCTCTGTCCATGTTATACGAGTTTCACACGTGGCGGACGTACAGTGAAGGAAAGGGGCATGCGCTGTTATAGTAGAATTCGACCTTAGGGTCATTTGTTTCTCAAGGCCTTAGGGGAATTCCCTCTCTCCCGACTCTAAGCGCGGGTAGGTGTACGGGAATGGCTTCAACTCACGTGTCTCTCTGTTTCGCGTTGACAAAAGTAATCCCTTACCAAAGCCGCATTGCTCAAGGCCATGCGAGGGTGTCCGATAGACCCGGTACTCTGGGCTGTGACGCATTGTGCGCTGGAAGAGTCTGCGATAAGTCCGGGTGCAGCCACTAGCTAGTGATGTGGTGTGTTTGTATGAGTTTCAAAACCAGTTTGACAATGATTGAAAAAACGAAAAAAAATAAAACTCTAAATATTAAAATTTGGCAACTTTGGAAAACAATTTAAAAGGTGTTAGTAAGAGACCAAAATGCAAAAACTCAAGATCAATGTTGGAAAAAATTATATCATTTCAATGAACAAGTCGTGAAGTATTTCCTTTTACCGAATTGTCAGAAATAATTATGTTTAATATTCATTTATTGGTGATTTCTTCCGTGAAGTTTTATGTTAGTATATGTTTAATAATTATAATAAAGTCATGTTACTAGAACGAAAATATCAATATAAAAAGTGTCATAAACGTACAACCCTGCATAAAACGGAAACCTTCCTAAACCGGAAAAAAAATTGTCCGAATCGATTCCGGTTTAGACAGATTTTACTGTATCATAACTACAAATATTATAATATATTAAACAATTCATTTTACTTTTTTAGAACACTACGAATAAGCTGGTATCTCTTTTCTTGTAAATCCCTCCACATTTCAAACTTTTTGTATTATATAATAGTTAGTATTACTCTATTTTTTGTTTTCATTGTTTCAGATTGTTCAGATTCAGAGTGTTTTAGCAATGAATGCCCTTCACCAACAATGGGACCAAGTTGTTTATTTGCTTATACTAAATGTTGTAAATTTAGTAAAGTTGACTACCCAGATTATTTTATTTACAATTATTAAAGTTTTTCGTTAACTTGTATAGTTAACAAAACTTGTTTCGTAACTTGAATTTACGAAATAGTTACGATGTATTAGTGCTATTTAAAAAATTAAAAACTCATTACATTTATTTTTATTTTATTCCATAAGCGCGATACGTTTCAATGAGAGATACTAAATAAACACTTCTTGTATGAAATATATACTCGACCATTTTTTGTGCTCACATTCTCATTCGGGTATGTTTCTTTCAGCAGATAAATAGTTTTTATTAATTTTTATCCGATTAGCCAAAAGGACTTACACAATTAACAAGCAAATTCATTGAGTGAAACTTACTAAAATTATTTCGACTGTCTTATTCGGTAAGTACTGAATATTCAATTGTCAGTTTAATTTATTTAGTGTTGATTTAAAATGAAAGAAAGGGAAATAAGTCGATTATATGAAGTTTTGAAGTTTCTTGGTGTGTTTTGCTACATGGAATTTTGAAGTTTGAAATTTTATGGAAATGTGAAGTTTCTTGCTGAAGATAACTTTGGGGAATCTTGATTTGATTATGATTGAGGGGTGTGCTTGTTAAACTAAATCAAAATCGGCTACACTTGGTTTTCTGGACTTGAAGTGAAATTCATTTTTGGAACATTTTTGGAACATCACATCTTATGAAAGTGCCGAATAATTCATGATGATTAAATTCGTTTTTCAGGAATTGTTTCGGTAATGCATCTTTTAGTGATCAAATGCTGACATCTTTCCATCTCTCTCTTTCCATCTCTTTCTTTCCATCTCTCTCTCCATCTCTCTCTTTCCATCTCTCTTTTTCCATCTCTCTTTTCCCACCTCTCTTTTTCTGTCTCTCTTTTTACGTATCTCTCTTTTTACGTATCTCTCTTTTTCCGTCTCTCTTGTTCCCTCTTTCTCTCTTTCCTCTCTTTTTTCTCTATTTTCCCTCTCCATTGTGCGCTCTCTCTTTCCTCATTCTCTCTCTCTTTTCCCATTCTCTCTCTTTTCCTCCTCTCTCTTTTCTTTCTATTTCCCCTCTCTCTATTTCCCTCTCTCTATTTCCCCTCTCTCTATTTCCCCTCTATTTCCCCTCTCTCTATTTCCCCTCTCTCTATTTCCCCTCTCTCTATTTCCCCTCTCTCTATTTCCCCTCTCTCTATTTTCCCTCTCTCTATTTTCCCTCTCTCTATTTTCCCTCCCTCTATTTTCCCTCCCTCTATTTTCCCTCCCTCTATTTCCCTCTATTTTCCCTCTCTCTATTTTCCTTCTCTCTATTTTCCCTCCATTTTCCCTCTCTCCATTTTCTCTCTCTGTATTTTCCCTCCTTTCTCACTTCTCTCTTTTCCCCTCTCCCATTTCCATCTTGTTCCGCCCGCTCCTCCTGTCCTTCTCGACCTCGGCTCACGTCACTCGACAACGCCCAGCAACAATGAAGCTCAGGTGGATTGGGAAATGCATTTATCTTTGCATTTAACTGAAGCGCTGTCTTACGCTGCAGCGCCATCTAGTGGAATTACAGTAATTGTACAATGCTTATCTTCTTCCCGCAAGTGCAAGCAATAGTTGACAAAGTTTTATCGCCATCGAACAAACGGTACGGCAGCGCATTGAGCACGAACAAACGAACAAAAATTGATTTTTATTACTTTCCCGTATATGTACGTTTATTTAACATTGATTTTTATTACTTTCGTGTATATGTACGTTTATTTAACATTGATTTTTATTACTTTCCCGTATATGTACGTTTAAGGAGAATGTGGGGGAAAGTTAGGTTAAATGGTCTACTTTTTTAAGTAGTTCTAAAATGTTATTTACTTAAACGTGAAATTTCGCAAGATATTTGAGAGAGGCTTTCTCCTTAGATTGTGGGAACAAACATCATTGTGCTTACAGTCATTGTCAAATAAGGAATATTTTATACATTTGCAATAAAATGAGTTAACCTCACCGGTAAGGTGAAGTAGACCGGGAATTAAAATAAGCTGTGAAAATAAAATTGACGTATAATAGACTGTTTTAAGGAAAAAAGGTCATTCTTCTACACTTTGTCATAACATTTTTCACACATAAATGAGAAAACGATCAGCGGACCACACGTTGTTTTCCAAAACGTGGCATTTAAAATTAAAACATGAAAAAAAGTGGTAATGATTTATACATTATTTATTTTGCTGTTTTCTCCACATATCTTCTTTATTCTATCAATTTTCATGCATATTTTTATGAAAATAGGTAATTTTAAAAATTCAGCATTTGTTCCTACATTATTACCGCGTGCTACTGCGTACTCAACTCGAGGAACGTTACATAAAGACGCGGTCGGATGTTCTCACAGCCCGATGCGCCTTCTTCAGTTATCTCAGTGGCGGGAAGTGCGTGCAAATGTCAGTCAGCGACTGACGTTTTCACCTTTAAGTGTGAAAAGTATCGTTGGCGACCTATAATCTTAATTTCCAAGAAACTTAGGCGATTGCCGACGTGTAACACTTCGGTGAGAATATTTGATTGTTGACCGATCGTATTTATCGCCGGTTGTACGACGGCTTCTATTGCGTCTAGTCTGGCTGCTAAACTGCATATTATCTGCTTAACAATTTGTGAAGCTTTTACTACTGAACTTTTTATAAATTCGTATTATGTAAATGTATTTTATAATAATAGTATTTTAACATTACATATTATAATATATTTTACATATTTATATATGTTCTTACTATTTTCATCACATATTTATGTACATATTTTGACGTTTCATACTACATATTTTTCCGGTCTCTAGTTATTACAAACAAAATACGCTATCATAGAGCACAAATAATAACAATTAATTTCGAGTGAATAGTCTTCTTGTAGTTGTCATTCAATTGCAATAACAATGCAAAGCAGATGAGTGGTAGAAAACATCAGACCTTTCAGAATAAAAATTCCTGGTAAAAATTCGATTCATATTGACGCACACAGAAGTTGTAAAATCCAGTAATGATACTTCCCGGAAGGGATGGATGGTCAAACGTAACGATTAGGGCCGAAGTAGCGATCATTTTCTCATGGTCTTACTTTCTAATCCTATAAACCTCAGTCACGCCATGGCTCTTGAAAAAAGACTTCGACCTCACCTCCAACTCCCCTCTCTTTTGTCTTCTTGCTTTGCTTTCACCTCCACCTCCTCCGCCTTCTCTTCCACCTTCGCTTCCATATCCTTCGCCTTCACCTCGACATCCTCCACCTTCGCCTTCGTCTCCGGATCTTCCGCTTTCGACTTCATCTCAACTCTTGTCTTTCGTCTTCCTCTTTCGCCTTCGCCTCCATCTCCATTCCCTTATCCTCCAACTCTTCTGTTTTTCGACCCCAATTTCCATCTTTGCCTCCCCCTCCTTCTTCGTCTCCACCTCCTCTGTCCTCGACTCCACCTCCTCTGTCTTCGACTCCACCTCCTCTGCCTTCGACTCCACCTCCTCTGCCTTCGACTCCACCTCCTCTGCCTTCGACTCCACCTCCTCTGCCTTCGACTCCATCTCCTCTGTCTTCGACTCCACCTCCTCTGTCTTCGACGCCACCTCCTCTGTCTTCGACTCCACCTCCTCTGTCTTCGACTCCACCTCCTCTGTCTTCGACTCCACCTCCTCTACTCTCTCCTTCCCTTCCATCCCTTTTACTTTCTCCTTCACCGCTCAAAAGTCTCATACGTTCTTCTGCCTCCGCGTCACTGGTTAAATCTGCAATTCAAATCGTCGGGGATTTAAGTGGGCGAAATAACGGAAGAAACTGACGCGGGTATTCTTGGTGCCTTGGCTGCCCTCGTAGCACCTGCACTTAGATGTTAATTAAGCTGAAATATGGTGTCTGCGCCCCGAGGAAATGAAGATGTGGGTGGGAACGCGAATATTTGTTTTTTTGGAGGTATAAAATAGAACTGAATATGAGCCACACAATGGCTATTCACGCGCTGAGAATAGTAGTGCAATTTACCATTAGTTTTTCAGATCCCTTTTTTGTAATTAAGGAAAAAGTGTTATAATTTTTTATTTTAGAAAAATGAGTACGAAGATATATTTGGCCTTTAATGCTCTGCTTGAAGAAATTATGGTTATGAACATAACTTTTGTTTTTAACATCTTAATTTGGGCCTTTACTGAATGCTTGCTGATGTCGAAGCGGGCAATGGAGAATGCCTTTATTAACACAAACATAATATACTCAGTAATATTACTTTGGGCAACAGACAAATAAAAATATATTGTCTAAAGTCATTTGCCCTGAGGAAGCCTGCGACGTGACAGGCGAAACGTCGGCCTCAAGCTAACGACGTGGCGTGTCCGGACAGCCAAGAAGTCAAATAGAAAGTCTAGTTGGCCTTTGTAGGAATATGTGAAAGAATGAGTGTGAAACACGTCCTACACAAGAAAAGGCACGTGTTTCATTGATTTTTCGAACACGTCAACTCCTGTGACGTCTGCTTTACTTAGTCCCGTCGGCGTAGTGGAAGTTTTATTCCTGGAGACGAAAGTGTTGTTCCGCCGACTGAAAGTGAAATCCGAGGGCAATTTTCGCGCCGGCTTGTGGTAGAATATCCTCCTCCAGGTATCTTCCCTCACCAAGATATCACCTCAGCCGGGGCAAGGACTACGCTCCCGACATGTACGGTACGTATAGTGCAAGTTAATGTCCGTTTATGCGAGGCAGGAGAGATAATGAGTCAGGGAAGAAACACTACAAATTGTGGTCTGTAGCACGGTAGATTCCTAGAAATAGTGTTAGAACAAATAGATGTGGGCTTGTATCGTAGATATGTGGATGGTACTGTAGTCATTGTGAAGAAAAGAACAGGTGGAATACATTCAGATTTTGTTCAATAGTTATAACAATGTTCGGTAAAGGTGGAGGAATCAAGTCATATAAACCTTCGCATTTTGACTTACAAATGTTATAATAAAACAATCACCGTTAAGTATCGGAAACCAAGTAACGCGGGGATATCTGTGAATTATGGCGCTGAAATATCCTTCGTCGCAGAAAATATGCATGATTTCAGGTGTTATGTCCAGAGCGACTAAAATTGCAGAACAACATTTTATCCCTGTGAATTTACACAAGAATTTAAATAAGGATTTTAGCTTGTTACTATGATGTAATATCCGGCCTCTTTTGTTAAAGAATACATTGATGAGTAATTGTTTAACTTAAGAAATCACAATGGAAAAAAGAAATCGATGAGGCTCTAGCATTGTTTTGCCATATGTTAAATCTCGTACTCTTTTAAATAAATCAAATCAAATTTAAAAACTTCAATGGATGTTGATGATTATATGTTTTTTGGAGACATCACTCCCATATATGGCAAGTAGATGTCACAAAATAAATTAACGCAAAGAAGTTCAAAATTATCACAATTCTATTTTCGACTTTCAAAGTTAAAAAAGATTTATGAAAATCCGATGCTCACACATGTTAACATAAATTGAAGCTGCAACAAATTCCACGTGCATATCAATTACACAACTACATGGAATAGGGTCATTAACTGATTACGTCCTTCTCATAATATGTAATGCATTCAACACGCAACACGCAGCTAATACCAAACATGGCTATTATTAATGTCCGCATATCATCAGCAAAGTAGCTTAATGCAATAACGCAAAATTTATGATAAGTAGATAGTACGTGATGTAGTATCGGAATGTACGCTCTGACTGATGTATCGCTATGCATTCAATACAAGCAACCTCACTTCTTCCTTTAGATAACATCGCCGAACAACAAATTATAAATGAGATTATGAAGTTAGTCAAAACTATTGGGATCCAAAAGCAAGATGCCGATAAATAAAATGGTATTTCAAAACGTAAATCTTGCAAAGCACATAAGAATAGAATATTCTCGTATAACACTCAAAAAAATTAAATATATTTTTACGAAACGTCTTCCAGAATTCTGTAATAACGTAGAACATAATTAAACTCCAGATAGTGTGACGTACTGGAGTGAATGACACAGACACTGCGTTGAAGATAACAATATTTACATTTATTTACAAGAACTTGACAATTAAAGTAATTTTACAAATACTAATTAAAACCCGGCAACCTTTTTCTTCCCCTTAGCCGCGAAAACCCTGTGACCGTCCGTAGGCCCTACAGCATAGTGCCACTGCTCGAAAGCAGGTACAACGCATGATGCGATGCAATCGGACGTTAAGTCCCCGGTATCCACGTACCTACATGGCCTGGCGCAAAAAACGGTCTCCGCCCCGGAAACCAAGTGCTGTAGTGCAAAAGAGATCCCACCCAGCCTCTCGGCTAACAACAAGCTCTACGAATCTATCTGAATCTCCGCGAGCACAGAAAGCGCACGCCTTATATACATCCCCGTCTCCCTCACCCGGCGCCATGCTGTCGGCATCCCCAGGCTCGATGGCTGGCCAATTCCAGGGGTCTTGCACAATCGTCCCAGACTCGTCACTAATCTTTCTCAACGCTTTGTTTGCGTGGGATGTTTCCTGGAGCAGTCACATTCTGTCGGTCGCCCCTTTATCTAGAGAAATAAGTAATGAAAAATGTACGAAGCAAACAACTGAAAATATTTGATTTTTAAGGACAAATAAAGTTATTGCAATTTTCAGTTCGTGCTGCTAATGAAATTTGTTGTATCTCTTTATTAATAAAATCAATCGTTATGGAGAAATTCTATTTAATTTTAACATCATCGGATATAGTGAACCTCTGATATAGTGAACCAAACATGTTAGTCCCCAGAAGTTCACTATTACCAGAGTCGACTGTATTTGCAAGTTTTCAAGAATTCAAAGCAAAATCATTATGTACGCAACTGCTACAAAATTGACTTGAGAATACTCACTTCAAAATGTCGGACTCAGTTTCTATTTCCACTTCACCCATTAATAGATTGATTCGTGTTTCCGGGCGTGTCAACTACTTTGGTCATTAGTGCCGTAAGTGTACTGCGTGTTTTTTCTCGGAAGGTGGCGATGATCTTTTCCCCGCTAGATGGCGAGATCCGGCGCCGACCTACCGTCTATTACCGGGGTTTCCCCTCAAACAGGTATCTCCCACCAGCGGGGCACCGCCCCAGCCGGGACACACTGTAACCTCCCGACCGGTCTCCCGGCACGTGTGGTACTGTAGTGCATGTTAGTGTAAGTGCCTGTGTGTGTAAGGGGTGAGGATAGGAAGGAGGGGGAAGGAAATATCGCGCGCGGTCCGTGGCCCGTTTGTTAGGGTACTGCTCAGGCATTCGCCAGGTGTTGATCGGAGAAAGCACGGAAAACTACGGATCAGAGCAGCCGGCCGCTAGAATTCTCCTCCGAACAGCAGCTGAATTCGACCTCGCTGTCATGCTAGAGTGGAAAATCCTGCCACCGTCGGGACTCGAACCCCAGGACTTCCCGGTCAGATGCTTTGCAATTTTTTGCCCTCACCCCGTCATCATCCGTCAGCATTTCTACGCCAAAGACTCATATTCTCTACTAGTTCTATAAATAACTATACTGCGATTTTTCTAACTTTGCCCCTCAAGGACACTCAAGGCCCATCTTCGCGATGGAATATGTCACGGCATTTCGCGTCTTTCTCGGTCTTGCCGGTAGAAGTGGCGCATGATCGCAAGCACTGCTTGATACGGTCGCGATCATCCGTAAATCTAGCGGAACGACTGAGAAAAATGCGAAATACCGTGGCATATTCCATCGCGAAGATGGGATTTGAGTGGCCTTGAGAGGCAAAGTAGAGAAGTCGCAGAATATTCTCGTGGCGCGCGACGGAGCGACTCCGCGCTGGTGGAACGCGCGTGAGGGAGCTGTCTGCTTTAAGCGGCGCCCGCCCGCGGCGCTGGCTATCGATGCGGTCCTCGCCCGCCAATCGCCCTCCGCAAATTTATTCTTTCCACCATTTGGAGGTTCCCCGAAATCCCATCAGGTGAGTCGACGAGGCAAGGGCGACCACCCAAATGGATTTACAATTCGGTGGAATTTAAATATGTTACCCTTTCAAAGACATACCATTATCCTACTCGTTGGTTTAGGTATTGAATGCTAATACCGTTTAGTACAACTGCCAGTGGTTGTAATATTGGAGGGATATATCCACCTTTTTCCTATTTTCTGGAGTTCCCAGAAATTCCATCCGGCCAATGGACGGAGCACGGTAGATGGCCCTAATTAATTTACAAGAGGTTAAATTTAAACATATTAAACTTTCAAAGATACATACCCTTTCTGATACTCAATAATTCATATGCAGCACACGCTGAACTCGTTTAACGAGACAGCCGAGGGTTTTACTACTCACGTAATACGTTATTATCAAGTGAATCCTTTTCGTGATTTCGAGGTTTCCTAGAATTTGCATCCTACGTATCGATGACGTAGGGTAGACGGCTCTATTTAATTGGTGAAATTTGCATACGTTAACCTTTCAAGAAATTTAACCTTTGTGATACTCATTAATTCAGATATGGTGTGATAACCTTGAATAACCTGATATTCCAAGCCTTCAATGGTCCTAAAATATCTATATTTGCTTCATCCGTTTTGTGATCACGGTGGTAACCAGGGAGCCTATTCGGTCAATCGACAAAGGATCCATCCCGACTGTAATAATAGGTAAAATTTAAATGGTAATCCTTCAAAGGCAGTTTGATTTTAGATTGTCTTTACTGAAGATGGTCTACGCAAACAATATTTAACTGGTAAGAATGGGAATTTGACATTAACAGAACAAATCATTTATTTTTAAAGTTCTTCTTTCCCTAATTCCCCGTATACCGTTGTTCCAGGAAGACACTGGTCAACCTAACCAATGAAGTTTACAATTGCTAGTAAAGATTTAATATTGTTAATAAAGTACTAAAAGTGCTTGTTAATAAATTGCTAATGAAGTTTAATATTGACCATTCAAAGGACATTGATATATTCTTTGGAAATCCGTCAATGGAAGTAAGGGAAGCAAACAATTTTTAAAGGAAATACCAGGAATTCGATATTAACAACGTATATTTTTTAGTGCGCTCAACTTTTACATTTGGATTTTCTCCAATGTCCTACCCATTAAGTCAGTAGCCAACAGAATACAACCTAATTTCTTATTTAAAGTATTGGAACGTATTAATATAATTCTATTATTTATCAGCTAACGAACAATGTGTAACCAATTAAGAGGAAAAGATCCCGATTCATGTTTTTACTTTTTTTAAATTCCATAGGACTGCAGATACCTTACTCGTCGAATGAATTAATCGTAGACCATCGGTTATAGAATAATTTAGAATTGATAAAATGTAAATATTTTAAATATTAACACATGAAGTCATATCATTGGTACCCGTTAGTAAAGACTTCGATGCCAATGTAAAACCCAAAGTAATTGAATAGTTGTTAAAAGTATTATTATTTAGTTTATTCTCTTTTCCGGAATTATTTATTTCTGGAGTTATCTTAAAATCTCATGAATGAAACTGAAACGGCTGTGGTTAAAATGAATGTAACATGAAATATTTTTACATTTAAATTCGTGGAATGAATGTTTAATCTCGCTACCAACTTTGAGAGCCTGTGTGTAGCTGGGAGCATTTGTTTCGTGATGTTTCACAGGGATATAAACGCCCATTTGCCAGCGGGAAACGGCAAACACAGGTCGCTGTGCAGAACATTTTCATGGTCAGTAGCGAGGATAATGGACACGGTGCCAATGGGCTTCAAATATTGCTGACTGTATGCGACTGTGGCGACCGAACAAACCACACCCCGTGCTCGAAGAATGCAAAATAGAAACTGGACACAGACGACGGCACAGTTTCGACACAGACGGGTCTGGGGCCTCAGAGCCGGAGTCGTAACTAGGCACAGTCTGGATACACTCCCAGACACAGATTAGGGCACGAAAGTAGTCGAAAAATGTGATACAGAATCGGACCCATGATTGATCACAGTATCTGTCACAGAATCTGAAAGAATCTGACACATAATATGTCACAGAATGTGACCCAGAATTGGACGCAGAATCGGAACCAGAATCGGACCAAGAATCGATCACTGAATCTGTCGCAGAATCTGAAAGAATCTGAAAGAATCTGACAGAATCAGAAAGAATCTGACACAATCTGTCACAGGATCTGTCACATAATCTGACCCAGAATCTGACACATAATCTGTCACAGAATCTGACCCAGAATTGGACCCAGAATCGGAACCAGAATCGGACACAGAATCAATCACTGAATCTGTCACAGGATCTTTCACATAATCTGACACAAACTCTCACATAATCTGACTCCTAAACTCTCACATAATCATTCACAAACTCTCACATAATCTGATAGATGATCTGACAAAATCTGTCACAGAATATGACCCAGAATTGGACGCAGAATCTGATCTAGAATCGGACCCAGGATCGGCCCGGAATCGGACCCGGAATCGGACCCGGAATCGGACCCGGAATCGCACCCGGAATCGGACCCGGAATCGGACCCGGAATCGGACCCAGAACCGGGCCCGGAATCGAACCCCGAATCTGACACAAAATCTGTCACAGAATCTCACCCAGAATCGGGCGCAGAATCGGACGCATAATTGGACCCAGAATCGGAGACAGTGTAGGTCACGGAGCCGGCCACAGAGTTAGTCATAGAATCGGACACATTTTTATAGGTACCTGGAATACCTTCCACAAGAATCCAGTTATCAACTTCGTAACGCATAATCCCATGTGCTTGCGTATTCTTTCTCATTTGTTCCGCATTATATTTTACGACGACCGCCTGCACAGAATAACGAACCTAATTGCGACTAAATTTCTGTGGTCGTGTTATGAACGGCAAAGTGTCCAATCAAACTGCAATTACGGAGAAAACAGTTTTTATGTGCGTCGTTCGTACTGTGTGTCTCCATATGGTTATTGCACGTGAACTAACACATTAATTCTCACAAAATGTGACAAATTAAAGCATTTATGATGTAATGGGGATTACCTAAACTATTAAAACGAACGAAAACTTTTTCTCCAATAAATGGTTAACGCGGTTCCAATAGAAGTGGCAATTGATTGATGAGTATAAAAGATCGAAAATTTTGTGGGTTTCCTTTTCTTATGACGTATTCTATCAATGGTTCTTTTTTCAGCGAAAATATTCGTGACGCAAAAGGGATCGGCGAACCGGTCTCGACGTAACCATAAGGCGAATGATAAATGAGTAGTTAATGACCTAGTGAGTTGAAACGAATGCCTGTAAATGTGATAGAAAATCGCGAAAGAAATTCGATAATATCAACCTGATACGGGGCGTAGAAAATGTGATCCCGGACTCCGTCACTGAAGCAATATTCATGTCACAAAAAAAAATTGAAACCACAATCTCTTTCATCTAGATTTGTAAAAAACAACTACCAAAACACACATCATTAAACCAAACACATTATCATTAGATCAAAGAAAATGTAAGTAATTACATGAAACAAATCCTATAAAAAACCCCCAAAATTGAAAAAGGGGACAATATTTACTCACAAGAACTTCTTAGCTTTTTTCATGAGTTGAGTGATGTTACCTCACCCTGAAAAAGGATAAAATATATTAATTACATTATTTACTATTAAATGATATAATAATTGGACGGTGTTATGCATCAACCGGCTAAGCGCTATTTAAAAAAATTAGATATGGACGCCATCAGTTGCATTGGACCATGTTCTAAGTGTACGCTAACTTAACGCCAAATCTGTAAAAATAGCCTTATAATTAATGAAAAATATAAATGCCATCAGTCACATCAGGGATTTTGTGTTTCGCAAGAACCGGCTATAAACCAAGATCTTCAAATCCGCTGTTCTTAATTCCACATTACGCAGGTAAGCGCCAGATATTCCACTCATGTTTGTGTAGTTTGGCGCTTCAATGAATGAAATAATTACATTTTTTAGAGCTGAAAATGTAATAAAACCTTTGAACACGATTATCTCAAAACTTGTATGATGTCGCATAGCCGGTTGGTGCATAACAACGTCCAATTATACTTAATAACATCACTCGAACTTTACCTTGTTCCTCTTGAAGGAACAGTTACCGAGCGAGCTATTTATTTGCAAAATAGGAGTTACGAGGCCACCAACCTTTTGGCAACAGCTGTCCTGCAGCCAGACACTGAAAGCAAGAGAGAACTCTTGAAGTCACAATCTTGAAAGGAAAACCGATTCTAATTGAGTGGATTCTGTCGTTTGAGGAAACTATTGAAACAATCCGACAACCAGACAAACATTCTCGGATTGTGGTTCTCGTTTAAGAGAGACCACAGATGTTGCAGACGAGAGGAAAGAAACGAACGCTCTTGTTCAATTATATTTATAATAATTTCAACTTGATTTCTGTAAGTTTTATTACAATTTTTAAGTTGGCAAATTTTACACTGTTTTATTGTCATTAAGCTGATTGTAGTATTAAGTATTATAGTAGTTACTGTTCATCTTAAATTTAGAGAAACTGCTGGAGAAGTAGAAAAGATGTCCTCGAAAGGAAGAGAAGAAAAAATTCAAAAATTAACAGAACCTTTTAAAAATATTGTTTAATCTTAATCATGGTTACCGATTAATATGTTCCTGTTTCAATGTCTTCTATAAAAAATGGCAGTAAAATAATTCTGGGCAATAAAACCCATTAGAAGAAAGTTCTTGTTCTCTAAGTCAAAAACAGAAACAAAAAACAACATTCAATTGGTTATCCTTTCCTTTAAGCATAAAATTGCAGGTATGAGTAAATGACCCTAAAATAACTTCTGTAATAACTAGAAATAGGATATTGAGAAAAAACTGACGTTTTAGGTGTCTAAAAGATCACTACCTAAAAAACTAACAATGGCAATAAAAACTCGAAGTTAGAGGAAGAGTTATTGTATGTAATTTCACTAGTATTGATAATTCGCCGAACATTTAAAACAATACATAAGGTAACCTAAGGAATTCATATCCTTGGACCCCTTTAAATCAACAAATACACATTATAAAATTAATTTGAATAATCTTTCTTAAAAGAATGATTTTAAAAGTTGGTAATTTACGTTTATTTTTAATCATTACAAAATTAGTCTTGACATCTCGTTTATAATTTAAGAACTAACATGTTTAAAAATATTTCCTTGGAAGGACACATGGATTAAAAATTCAAATCTCTGGAATGCCCAATTAAATAAACGATTTTAAAACTATAGAAACACGTTTTCTACCAACAATAATACTTTGCTCAGTACTTAATTTTCTGCATCTTTTCTCTCATTGGTTTTTCAGATATAACACATTATTACTGTTCAACGTCTTTTGAAAGAGGAGGTGTCCATTGTCAATTACAATTCGACTACGAATGTTTAAATTTGGGCATCTTTACACGATTGAACTATTGGACTGGGTTAGTAGAGACAATGTCGAGGCACTTTCTATGGTGCATTGTAAAGATAAATACATCTCAAAATAAATGTTACAAATTTCTAGGGATGGTTAGGCAACTTTGCACGCACCCGTGTGAGGTACATGAAATCTCTTTGTCCGCGCCACAACGTGTCTTACCGAACACCAGTGCAAACGCGCTCGGTCTAACAATCAGGGACAATGTCACAAGTGTAACCACAGAATGTATCGGTACAGTAGCGCTAATCAGTCCGGTTTTATTTACGCAGTAGAGAGAAAGTTATGTAATGCTGCGCGAAAAGACGGCGAATTTTCGACAGAAAAAATCTTATTACAGGGCCCTGGTAAGAACTAAGTATACACAGTTGCTAAATGTCGAAAAAGTCCTCTATCACATGGTGTAGCTAAAATCCACGTTTTTTGGGTCCTTGATACCGAAAAATCAAATGACGGCAAAACCTCTGTCCTTCTTTTCGTCCGTCCGTGTGTCTGTCCGTCAGTCAAAAACGCTAGTGGCTACATCGTTCAGCCGATTTTCTCAAAAATCAATATTCTGCAATCGACCTGGCTAATATCACGACCCTTTGAATTTGAAACCAATATTTTAATTTTGGGAGTACTTTATATGAATTACCTGGGACATTTTTCAAATTAAACTAATGGTGCTATAGAATGTCACAGACTTTCCCGTATTAGTTTTCTATTTCCTTCGGTCTCGGCTACCTATTCGGAATTGCCACATAATCGTGTCAGTTGCCATCTATCGCCCGCCAAACAACATGTTTTTGACATTTTCCTAATTTTTCGGTTGCCTAATGGTAGAATGAAAATATAATTTTAAAATATTAAAGAACACAAACCTCGTCCTATATGATAATTTTCCTTTAAAAATTTGTAGCCGTTTTTAACAAAATGGCGTCTAAGCACAGCGCTCAAATCGGATGTGAAAGTTACCTACCGTTTAATTCCTTCAAATAACAGAGCTGGCCTTACTTTACTTTTCCGGGAGAACAAACATCTAGCACGGAAAGATATCAATATCGGAAATCGGGGGTAGAAAATTACTTACGGAGACGAGAGTGGTTTGGTTGCGTTGAGAATTGAGCCCAGCATGTATCCAGGAACCACCGCTAAAAATTTCTATTACCTCTCTTTATTATTCGTAAGTGTATGTCTTTATTAAAAATTAAAAATAACAGTTCCTTTTTGAATTAAAGTCATTCAGTTTTAATAAAAGAGGTTTATTATGCTTTTTTAGCCATTAGAAATTGGCGACTTTTAGTCATCTTCAGGCCTACAGAAAAAATAGCTTTAGTTTACAATATTCGAATTTTTACAATATTTTTATATAATTTATTAATTATTATTTCTACATTAATTATCGATTGTTAATCACAACTGTTGCACCATCACCAGCTTATTTGTGGAAAGTGCGAACAATGCATGCTGTAATACTCGAACGATAATGATTGGGACACGCAAACTCAAATGCATTCTTTGATCAAAACAAGAAAATGTCGAATTGTCACCGATAAACACCTATTGTGGTTAAAAACATGAACAATTATTTAATCCTTGATATTTAACCAATACAATACTAACAATACTACAATACTACAATACTAACCAATAACAATACTAAAGAAAGTTTAAGAAAGGGACATTAATTGTGTAAAAATGTATTTACGCCATTGGCAATAAAAAGCAAATTGAAACCCCCCGGCCATAAGGCACTGCAGTGATATCAGTTGACTATGTGGCGCTTAAGCCGGTTTCAATTGTGGTAAGGAATAGGTATTTTTTAACCTACGTTAATCCAATCACGTGTGAAACAGTTTTAATTCAAATAAATTCCACACCTGACACAAAGGGAAGGAAAAACTACCACACAACGCGGCTGAAGGTATGAGTTTGCACGCGGTGTCAGTTCAAGCAAAACACGACTTTCCCGTTTGATGTTACGGGTCTCTCAAAAATATTTCTGATGGAATTTCCTGAAAAGTTCTTGCTGCCTAAAATTGAATCTATCACCTTTTCAGCAGTGTTGGACAGCCAAAACCTCAAAAATGTTATATCACAAAACCAAATTGTCGTGGAAAATGGGTACTTTTAATAGGCGTTGAACATATCTCATCCAATCAAGTGTGAGCCAGTTGTAATTAAAAATAAATTCCACTCCTAACAAAAATTGAAAGAAAAAACTACCATACAACGCGGCTGAAAGTGTGAGTTGCCCCGCGGTGTCAGTTTAAGCAAAGCATAACCATCTTCATTCCCGATTGAGAATATTACGGGGCTCTCAAAAAAATTTTTGGTGACATTTGCGGAAAACGTTTTAGTTTGAAAATAAATTTACTCCTATTTTACGCAGCACTGGATATCATAACCTCAAAAATGTCTTTCATCACTAGTGTGGAAAATTGGTATTTTTAACACGCGTTGAACATGCCTCGTCCAATCACGAGTGAGCCAGTGGTAATTCAAATAAATTCCACACCTGACACAAATGGCAGGGAAAAAACCTACCAAAACACGCGGCTGAAAGCATGAGTCGGCGTGCGCGGTGAATGTTACGGGGCTCTCAAAAACATTGCGGATGAAATTTGCTGGAAAGTACTAGTAGGCTGAAACTGAATCTATCACTTTTTTCAGCAGCGTTGGACAGCTATAACCTCAAAAACGTTATATCATAAAACCGAATTGTCGTGAAAAATGGGTATTTTCAACACGCGTTGAACATGCCTCGTCCAATCACGTGCGGGCCAGTTGTAATTCAAATAAATTCCACACCTGACTCAAATGGCAGGGAAAAAAAAAACCTACCAAACAACAGCACGCGGCTGAAAGTATGAGTCGGCGCGCGCGGTGTCAGTTGAAGCAAAATACGACCGTTGCTCCTGGCGCGTGTTGGCGGCCGTTACGGGGCTTCGAGCGGCCTTTCCCCTCTCCCGGGCGAGGGGGCGCGCGGGCGCCGTTTCGCTCCGTTGATTCCCGCAACGCGCGTTTCCGCGAAGCGCCGCCGAGTCGTTTCGCCAGCGCCAGTTTACACTGCGTTCGCTGCGAAGCGCCATCGCGTTCGTGGGCGGCGGAGGGAGGGGGAGGGATGAAGGGAGGGAAAGGGTGGGAGGGGAGGGGAGGGGAGGGGAGGGAGGGGAGGGAGGGGTGGGAGGGGAGGGAGATGGAGGGGAGGGGAGAGGGAGGGGAGAGGGAGGGGAGGGGAGAGGGCGGGGAGGGGAGGGGAGATGGCGGGGAGGGGAGAGGGAGGGGAGAGGGAGGGTGGGATAGGTAGGGGAGAGGGAGGGGGAGGGGAGGGGAGGTAGGGCGGGAGTGAGGAGGGAGGGAGGAGGATAAGGAGGGGAGAGGGAGGGAAGATAGGGGGAGGTATGGGGAGGGGAGGGGAGGTAGGGTGGGAGTGAGGAGGGAGGAAGGGGGATAGGGAGGGAAGTGAAGGGAGAAAGTGGGTAGGGAGGGAAGTGGAGGGAGGGGGGGTGGGAAGGAGAGAGGGGGAGGGGAAGGGAGGTAGGGATGGAGGGCAGGGAGGGATGGAGGGCAAGGAGGGATGGAGGGGGAGCGGAGGGATGGAGGGGGAGGGAGGAAGGGGAGGGAGGAAGGGGAAGGGGGGAAGGGGAGGAGGGCGTGGGAGGTGCTGCAGGAATTCGATGCATGAACGGATCCGCGAGCTCTGTTACGGGAAGCGGTGGAGGGGGTGAAATTATGTTGCAGTACGAAGGTAGGAATCGATGTTAAGGGTGATGTGGTCTTTGGTGTCAAAGTTTATATTCTTCCTCAGTGCTCTCCTTTCTATACATCTCCCCGTACTCTTGCTTCTTTTGTACTTCTACTCTTCCTCCTTATAGACTTCTCCTTCTCCTACTCTTCCTCCTTTCATGCTTCTCCTCACCCTACTTTTCCTCCTTCTGTACTTCTTCTCCTATTCTTCTTCCTTATATACTTCTCCTTCTCCTACTCTTCCCCCTTACGTACTTCTCCTCCCACCAATTTCCGCTTTTCTCCTTCATTTTTTCTAATACTCTTCCTCTTTTCACTGTACGTTTTGTTTCCGGAACACATGATCAATATATTTAAAAAAAGTTTGAAAATAAAATAATGTTCATGAGTTGTAGTTATTCTGGCAAGGTTAAATATTCTTCTCACCCCTTTGAAGAAAATGTCGACGTCTTTGCCCCTATTATGTATAGTTATTTAATCGAGCCACTTAGCAACGGTGGACAAAACGTCTCGAGGTGTGATGAGGTGAGCGAAACTGAAGGATAACTTAAGGTCTGCTAAAAATAGCTCGAAGATATCCCCACACCGTATTCTGGTTTTCCCAATCTGAGAAGAGAGTTATCTCATCGTCACACAGCAACATGTACTGGGATATTGCAAGGAAAACGCACACTATAATCTTGCCCGACCGGAAATCTAACCTGGTGTCGCGTCATGGAAAACGAGCATGCTGACCATGAGGCCCGTGATCAATAGGTTTTAAAATATTTTGAAAATAAACTAATGTTTAAGTGTTGTATTAATGCCGTTAAAGTTAAATATATTTCTTATCCCTTTCATTAAAATGAAAACTTTACTCTCTTACGTGTAGTTATTTAATCGCGACAGCTGATAAACGAAAAAACCTGTCGAGATGAAATGTGATAAGAACAAAGCTGAAGAATAAATTAAGGGCTACAAATGGTAATATCTCACATTTTCATTACAGAGCATAAATGCACGTCGACCACATTAGAATCGACGTGAATATTTTTTACTATTTTTTATTATAAAAAAATTGTTAGGCAATGCACAAGACACTTCTATTTTTGTAGGAGTATCAAGTTAAAAGAGCATGAGTAAACAAATGGACAAGACTCATTTTTACCAGTTGATGAGGGGTAAATGTTCTTTTTAATTTCGTCTAACAAGTAGATGTAAGTTTTGAATAATTCAAGAGATTTGAATATTCAGGCCTACATTCGTTAGATCAAAATGAAAAAAAATAAATTAAATCAGCTCGTGAACATAGGTCTCGTTTTGCACGGTTTTGACATGCACTCTTCTTCTTCTTCTTCTTCTTAATAATAATAATAATAATAATAATAATAATAATAATAATAATAATAATAATATTTATTTCCCACTAATGAGCTTCCCCTCGGTGGCAGAGTTTATGTAGAACATATAGACATACAAAGAAAAGTTAAGAATACATATTTTAAAGAAACTACAACTAAGAAGACATAACACACTTATAACAAACTTTCTTACTCGCATTAATAGAACTACGGCAGACAAACACTTAAGCTACACATTTAACAAGCGTATTCCGGCTACCAACCCCATTTACGAAGATGTTAACTGTGCCAGAGCGCCCGTTGCCCGGGGCGGCGGGGGCGGGAGGGGCGGGAGGGTGGGAGGGGCGGGGCGGGGCTAATGGGAAATTCACGCGCACGCCCGGGGCACGGCACGCCGCGCGGGGCTCACCTCACCTGCGCACGCACGCACGAAAGCACGCCCGCGGGCACACACGCTCGGCCACCCCGCCCCACCCCGCCGCGCTACGCCAGGCCAGGCCACGGCAGAGCACGGCACGGCACGGCCCGCTGCAGCTCATACATCCCGAACCATTCTGCTCCGTCCCGTCTCGTCACACCTCGTTCTGTCCCGTCCCATCCCGTTCCGTCCCGTCCTGTTCCGTTCCGTCCCGTCCCGTCCTGTTCCGTTCCGTTCCGTTCCGTCCCGTCCCGTTCTGTTCCGTTCCTTCCCGTCCCGTCCCGTTCTGTTCCGTTCCGTCCCGTCCCGCTCCATCCCATCCCGTTCCGTCTCGTCCCGTTCTGTCCCGTTCCGTTCCGTCCCGTCCTGCCCCGTTCCGTTCCGTCCAGTTCCGTTCCGTCCCATCCCGTTCCGTCCCGTCCCGTTCTGTCCCGTTCCATTCCGTCCCGTCCCGTTCCGTTCCATCCCGCACCGTTCCCCCCCCGTTCCGTTCCTCCTCGTCCCGGCCCGTCCAGTCCCGTCCCGCTCCGACTCGTCACGCCTCGTCCCGTTCCCTTCCGTCCCGTTCCGTCCCACCTCGTCACACCTCGTCACGTCCCGTTTCGTGCTGTGCTGTCTCACCCCGCCCACTACCTCCTCTCTCCACCCCACCTCGCCTCTACCTGCCCCTTCCGCCTCGTCCCATTCTGCTACACCCCCTGTTCTGACACGTCTCGTCTCGTCTCGTCTCGTCCCGTGCCGTGCCACCCCGCCCTGTCCTGTCTTATTCCTTCGAATTCCGTCGTGACCCGTGCCGTCCTCCTCCACTCCACCCGCCACGTCTCTTCCGTCCCGTCCGACCTCGTCCCATTCCGCACGGCCCCGTTCTGTCGCGTCCCGTGCTTCTCCATCCCAACCCACCCCGCCGAGCCGCCCCGCGGTCCGTAACTCCCGTCCCGTTGCCCCGTGCCATTCAGACCCGCCCCGTCCCGCCTCTTCCCGTCATGTCACGCACCGTCTCTTCCCACAACCTCCTGTTCTGTCCCCGTCTTTCCTCCTCGTCTAATCACGTCCCGCCCGGCCCGCCCCTTCCCGTCTCGTACACCCCGTCCTGTCGGACCACGCTCTGCCGCCGCCGTCTGGCATGCGCTTCCCCGCTTTACTTCCAAATTCATCTTACACTACCCTGTGCTGCGCGGCCTCGCCTCGCCCTGCGCGTTGTGTCGCCTCGCCCATTGCTTCCCCGCCGCTGCGTTAACTCGCCACTCTCTAACCCACTGCACTCCATCTCACCATGGGTCGCACCGCCAGGTTTCGGGGCGGATCCGACTCTGTCCTGTTCCATACGGCTTGGTCTGCACTGTTCCCACTCGGTCCAGTTCCATCTGGCTAGGTCCGCATTGTTCCGACTCGGTCCGGTTCCATCCGACTTGGTCTCCACTGTTCCGACTCGGTCCGGTTCCATTCGGCTTGGTCCGCACTGTTCCGACTCGGTCCCTCTTGGTCCGCATTCCACCCGGCTTGGTCCGCATTGTTCCGACTCGGTCCGGCGGTCGATGCACGTTGGTGTGGCTGTGTCTGGCCCGCCTTGGCTCGGTGCATCTATATTCCCTCTATCTGCCTTGTGCCTCGCCCCGCTCCTCCCCGCCCCGCTCACCCCCGTCCCGCCAAACCATGCCCCGCCCTCTCGGCCCCGCTCCCCCGAAGCGTCACTCCTCCCTGCCCTTCCATCTCCTCTAAGCTCCGCAGTCTCGCACGTCGCCCGGCCCCGCAAGCGGCTCTCCATATTTCGTGTGTAGGCGTCCGCACTGCTTGCGTACGCCTCAGGGGCAGACAAACTGTTAAACGAAGGTAGCCTGTTGCTGACAGAGGACGTGTAGAGTATATGGACATTAAAAATATACACTGTTGATTTGCATAAAATCGATATCTTCACAAGAAAGTTTAACTCATTAACGCCCAACGACCACATTTGTGATTGCACATTTCTAGTCTACTTTTCTTCTCTTGCACTAATTTGGAAATTTGATTCCGTGAAAAACTTGTTTGATCTACACGGAAGTTAACTGACATACGTAGCTAAGGTTTTGCTACCTCTTATAAAAAATACTGGTATTGCACTCTGTTTGTTCGTTGCAGCGATCTGGAAGTATGATTTAGCAACGTAACTATGTGGAGATAAAAGGTGACCCCGATGATGGGTCAACGCTAAGCACGCAAAATTAATTCGGGCGTTAATGGATTAATTACTCCCAACTTACGTTTCTCGAATCCCTTGGTACCTCTAAAATCTCCCTCTCCTCCGTAATACAATGTGTGTCCGGAAAGTAATGAAATTTTATTTGCGGGTACTTAAAGAGGCCGCAGAATGTTCTCATTGGTTGGATTAAATGGGCGAAACTCCCAGCTTCAAAGCAATGCCTTTGCCAATCTGCTTCGAGTATTTGGGGCGTCAGGATCACTGTCTCCGCGTACCTCTATTTAGAGCTCGTGTCACGAAAAACGCGATACCTTCACTCGAGCAACATTATGGTGAAAACGTTTGTTCGAAATTCAACAAATCTTTTGCATAGACTCTCCAATGAATTGCTTAAGTGTGATTAATCAAGTAACCGATTAATTGGACATGGTTGAGGAGAGTGTCAAGCTTGTTACCAAGGGGTTCCAGGTGAAGCACGACTTGACAACACAGTCCCAACCTCCCTACAGTCCGACCGACTTCTTTCTCTTCCTAAGAATCAAGATCGCCCTGAAAGGATCCGTTCAGATCGATTGATGCCATCCAAGACGCAGTAACGAGGGCCCTTGCCGAGGAGCCTTCCATGGGGTGTACCGTGAATGGTAGAGTCGCTGGAAAAAGTAAATGAATGCTCAAGGGAACCACCTCGAAGAGTAATGAACGTTTGTGACAATGTCTTAAATCAATATATTGATTTTTAAAAATTGCATTACTTGCCGGGCATACCTTGTATATCCTTGCATTCCATGATTAGCAAAAGTTTTCGTTCCTAGAATTCCTTGGAATAACGAGTTATTTTTTCTCTTCTTTTTTTTCAAAAAATATATAAACATTTGCAGTATTATCTTATTCAGTGTCTGGGATTTCTAATAGGTTTTAAAAAGTTATTCAGAATTAACTCATTCCACCACACCAATTACATCACATAAAAAACGAACAATGAATACCCAATATTTATATTTAAAATGTTTACTCACAGAATCACGTTTTCAGCTAGTCTTGATATTTGTAGGTAGGTATTTATTTTTTAAGAAAACTAGAGCAACTACAAAACACGCTATTTGACCACAAAACATGTCTTGTTGTCCACACCCTCGCGTAGGTTTGCCCGGATACGATGCATTGAATTCCTCGCATACTTCTGCCCAAGCTTGCCTCCTCTTACTAATTAATTGATTATAATAGTCTTCTTCCCTAAGATTGGGTATTTCTGGCAAATTTATGCCAGAATTCCTCTTTCGTGCTTTTCAAACCGAGCCATCTGTAATGGAACAGAATGAAAATTTGGCATGGGGTTGTAATTAGTTTAAAAGTGTAATTCAAGTCATTCATTAGATTATAATGCAAAATAAGAATGTAAATACAATATGTATTTCCGCTATGAAACATGTGTGTCCACTACTATGGCGCGAATTTGTCAGTTTATACTAAACAAATCCATAACAAACGCCGTTTGCATTCGCCAAGGCAATGTTGTCAAACCGATTTTAGAGAGCCCCGTCTTGAGATCGTGGTCATAATAGACTTGGTTGAAACATCGTTTTATCAATCGGATGCGCGCCACGGTTCAATCTATGGCTTGAAAGTCGTGGTTTCAAAACCATTGCTCAGATCACCTCTTAAAAATCCACGGCTCAATGTAAAATTTAATTATCTTAGTACTTGAAAACTATTTCTCTCCTCTCAACCTCCCTCCCTCTGTCTCACCCTCTCCCTCTCTCCCTCACCCTCTCTCCCTCACCCTCTCTCCCTCATCCTCTCTCCCTCACCCTCTCTCCCTCACCCTCTCTCCCTCACCCTCTCTCCCTCACCCTCTCTCCCTCACCCTCTCTCCCTCACCTTCTCTCCCTCGCCCTCACTCTCTCTCCCTATACCTTACTCTCTGTCCCTCTCTCCCTCCCCCTCACTCTCCATCTCCCTCCCGCTCTCCCTCACCCTCATTCTCTCTCCCTCTCCCTCACTGTCCCTCTCCCTCACTGTCCCTCTCCCTCACTCACTGTCCCTCACCCTCATTCTCTCTCCCTCTCCCTCACTCTCTCTCTCTCTGTATATGTAGTATTCAGGATTCTCCTGGTGTCGTACGCCTTTTCTAATGTTTTGTGCACCCCTGGCACAGGATGAGCCCCGTTCGCGCTAAGCCGACGCTTACATTACACGTGTGGGCGAAGTTGCGAAGAGCAGAGTGCCTGCCGGCTCTCCGCTTAATTTGCCAGCAAGAGCTGCATCATCCTCAAACTACCGGATCATTTGAGGCCTCGCATCACGCCGATGGCCAATATAATGATTGTCTGTACGTTTGTTGTATGCAGTATGGGGCCGTCCATAAATTACATAACTAAAATTGCGAGTATTTTCAATACCCCCTCTCCCTCTTGTAACGCACTTCCCTATCTCTATGTAACGCAGCGTAACGGTGCCTCAGACCCCCTCCCTCCCCCTTTAGCGTTACGTAATTTATAGATGACCCCTATGTCTATTATTTCGAATTCAAAACCAGCTGTAATATTATTTACTTGAATGTGATGAACTGAAGCTCTGAAGATCTGGAGGTCGTAGGATTCGAGTAGTAGATTTTAGACACGAGATGTACTGCAAGTTCAATTTAGTCACTGTTTGGAGGAGAATTTCAGCGCCCGGCTGCTCTAATCGGTAGTTTTCCGTGGTTCCTCGGCACAATACAATGCCTCGGCACAATCGAATGCCAGGGGAGTACCCTATCGAACAAGCCACAGACCACAGCGATCTTCCCATTCTAATCTATGTCCCCCCTCTCTTCTTACACATACATTTACACTTACATGTCAGAAGACACATTTTCGTCGGGAGGCCGGACGGGACCTTAGAGCTTGCCTCGGCTGGAGCGATTCCCCGATAAGGGTATTCCTAGAGGATGATATTCCCAGCAGGCCGACGTGTAGTTCGGCACAGGATCTCACCATTCAGCGGGGAAGGACCACAGCCACCTCCCGGGATAAAACATTCACTACACTAACGGAACTACTTAATTTAGCAATTCACATGCCCGAAATCAATCATTTAATCGACCACTTAAAGATTCCAGATGTCTGCTCTAACCTGTCGTTTCCTCTTATCAATTACATGCGAATGCCTCAGCAATACCACACAACAGGTCACGAACCGGGCCCCATTTTTCCTGCCTCTGCCATTGGGTCTAGCAGTGAAATGGACTAATCTACCGTCCTTGTCCATTTTACGTTGAAAAAGAAAATAGCCCACAAAGATCCAATATGCGTCGCCTGGATACAACGAACAGCTGTGATTCTCAAGAGAGACTTCTCTATGTGGATGGCTGGCTGGCTTGATGTATGAATGAATTAATAAATAAATAGTTAAATTCACAAATACATATACATAAATAAATAGTTTTAATGTACCCCTGCGATTAAATCGCACGAAATGAAGAACTAAAAGAAAGTTACGTCAGTGGGGTCGTCCATAAAATACGTAACAATAAAGAGGAAGGGGGTTTAAGGCAGTGTTATTCTGCGTTTCATGGGGGTAGGGGGATATTAGTTTATTGTTACGTTACATTGATATTAATTTTTTTTCATTTTTCAACATTCGCTGAAATAATTCCATTTTTTTGACTTGTACTAAAACATTAAATTATTAATTAATCAATTTGAAAACCAAAATAAATTAAAGTTCTAAGATGTAAAATGGATGTTTTTTCATTAATGTTTTTTATCGAATCTGTAAGATTGCGAAAGAACACATTCAAAACTCATATGTGTTTTATATTAAAATAAATTTAAATTGGCTCAGTAGTTTCTAACCCATGACGGCTTATGCACGGCTTGTGATAAAAAGTTTTCTTGCCTGTGCGTCATTCGTTCACTCACAGCTTGCCTCCACACCGGGAGAGATTGCTCAGTGCATCAACCTGATGTCACTAGAGTCCCTCTGACTGGGAGATCCTAGGTTCGAGTCCCGACGGCGGCAGGCTTGTCAGCTAAGTCGAATTCAGTCGCTGTCTGGAGGAGAATTCTAGCGGCCGGTTGCTCTGATCGGTAGTTCTCCGTGGTTTCTCCGATCAACACCAGGCGAATGCCGGAGCAGTACCCTAACAAACGGGCCACGGACCGCGCGCGATCTTTTCTTTCTCTTCCTTGTCCTTTCCTCTCCTCTTACACACACATACACACACTAACATACACTACACTACACTACCACACATGCCGGGAGACCGGTCGGAAGCTTACAGGTAGTCCCGGCTGGGGCGGTGCCCCGCTGGTGGGAGTTATCTGGTTGAGGGGAAACCCCGCTAGTCGACGGCAGATCTCGCCATCCAGCGGGGAAAAGATCATCGCCACCTCCCGAGAAAACACGCACTACACTTACGGAACTAATGACCTAAGTAGTTGACGCGCCCGGAAACATCAATCAATCAATCTTGCCTCCACTTCTTGCATTCACAAGGCGGGGGAGGGGGTGTTGTCGCAAGCGTTACGTAATTATTTAGGGGAGGTTCAAGCGCGCGTTAAGGTGCCTTACGGGGGGGAGAGGGGGTATTCAGAATACACCAAATTTGCGTTACGTAATTTTTGGACAGTCCCAATATGCTTTTGCATTTTCCGAAAATGGAAACGGTCCAAAATATTGCTTGATGTCGTTTGGTTTTGCAAATTTTGGAGCAATACATTCACTACTCACTCTGATTACACTGTTCCTTTCTTTCTTTCTGAAAAGTACTTGAAATGCTTTATATTTACCAAGGTTTCTGGATGTAAGTTTTAGTCAAATATCGCAGGAAATTCTGCTATCTTTATTCATTTAAAAACGTAATGCATCATATACTTAAATATCAGTAATAATGTTTTGTAAAGGCGTTTTAGACAATTACTGAATATTAGGTTTGTATACACAACCTGGTCCTAGACCGCGCTAGTCGACTACACGTCGGCTGCTTTCGATAGATTGGTTGCAACACGCACAGAAAAACGGCGGGTAATGCAAACAAATATTGCATCATGAAACATTATGTACAAATGATGGCTGATATTAATTTGAAAATCCTTTTTAAACATAGTTTGTACGCTTTAAAACCGGTTAATGAGAACTAGTGATAACATATCTAGAACCAACTATCTTCAATTTAAAGAAAAAATAACAAAATCTAATTGAGTAGAAAGGTCAGATTTCTTTCTAAGCAAAAACCTTGGTGTTTTATACATCTAGACTAGATAACAATTTGTGATTACCCCTTTCCCTTAAATACTCATCATAGTGGCAACAGGGCAATTGGCAACGCTGCGTCTAACGCATGAAATTACCCTTGCAGTGCCCTTCAACCAACAATCGTATTTGAATGGACATCGTATACGTGGGTAATGATTACTCACAGTCCAACGCGCCGGAAACAGAGATTAGCATGTATTGGGGAATTGGCGGATATTCGAGAAATTTCCAAATCATTTCCAATTAATCAGAGCCAGTTCGTTAGATTTTATTGTGACCATATCCCTTGCTCGAATTAATGACAGTTTCCGAAATCACATTATTAAGATCATTTTCACAAGTATACCGACGCGTTGAATGGATTTTGGATTTTATAGGATTTGTTTCCAGAATTATTCAATCACTGGACTGTACGCTTTTGGAATCATGATGGAAATTTCTCGATTGTTTTTGTATCATTCGGAGGCATATGGACAAACAATGTCGGAACAATGTGGACAAAGCCTAATAAGAAGGCTTCTTTTTTAAAAAAATCTTGAAAATACACTCGTATCTCGTAACTTCCATCGTCACTTCAGCGAGTTGTCAGAACCTGGAACTTTCGAGTCAAATTGAAAGTTTGATTTTAAATTAAGACGTTGCATTTTATGTAATACAACTTACTAAATACACTTTTATTTTCAAATAATAAAATACTTTTTATCACCTGTGATGATAATTTTCAAACAGCTGCCCATTATCTTCAAAGAAAGAGAGAAAACTATCTTTTAAAGTCAGCAAAGAAAACGAAAACCATGGCATTCCACTAAAAAAATAATCTATGATGTAAGATTAATGGCAATTGTATTAAACAAGTCAAATATTTCAACTACCTATCTTGCAATATTTTTCACTTAGATAGAAGCAACATCAATATAAAAATTCAGAAATTTCACAAAATGTGCTTTACTGATAATAAAATACACTAACTGACTGAATTTGTCTCGGCTGAAAAAAATGGCTGAATTTCTCTCGGCTGAAGTTCTCTAACACAATGGCAGTACTAACGATAAACTAGAATGTAAACTGTAGGTTCTCAATAGGGCAGGTAAGAGGAAAGATCAAGCCCTAAATATATTTCAAACACAATTATCAAAAAATCATTATGTACGATTCATTAGCGCATTTCATTTGAAAGGCGAAAAGGCTGTTTATGATCGTAAAGTGCCAATACATATATATCTGGTAGAGACGAATTTTTGCGTTTTGAGTTAATTTCCATTGAATATTATCCATAAAAGAACAATTAATGGATTGAAAAATTTCTGACACATCATTGCCCCACTTTAATGTACACCCATCGATCAAATTTTTCACAGTGAGTTCGAGTTTTCTGCATTTCCTAGTGAATTGACAATTAGAAGATTGCGCGCGGTTCATGATCCGTTTGTTAGGGCACAATATAACCAGTATGTTCACTCGCGGCAAATCCCATTGAAAACGTTTTTTCGATCACGTGACGTCCACCATGTTCTTGGTATAACACCCAGCGCGCGAAATACATAATTACTACATTTAAAATTATTTTCTTACAATTATTTTATTCACTAGATCAATTCATTTTATTATTCTATCCATTTTATTCAAATTTCACGTCTTTTTAAACAAATTTAACACGCACACTCAGTTCTCATATCACACGGTGTATGATATGTGCGGATGTATCTGCTGAAATTCTATTGGTTGACAACCAAGAACTTGGCCGAGGGTCTACCCAGCGCAAAACTAGATTTTGGAGAAAGTGAACATACTGATTAACATACTGGTTATACTGTGGTTAGGGTACTCATCCGGCATTCGCCACGAATTGAACGGAGAAATCATGAAAACGTCCGATCAGAGTTGCCCGCGGCTAAAATTCTCCTCCAGACTGTGGTTGAATTGACTCAGGTATTTAGCTGTGCCCAAATCCTTGCCACTGTCAGAACTCGAACCCTAGAACGTGCCGTTCAGGGGCACTTCAAAACGTTTTTTTAAAATTAGAGTCTATTAAACTTAGCCTACGTTACTCCAGGGATATCATGGTGAAATTCTGACTTGGCCAGGTCATAAACCAGGGGTCCTCAAACCACGGCCCGCGGGCCACATGCGGCCCGCCGAGGACATTTATACGGCCCGCCGGGTTTTTATGGTTAAAGATTTTTTTTCTTAAAATCCGCACATTTTTTTACTATGTGTTAGGGTATCTAGGAATGGCAAAAAAATCGATGGTTTTAAAACAACGATGTTTTCCAACAGAAACATCGATATTTTGCTTTTGATGTTTTCTTCACATCGATATTATTTTGCCAAAACATAGGTGTTTTTTTTTAAAAATTGTTTTTAATAAAGCAATATCGATGATTTGCGTTATTTTCTTTACCTCGCTGTACATTTTACCAGCGCAGTCTGAGGAAGTTTGGGATCTGCTCGCGTTATGACTGTATGTTATCGGTTAGCCTGTCATTGCCTGAACTCTGCCTCTCAAGGCCTGTCTTCACGATGGAATATGTCACGGCACCTCGAGTCTTTCTCACTCATGCCGCTAGATATCGCATGATCGCGATCGTATCAAGCAGTGCTTGCGACCATGCGACATCTAGTGGCAGGACCGAGAGAGACGCGAAATGCCGTGTGATCGGCCAAAGGGGCTTGAGAGGCAAAGTTAGAAAATCGCACTATATAATCCGGCCCTCCGACGGCCTGAGGGACAGTAAACTGGCCCCCCGTTTAAAAAGTTTGAGGACCCCTGTCATAAACGGTCAAGTATCTGGGTAACGCTGGGTGGATACGAACAAACAAACACGACTCAAAGCATCATAGTTACTCTTCTGCGGGTTCGTGCAGTCGGGTAATAACGGAGGGAATAAAGCTCGTAAAATGCGATAGCAGACAATTAAAATATAGGAAGTCTATTATCTGCGATATCGGCCGTGTGTCGTTAAATACTTTCCTTAATGCCACCTTCAAAAAAACCATATAGATAAGAAATATATTTTCTTGGAAATTCAAATCGTTCGAAGATGACGGAATGATAAATTTCGGCGAAACGTGTGTTCGTGTATGTTTGTGTTACGTGAATATATACAGCGATTTATTCAACTCTGAGCCTGGCAGTATCAGCTGTTGACGGTTTCATCCAATCGAGAGCTCATACGACGCTACAGTGATGACGACGTTTAAGCTCCCAATTACATGAGAATAACAACAGCAATACAAAAAAATATTAAGGTTTAGTTATGTTTAAAAATTTCATTAATTTTCTCTTAATGTTAAAGACCGCGCGCGATCTTTCCTTCCTCTTCCTTGATCTATCCTCATCCCTTACACACACATACTAACATGCACTACCACACATTTGACAGTACATGCACATTTGACACACAACATGTATTACCACAAATGCCGGGAGACCAGTCTGGAGCTTAGAGCTTGTCCCGGGTAGGGCGGTGCCCTGCTGGTGGGAGATACCTGGTTTAGGGGAAAACCCCGCTAGTCGACGGTAGGTCGGCGCCAGTTCTCGCCATCCAGCGGGTAAATATCACCGCCACTTCCCAAGGGAAAACACGCACTACACTTAAGGGTCTAATGACCTAAGTAGTTGACGCGCCCGGAATCACGAACAATCAATCAATCAATCGAGTTGTACTCGGCAATGGTTAGAGAGATAAAAGAGAAAATCATTAGAAGGAATCAAAGAGACGTGGTCTCTTGGCCATCGCGCCCTTTTGACTGAGCTTTCGCTGATTTAGACAAATGAGCGAGGTCGCCCGAAGGAATGGCTGGCGGGCGTGTGATGGATGGGAGCGCTTACGACCCGCCGCAAGTCGCGTTCTGGGGCTGTAGCGAGCAAGCGGGCGCACGCTTCACCTACGTGAGCTGCTGGCCACACACCCGCCCAATTTTTCTTGCTCAAGTCATGTCCTCTTTATCTTCTAATCAATTTGCATTCGTTTTGTTCTCTTTCTTTATCCCACTCACTCTCTCCCCCTCACCCTTTCCCCCTCTCTTTCTCCTCCTCACTCTCTCCTCCTCACTCTCTCCTCCTCACTCTCTCCTCCTCACTCTCTCCTCCTCACTCTCTCCTCCTCACTCTCTCCTCCTCACTCTCTCCTCCTCACTCTCTCCTCCTCACTCTCTCCTCCTCACTCTCTCCTCCTCACTCTCTCCTCCTCACTCTCTCCTCCTCACTCTCTCCTCCTCACTCTCTCCTCCTCACTCTCTCCTCCTCACTCTCTCCTCCTCACTCTCTCCTCCTCACTCTCTCCTCCTCACTCTCTCCTCCTCACTCTCTCCTCCTCACTCTCTCCTCCTCACTCTCTCCCACCTCTATCTCATTTTGTGCTAATTCATTATTTCCTAGTCGATATAATGAAGACGTTTGAATCTCTTCCGTGGAGTACACAAGTAATATACCATGTGTGATACATTTGAGGAGAAAAAATAGAGCTAAGATTGAAGAAATTTATGAGAAATAAGGTTACTTGTTTGTTCCATATTTATTGATTCATATGAATATTATATCGTTCACATCGTATTTATTAATTTTTAAATACGTGCATGATTAATATTTTAAAATTGATAAAGTAAATTTATTTAAACCACAATAACTATTACACAAAATTAATGAAATAATGGAAGTCATGTTTTTCAACTTACTGTATTTCTTTCAATTAATATATTAAGTTAACAGAGATGACTTCCTTTATTTCATATAATTCTGTGAACAAAACCACATCAGCATTATCAGAATTTCCACAATAGAAAATAAAAATAAATTATGTTATCTACAATACGTGATAACTATTCTCTCAGTAGTTTCTTGTGATTAATTTATGTATTTATTAACAGAAGAAGACAAGTATCATAATATATTTCTGTACTTTCAAGAAACGTTTTTCCACTCACATTGCAATCCTAAATCTTCATGGACGTATTAAATAACTGTTCCATCAAACATAAACTTGCACTGATGATGAAGCTGATATCATGAGGGAAAGAAGCTTTTTCGCAAATATTGCGCTCATAGGCTGAGAGATCTTTCTTTTTCATTTGATAACACCATAAATACATTAGTTTCTATTATTTATTGACGTTCTTGAACAGGAATTCAATTTTTTCCTTACCTCTCTTACGTTATGGAAACATCTTTATTTAATTGATTGAATACCTCAATAGACTATTTGCACGTAAATTTGCGTCGGAAGACATTGCCACTCATAATTTTATCACCATGAATCAGTTCCTCCTGAAAATTGTAACGGAGCGAAAATATTTGTATGCAGTAACGAAAAATTTAAATTCAACGGACAGGCAGTTTTAAACAAAATTCGAAATTTTAAACGATAATTCGAAAACTAAACCAAACTTGATGATGAATGCCAGGCCCTGAACCCGAGGTACACAAGGGCGGAGAGTTAGACATTTATTTCTTTTCCAAAAGAGAATGTATATCAGAATCAAGATTTACATTTTTTCCTGATGTCACTTACAAAAGGACATTCAACTAAAAAATTCGATGTAGATATACTTTCACCGCAATTTGGACATGGATCTGGATTTGTCTTTTTGAATATATAATAGTGACTGAAATTAAAATGCCAAATTTGGGGTCTTGATAAAATTACTTGATATTTCCTTTTGAAGTTGAGAAGAGGGGGATCTTGCATTAATTTTCTAACTTGGTGTAATTTTGAATATTTTAATTTCCATTTCAAATCCCATATTCGTAATGTTGATAATAGAAGTAGATTTTTGAAGTTTTCAAGGGAACCAGAGATGGGGTTATCGGGTAAAGGTAATTTATGCTGAGTAATCAGCATCTTCATTTCCCTTTATTCCTCGATGGGAAAGGATCCATGTAAGAGTGGCATTACAATTATTTTGGGACAAGGATAGAAGACATTCTTGGATTTCTTGAATAAAAGGATTCTTTTATAGATCAAATTCATTCAAAATAAACTGTCAAGAGTTTACAAGTATTGATCCTGAACACGTGAACTACTTCGGTCGTTAATTCAGTTAGTGCAGTGCACGGTTCAGCTTTAAACCGACATTTGTAAATCTATTGCTGTCGCTTTCTGTCGCATTATGAGCTTAATTGTGAGGAAGTGAGGGCAACAGATTTAAATCGACAGCAACGATGGCAATCGTAAATCTGTCGATGTCACTTTCTGTTTCATTGCAGGGACGATTCTGATGTAGCAACGATGACAGATTTACATTTAAATGAGCGAGGCGAAACGCGGTGGCTGGTTACACTTGTCGGATTTGCCCTTCACCGCGTTGCATCGGCGACGGAAAGCCACTTTGCAGCTTTTTCTATAGAACGCGGACTTGAATCGCCTGCCCGAAATCAAAGGAAACGTTTTAGCTGGTCCCCTTAGCAGCGGAAAGAGCCTTGACCCCGTTTGGGAGAGACTTCGCGACCTTCCACAGGCAGCAGCCTGAAGCGGCTTCCGAACCACTGGGGAAAGAGGGAGAGTGAAGGGGAGAGTGAAAAAGAAGAGAAAACAGAGGAGGATGAAAAGAAGGAAAAGGGGGAAGAAGAGAAAGAGAGAGGAATGGGAGAAAGAGAGAGGAAGGGGTGAAAGGGAGGGAGAAATAGGAAATGGAAGAAGAGAAAGAGGAAAGAGAGGAAGAGAAAGGAAGAGAGCAAGAGAAGGAAGAGAAAGAGAAGGAGAAAGAGGAAAGGGAGGAAGAGAAAGAGGAAAGGGAGGAAGAGAAAGAGGAAAGGGAGGAAGAGAAAGAGGAAAGGGAGGAAGAGAAAGAGGAAATGAAGGAAAGAGAGAGAGGAAAAGGAGGAAGAGAAAAGGAAAGGGAAGGAGGAACAAGAGGAGGAGTGAAAGGATGGGGATGAGGATGAGAAAGAAAAGTATGAGGAAGAAGAGGACGACGAAAACAAGGAGAAGGAATTGCAAGGGGACGAGTGAGGAAAGAAAGAGGAGGAGCAAGAGATGAATGAGAATGAAAGATAAAGAACAGGAGGAAGATGATGCAGGAGAAAGAGTGGGAAGATGAGGGAACAGAAACGGAACGAAAGAGAGGAGCTGAAGACAGAAAAAGACGTGGCGGTGGAAGAGAAAGAGAGGAGGAAGAAAAGGAGGAAGAGATGGAAAGAAGGAGATGAAAGCCAGGTGGTGAACGAGGAGGGGAGGACCAAATGGACGGGGCGGCGGTGGTAGCAGGGACACCGGAGGCAACAGGAATGGATAGATTGAATGTTCGTGATTACAGGCGCGTCAACCACAGAGGTCATTAGTTCCGCAAGTGTAGTGGTGTAGTGCATGTTTTTTTTCCATCGGAAAGTGGCGGTGATATTTCCCTGCTGGATGGCGATATCCGGCGCCGACTAGCGGGGTTTTCCCCTAACCAGGTGTCTCTCACCAGCGGGGCACCGCCCCAGTCGGGACAAGCTGTAAGCTCCCGACCGGTCTCCCGGCATGTGTGCTAGTGTAGTGCATGTTAGTGTAAGTGTGTGTGTGTAAGGGGAGAGGATAGGACAAGGAAGAGGAAGGAAAGATCGCGCGCGGTCCGTGGCCCGTTTGTTAGGGTACTGCTCTGGCCTTCGTCTGGTGTTGATCGGTGAAACCACGGAAACCTACCGATCAGAGCAGCTAGCCATTAGAACTCTCCTCCGGACAGCAGCTGAATGCGACCTGAATCTAGCTAGTGTCTAAAATCCTGACACCGTGGGGAGTGCAAGCGCAGGACCTCCCGGCCAGAGGGACTGCAGTGACATCAGTTGGCGCCCTGAGCCACCTCTTCCGGTGACAGGAATGGAGACGCGGTGGCGTTGACGGGGCGGAGATGGCAGCAGAAACGACGGCGAGGGAGGGAACGGAGCAAACGACAGTGCTGGGTGCAGCGGCGGCGCGGCGCGGCGGGGGGCGGCGCGGCGCGGCGGGGGGCGGCGCGGCGGAGGCTGGCGCCCTAGGCTGAGTGCCCTGTGGTTAATTAAGCCCCGCCCGGCGGAAGGGCAAGCGTCGGCCCGGATGGGAGGGGCTTCCAGCGGCTCCGCCTAAGGACGCCTGCGCCCACGCCCACGCCCCCGCACCGACCCCGCTCCTGCCACCACCTCCGCCCACGCCTCCGCCTCCGTCCCCGCCTTCATCCCCGCCTCCGTCCCCACCTCCGTCCCCGCCTCCGCCTCAGTCCCCGCCTTCGCCCCACCCCCGCCTCCGCCTCCGCCCTCGCCTCCACCTCCACCCCCGCCCCCGCCTCCGCCCCGCGTTGCAGGCTCAAGGCCCGCCCACGTGCTAACCGCGTTCTTCATCCCTTTCGTGACAGATTTAATTTTCGTAATTCTCTAGCAAAACTTTGTATTTAAGTTACTTTTCAGTTACTATTTCAATATTGATTACTGAAAATTGTTGTCAAGGTTTAGTTTTTTAGAAACTGTCTTCGTAAATATCTAGTAGACCTGTGAGACCGTAATCCAGCAATGAATACTGATTTATGAGAACAGAAACACTTCGAGATATGGAGAAATTGTAATTCTTAAACGATGGTAATCTTGCTTTATTTCGGCTTCAATTACATTTTCCTATTTTGGCTGCGGATTCTTATGCATGAAAAATCCTTGAATCACTGAAAAATGGTTATCAAATATTCCAAATATTCCTTTTTTGAATTTTCTAGCCAATATTAATTTACGAAACATTGATGACGAGTTTGTAAGAGTTCATAGTTATCTAGCCTGTATGATTGTGATTAATTAGACAGTCTACACATCAAGTCGTAGGCTTCCGCGGTCGGACTAATGTGGATGATCTTGGCTGACCGAGTGACGCCGCGTCGAAGGCTGTGTTGCCGACGTTTCGACCATCTTATTGTCGTCTTCCTCAGGGCTGGTCTGCGACAGACTTGGTTGAGCTTCCTCCAACCAGGTATCTCGAACCAGCGGGGCACCGACCCAGCCGGGACAAGCTCTCAGCTCCCTACCGATCTCCCGGCGTGTGTGGTACTTTAGTGCGTGTTAGTGTCATTAGCGACTACTAGCGTGCCATTAGCATCTAAGTCATTAGCGACCACTACTGAGTTTAACGTTATGGAAACTGTAAAGACATGATATGGTGATGATAGGGAGTGAAAGGACAAACACAAATACAACCATGCCCGAGATGGGACTCGAACTCGCGATCCTTCGGTCCTAGATTGCTACGACACTACTGGCTTAGCGATTTCGTCCCCAGGGAATCTGCAACTTGACCTTGTTTCTGGAAATGTTGCCAGAAACATATTATGGTGTTCTTCAGGGCTGAAATCCCAGAAAGGTAGAGACCTGAAGAAGACCACGATTTGTTAGTCGAAACGTGGGCACCTCGGCGGATTCGGATGGTATTACGGTCAGCGTATCGGATCGTTGTCGATTGTGGGTTCAAATCCGATCGAAGTCGTGGATTTTTAAGAGCAAAAAAATCCTTCGTACGCCTTCCTTCGGAGGGGAAGTAAAGCCGGCTGTCCCATGTAGTAGATTTACTGCATGTAAAAAAAAAAATATCCTCACGCCTAAATGAAGCTTCTGAGCTAAATTCAAATCGCCTGTTTCGTCGCCCGAGATAATACCTTCTTTCACCGCTAGGTGGTGAAAGGAGCGTAGTGAAATGTGCGTGGTCAGACGGAAGAGCGGGCCTGATGGCCCGAGTCTTGCCACGTAAAATAAGGCATTAACGAAACTAAATTAAACCTCAGCCTTAGACACGGCGTCAACTATGCAACAAGATGCTATGGTAACACGTAAGTATTATAATTTTCTCTGTTATTTCAGGTATGTAAACCATTTATTTTGTTTTTCATGGCGACATCCGAAAAAGTTTAAGTATCTATGAATATTACAAACAAAATATCCACAACTGAGGATTTTATTTCACTGTTAAAACAATTTACATATACGACAGAGGATCGAGTCGCTTGCGATATCATGAACTGGATCTCACTAAAACATGAAGAGCTCTACTTAAACATACAAAGTACATAACATACTTTTATTATTCATTAAAAATTTCTACCTTTTGAAATCCATAAAATAATGCTGGAGAATATAAAAAGTTTTATTCACTGCTGGGAATTAGTTCACTTACCTCTCAACGTCACCTTCAAGTTTAAAGTTTCTCATTTATAAATTAAATCCTCTTTTACATTCTTAACTGGCTCTTAAATTACTGTCACAGATTAAAAACAAGTATATGAAATATACAGTTTTTTAAGGAACATGTTAATATGACATAAAAGTGCGATGTTACGGTGCAACCACGTCTAAGTTCACACACTGATCTGGAAAGGAAATGAAAGAATGGAAATATGAAAGAACCCAGAAGAAACAGAGAACTTTGCTTTGCATAAAAGAAGGGTTCAGATAGTATGAGAATCATCTATTTAAGGTCGTGGCAAATATCAAAGATATTACGGCAATAATGCAAATCATGTTGTAACTTTATATCGTTCCAGGGTTTAAATAAATGAACCAGTCCCGACGGTTTAGTTCTAAACTTGTGTCACGAAAAAAATATATACGTTCACATTCCAAAAACACCCAGCAAAAAAGAGAAAGAGCACGGGCCAGTCAGCAAAGAATCGAGAAGGCTCAGCAAAAGCACATCGGAGAAGAAGAGAGGTAGGTTAAAATGCATGAATGAAGTTTTTCAAGAGACTCTTCTGCATATCTGGCAGAGGTTTCCCTGCGAAGCAAGAAAAGGTCTCGGCGTATGACCGCCACGCCCCCTAGAGGCGTGTTAATGAGTTACTGGGGAGCGAGAGTGAGGAGGAGAGGGTGAGGACGAGGAGGACAAGGATGGAGAATGCCATTATCCTCACCCATGAAGGCAGAGTCTGCGCGAAACCATTCTCGTTATCCGACACAGTGAGCACTGTCAGAATTCTGAATGAATGTAGGTTGAAAGGTTTTCATTTATTTGGGACAATGAATAAATGGAGAAAATTGCAAATTAAACCATTAAGAAGTAGTCAAATTTTACAACAAAATTGGATGTTTCATGGAAAGAAACAGCGTCTTTTGGTGTAAATAAAACTAAGTTAAACACAAATATTCCATTTTACAATAACATTTTTGAAACAAATCATTTCAAACTGATATACATATAAAAATCTTTGGCAATAATTTTAAAAGATTTCGTGGAGTTGTTAGCTATCTATGCGTGTGAACAAGTAGCATAGAGTGGCAAAGAGTCACTCTTTTTAATTTAGTAAAGTAGCAATTGAGTAAAAACAATTGACTTTAATGAACAAAACGTCTGACAGAGGGAGTACAGAGGGTAGAAAAGATCTGAGAGTCTTCTAAGATTGAGAGATAGGCCATAATATGTGAGAAGGATCAGTGGAACATAGCCATTTCAAATGATTGATAGTGTTTAATTTACAGTTGTGCACCTGAAGATGTGAACGTGTTTTGTCTACGAAACATAGTAAAATGTAATTAATACTGAATGATTTAATGCATACTACTCTAATATTCAATAAATAAATAAATAAATAAATAATATATTTAGCATGCCGTAAAAAGTCACAAACAACAAATTGACCAATAGAAGGAAGGAGAGCCCTACTTTGGTAGCACATTCTAAATGAAATCTGAGAACGATTATAGGTAAGTTTTTTGTATAATATTCTTGATTTGTTCTTCTTTGATTTGAATATTGCAAAGTCTGGAAACCTTAAATAAGTCTTCAGAAATGGTTTAATAATTGTGTCCATCGCGCGGACAAATCACCATTTTTCAGTTGGAAATATTAATATATCTTGGGAGCGTTTCTCCCCAAATCACGGTCCATGTAAACTCTGAATATTTTAGAACATAATGCAAACTGTTGTCTTAAGTTTAGTACAAGTTGATTGCCTCTTTGCCTTAGTGTTTGCTCAGCTTTAATCCACGGAAGAGCGTCAATAGGCTCGTTAACAAGCTGAATGGTTCAGAAAACTGTCCCGAGATAATAAGAATGAAAAAATATATTTGAACGCTCACTGTTCAAGACAATCTTACTGATTGTACTCGTACCACGCGTAAAAATTACAGATTCCCATACTGATGAGAAAACCCAACTAAACGAACGTTGTGAGCAATGTATCCAGAGAGGGAATAGCATCGAATTACACTCTTTACCCTAGTGATTGGCACACACAAATGACATTTAGAATTTGTAAATTAATAATCAACCATATGTTAATGATTCATATTGTTAGGGAGTGGATATTGATACAAGGTGCGTCAGCAATTTCTTTCATTTGTCCTAGAGTGTAGCGCATGCTATACCCGGGAGGAAGTCCTGTTAGAAAGTCAGGTCTCGATCTACATGTCGGCTTGGGAGGTTTCCCACTTAACTAATCTTCACCATTCCATCCCTGCGCCAATCAGAATAAGCTCTAAGCTCCTAACTGGTCTTCCGGTATGTGTGATAGAGTAGTACATGCTAATGTACGGGGCCACGACCGCGCGCGATCTTTCCTTTCTTTCCCTTACCCTATCTCTTACATACACTTACACTAACGCTAACATGCACTAAATGCCGGGAGACCGGTCGGGAGCTTAGCGCTTGTCCCGGCTGGGGCGCCCCTCCGCTGGGGGGAGATACCTGGTTAAGGAAAACCCTCCTAGCCGACGGTAGGTTGGCGCCGGATCTCGCCATCCAGCGGGGGAAGACAACCGCCAACTCAAAAAACATGCAATACACTTACGGGACTAATGGTCCGAGTAGTTCACGCTCCCGGAATCACTAACAATCAATCAACCGATCAATATATCAACCGATTCCAATATAGTGTATTATGTAAACTGTTGGGGCGAAGCCCTAAACGTTTCTCACCGCTAGTTTTCGCCTTCAGACCCATCGCTCTAGTTGGCCCCCATGCCCTCGTCCCACGCCCACGCACGCGCTCCGCCGCGTAATTATCTCGTTGCAGCTCATCGCCCGCAGGGGAGCTGCGCCGCGCCTCCGCCCACGCGGTGCCGCCTTCGCACCTGCCTTCCCGCGACAGCTGCGCCCCATCAGGTGCCGCCCTGCGCCATCCCCCTCCGTCGAGCTAGACAGAGAGACAGACAGAGACAGAGAGAGACAGAGAGAGACAGAGAGAGACAGAGAGAGACAGAGAGACAGAGAGAGACAGAGAGAGAGACAGAGACAGAGTGAGATAGAGAGAGAGACAGAGAGACAGAGAGAGACAGAGAGAGACAGAGAGAGAGAGACAGAGAGAGATGGCTCAGTGCATCAACAGATGTCACTGCATTCTCCCTCTGACCGGGAGCTCCTAGGTTTCAGTCTCGACGGTGGCAGGATTTTCGACACTAGCTTGTCAGCTAGGTCGAATTCAGTCGCTGTCTGGAGGAGGATTCTAGCAGCTGCCTCCTCTGATCGGTAGTTTTCAGTGGTTTCTCTCATCAACACCAGGAGAATGCCGGAGCAGTACCCTAACGAACGGGCCACGGACCGCGCGCGATCTTTCCTTCCTCTTCGTCGTCCTGTCCTCTCCTCTTACACACACACATACACTAACATGCACTGCACTACCACACATGCCGGGAGACCGGTCGGGAGCTCAGAGCTGGTCCCGGCTAGGGCGGTGCTCCGCTGGTGGGAGATACCTGGTTGAGGGGAAAACCCCGCTAGTCGACGGTAGGTCGGCGCCGGATCTCGCCATCCAGCGGGGAAAGATCATCGCCACCTCCCGAGGAAAAAAAACACATTACACTTACGGGACTAATGATATAAGTAGTAGACGCGCCCAGAAACACGAATCAATAAATCAATCAAATCCATCAGGTACCGCCCTGCGCCACCCCCCTGCGTCAAGCTCCACCCCCTCCCCCATCCTGCCACCCCACTGTTCTCCAACCCACTGCACCTCAGCGTGTGCCATCCCGTCCTCGCACCTACGACGCCCAGCCTCACTCCACCCCTCTCAGCTCAGCCACAATTCCCACGGCCTCGCTAAACCCCCGCCCCGCCCTCCAGATCCACCTCATGTCTCGTCCATTTCTTTCCCAGTCACGCTCTTTCTCGCGCCACCTGTGCCCGTCACGTACCGCCCTGCACCATCCACCTCTGTCAAGCTCCATCCCCAGTCCCGTCCTGTCACCCTCTGCCCTGGAGCCCGCTACATCTCAGTGTCGGCCATCTCACCCTCGCACATGCGACGCCCTGCCACATTTCGCCCCGCCAAGAATCACTCCGCCGCGATTCACCCCGCCGCGATTCACCCCGCCGCGATTCACCCCGCCGCGATTCACCCCGCCGCGATTCGCCCCACCGCGATTCACTCCGCCGCGATTCACCCCGCCGCGATTCACCCCGCCGCGATTCACCCCGCCGCAATTCACCCCGCCGCGATTCGCCCCACCGCGATTCACTCCGCCGCGATTCACCCCGCCGCGATTCACCCCGCCGCGATTCACCCCGCCGCAATTCACCCCGCCGCGATTCACCCCGCCGCGATTCACCCCGCCGCGATTCACTCCGCCGCGATTCACTCCGCCGCGATTCACTCCGCCGCGATTCACCCCGTCCCGCAGCGATTCACCCGCCGCGATTCACCCCGCCGCGATTCGCCCCACCGCGATTCACTCCGCCGCGAATCACTCCGCCGCGATTCACCCCGTCCCGCAGCGATTCACCCGCCGCGATTCACCCCGCCGCGATTCGCCCCGCCGCGATTCACCCCGCCGCGATTCACCCCGCCGCGATTCACCCCGCCGCGATTCACCCCGCCGCGATTCACCCCGCCGCGATTCACCCCGCCGCGATTCACCCCGCCGCGATTCACTCCGCCGCGATTCACTCCGCCGCGATTCACTCCGCCGCGATTCACCCCGTCCCGCAGCGATTCACCCGCCGCGATTCACCCCGCCGCGATTCACCCCACCGCGATTCACTCCGCCGCGAATCACCCCGCCGCGATTCACCCCGCCGCGATTCACCCCGCCGCGATTCACTCCGCCGCGATTCACCCCGCCGCGATTCACTCCGCCGCGATTCACTCCGCCGCGATTCACCCCGCCGGGATTCACTCCGCCGCGATTCACTCCGCCGCGATTCACTCCGCCGCGATTCACTCCGCCGCGATTCACCCCGTCCCGCAGCGATTCACCCGCCGCGATTCACCCTGCCGCGATTCACCCCGCCGCGATTCACCCCGCCGCGATTCACTCCACCGCGAATCACTCCGCCGCGAATCACTCCGCCGCGATTCACCCCGTTCCGCAGCGATTCACCCGCCGCGATTCACCCCGCCGCGATTCACTCCGCCGCGACTCACCCCGCTGCGGTTCACCCCGCTGCGATTCACCCCGCCGCGAATCACCCTGCCGCGATTCACCCCGCCGCGAATCACCCCGCCCCGCCATGCTCCATCCCCCCCAGCTCTGCAACAGTCCCCAAGGCCCCGCTCAAACCCCGCCGTTCTTTTCCCCCTACATATGACTCATCCACCCCTCCCCGCACTGGCCCATCCAATTCCTTCCCCTCCCCACAATTCCCCGCGCCAACTTCGTCCCATCACCCACCGCTCTGCCCCATACCCCTCCATCAAACTCCGTCCCACCCTACCACTCTTCGCGTCGTTATGTTCCACCCCCTTATCCCGTACTGTCACCCCGCCCGGTCCTTTTCCAACACGCCTCAGATTTCGCCATCCCACGCTAGCTCATTGATTATTGGCTCCGGGTTCGTCAACTATTAAGGCCCCGTTTCCGTAAGTTTAGTTCATGATTTCCTCGGGAGGTGGCGGCGATATGCCACCGCTGAATGGTGGAATCCGGCGCCGACCTACAGTCGAATTGTGGGGTTTCCCCTTCCAAGTACCTCCCACCAGCCAGGCACCGCCCCAGCCGGGACAAGCTCTAAGCTCCCGGCATGTGTGCTAGGGTGGTGCATGTAAGCGTGTGCGTAAGGAAGGGATGAGAATAGAACAAGGAAGAGGAAGGAAAGATCGCGCGCGGACCATAGTCCCTTTGCTAAGGTACTGCTCTGACATTCGCTTAGTGTCGGAGATACCACAGTAAATTAACTATTAGAGCAACCAGCCGCTACAATTCTCCTCCAAACAGCAGCTGAATTCGATGCCGTATCATTATGCAGCTGGTGTCGGAAAACGTGCCACCGTCGGGACTCGAAACCTAGGCACTGCAGTGTCATCAGTTGACTCTCTGCGCCGGTGGGATACGATATTCTAACACACCTCACCCCACTCTTATTCACCCGTCTCGCCATACTCCAACTCAGCCACAGTTGCACAGTTCGCCAGCTAAAACGTTGCCTTGCCTTAGTGCGCCGTCCTGCCGCCGTGCTTCCTGTCCTGCTGCGTCCTCTTCCTTGCCCGCCCCCCGCCTCACCCAGAATCACCCCGCTCTCCCTTCTTTACCCTTCTCCACCCCGCTCCGACTCCTTCCACCGACAGAGGTGGTTCAGGCCTTCAACTGATGTCACTGAAGACTGATGTCACTGAGACCGGTCGCGAGCTGAGAGCTTGTCCCGGTTGGGGTGGTGCCCAGCTGGTAGGAAACACCTGCTAGGGGAAAACCCAGTTAGTCGACGGTAGGTCGGCTCGGGATCTCGTCATTCAGCGAAGGAATACAACCGCTACCTCTCAAGGAAAAATCACGCACTACACTTACGGGACTAATGACCCTAGTAGTTGAGGGGCAAGGAATCACTAACAATCAATTCGACCTCCTCCAGTTCTGCCCGTCTCACCGCCTTTCCCCTTCCTCACCCGCCCCCCCTCTCTCTCTGCGTCGCCTCCTTCTCTGTCTTCTATTTCCCACCCCCGACCTTCGCCTCGCATCCTTCCTCTTTGTCCCGCCCCGCCCCGCCCCGCTTTCCTGCGCCGCTCCCGACTCCGCTTGCAGCGCTGCGAGTGACGGCGGCCGGAAGCTGACGGCGCGGGCGGACAGGCCTCAACATCCCCGCCTGAACGTCCGCCGCACATTTAGTTTCCCAGCGAAGCAAGTGTTCGCGCGGTGGGATCTGCTGAAGGGAAGTTACGGCAAGCAGCAGATTCTCAACCGTCTGTACTAAACGGTTTGAATAATTTGATGCTGCTTCTATGCTGGTCAAGAATTTCCAAACTTCCAGTTTTTCATATTGCTTCCTTATATTTTCGTGTGTGTGTGTCTCGTCATGGAATACCAACCGATGGCAACCAACCAACCTTCCAATCACACCTTCCAATACATTCACTTCTTTTGTAAATAATGAGCAACTTATATGTTTCTGGAGTGTTTCTATGCTTCCATAATACAAATTTTTGCCTAGAAATATTTTTTTCAAACCAACGTTTCAGTGCTCATTGCGGCTCAACCATTCGGAATATCCACGTAGTTTATTAGACAAAATACACCTAGAATTGTCTTAAGAGCTTATTTTCGAAGTTTCGACATTTTCTCCCCGGACACCCTATGTATTATAGATATAAGAGATTATAGATAATAAGAGATTATCAGCGCACATTTTCTTGAGGATCAGAATTTAAAAAAAGAAAAAAGAAAGAAAAAAAAGGCGTTGGCAGCGTATCGGGCAGCAGCGATTTCACGCTGTGCGGTCCACATCGCAGCCAATCGCATTCGCCCGCAACAGAGCAAATGTCGACGGGAGCGGGGGGCGGTTGCAGTGCGTGGCGCCACCCGATTATTCCCTTTGTGCGCGGCGCTTTGCCCACCTCTTTTGTTCGCGCGCTCGCCGCGGCCGCTGCGGTCCACCCGTCACGTGTGCGCGCGGTTGCACGTGTGTTGGCGCACGTGTCTGCTGCGAGAGCGGCTGCGTTCTTATGGACGCGAAAGTGACTGTTGGATTCAGTGTGATCGGTCCATTTCGCTCGCTCGCTCGCTCGATCGACCGGGAGAGATGGCTCAGAGCATGTCCTACCTAATGTCACTGCAGTCCCTCTGACAGGGAGGTACTAGGATACCATTACCGACGGCGGCAGGAATTTCGACTCTAACTTGTTAGCTAGGTCGAATTCAGTCGCTGTCTAGAGGAGAATTCTAGCGGCCGGCTGCTCTGATCAGTAGTTTTCCGTGGTTTGTCCGATCAACACCAGGCGAATGCCGGAGCAGTACCCTAACAAACGGGCCACGGACCGCGCGCGATCTTTCCTTCCTCTTCCTTGTCCTGTCATATCCTCTTACACACACACACTTACACTAATATGCACTACACTAACACACACGCCGGGAGACCGGTCGGGAACTTCCAGCTTGTCCCGGCTGGGGCAGTGCCCCGCTAGTGGAAGATACCTGGTTGAGGGGAAAACCCCGCTTGTCGACGGTAGGTCGGCGCCAGATCTCGCCATCCAGCGGAGAAAATATCATGGCCACCTCCCGAGAGGAAAACACGCACTAAACTTACGGGAAATGACCAAAGTAGTTGACGCGCCCGGAAACACGAATTAATCAATCTAGCTCGCTCGAGTTGTCGGTTCGACGATGGGTCGTTCAGCAGGAACACCTGAAACAGCAGCAACGTAGCGTGGGTCCGCTGTCACTGATTTATTGTTCAGGACTAACCATTAACTACGTGAATGTATCTTACTTGTTGCTTTGGCACCAACACGCAAACCTAAAACTCAGCTCTCTTAAGGCTGTCTATATCAACAGATAGTAAGTGAGGTGACCAATTTAACAAGAGAATATCTTAGTGTACACCTGAAAATCAGCTCTCTTAATGTTCTCTAGAGCAGCAGATAGCAAGTGAGGTGACCAATTTAACAAGAGAATATCTTAGGGTACATAAACATTTGAAACACAAAGTTTTTTAATAAGCGGTTACGAGGGCCATGGCCCAACTGCTGGGTGGCGAGATCCGATTTCAACCTATCTGTCGGCTTACTGGGTTTCCCACAACCAGATATCTCCCACCAGTGGGGCACCGCTACAGCCGGTACAAACTCCAAGTACCCCGCTGGTCTTCCAACATGAGTGATAGTGTGGTGCTCGTGTGTGTGAGTGTGGGTAAGAAAGAGGTGAGGAACGGAATCGCAATATTCGGGATAATTTGGCCTTGAACGAACTAACGCAGTGGAGTCAGATTTTTTACATTAAACACAATAATAAATACAATTTATTGAAAATCTAGATCGCAAGAAGAGAAATGTTTATTTCGTATCAATTAGTGGAAAAGGTAAAGGAAAGAAAAAGTTATATAACTATTTCACTATTTACATTTTATATTATTACACTTCTATCTATTACATATTCGTACACTACAAACTCGTTTTACGTTCATACATTTTGAAATTAATACGCTATTTCAAAAAATTACTGTTTTATCTCATAAATATAATTTTCTATTAAAATGAAAATCAGTACATAAAAATACCACAGAATATGAACATATTCATATTGTTTTCTGCAATAATATAGAACTGCTTCATATTAATAAGATTTTTCCCTTTAGTTTTTGGTAATTCCTCACAATATATTTCTACTCTCACTTAGACATCTCTTTTGGCCGGAATACCAAATATCTCAAATCTGTTGGTGATTATGTGAAAAAAGTACAAAATGTGCTGCATCTACAACAATAATATTTTTCCATGTAGTTGTATTTATTTGTCTTTACGACCTAGGGAAACTTACTTTCTGAAAGCGCCTGGTGTATGCATTTGATTGATTAATGGTTCCGGGTGTGGTGAAGTCATTATTCCCGTATGTGTTGTGTATGTTTTATCGCGGGAGGTAGCGGTGATCTTTCCCGGTTGGACGGCAAGATCCGGCACCGACCTACCTGGTGGCATACGGGTTTTCCCCAACCAGGTATCTCCCATCAAAGGGGCACCGCCCCAGCCGTGACAAGCTCTTAGGTCTGGGCTTGTTTCCCGGCATGTGTGGTAGTGTTGTGTAGGAAAGTGTGAGTGGAAGTAGGGGTGAAGATAGGACAAGAAAGGTGAACAGAAGATGCCAGGACGAAGCCAAGTTCCCAACTTGGAGCCGCCTGCACTAAAACCCGGGTGGTTTGTTGCCCCCAACCCGTCTCCTCACCGCGTCCACCTTGACAATAGCGACATACCACCGGAATCTAGCAACCTGATGGAAGATTTGTATTCTCTATCAGAATTTTATACGTGGGTTTAGGCGGGTGGTTTTCATACGTGGTTTTACGGAGATTAGCACCGCATTCTCATTACACTCACCTTGACACTAGCGACGTGAGTACCACCGGAATCTAGCAACCGGATGGGTGATATGTATTCCCTATCAGAATTTTATACGTGGGTTTAGGCGCAAGCCCTTCACCGAATCCTGCCCAAAGGTCGGCCAGAAGGGGCCCAACTGGCGGGCCACCTGGCAAACCCGGCAACACGGAGCTTAGCATCGCCTTCGCACTGCACTTACCTTGGTACTAGCGACGTGAGTATCGATGTAGTTCGGTGTGGCCTGGAACGAAGTAGGGGTTCCAAAACATCCCAAAGGAGTTCGATAGGATTCAAGTCAGGACTCTGTTACAGGGTCATACCATAACACGACCATACCATAACACCACCGCCTCCGTGTCCTGATACTTTTGATCACAGGCTTGCACAAGGGCTCCAGCAACGCGCCCCACGACGACCATGGCAGCCCTTCCGTGCTTCGAGTGAAAGACTCATTTTTGAGGCAAGTGACCGTTGCCCGAGCCCTCGATGTGAGGAAAGTCGGCACTTGAGACTGAACTGTGTTGAATTATGTTGATATAAAACTTGAAATAACGGCTGTCGTTTCTGGAGAGGGGAGGTTTCATTTTGTATACTATTATTTCAGAGTTAATTGCTCGAAAATATTCACAAATTTCACGGTCAATCTTTACTTTTGCAACTGATTTTGAAAATATCTGTGAAGAACAGAAAATTTGTTTACGTTTCTCATTGTTAATAATACACACTCATAAATTTAATTCAGAAATATCTGGTTGTATTACACTTGACCATGCTTTTCTGAGCGTTTCTTTTACTTTTTGCTGTTACTTTTTCTCCCACACCATCTTCTGACATACGAGACACACTGTTGCCCCATTTCTCTCCGTGAATAAAAATTCGTTTCCAGTTTGCATTAAACTGACGATTTACATCTACTCGATTTCGTTCGGAATCTGCTATGATTTGCACCCACTTTCAACCTCATGACTTACTAATTCTGAAAGAATAATCTAAAGATCAGTAAAATGATGGGACGGCTCGGCCGTCGAGGATTACGCCAACTTTCCTGGTTCTCCTGTGGCGCCGTTGGGGGCGGGGCGCGTACTTCCCAGCGCCCAGGGAGGGGCTCAAATGGGGCGCTTGTGCACCTCTGTGTATCTAACTTGGGTCGAAAATCCCGTCACTGAGAGGACTACAGCCCTAGAATCTCCCGGTCAGAGGCTCTGCAGCGATATCAATTGACGGACTGAGCTATCTCATCCGGTGTGTATACATTCGAGCTAGGCGTAGCAATGCATACGCACACGCGCGGTCGAGAAGGGCAGGGGATGTAACAAGGCAGCTTCATACGTAAGTGGAAGTGCTTACAGTCCACAGACTCCGTGCTACATGCTGGCAGATCATCAGAAGTGAATACGAACGCTCAGTTACTGAGTGTCAGGCTCGCACATCACTAGAGACCGGAAAAATATGTAGCATCAAACTTCAAAATATTTACAACGGTGAGAATATATAGTAAATATGTAAAATTGGATATAATATGTAATATTTAAATAAATTAATTATAAAACACATTTGCGTAATTCAATGTTGCAATGGAATACGAGACTACTTCATCGTATATAGTTCTTGAGCTGTGTGGGTACGTTTTGCTAGTGCAACCCCATAATAGCATACACTCGATTTATGCTCAGTACAGCGGATTCTCCTCTGGTTCGCTGCGCTGGCTGCGGCCGTCGAAGGGCCTTGGGCCGGCGCAGGGCGTCCGCCGGAAGGAGCTCCCTGCGTCGGCAAACGTCGCCTGACGTCACTGCCGCCTCCCTCCGCCGCCCCCCCCCGCGACCAGACAAGTGACGGCGAAAGCCGCCCCTGACCTCTCGCTGCAGACGACAGACGCGTCACGGCGCGGCCGGGAAGCAAATCAATAGGATCATCCGAATCACGGTTTACATGGATAGTTCCAAATGTTGGTTCAGTTCAAAAATGTATTGAATTATTCAAATAATTGGGTGATTCGAAGCATTGGATTATTTGAAGTATTGGATTATTAGAAGCATTGGATTCTTCGAAGTATTGGATTATTCGAAGTATTGGATTGTTCGAAATATCAATTCAATGCTTCGAATTATCTATTCAAAAATGGTTATTTGGCTGGAACAATTCCACCCAATAAAAAAATTCAACTTCAACAAGAAATTTGAATTTGCAATAAAATTATTGTAATTGAAGATTTTTTGAGGTAGTGATCCTGACCTCTCGCTGCAGACGACAGACGCGTCAAGACGCGGCTGGAAAACAAATCAATATACAAACTCGATCATCCGAATCACTGTTTACCTGAACAGTTTGCAATTTGGGTTCAGCTAAGAAAGGTATTGAATTATTCAAGTAATTGGATACAGTAAACCCTCATTAAGGCGAATTCAAAGGAATAGAAATAATCGGAGTTCGTGTTATCAAAATTTGTGTTATCCGATTATTATAAATGTCCGTGTTACTGTAATCCCTTGGCGGTACTCAAGTTTTGTTCCTGTTGCGGTGAAATTAGTGTTAAACGAGTTCGTGCTATCGAAGATTTACAGTAGTTTGAAACATTGGATTATTCCAAGCCTTGGATAATTCATAACACTGGGTAATTCGAAGCATTCGATAATTCAAAAATGGTTATTTTTTAAAAGTGGGTAACGCAAAGCATTGGATAATTAGAATCATCGATTAATTCGGTCGCCCTCTCTCCCGGTCATCTTTCTTCGAAATTCCTTTGCAATTGACACCTCATGATTTGTTGAATGAAAACTACAAATATACATATATTACATATATACAATATACATATATTACCGAAACGAAGTGCACGCATCTTTGGACAAAATATTACGGAATGGTAGCGAACGCGCATGCATGAGGTCACATCTGGGGTTCCGGAACACACACGTTTGCTTAAACTCGTTTAAAACGGAATAGTTCGTCAAAAGGAATCGTGTAAATTGGGTCTTCGAAACGTGAAAGACGGACTGTTGTATTTCTGACCACAAAGCCTTGATATACTTGTTTCCCTTCTTTTTCAACGTGCTTTAAAATAAGCTGCTTATGAAAGTGCATGGTATTATAAACTAAACTCGGGATTAATTGAAAGTAGTAGCCTGCAGAAGCGGAAACGCTGCTGTATAAAATAACACGAAATAGTTTTCCTAAAAGTGACATGCACATTGCTCAAGAACAGACAAAATCCTTTCGTTTAACTCTGAAATAAATTCAATATTTTAACAAAAACAGACTTTGCGAATAGCGCATTAACATGCTAATATACAGGGTGAGTCACGTAACTTTAGCACCTGCTGTAACTACCGAACGGTTGAAGTTATTGCAATGCAGTTTTCACGGAATTGCATGAGGGAAAGGGGATAATTGATATGTGCATTAATTTCTATTTTATCACTTGCATTTTACGAGATTTTTGAGATAACTTGGTTTTTTTAAATGGAACTATACATATTTTTTCAATCCACCATGACGAGCGTGAAAAGACAAATCCAATGATATACATATTGTTATATGTTAGATAAGCATTTTTTGAGTAATTTTGATTTTTGCGAGTGGGGTTTAACTGACATTTTGAATAGTTCACCACACAAGGTCACGCAGCGCTCCACCAGCAACGCGCGCCCGAGCAAGGGAAGGGAGATTTGAAGATACGAAACATATTCCAAATGTTCAAAAAACCATTACAGTTTTTTCCTGAACTGTGCTTTCCATCCTTCCGCATTTTCAGATTTTTGTCTTTCTTTGATTGAAGGATGGAAAATAAGGTTTTGACATATGTATTGTAATAAAATTGTTTATAACTTCAAATTCATTTAATGGAGTTTTATAAGATACGTATTAATGGGATCTTGAAACAAAGCACAATAAGAATAAATAATTAAGACTGTACAAAAATATTGCATATCTTGAGCAAACAATTTCAATGTTAATAAGCATATAATAATAACTTAGGGATAGAAACAATCTTATTTCAATACACAGTACTTATGACAAATCCATGTTTTCAATTCCTTGGAAGCACAAAATATTTGAAAACGGGGCAGGATGGAAAGCAGGGTTCAGGAAAAAATGCAAGTGTTGGGAATATTTGGAATATGTTTCGTATCCTCAAGTACTAAAATCCCTTTCCTTCCCCGAGCTCGCGTTTGCTGGGGGAGCGCTGCGTGACCTTGTGGCGCTGACAGTTACAATGAAAATATCCGTTAAACACTAGTCGCAAAAAAAATCACAATTACTCAAAAAAATGCTTATCTAACATATGACAATATTTATATCTTTGGATTTGTTTTTTTACGCTTGTCATGATAAACCGAAAAAATATGTATAGTCCCATTTGAAAAAACAAAGCTACCTCAAATATCTCGTAAAATACAAGTGATAAAAGAGAAATCAATACACATATCAATTAGCCCCATTCCCTCATGCACTTCCGCGAAAACTGCATTGCAATATCTTCAACCGTTCAAAAGTTACAGGAGGTGCTAAAGTTACGTGATTCACTCTGTATACGGATACACAGTACAATTCCTTTACATTCCAAGAATAATAAGAAAAGCTGCTGTACCTTAACGTAAGAAGGAAATAGCATATATTTAAAGACTAGTGGCTTCTTCCTCGGAACCTTGCAGTTGCTGACATTAGCAACGACGTATTAAGTATGATAATTTGGTCGATACGGGAGTAGGGGAATACGGTACGGGCAGTAGGAGAATAACCAGAATTACAATCAAAAATAGAGATTTTTTCAATCAATATCTCAACTGTTTCATAATTTATCGACTTTTTCTGTGTTCCTGGGTGTCTGATAAAAACCATTGACAGCTCTCACATGGCCTGAATTTGTAAAATTTTGTTTCCGTTTCTGCTACATTGTTTATTACTATTAGCAGGGCTTGGTTTCTAGCGAAGGGCAGCCAATACCTAAGCGAATAATTAAGAAAAACAGAAAAAGGAAAGGACAAACACTTGGGAACTTATATTTTAGTTCGACCAACTTTCGTGAACTCAAAATTAAATAATTATCCACTTGACTGTACCATTTTTACGAAGGTAATAAAATTATTAGCAAAAATTGATAACGTATCACGGTAAACTCTAATTTTATTTCAAATTCTTATCATTACATTTACAAAGAACAAGTTCTACCATTGTCAGTTGTTATTAAGTATGATTTATAATTATTAAATTATGTTATAATATATAACTATTTTTCTTAATTAATTTGAGGAATGTTCTGGGACCTAACATTTTATATATCAAGCACCGACTATCAGTAAAACAGATGTTGGAAATGACTTTACAGAAAGTGCTTCCGTGAAGCAAGTTGTTTCGATTTAGAATGGGTTCGGAGGCAACGCGGGCGGCATTTGTGATGTGTACTTCTCTTGGGGAAAGGAATCTTCTCGAAACTAACTCACTGGAGCCTCCCAGCCGGGCGCCAAAGGAAAGTGAAAAGTTACCGGTTCAGCGCCGAGCGAGCCCCATGCAACAGGTCGCAACGTCAGCCTTTCTAGTGGGGGAGGCTTCTTGTGAGAGAACACTACGAAGTTTGTCAGAGAAGTTTCTATCATGAATGAATAATGAATGTGAAACTCAAACAAATATTGCCTACGCCTAATATTATTGCAGTTCTGCAAATTTTCACACGTAACTCGTGTGATAAAGTGTTATTTACACATTGGATGAGTTGTCGAGAGAGACATTACGCTACTTTTAGATTATTTTCTCAATATATTACTTCTGGAGATTTGTTTATCTCCATGGTGCGTGTAAAGAGTGCACATATCCCGCAACTTGTAATCCTTACATCTATGTCACAAACACTTATTTTTTAATACTGAAATCTTTCATGAAAAGTATTAAATTAATTTCATATGTTAGTGTAATTTGAAAAGTAGATTCGGATCTTTCTCTCATTTACTTTAACCTATTCAAGAAACGACTGAAAACTATACAAAAACAACAAAGAGCTAAAAGAATCAAAAAACAAAACAGCTAGCGATCGTTCAAAATCAGTTTTTTCGTGCAATTACAAATGCAGCATGATTTATTTCCAACCATCAGTTGCACAGTGAATTCCAACTCGAAACAGTAGAAAACCACAGCATGTGTCTCTCCACACAGTTTTACAGCAAATTTCCTCAAATCACCAGAATATGCCCTCTTCTATTAGGAAAAAATCCTACTCATCAGAACCGTATTAAAAATAACGTTCCTTTCTATAATTTTTTTAAATTTTACTGAAATGTAACTCCCTCAAGTCCTCCCATTAAGGAAAATTCCTCTCCAAAAAATGAAATTTTTAGAATTATGATATCAGGATTAAGTTTATTTTAACCCAACTATACAAACGTCGTATGTGATATAAAATTTGTAAAATCTCAAAATGTTTATAACACACAAAAATAAAAAATAAAAACATTGGCGGAAAGGATACTCAGAAGTCACTCTAAAATAAACTGAAACTATCTACATTACTATTTCTGAATGTCACTTTCATTGAAGGAAAACTACGCAGTTCTGCCAATGTGAGAGGAGGCAATGTTTTTTTCCTTAAATACCCAGAACAGAGGAAACATACAAAAACAATGAAACTGTTTCGATGTTGACTAAAAATGCAAATATTATATTATGCTAATATGTAAAGTCTCGTAGCTGATTGGTTGACTATATTCAGTGCGACAGGGCAGGCGTCATGCGAAGAGGAAACCAGTGGGGCTAAAACACTACGTACTTTCTCGCCTGTAATTTCATGCAAAATTATGCACAAAGTACTCAAATATTCCAAAAATTATACAGGACATTATTTCAAAATGTACCTTTAAGGAACAGATTTCATTGAGAGGAAAAATCTCTGCCTTGAATATTTTAGTTGTAGGAAGACGCCGAACAAATTTTGACACTACCCAACAACAATTCACACTACCCAACAACAATATTTAATAAAAAAGATGGAGCCATTTTTTTGAAAATTTTAAAAATGTCCCAAGGGTTTCGTGTAAAGTACTCCCCCCCCAAAAAATTAAAATATCGGTTTCAAATTCAAGGGACCGCGACACCAGCCAGATCGTTTGGGGAAAATCAATCAATTTTGGGGAAAATCGGCTGAACGGTTTAGCCGCTAGCGTAGTTCACACACGGACAGGCAGACAGATATTCGCCGTCATTCGATTTTTCGGTACCACGAACCCACAAAACATGGATTTTGGTCCACCACGTTTTAGAGGATTTTTTTTCTAATTTTAGCAAGTGGATTTATCCACATTTTCGTTATCAGGGACCTGTTCCTCTCTACTCCGTACTGAGAAAATAAAAATGAGGTTTCAGTATTCACGGGTGCCGTTTCAAGAGAGCCAACGTTCGATTCTGCATTCTCATTTACTCATTGACAGACAGCCGTTTTGCTGCTGTCGACCACTAGATCAATACTATTTATTTATTGATTTATTTTTTAAGAACTGTATTTCAACGGCTTTGTTGACTATTCGGATACGTCAAACAAGTTTCAGAAGGCATTAAACGTAGAATACAGGCTCCACAATTCAAAAGATGAATTGTCAAACTAAAATATTTACCCGAACGTGTCTCTAACTTTTTGAACACAAGTTGTGAGTTTTAAGACGTCATGTCAAAATGAGACAGAGAATTTGAACTAAAAACTAGAAACTACCATAAACGACTAATCGGTTAAAATATCCAATTTCCAATGTCAAAAAACTCAAAGCATCCTAATGCAGTTTTGGACATACGGCATCAAATTTTGAGGCTCAACCAACGTTTCCAACTTCGAAATGATAAGGAAAGTAGGCCAAATATCTTCAGCCAGTAACAAACGGTCACAGATAAGTCAAAAATGAAGTGTTCCACAATGTTCTTCAAATCAAGACCATAATAGAAGAAATACGACTAACAACCCCGCAGCCAGAAACATCACAGAACACTGGAAAATCATTCACACGATTTCGCCATTAATGTGATAGACAATAATGAAGGAACGAGAAGAAAATAGCGATATATACCGCAGATATTACTTACCGAATTGCCGTAAATTAAATAAATATAAATAATACTGATGAGTAATATTTTCACTCTAGTAAATTTTCTTTAACAATTTGGTTCATATTATGTTGAAAAAATAATTATCAAAAAATCATTTGCGGACGCTTTTGCAAGAGAACTTCTCTCGACAGTGCTCGTTTCGGCGGCGTCAGAAACCAATCAGCCTGACGTAAACTATTATGATTTGTAAAAATGCTGTATTGTACTAAAACAAATAAAATATAAATAAATTTATATAATAAATATATAAAATAAAATTTAAAAAATAATTCCAAAAAATAATAAAACTAAAAAAATACGCTGCAAAATACAAAAAAATATACAACATTAGGACCCTGTTTTTAATCGGGAAATAAAATTAATGCCTATAGTTTTAATGGAAAATATGCATTTCTTTTTGCTTTGAAACGGTTTTAATCCTGGATTTTGTTTTGGAGGTTTCAGCTGTGTTTTAGAGCACATTCGATCTTTAAAATACGGTACGAGCTTATTGAAAAGTTCGCAGAACAACGTAATTTATTTTCCACTTCCTAAAGCCAATGGAAGTTTGCCAAGTAGCGGACCAGAAATCTTAATTCACCATTATTTCGCATTTACGGATATCCGTTTCACTTCACAATATTGCTTGCAAGCAATATTATGTTACCAGCCCCGACGAAAAAGCACACAGATGCTTTCATCTGTTTCCTACAAACGCCATCGCCAACACAAACAGCGCTCGGGACGAAGAAATCCATTTCTCTCTTCCAATCAGAAAGCAGCTGTTTATCCGAGAAAAGATTGTGTCTCGGGGCGTAAGAACAACGATCTTCCTGCCCAGCGGATATCTGTCGTCGTGGGCGTTTTCGTTTTGGTTCGTTGTCCTTTCCTTGTTATTGGTGAAAGAGAGCCCGCGGAGAAGGGGGTGGGGATAAGGGAGGAGCACAGACATATAGTACACAGGTTGGCAATGCCTATGCTGGACGATCAGTAGAGTCACTAGATACAGAGTATCGCATTCCATTGTTCCACCGATCCCGCCATTTTATATACCGGGAGAGATGGCTCAGTGCATCAACCTGATGTCACTGCAGTCCCTCTGACCGGGAGGTCCTAGGCTCGAGTTCCGACGGCGGCAGGATTTTCGACACTAGCTTATCAGCTAGATCGAATTTAGTCGCTGTCTGGAGAATTCTAGCGGCCGGCTGCTCTGATCGGTAGTTTTCCGTGGTGTCACCGAACAACACCAGGCCAATGCCGGAGCAGAACCCTAACAAATGGGCCACGGACTACGCGCAATCTTTCCTTCCTCTTGCTTGTCTTATTCTCTCCCCTTACACACAAACACACACACACACTAACATGCACTACAGTACCACACATGCCGGGAGACCGGTCGGGAGCTTACAGATTGTCCCTGCTGGGGCGGTGCCTCGCTGGTGGGAGATACCTGGTTTAGGGGAAAACCCCGCTAATCGACGGTAGACCGGCGCCAGATCTCGCCATCCAGCGGGAAAAAGATCTCCGCCACCTCTCGGAAAAACACGCACTACACTAAAGAGACTAATATCTACGTAGCTGACACGCCCGGAATCACAATCAATCAATCAACCGCTATTTTATATCAAGTTGTCAGGAGAATTGGAACTGTGCGGTATTCTGTGTGTTGAAAACCATGAATCTATACAAAATCAATAAGAATACCCTTGAAAATCACCATAACGTCACCACCAATTGTTATAATTTTCCTTCAGCTCCTGAATGCTGCCTGGCGGGGCTATCGGGTGAGAGAATATTAAAGGGCGGTTGCGTTAACACTGTATCTAACACTGAGGTAATAGCAATGAGCTCTAGTGAAGACTGGAGACAACATTCTGTGATCAGAAATCGTGACGTTCTGCCATAATGGTGAACGCATGTTCTGTCCTACTTACATCGGTACCAAATAACAAGAATTAGTGTCCAATTCACATTTTAAAGAGTTATTCTCTTTTATGTTCACTAAAACTTAATAAAAAGTTGAAAGCAACCAATATTTAATATTTTGAAATTGAAATTACAATACTTCAACAAAAGCCAGTCTTTTATTTCATGGAGACTTTTAAAATTCACGCGAATGTTCTTGGTTTGCGTATCTTGAATAATTTCGTTATAATAACTTACAGCAAACAAATGTCGTTGGCAACCAAACAAAAATATTACTGAAGAAGTGGTTTCCAAATAATTTCTCATCTAATAACATTATCATCTAGTTCACAGTTTGTTGGCATTTTTTACAACCAAATTCTACGTGATATTTTGACATTTTTGTTAGCAGACGATTATAAGCATCACTATAACAGCACACAAAACATTTAACTCTTAAGAAAGTCTCTGCGTAGATGTTCACCGCCGCCAACCTAAGGGAAAACGATCATCACGATTTTCTGCATTTCAAAGCATTGCAGTTGTGCATCCAGCTTTGATGTTGAGATTACTGGGTAGTAGTAAAGCCAAGCAATTGCGCGTGACGGCATCTTATCGCACTAACTTGACGTGACGCCCCATTATCAGCCCTAACTACCTGCATTTACCATGTTTGGAATTAAAACAAATTATATTCAATTTGAAGTAAAACCATTGCGTTCTTTGATATTTATAAACACAGTAGAATCTCGATTATCTGAGGCTTAACCGAAGTTTCGGATTATCAAATTTCCGAGTAAATAGAAAGTAAATAATCTCTTAGAAAATGGAACACGTAAGTGTAAAAATTAGATGCCGTGTCTCTCTCGCCCAAATATCTCCTCTAAGAGGATATTGGCCCCGCTAGAACAAGCACTAAGTTCCCTACGTGAGTAGTAGTGTAGGGAATGTTAAGTGGGTGAGTGAAGCAGGTATGTAAAGGGGAGAGGGGATAGATACAAGGTTGCGGAAGAGAAGAGTGTGCGCTGTCCGTGGCCCGTTTGCTAGGGTACTGCTCCAGCATTCGCCTGGTAATGATTGGGGAAACTACAGAAAACTACTAATCAGAGCAACCGGCCGCTATATTCCTCTTCCAGAGAGGAATTGAAGTTCACTTTGCTATCAAGCGAGGGTCGAGAGTCCTCGACCGTACACAGATAGTTCAGGGCATCAACTGATGTCACTGCAGTCCCTCTGACCGGGAGGTCCTACGCTTCCACTCCCCACGGTGGCAGGATTTTCGACACTAGGTCGCCAGCTAGGTCGAATTCAGTCGCTGTCTGGAGGAGAACTCTAGCGGCCGGCTGCTCTGATCGGTAGTTTTCCGTGGTTTCTCCGATCAACACCAGGCGAATGCCGGAGCAGTACCTTAACAAACGGGCCATGGACGCGCGCGACCTTTCCTACATCTTCCTTTTCCTATTCTCTCCCGTTACATACACACACCAACATGCACTACACTATCACACACGCCGGGAGAACGGTCGGGAGCTTAGAGCTTGTCCCGGCTGGGGCGGTGCCCCGCTGGTGGGAGATACCTACTCAGGGAAAACCCCCTCTAGTCAACAGTAGGTCGGCGCCGGATCTCGCCATCCAGCGTGGGAAGACTACCACTACCTCCCAAGTAAAACATACACCACACTTACGGGGATAATGACCCTAGACTTTGACGGGCCTCCAAATCACTAACAATCAATCAATCAATCCGCCACAGTCTGGTCGGACGGGTTCGATCCGACGAACATACCCCCCCCCACCGGATGTTCCGACGTGCATTTAACATGCAGCTGTTAATAGTTGAAAGAACGCAAGGGCCTTCGCTGAAACCCAATTACTTGCGTCTCTCGCGTGCAATGGCGTTCATCCATAGTGCATCCAAAGGTCGATGCCTAGCCTTGCCTGCGCGTGTTTCGTATCTTCATTCACTTAGACCAGGGATTCCAGATCTTTTTCTTTCATCGGCCCCTTTTAAAAGAATGGTTTCATTCATTAATCATCTAACGTTTTCTCTCTCTGAAATATACCTCTCACAACATATTCTTTGCCCGAATAATGGCTCGTGATTTAATTATAGTTACTAAAAAGGGTTTGAAAACATTTATGAGATTTATCTTTTTAAAATAATTTTTACTAAAGTTATTTTAAATTTTTATTTCTGAAATTTTCAGAAACAAAATCACAGATTCTAGTTGCACCGAAGTTTGGTTTTAATTCACGTGAAGGACGTAAAATTCCAAAAGATGAGAAAGTTCGTAATTTATATTATTATATGAAAATACATACTAGAAATAAATGATAAGTATTAGAAATGAGTTAATTATTAATTTAATTAATATTTTTGCAATTAATTTGTTTCTGTTACAGATACATGGTGCATATTTTGCTCTCGGCCATCAATCGACCTTTTGAGATTTTGGCTGAGGTGTGTAGCCGACGTTTCCACCAACTTTTTGGAGGCCTTCATCAGGACTGATCTGCTGGTCGAAACGTCGGATACACAGTCTTGTACGCGGCGTCACCCGGACAGCCAATATCTCAACTCTGGCCGCGGAAGCCTTAGACAATCGACCTTTTGATTGCCTTTGATACCTTTAAAATATCGACTACTATGGGGGTGAAATATCGACTACTACAAAGGGCAGTGAAAGGACGGACAGCGGGAGAAGACAAGAACAGGATACAAGAGGGGTGAAATAAAGAGAAGAGCGCGTAATGAAGAGAGAGAGAGACAGGAGAAGAACGAGGGAAGGGAAAGGAGAAAAGGGGAGATGGAGAAAGAAAGTGGGTGGGCGGGAGGGAAGAAAACTAGAAGAGATTACAGAGAAACAGAATTGGAGAAAAGATTAGACCAGGTCGCTGTTTATTTCTAAAATTATTTTACTTGAAAGTCTTAAATAAGATGGTAATGCTACTCGTTTGTTTCAATCGACGTCTTTCGTCTTCGAAAAGGTGTGTTATAATGTCATCATCCAATTAGTGATATAATAAGCTCTAGAGTTTTAATGAAGCATCTTGTAGCATCCTTATGAGTGCGCTAATCGAACTTTATTGATTTTTCATAGAAAAATACTGCAATGAAACTAGTTTACAATGATACGCTTTAATATGAAAATCAGTATTTATCAAATAAATGACGTTAGGGAACGAGATTTAGAGGACATATGTTATAATAACGATGCTATATTGTATATTATAATAACCCAGAAGAATAATATGTTTATTAAGAAACGAAAAACAGTGCAAATATGTGACTGTGAGCTGTCTTAATACATGTCACGTTATGTCGTCACGTTATGTTTGCTTAATACATAGGTTTTAAGTTAATTTTAAAGAACCCTACATATTCATTTACAACTTTCCTTTAACTGTAAATTACATTATTAAATCCTACTTAATATCTTAAGACAAGTAATAGTTACCATCAAGAAGCTATTATGATTGCAAATTCAAACTAGTTGAACTTCAGAGCAATTATCATTCTCCTCTTTTGAGACCGAAGGTGGAAAACTAAAGTTAGCAGGAGTTATGTAAATATTTTAGGCGGAGGGCACGAAGGAAATTGAGTAAAGCCACTCACAGTTCTCTGTGTTAAATTACTCTAAGGACTAAATGTGGCTGTCAAGTTCTCAGCTCTATTCTTTATCGTAAATGCCTCAGTACTTTGTTTAAAAGAAGACGTTTTAACGGGCTGCAATTTCACAAGTAAATTAAACCAAACAAAACACTCTCGAGAAACATTAAATTGGTGACGTATTCTGCTAGTTAACTACTAGATTTACTTATGTTCTGCTTCTGACAACCGTTATTCAATTGGGTTAAAGACTCTTGTTGTCCAGATATTCCCACACATAGAAATGTTGCGATGCCGTCCACACTTTCTTGGAAACTATCAACGAATTTCACATTTATGAGTTGTCGCTGCCGTCAAATTAGCCTGTAAAAGTTTTTACAAAAAAGTCCAAATGAATGTGTAAGTATGTGTTTTGACAATCAAATGCAGCTGTGTAGCAGCATCAACGAGGCTACAGACTTTATTTCCAAAATTATTTCGTAACACTATAAAATTGTTCACTGATTTATTCTACTTCCTTTGACAGAAATAATGAGACGTTTTAATGGGAAGGTAATCGAATGGAAAGGAAAGGAAATAATTAAGTAGCCAAAGTTCAAAATTATCTTTAAGAAATTTTATTGTGTATGCCCTTCGCGGATTATTGAAAATGAGGTGTCTGATATAATGAATGGCTTTGAAGCGATCGTTTGTGGATTAATAAAGTGTGGTGTACTAAGAAATTTTACGAGAGAATTTAACGTAAGTTAAAAACTTAATATTAACCGTTGAAAAAGAGTTGCTACCGTAATTTTGGAACGTAATGACACGTGCTAAATATATTTGCAGTGCAATTCACAAAGCCGTTGTGTGAAATATTACATTTATTTAAAGGAATTTTCAATAAGAAACACATTCTTCATTCAGATCAGGAATTTTATCATTAGTTTCATAATGATATTAGAGAAAATGTTGACATGGTCCCTTGCTTTGTTCATGGGCAGTAAATGTACCCATTTGATGGTTTTTAACCATCAATTGACTACAATCCATAATTCCTTTTGAAACTAACATCTACAGAAACAATGAATATTGATTCATAACAGTCCACTTCACACTAGAACTGAAGCAATCAAGCTAAGATTCTTGATTCCAAAAGAATGAGCATTAATTTAAGAACATTTTGATACATGATAGAATAAGAGAATAGAGAATAATAGGAGAAAACTAATATCCAAATTGAGAAAATAGTTATTACGTGTAGGGGTACTGTTTCATGTCATTAAACCACATTTCTACTTTATTTACTCTTCATATAATTTCATGCAAGAAGCAACTACTTTGTATATTAGGATCACGCCACCGTTTTCTTGCTGAGGATGGTGTGGTATCGGTATACATTGCCACACCACCACCTGTTTTCAATTGTTTGTTTACCTTTAATAATTAGGTAAACGTCGATATGGAGATCCCATAACAACGTGGATAATAAGACCAGAGAGGTAATACGTGTTGAAGCTATAACCCGACCAAGAGAAGAGTAGGACTGAAGAGAGAACGGCGTATCTGAGAACTACAGTGCGATTTTTATAACTTTGCCCCACAAGACCCGTCTTCACGGTATTTCGCGTCTTTCTCAGTCTTGCTGCTCGATATCGCATGATCGCAACCGTATCAAGCAGTGCTTGCGATCATGCGACATCTAGCGGCAGGACCGAGGAAGACGCGAAATGCCGTGTTATACGTGATATTCCATCGTGGCCATAGGCGCTTGAGGGGAAAAGACATAAAAATGGCACTACAACAACGCCGACCGTTGCGTCGCACTTTAACGCCGGGGCGGCATAATCTGATGCATTCATGTTCTGTTCCAAAGTGATGAAGCATTTTTGCATAACATACTACGTAATGATAATTAATCAACCCAATTAGTTTTTTCAGATAATTTTCCAACGAACCATTACCTTAATTACACAGAAAGCACTTAATAATTTGATCACTCATTAATGATTTGAAACATCTCTATTACATTGTACTATTTTTTGGGAATCGACATTGGAGAAAAAAATTCTACATTTTTTCATTAAATTGAATAATGTAATGTACTCATGTTGTAGAATTTGTTGTGTAGCATGACTGGAATATGTGGTTACTTTTAGGGATTCAAAATACTTCCGTTTTTTATGTAATTACAAGTATTTATAAATATAATTATCGAACGCGTCGGCACTTTTCCGTGGGTTTAAACAATACCTTCTATTACTAATAATTATTAGTCATTATTAGTAATAGATGGTATTGGTTTAAATGAAGCCACAGGTATTGTTGAACCTAAGATGACATTACAAGAGGGCCATGTACACTTTCTCGGACCGTTGTCTAGTTCAGCGCTTCAGTTTTCAGTTGCACTGAGTATACCAATAGCTCTCTCTCTCTCTCTCTCCGAAGCAAAACAAAGCGCAAAGTGCTGCCCTCATTGCCAGTCCTACACTGCGCTTGGTCGGGATATACATTGTATTAAAAAAGAAAATACAACCTCATTACAACATGACACAGAATTTTATTTGTGGTGAAACAATAATTAATAATCATATTACCACAAATATTTGATGACCCGACGTGCCACGTAAGTAATTCTAATAGAGCATCCAATTCAACACTTCCATACTGCACCAATTACTCTGGGTCTGTCTCATCATACACAAGTCGCCCCCATTACACCAACGCCACTGTAAACCCAAATTTCCAAGTTATCAGACCACATCCAAGATTATCTCGCAGATTATCTTTTGAAAAATAATCATATTACCAGAGTAGTACCAATATTTGTGCCCGCGAAACCAAGAAGTGCTCCCACAGTCGTCAGGGCAAGATGAAATGGTGTGAGGTGAGGTAGGCGGGGTGGGGTGGCTAGGACCACTGTAATGCCACTGTAAACCGAAATTTCCAAGTTATCCGACCACATTCAAGAATATTGCAGATTATCTTTTTGAAAACAATCATATTATCACATTGGTACTTAGATTTGTGCCCGCGAAATCAAGAAATGCTCCCGCAGTCATCAGGGCAGCATGAAGTGGGGTGGGGTACGGCCACTGTAAACCCAAATTTCCAAGTTATCCGACCACATTCAAGAATATTGCAGACTATCTTTCGAAAATGATCATCTTACCACAGTGGTACCAACATTTATGCCCGCGAACCCAAGAAACGCTCCCACAGTCGTCAGGACAGGATGAAGTGTGGGTGAGGCGAATAAGGTGGGGTGGGGCAGGGCCTCCCTAAACCCGAATTTCCAAGTTATCCGACCACATCCAAGAATATTCCAGATTATCTTTTTAAAAATAATCATATTAACACAGTGATTCCAAGATTTATGCCCGCGAAATCAAGAAACGCTCCCACAGCCGTCAGGATGAAGTGGGGTGGGGTGAGGTAGGTGGGGTGGGGAAGGGAAGGCCTGGAGTAGTTCGGGCGACCGGAAGCACGGCGGTCGCCGGCCACATCCGGACGAGTCGGAACTGGATTAGGCCCCGAGGCCGGAAGGCAGCCCCCACCCCTAGACTCCGATCCGACGAACCTCACCCGCGATCGAACACCACCGCCCCCGGCCTCACTCCTCCTCCGCCGCTTTCCCTTTTTCTTCTCCCTTCCTTCTTCCACCTACCTCTACAGGCTGGTTCAGAATAAATGATACAAACTTCTATAGCGTGAAGCTTCCGCCCGCCCAACTCCTCCACTGCGTCCCGGCCTCGCTCTTCCATAACCACTTCCCCTTTTCTTCTCTCTTCCTTGTTCTACCTGCCTCCACAGCAGTGGCATAGCTAGGGCGGGCAGGGGGGGCGGCGAGCCTCGGGTGACACCAATTAAATTATCTGATAATTGAAATTATATTATTTAAATAATTTACTTAAAATTTTTATATATTAATAGTTAGTTTTATTAGTTTCAGTAGTTCGACAATTTTATTGTTGGAATTATATAATTTTTATGGTTTAGTTAAAAATTATTTATATTAATTTAATAAGTATACACTTAAATCATAAGCATATATTATGATTTAATTGCAATTATTCTTAATTACATAGGATTTTTTAATATGTTATAAATAACTATCATGTGCAAATATGTATTTTTAATAAAATAATGTACAATCAATGCAGCAATACATATTTTTATACTTAATTTAACCATCTTAATCAAGGTGACACTAACTGAAACTACGCCACTGCTCTACAGGTTGGTTCAGAATAAATGATACAAACTTCTATTGCCTGAAGGAGGCCGTCTGTCTCCTCCCGCCCAACTCCTCCACTGCGTTCCAGCCTCGCTCTTCCATAATCACTTCCCTTTCTACTTTCCCGTATATGTACGGAGTAATATACGTAGTAGAGGGAATGTTATGTAATGCTGCGCGAAAAAATGGCCAATTTTCGGCGGAAAAAAATTAATTGCCGGGCTGTTAACGAAAAAGTGGATAAATCCAGTTCATAAATTAAGAAAAAAATTCCCTAACACGTGGTGTAGCCAGAATCTCTGTTTTGTGGGTCCTTGATACCGAAAAACAAATTGACGGCAAAACGTCCGTCCGTCCTTCCGTCCGTCCTTCCGTCCGTCTGTCTGTCCGTCACCACTAGCTCCTAAACAATACCCTATGATTTCTTCCAAAATGGATATTTCCCGGTATATCTGGCTCGACTCGAGGCGCTGCGATTTTGAAACACTTCCTTCAAAATTTGGGAGTACTTTACATGAAGTCCCCAGACATTTTCAAAATTTCCTCAAAACGTCTCTAATTTTTTTCTTTAAATTTATTGTTTATTTTCCCTTCCTTGTTCTACCTACCTCTACAGGCTAGTTAAGAATAAACGATACAAACTTCTATTGCGTGAAGGAAGGCCCACAATAGAACGAGATTGCGTATCGTATCAGGGTTCAGCCAAGAGCTTCAGGCACCAGGTTGCGTCACAACATTTGCGGAAATTTTAAAAGCAGCTGTGTATCAAAGTAATCACATTGTTTCAGGTCACTGAAAGAGATATAAAATTTTTTTAAAAAATGTATCTTGTACACCTTCATTGTGTTTGGTTGGTCTCCGTTGAATTTTATGCCTCTTTTCAAAATATTTCTGAAACTCGCTCTGCATGCAATATAGCGGCCAGCGTCAGGTCTGACTTATCAAACGATGTGCCCGTGCTGTGGCCACGTGATACGTGACGCAAACTGTTGCTGTGCAGAACGAGCAAAAAGCGGTGCGTCGGAGTAACTCACTCTGTCTTTCCAGCACGGGAAGGCCGAAGATGATCACTCTTTGTTAATACATCTTTGCTGGAAGTTTCACGTGTGTCTTATTCGCTCCAGATCAATGGGCAACTCATGCACTGATGTTTGTGCACGAGTTGCTCATCATGCTCTTTTTCGTCGGTGTTAGAAGTCACACACGTCTCTCGCCAATCATTCCCTTTTCGATTTGTCCTCCTTCATTCCACCTCATCTCTCTCAACCATTGTTGAATTGAATTGAATTGAATTGATGCCTTATTTTACGTGGCGAAACTCAGGTCATGAGGCCTGCTCTTCCGTCTGACCACACAAATTTTGCTACGCTCCTTTCACCAACTAGCAAAGAAAGAATGTATTCCATGGGTGACGAAACAGGCGATTTTGAATTTTGCTTAGAGGAGTCATTTAGGCTTGAGGATCTTTTACATGCAGTAAATCTACTAACATGGGACAGCCGGTTTTACTTCCTTTCCGAAGGAAGGCGGTACGAAGGATTCTTTGGCTCTTAAAAATTCACGGCTTCGATCGGGTTTGAAACCGAAAACTTGGGTTTAACAGTCCGATACGCTGACCGTTACACCATCGCCGCCGCGGTATTATCGGCGTTTGCTGTTTGTCGTCCCGTGCAATCCCGTCTCTCCATTCTCTCAGAAAATCTCCGTGTTTTCTATGATTGGTTGTTTCTGGGCACGAGAACTGCTATTGTCAGTTGTCCAGTTAGTGTAGTGAATGATTTATGTTGAGAGGTGGAAGTGATTTCTTCCCCTCTCGATGATGAGATCCGGCTCCAATCTAGACATCGCCTTACAGAAGATTTACATCCCTAGGTATCTCCCCCCAGCGAGGCGCGCGCCGCCCCACGCAGATGGAACGTGTGTGGTAATGCAATACATGTGTGTGGAAGGGGAGTGCTTAGCTTGATTGATTGATTGATTGAGAAAAAAATTAAAACTGTGACAAGTTCCTTCTAATCAATGGGCGCTCTCAAATAGATTCTAACAAGACATGAAACATTTTCAAAATAAGTTTCTATTTTAACGAAATATACAAAATACGCGCCTGTAAATACACGAATATGCACCAACAGGATAAATCGGCCAAATAAGCACAAATATGCGGAAACATATTCATATATTTGGCATCATATTCTAACTAAATGTTAAGAAAATTCAGTTGGCTATGCACTGAAGCAACGGACAAAAATATGCAAAGTCATAGAAATTCGCTCCCTACATATATTGCAGTGACCGTCGCTGCAGAGACTGCAGCAATGTTGAATCTGAGCTACCTGGGCCTCCCCTACACAGCCGACCCCTGTCCCCACTCTCTGATCTGCGTCGTTTCGCTTCCTCCTCCGTAACCCTGCCAACCATAGTGGTCCGTTCGGTGAGGTTAAGTTTCCCCGCTGTGCCCGTTCATCTCGTTACCTCCGCTGTCGCCGGGCTGGGCCTACCCCTCCCGCCGTAATAGGCGGCTTCGGGTGGAGAGCAGCTCCGGTGAATCCCACGAGGCGCGCGACCAGCGGCCGCTTCCGCGAGGCGAGAGCCTCGCCCTCCGAGAGCGACACGGTGCCTCGCCCTGCGATTCACCCACATGAGAATCTTGTGCCTCGCCCTGCGATTCACTCGTAAGAGAATGCTGTGCCTTGACCTGCGATTCACTCGCAAGAGAATCCTGTGCCTCGCCCTGCGATTCACTTGCAGGAGAATCCTGTGCCTCGCCCTGCGATTCACTCGTAAGAGAATGCTGTGCCTTGACCTGCGATTCACTCGCAAGAGAATTCTGTGCCTCGCCCTGCGATTCACTCGCGAGAGAATGCTGTGCCTCGCCCTGCGATTCACTCGTAAGAGAATAATGTGCCTCGCCCTGCGATTCACTCGCAGGAGAATCCTGTGCCTCGCCCTGCGATTCACTCGTAAGAGAATGCTGTGCCTTGACCTGCGATTCACTCGCAAGAGAATCCTGCGCCTCGCCTTGCGATTCACTCACGAGAGAATGCTGTGCCTTGACCTGCGATTCACTCGCAAGAGAATCCTGTGTCTCGCCCTGCGATTCTCTCGCAAGAGAATGCTGTTCCTCACTCTGCAATTCATTCGCAAGAGAATCCTGTGCCTCGCCCTGCGATTCACTCGCAAGAGAATCCTGTGCCTCGACCTGCGATTCACTCGTAAGAGAATCCTGTGCATGGCCCTGCAATTCGCTTGCAAGAAAATCATGTGTCTGGCCCTGCGATTCATTCGCTCGCAAGAAAATCATGTGCCTGGCCCTGCGATTCGCAAGAGAATCCTGTGCCTGGTCCTGAGATTCATTCGCAAGAGAATCCTGTGCCTTCCTCTGCGATTCACTCGCAAGAGAAGCCTGTGCTTCGCCCTGCGATTCACTCGCAAGAGAATCCTGCGCTTCACCCTGCGATTCACTCGCAAGAGAATCCTGTGCATCGCCCTGCGATTCACTCGCAAGAAAATCCTGCGCCTCACCCTGCGATTCACTCGCACGAGAATCCTGCGCCTCACCCTGCGATTCACTCGCAAGAGAATCCTGTGCATCGCCCTGCGATTCACTCGCAAGAAAATTCTGCGCCTCATCCTGCAATTCACTCGCACGAGAATCCTGTACCTCACCCTGCGATTCATTCGCACGAGAATCCTGCGCCTCACCCTGCAATTAACTCGCAAGAGAATCCTGTGCATCGCCCTGCGATTCACTCGCAAGAAAATCCTGCGCCTCATCCTGCAATTCACTCGCACGAGAATCCTGCGCCTCACCCTGCAATTCACTCGCACGAGAATCCTGTGCCTTGCCCTGTTGAATACTAGGCAAATGACGGAGCAGTACCCTACCAAGCGGGCCACGCTCCGCCCACGATGTTTCCTTCCTTTGCCGACTCCTGACTCTTACCTTCACACACACGTACATGCACTACACTATCACACATGCCGGGAGACCACTCGGGAGCTTCGAGCTTGTCCTAGTGGTGGGAGATACCTGTTCAGGAAAACCCCTGTAACCTCGCAATTTGACAGGTAAGTCGGCGCAAGATCTCGGCACACAGAGGCGGAAGATCATTGCCACCTCCCGTGAAAAAATACTCAAGTACACTTACTCGACTAAAGAGCCCATAAGTTGACGCACCCGCAAATACCATTCAATGAACTAAACTCTATTTCTCCTCTCATTAATCATAGCAGTACCAAGATACAAATGGACAAATGCGGTGGGGGGATTGCCCTGAGGTAACCACAGCTTAAATTTTAATTTGATTGTGATCTAATATTTTTGATAAATTTTATTTATTAAATTATTCATATAATTAATAAAGTACACGTGTGCATTTAAACAAAAAATATTACTACTTTTCTGGATCAGCAAATGGAAAAATATGCTTTCTTACATAAATATTTGTATTTAATCACAAATCTTATTACATTTTTATGTCAAAAAGGACCAATGTATCTTCATAACACAGTAATGCAATAAATTATATTTTACAACGACTTAAACTACTAGAAATATTTCCAACATACATTCTGGGACTCCAGTTTTCGAGTAAATAGTTTGTAATTTATTATGCCCTCAGTTAAAGACACAGTAAGTCAAATTAAAACAAACGCTTACAATCACTCGTATCGTATTTTGTACAAAACACTCAAAAATAATATCAATGATTTTCAGCTTCAGTAAATAAAAATAATCATTGGGGAGCCTCTGCGGTCCTCCCACCTTCAAAGTCCTAGGATTAAAGACTTCTACGGAAGACGTCTATTTCAACTTTTCATCCCCACGTTTTGTGAGTCCTTGATAAGGAGTATTTGTTTACCGGCAAAACGTCTGTGTATCTTTCCATCTCACCAAAAAACGGATATACGTAGAATGACATAATAAATTTACATGTTTTCCTTAAAACCTTTCAAAATAGGGTAGTAATGATCCAAGTGGCAATAGTTTAAGATATACTCAATGGTTCATTAGGAACTTACAAAATTCATTTTCTTTACATATATTTCTTTTGTGTTTTTTATCCTTCGTGGAACAAAAGCAAATGAAATTGAGTCCAAACATTTCCATGACATATTTGTTGAAATGGCAGTATGCATTATTGCCGATAAACATACAACACGTAGAATTCGACAGGTCACCTTATTTTAAATACTCTGACATCCTTTTCAATTAATAAAATCCATTTCTTGGAAACAGTATTTCATATTTTAGGCAAGAAAACATTATTTTAAAGATAACTTTCATGTACATTTAAGACTTGGGAATTTGTTTCAAATCAGTTCCGCATAGTCAATGAATATCAGTGAGAAAAATATGTTATAGATTTCACAAAAGAAAATTAAAGGTTGCCGCAAAGTAACTATTTGCTTTTGATCGTGTTCTGAGTTCTCAGATCTCAGATCTGAGATCTCAAGCGGACAATTCATTACGTTCTTAATTGTCTTCACACACACATAACTTCTCCTTCCATTTCATCATCATCTGATTCATCCAATAGCATTACAACCCATCTCTCCCCACGCCAATCAAATGACCCGCCCACCTACGCTTCCGGAACTACTCAGATATTTTAGGCTAGAAACTATATGCGTGCTAGAATCCGAACTTCGGCCTGGTGAATGCGGCGTTTAAGTGTGGTGCGATCGCCGCTTCGCCTTTCCCATGGCGGGGCGGGGCGGGGCGGGGCGGGGTGGGGTGGGGAAAGGGGGGCGGGGTGGGGTGGGGTGGGGGACGGGGAGCGGGATGGGGCGTGGCGTGGCAGGGCGGGGAGGAGCTGGGCGGGGCGGGATGGGGTAGAGCGGGGCAAGATGGAGCGGGGAGGGACAAGGGCAGAGCGGGGCGGGGCTAGGAGTGGGGTGGGAGAGGGGGGCGGGGCGGGGAGGGGCGAGGCGTGGCGGGGAGGGGCGGAAGCGAAATGTTTGGGCTGCATTAGAGGGCGCGTGCGGCCGGTGCGGGCGCGCTGTTTCCACAGGCGCACACGCGTGCGCTGTGTCGACACACGCGCACGGCGAGGCGGTGAGGCGGCGCCCGCCCAGTGGGGCTGACAGGCTGTTTGTGTCCGCACGCCGCAATCACACGCGCCGATTTTCCCTAGCGACAGCTCCTCCACCCCGACAGTCCAGCCCGCACGACCGCCTGCCCCTCTCACCCACCCTCCCTCCCTCACTACCATTTTCCCATCCACCCTCCCGCACTCCCATCTGGGCACCCACGCACCATCTCGCCTCCCATGTGTCCACGGTTTCTTCTTTTCACCCCTTCCCTCCCGCCCTCCCTCCCTCACCCATCTTCCCAACCCCGCACCCTCTACCATTAGTCTATCCATCCTCCCACATTCCCATCTTCCCACCCTTCCATTTTCTCACCCACCCGCACATCCACCCTTCTTCTTTCCCTCCTCTTCTACTCCCACTGCCTACGATCTTCCCAAGACCCCACCCTCCATCTCTTATTCCCATCTGCCCACCCATCCATTCACCCTCCCAAACCCACTCCCATGTGCCACCCTTTCATCATTCCACCCACAACCCCTTCCATCTTCCTATCCGTCCACCAATCCTTCCTCACTCATTGTCATTTGCCCATCCACCTTCCTTGAATCCCATCTGTCCACCCACCCATCCTCACGCATTCCCATATGTCTATCCTTCCTTCTTATCAATCTCCCTTCCTCTAGCTCTCACTTCCTCTCTCCCTGTCATCTTCCCAACCCGCACCTTCCTTCATTTATTCCCATATGCCCTCCTCTACCCACTCACACCCCTCTACCCACTCTTCCATCTTTCCACCAATCTATCCACCCTCCCCCTCAGTATCCCCTCTCACCACAAATTCCACCCTCCATCACTCATTCCTATCTGTCCACCCTTCCTCATTACCTCCCTCTCATCTTCCCAACCCATTCACCTTCCCATCATTCCTCCCCATATGCCCACCCTCCCATCTTCTCCCCCATCAATCTACCCACCCTCCTTCCCTCCCTCTTTCCCTCACTATCTCCCTCTCTTTCATCTTCCCAACTCCTCCAACCCCTCAATCATTCCCATATGTCGACCCTTCCATCCTCTCACTTTACTCATCCACCCTTCCTCACTACCTCCTTCTCATCTTCCCAACCCCCTCACCCTCCCCCTCACTCACTCCCATCTTCCTAACACCCTCCCCCTCCCCTCACTCACTCCCATCTGCCTCCCCCTACACACTCACCCCCATACGCCCCACCAATCCATCTTCCCCCCACCAATCCTTCCATCTCCCTACCGACTCCCCCTCTCCCTCCCACTTTCCCACCCCCCACCCATCTCCCGTTCCGAGTGCACGCACGCAAGCACGCACGGTGGCGCAATTCCGAGCAATCACCGCCTCCCCCTCCCCTCCCCCTCCCATTCCGTCCGTGTTTGCGCGCTGTCCTGGCCAGCGTCGCCGTAATTGGGTGATGAGGCCTCGCCGCCTGTTTTCATTCGGATTACCACGCGGTTTGCGCTGCGTACGATTTCTTCGTCGCGCCGCGTCCAGTTCGCTTGCAAATAAACTTTTCGTGTGTGCGTGCACACACGCGCAGTTCCACTTATTTATTTTCAATTATACTATTTTGCGTAATGCTATACTCATAGGAACATTCTCTTTAACGCAATGAAGTAATGTTCGAATTCCCAAAATTGTTTCTTATGAGCATGAAATGTCTAATGCATTGAATGCATCACAAAATACGTGTTTTTTAAGACACATCAGAAGACCGTGAAGCGTCGAATGACAGTTTCATTTGTTCCTATTGGTGGGACCAGAAGTGGTATGTTTTACAACTTATTGCAATTTGAAGATAGGTACATAGATTAGTTATTTAAAAACTTCACATATGTAATTGATGTTTTATTAACTAACTTTTAATAACTTACAATTAACTTACAACTATTATAAACGGGAGAGGGTTCCCGTATGGGTCCTCTAATCAGGTTCCAATTCAGCGAATTTGATGAGAAATGAGTGAAAAGGGTATTTATATTTAATTCTGGTCTGATGGATAGAATTTGTACGATTCTTAAAGGTACCAGAGAGGGAATTTGAGTTCAGCTGGAGGAAAAGTTTGTAGAAAGATAAGTAATATGTGCTGTGATAACGGTTCGAGGTTAAATTCCTTATGGAGTTGGAGGTTGGAAACGAACCATGGGGTGTTGGCTTTTGTTCTGAGGAACTGATTCTGAATTATTTAATTTTTTAGTGTTTGTTTTTGAGGCGTTAATCCATATTGGACAAGCGTACAGTAACAGAGGTCTTGTGGCTGTTTTGTATATTAACCCGAGAGAGTGGCGCGGGGTCCCTTATGACCCCACGTATCTTGGCTTAGCTGCAGTTACCTAATTTTGCGAGTCAGAAGCTTCACATTTTACATACATTTCGCCACATTCTTTAGCTTCTCTCTGAAACATATTCAAAATTTTATATGTAATAATTCATTTGTAAATAAGGTGAAATCAATACAAACATCTTAAATTTCGAACGTTTTCTAAGTTTTGTTGATTGACTTTGAAGCATTTTCAATAAATTGTTTGTTTTTATGTGAGACAATGTTAGAAAATACAACTTACAGAATTTTTCTGATACCATTATCGTAGAATATTCAGGAAAATGTAAATGGAGTCACTACATAAAATGAAAGATAAATGATAATTTTGTCCTTTTATTGGTTTCAATTCCACATTTGCATGTTTGTTTATAATAGTACATTAAGTAATACGACCTTATAAATGATTTAGATATTTAGATATTTATTTGTCAAAAAAACAGTAAAAACTGTATATGACGTGTGGGGAAAGAAATTTATCTGCGCACATTTTCTTGAGGGCCAGAATTTTATTTTAAAAAAACACAAAAAAAAACACGAAAAAATGAAAATGATTATTATTGAAATAACTAATTTCGTACTTACTTCTTGCTAAATATAATTTTCTAAAGAAATAACTTAAAGGGGTCAGAAATGACCCCGCGCCACCTCTAACGTAACTCGGGCAACCGCCACCTCTCCAGGGTTAATATAGCGGAATTGAATGGTATGGAACTATTTCTGTGAAATTAATGGTTTTAGCTGCAGAAATTTATTTTGGCTTGAGTCAGCTTGTTATCAATGTGTTTCTTCCAGTTTAGTTTGGTGTCATTCAGAAGTGGCATAACCGTGATGAACAGACGGTCGTAATTACTGTATATGAATTAAACGTTTTTCTCGATTTCTTTGAATTTATCCTTCGTTTTTCTCTCCTTCAAAATAGAAACTACGACACTGCAACGTTTTAACACGCGATAATGCATTTTCAGGCTAAAGCCCTACCCTGCGTTTATAGGTGGTGTTGATGTTCCCTGCTGTGAGGCAATAATTAGATCATGCCACTGGTGGGCCTGCTTTGATTCAAATTAATGATGACCTCGCTGAAGCTCATTTGCCGTTCTAGTACATTCTGCTCACGGAGTGCACAGTTAAACAATTTTCATTGTTAAGTAACGATTTCATTCATTCATTCATTACCTATCACATACCAATGGACGGAATCAATGAAGGACCCCGGCGTAGATTTTAGTCTTTCATTTTTGTTTAGGGTTCGTCCGTAAATTACCTAACTTTAAAGAGGAGGGCGGGGGAGGCAGTATTACATAGGATTAAAGGGTATTAATTTATTATTATTTATGATATTTATATTTTTTACATTTTCAGCATTTGCTGAAATTATTTTATTTATCTTATATTAAAAAATAACTAATTGATGTGTTTTAAAAATGTAAATCAATAAAAGTTAACTGTTAAGTCAAACGCTAAAGAGGGGGAGGGGATTTGAGGAAGAGTTATGCTGCGTTACATACGACTAGAGGGATTTAATTTAGTGTTAAAGGGAACTATTCTTTTGTTCATTTTTTTATTGAATTTAAAAGATTACGAAGAAAATATTCAAAACTGATCCTGGTGTTGATCGGAGAAACCAAGGAAAACTCCCGATCAGAGCAGCCGGCCGCTAGAATTCTCCTCCAGACAGCGACTGAATTCGACCCAGCTACCTAGCTAGAGCCGAAAATCCTGCCAAAGTCGGGAGCAGAACCCTAGGACCTCCCGTTCAGTGGCACGGCAGTCACACCAGTTGATGGCCCGATCAACCCAGGCCCGGGGGTCCGCTGTTGATCTCCCACCCCCAACCACTGGAATGGCATAGGTATGTCACTGTTAAATTGGGATGCAGCACTGCTCGAGCACACCGAACATTCAAGGTAGATGTGGCTTGCTGAAGTATGTAATGAGGATACCGTTAAACTGAGAAGCGTTTGCGTAATCAATATAGGAGTGAAACTACAGGAATGTCGAACAAGTTAGAATGGCGAGTTAATATTCCTGGAGAGTCTAAGGGAAGTTGAAGGGTACTCTCACCTGAAGTTAGCGGGTGGATGGCTTCTTTAACCCTACAGTACTACATGTAGATAATAATCATGAGTATTAGATTCTAGATAGTAATTACTTTTTTAATCATGTTCAAAACCTAAGGACAATGTTTGGTGAATATATTTTCTTATTATATGTTTTGTTTGTTTGTTTGTAAGGAATGTTAGCAGGGTTTTAAGACATGCAAACAGTAATACAATTCAAAGATAATTTTGAGCACTATATATATTTCCAAAATGCAGATTACGGAATTCCGCTAAAAAAGAAAAAAAGAAAAGAAAAAATGAAAAAAACAAAGCAATTTAAAGAACTATTGTTAAGTGTAAGCTAGTTTCTTTTGATGTTCACCACAAGACTTTTAAGAGAGAAGGAAAGATGGCAGTGTGATTCATCCTACCCATGAATCAGCAAAACAATTCCAATGTCTTTACTGCTTCTTTTATTTAATTATAAATTACAATTATAATAGTATTCTTAAAACATTATTCAAACGAATTTTTAACACGGAGTGTACACATACGATAAAAATACTTGGTTCTTGCCTTGAAAAATACTGCTGAAACTTTCTCAAAATTACTCTGCAACACTAATGAAAGAAATTTCCTCATCATCTCTCGGAAAATCACTCCTGAAACGGACTAAATGTTTTGGGGCGAGTCTCTCTCAAAGAGGCATGACTTCCAAACTGACTTAGGATCATACCGCCAGCAGCTGAATTGCCTAGATCCATGGCATCGGGAGTTTAAAACAAAAAGGTTGCGGAGTAAAATGTATTCATGGTTCGGATTCCTTGGTTAAGAAATAGACCTAAGGACTAGACCCAGCAGCCTCGATACATGCGATAAGGAATGAGACCGTTCAAACCAGTAGTGTCAAGGTCTTCTACTGGTGGCAGTGGCAGGCGTCGTGGCACCGTCGCAAGCCACGAGCTTCTCTGCGCTACTAGCGTCGGGAATGGAAACTATTAGTAACCCCGCCATTTTACAATACGGATGGCGTTGTCTCTGGTGGCGGGGTGATGAACTGCGTGGAGGGGCGATTTTGTCGTACGGACTCCCGTTCGTGGCATCGACCTTGACAACACTAGTTCAAACCAAAATAGATAAGATTTTTGGGGACAGAAATTGTAGACGGAGCTGAAGGAAACAGATAATCATTTAATCAGTATTTAAAGCGATATTGTTCTGGCTGATTTTAAAAAAACTTCACGACAGTGGCTACTGTGTACACTGGAATCAGAGCAGAAAATTAATCTTCAAGACAGGTGATCAATGGCGGAAGCACAGATCACAAGGAGGTTGAACATTTCAACACGTAATTACTGCTGGATTTCAAGAGCCAATCAGACTACAGGTTTGATGGAATTATGCACGTTATTAGAGTGACTTAACAGAAGCTGATGTGGATATTGGATGTGACTTTCCCAGTAGTATCCAGAGTTATTGCTTACGTTTTGCTTATGACACAGTTGGCGTCATGCAAAATCAAAGCTCCAAGGAAGAGGCACAAGGTAATTAAATAATTGCTACACTCGAATTGCGGGTAGCAATTACTTTGTGTAACAGCAACTTTATTGAAATTCTTGATGTGTAAAGAATTGTTTCACTGGGTTTTCATACACACTACACTACGTTTTTGCAGCATTCTTGAAGTCTTTTGACTGGTAGTTGATACACTAGGCCACCTGGCCGGGAGGATCTAGATTCGAGTCCCGACAGCGGCAGGATTTTTGACCTTAGCTTGTCAGCTAGGTCGAGTTCTATCCTTACTCTTTACCTACACACACACACTCCCTAAAATGCGCTACACTACCGTACATGCCGAGAGACCGGTCGAGAGCTTAGTGCTTGTCCATTGTAGTTTTAGAAAACGTATTTAAAATATTGAGTTACGAAATTTAAAGTTAGTGATACGTAAATTGTATTTGTTACTAACGAAACTGACAATAAACAACTACACGTTTAATGAAGGTGAAGAGTGAACCTAAATGCACCCAAACGCTTCTAATGAAGTTATTATTAAGTATTTTCTGCCAAAATATCTAAGAAATGTATGATTCAGATAATTTAATGATTGGTGTAATGATAAAGAGATATTAAATATAAGCGATAACATCATGCTGGCATATTTCGATAAGGAAGCAAAGAAATAAAAATCACTTGTGTTTCACGTTGTGTTCAAACACACAAACGTTTACTCATGTGCGTCGTTTGTTTTCATTGTCGTAATGTAAACAAAGGAGACAATATTTCATCCCTAGGAAGAAAATATTTACTACCTAGGAAGCGAATATTTACTCTCTGGAGAGCGAATGTTTCACACTAGTTTATTCACTAATTTTTTATAGTTTGTATGTTGCTACAGTTTGTTTCCTCTAACCCTCATTTATTAACATTAAAATACTTTTTCTCCCGATCGTGAAAAAAATAACTTTCATGTAAAACAAATAAAATCCAAACGCTTCTAACTCTTCGTACCACATCCACTTAACACTTCACCGCTTCGAAGACTGAACGCGCGGAATCCCCAATGAAGCTGAAAAGCGTTTGGCGAGGGAGCTCGAGGGGCCAGAAGTGAGTGGAAAGTGGACGGGGGGGCACTCGAAGTTTCATTCCGAGTGAGGGATGAAAGCAAAAGTGCCGTGAGTTGATTTGCAGTTCGCAAAGTCCCGCGTTCCAGCGCTTATGCTTAAATTAAGAGCCTGATAAAACGAGCCGAAAACAGGCCGTGAAGGATGGTGTTTTCGAACCCTTCATATGCTAATCCGCGGGTCATCAGTAGAGACCGGATTTTTATGTAATTACATATTTTTTGTCTTTATACTTACCGTTCTCAAAATTGTATTCTCGGCGAATCATAGCCGTCCTAACACAATATCGAATTTTTTCGTTACATATTTTTACATATTTAGTACTATAGTACATATTTTACATATTTTGCTGTTTTCACAATATTTTTATTATTTTAACAATTTTCTTCTATTTAATTCCATATTTTTTAAATATCAGCATTTTCCCTAAATTATTGGGAAAATCTGGGTGTTGAAATCATCATTGACACATCATTGACAAATCATCATTGACACATATCGATGAAGATTCTACAGTGAATGTTTGCTGGTCGTAGATCTCGCCAGTTTGTGCGATTGCTTCTATTGCAATTAGTCTGGCTACTAAACTACGGTCCTGGATTACAATAGATGAATCTTTTATTACTGACGAGAAAGTTGTATGATGTGAAGTGAGCAGATTTTATAAATCTAATTTCGTATTACGTAAATGTATTTTATTATTAGTGTATTTTAATATTACATATTTTATCTGATTTTACAAATTTATTACATATTCTTACTGTTTTCATTACATATTAATGTACATATTTGACGTTTTATACTACATATTTTTCCGGTCTCTAGTCATCAGATATTCCGTGACGCTTACCTGCCCTTCTGGCGGTAATCGGCTCCTGGTGTGAGAGGGGATTTCGGTCCTGATACGAACATTTCAGAACGAAGCTGTTTTGAATAATTAGAATGAACGAGTATTTTTATTTCAATAAAAAAGGCGTGTAGATAATCGGGATCGCATATTAAAATTTTACAAACTTTTCTTAAAATTTATTTCTATCTGTTCCACATGTTTGTCTTTCAGGGGTTTGGACATTACAAATAAATTACTGGCTATTTGGTACTAACGGGAACCTGTAGCAGGAATTATTAGCATTTAAATTTTGAAAGGATGTAATGTTATTAAAAAAATGAAATTTGTAAATAAGATGTAGAGCAGAAGAATCATGTATTTTAAATTTAGAATTCATGGTAAATGGAATACATCTTCAGAAAATTTTGATAGTATGCATCGGGGAAAATGATATGTTTAATCTAAATTAAAAGTGAGTGTCTGTTATAAGTCTTACAAGGAAATGAAAAATTTAGGGCTTTGTGAACGAATTAGGGAGTGGATAGTATTGATTTTAATTTCATTATGAAGTTGAGAACTGTACCTTGAGGTTCTCCTCTATTAACATTACAAACATTACTGTATATGTCGTCAATTTTAATGATTTATGTTTTTCAAAAGAATGAAAACATTTCTAAAGCAATTCATTTCATTCCACAATTATGAAGGTTTCCTAATTAAAATTGTTGTGTCAATAATGATAATGCAATTGAAATTTTTCGTTTGAAATCCTCGTTTCAGATAGCTTTACTTACACTTCTTCAGGACCAAGAGATGCCTCGGAATTGTAGCTTCGTCGAGACGCTTCCAGTATACATGCTTGCGTGCACTGAGACATAGCTTCGCATTTATTTCTCTCGCCTCCTGAGTTTTCGTGCTAGTCTCGTGAGTTTTTATGTATATTTCGCAGCTTTTGCAGCGACGCGAAAAACACGATGAAATTTTAAAGACTGTCCGGGACAGAAGTTGCTTTTACTTCTTCCCCGAAGATGTGGAGTGCTATTCGTATATGCATAGATGCCCAGTCTAAGTATAAACCAGAGTTCTAAGTTTTGTACTTTGTCAGACAACGTAACATCAGCTATAATTTTCAAAATCAAATAAATGAATAGATACATGGATAGAAGGATTAACTTAATAGTATGAATAGAACTCGAAACTCTATTTGAAGTCAGTTCCCAACACTAGTCATTATGGTGGGCTCAAAACATGGTAAAACAACAGAGAAACAATAAGAAAGTCCTGAAACTTTTCCCAGTCATTATTATTACAATAATAATTATTGCTAAGAGGGTAATGGAGGAGGTGTGGAGGAGGAAGGGGAAAAAGGCTCTAAGGTAAGCCTAACAATGTTTCTGAACGGAATCTTTACATAATGAAATTGATTCCCAACGAGTGTAGTTCCACAGTTGTTAACGAATGGAATCTTTTCATAATGAAACAGATTCCCAACGAGTGTAGTTCCACAGTGGTTTCCGAATGGAATCTTTTCATAATGAAACTGATTCCCGAGTGTAGTTCCACAGTGGTTTCCGAATGGAATCTTTTCGTAATGAATTGGAGAACAATTAAATTATCCTTGACCACAAATGGAACTCGTCAACAATTTCCCTCCCCCCACTATCTCGCTTTTGCTATTCTCCGGTTTACATCCACTATGAGTAAGGTTCCCTTCTGACCACGCTGTCTTACCTGAAAATTCTGACGAGTGCCTAAGCGTATGGCATGCGATTCATATTTTTACATGAGAACGATGTTTATAATGTAATACATATCAAACAAGTTTGTGCTATGAATATACATATGCATTTGGTGACAAAATATTTACATCTGAGCTGCCTACTGTGATTTCATTGTCATTTCATAACAATTTCATGAATCTGAGGTGTGTCCCCTGAGAAGAAGTGTCCCCAAAACACTCTGATGATTTGGATTAATTTGACATTTGCTTTTCGTTTTTATGGGATTTTATAATTATCATTCACATGGTCAACTTATTCGCGCGTGACTGTCAATAACGCAAAGGAATCATTGACAATATCTAAATTAATTTGACCGAAAAAAACAACGCAATAAGAACATCTAGAATGTTTTCGAATGCCCCACTATAATGTGTTCAAATCCGTAGAAAATAGAATGGCGATACAGTATTAGAGGACGTTTTGTCCAAAAAGTTATAATACATAGGCGGTTCCATAAGTTTCCGGCCAGACCAAGATATCGCTCATCAATGAGAAAACTTTCTGAGCAGTTAATAGTATTTTATTTAATTGTTGTAATGTCATGCAGCCGACATCTCACTCAGTTTTGTGGAGAGAGATACTTCAAATCTCACGGTGTTTAGCTTCTTCCCAACAACGTATCTGTGATTACCACTCAGATTGCAAAATATGTTGTGAGGGACTGGCTGGGGTTGGACCATTCACACTATAGCCAAGGTTGGGCTCCCTGCGATGTCTATCACTTATGAGAACTGAAGAAAAGGCTTCGGGGAAGAAAAGTTTCAGGCGAGTGTGAGGTAAAAGAAACGCTTTTGACTATTGGAAAACAAAATTTTGGAGTATTTTTTCAAAGGCCTAGAACAGCACAGATGTGAAAGATGGGAGCAAATGATTAAGTGGAAAAGTTACGTAATTTCTTTCTCTTATCAAAACTTCAAGTTAATGAGGTCAGAAATTTAAGGAACCTACCTCGTCCGCTATAATGCATCCGAAATGCTGTTCATTATTTTTGGACTTCTTTTCTTTCTTCGAAATCTGCTTCGACATATGCGTTCTCGCAAACAATCTGTGCTCACCATGCTGCGAATTACGATTACAGCAATGAAATATTATCCATTTTATGATTCTTGACACCTGATCACGAGATGTGCCAAGTGTGAGCTGTGCCGACGGAACATCTGATTTAATCTGCCTCAGTCTGGTGCCGCCCCAGCCGGGACAAGCTCTAAGCTTCGACTGATTACACGTCATATGTGTTTACGAACTTCTGCAGATGGAAAAGGAAATATCATGCTACTTCCGCGACCCGTCTGTTAGGGTACGTATCCAGCATTCGCCTGGCACATCGGAGAAACCGCAGAAAACTAGCTCTCAGAACATCCCCCCCCCCAATAGAATTCTCGTCCAGAGAAACCGAATTCATCCCGACTATGTAACTAGTTCCGAAAATCTGCCCTCATCGAGAATCAAACCTTACAACCTCCCGTTCAACGAAACAGCACAAACGTCACCACTGAGCTATTGCAACCGCTTACAACATTCCGAGAACCTGTCTCCCACTGGGCCATCTGAGCACTGCACGTCCTGACGAAGACTTATCTCGGAGGAGACGTCTACTATACAGGCTGTCCGGGGAGGAAACGTCGAAACTTCGAAAATAAGTTCTCAAGACCATTCTAAGCATATATTGTCTAATAAACTACGTGGATATTCAGAATGGTTGAGCCGCAATACGCACTGAAACGTTTGTTTGAAAAAATGATTTATAGGCAAAAATGTGCATGATGGAAGCATAGAAACACTCCAGAAACATGTAAATTGTTTATTATTTACAAAAGAAACGAATATATTTGTTCAGACAGAAAATTAAGCGAGAGATAAAAAAGCAGTCGAATTGTGTAAATTGGGTGCTTTATTATTTCTCGCTTAATTTTCTTTCTGAAAAAATATGTTCATTTCTTTTGTAAATAATAAACAATGTACGTGTTTCTATGCTTCTATAATGCAAATTTTTGCCTAGAAATCAATTTTTTAAACCAACGTTTGAGTGCTTATTGCGGCTCAACCATTCGGAATATCCATGTAGTTTATTAGACAAAATATGCTTAGAATTGTCTTAAGAGCTTATTTTCGAAGTTTTGACGTTTCTTCCCCGAACAACCTGTGTATTCAAAGTTACATTATTTCACTGAATTTGTCTTCAATTTTAGTTCAATTCAATTTGAGTTCTATTTTTAACACATTGAGGTGGTAGCCTCAGCACGACTTTTCCCTCCACAGGTCGTAAGGCTTTGTGATATGTTTCTGTAGTCATGAGGTAAAGTTCTTAGGTCAAAAATCTTAGCTTGGAGAAAACAAGGGTTAGGTTATTAAGCCAACGCTTTTTCCTTCACTCAACGCTATTTCCCAAAGTTTTTTTTATCGTTAAGGAGCCAACATTTGAATTCGATCGTTTTACTAAAATAAAATATGGATACCTAACTTGTTTCAGTACTTAACCCAATTTCACCAAAAATTGACTTAAGAACTTTTACTCCATGACCACAGATTTAACGGGTCATATCTTCTAAACAAATAAACATAGAAGCAAGAGATTTTAAAGAAACAATCTCGTACTTTTATATAAAATTCCAACTTTCATGTTTACTTTAATAGTTTAAAATATTTTTCACGCAAATAACACAAGAAATTGGTTTCGTATTTTAAGGCGACTTGCAGTAGATTCTACGGGCTGCAACCTGAATGTGTTAAAAGAAGGAACTTACCGTTCATCTTAGAACCTCAACGAAGCATCACAAGCGTTACCCATGAGCTACCATGGCTGCTGGGAACAGGCAAGTTCTTCTTTGTGAATCGCACTGTAGTAGATTGGAACAAACTACTATGAACACCACAAGAGGCTCTTGCTTCTAATGTAGTCAAATTTAAAAATATACCTAATTCCATCTAGATCATCACTAATAACTTTATCTTTATCACTTTTATTACAGTTATTATTATTACGGTTATTGTTACGATTGATATAATTATCAACATTGTTAACACTTGTAATAGCTATGGTGTAATTTTTAAGATATTATTGCTTATATTGTTATTGTTATAAATATTATTATTGTCATGTCCCTTATTCAGTCAAGTGTAGTTTAGTGAAGGGAAAGGGAGTGAAGGGACTACAGTGTAGTGAAGTGAAGTGTTAGATAAACTAGAAGTCAATTAAGAGATACCTAGAAATTAATTAGAACTAGGTTATCATCCTCTAATTCTAATTGTAAATGTTTGTAATAGTTTTGTAACTGTTCTAATTCTAATTGTTATCATATTTGCCTCCGAGCATTACTTCAAAGCGAACTTTAATAAATCTATCATCATCTATCATCTGTCTATCTATCTATCTATCATCTATCTATCTATCTATCATCTACCTATCTATCTATCATCTATCTACCATCTATCTACCATCGATCTATCTACCATATATCTATCTACCATCTATCTATCTACCTATCATCTATCATCAATCTATCATCTATCATTTATCTATCATCTCTCTATCATCTCTCCATCTCTCATCATCTATCTTCTTTTTAATATATTTATTTATACTTGTTCGACAAAAATTTGTCTTTCAAGTGTGGTGAATTTTTACATTAACATAGTACAATTTGAGGAGAAATCATCTATCTAACATTGCGAGAACCCGTTTCCGACTGGGCCATCCGAGCCGAGTACGTCGTCGCGGAGACCATCTCGGCGGCGACGTCTGTTATACATTCGCCCCGAGATGATTTCCGTGCGTCTGCAACATCCTCGGCGCCGGGCGGCGGAGCGAAGACAAAAGAGCAAATCTCGGCGCCGCGAACTCGGCTCGTCTGAAGAGTGGGGGCGGGGCCCTCGTGCGAAGGGCGCTGATTGCGTTTGCGAGGCGTTGAAGGGACTCGTTAAGGGTTTTCGAAGGCCCGCCGCCGGTGCGCGCCTGCCAGCCCCGAGCGCAAGGAGGCCGGAGCGGCGCGGCGCGGCGGCAAAGGAAACTGGGAATCAATGCAAGAGTTTAAGCCAGGGGTGGCCGACATGCTTCGGCAGGGTTTTTAATGACACAAACTGGGGAGTGAGGTGTAGGCCAGGTGAGGTGAGGTGAGTGAGGTATAGGCCTATAGGTGTAGGGAGTGAAGTTTGGTAAAATACATAATAATAATAATAATAATAATAATAATAATAATAATAATAATAATAATAATAATAATAAGATCTTAAAGTATTTGCTATGAATGAAGCGATTCTCTCCCAAATGCTGTCTGTCATCAATGATTTTAGCAATGACATCTGCATGAAGTTTGGTCTTGACAAGTGTGCAAAAGCCAACTTAAAAAGAGGTAAAATGACCACGTCAGAGAACATTGAAGTTGATAGACACACTGTGATTCAAGATCTTGAGCCAGGTAAAACTTACAAATATCTGGGCATTGAAGAATGTGAGACCATCTCGAACGACACAATGAAAGAGAGAATTCGCAGGAGTATATAGAAGAGTGAGACTTATCCTGCAGTCCGCTCTGAACTCAAGGAATAAAATATCAGCAATAGGTAGTTTGGCGGTACCTGTAGCGAATACAGTTTTGGGCTGGTGGACTGGACTGAGCAAGAAATTCGCACCATGGATCGAAAAACCAGAAAACTGCTAACAATGCATCATGTTTCCCACCCTCGAGCTGATATACATAGACTTTATGTGTCACGTAAGGAAGGAGGAAGAGGCCTCAGACAAATTGAGGCCTCCTGGCACAACGCAATAGTCGGGTTGGGGAAGTATGTAGTCAGCCATCAAGATGACCCTCTAATGAGGCAAGTCATGAAATCTGACCGAAGAATGGGAAACAGAGGATTGTTAGTGTAGCAAGAAGCATTGCGAAGAAAACAAGGCAAGACACGTCGAATAACACAGACACTGAACTTCTGATGCTGCTAAACATGAAGTGTGAGACACAAAAAATGTTAAAGAAATCGTGGAGAGACAAACCACTCCACGGAAAATATTTGAAACGAATGGACAAGGTGCAGATCAATAAAGATCAATCATTTAGGTGGCTTAATAGGGGAAGAATGAAGCCAGAATCGGAAGCACTTGTAATAGCTGCCCAAGATCAGGCCTTGAGAACACGACATTATGATAAAACGGTTCTCAAAATTTCCCAAGATGATAAATGCCGCATTTGCCAGGAGCAAGTAGAAACCATTGATCATATTGTCTCAGCTTGTCCAATCCTAGCAAAGACCGAATACCTGAAAAGACATGACAGGGTTTGTAGCTACCTCCACTGGCAGATCTGTACCGCCCTCGAAGTTCCAAACACATGCCCCAAGTGGTACGAACACACACCAAAACCGGTGACGTCTGTTGGATTGTGTACGATATTGTACGACCAACAAATACAAACTGATCGCACGATAGCGGCAAACAAACCGGATATAGTTATTCGGGATTTGGCGAAAAAATCGTGTTTACTTATCGATGTTGCTGTACCTTGCGATCAAAACGTCGTTACCAAGGAGGCAGAGAAACGTCTTAAATACAAGAGTTTGGAAATCGAGATCAGCCGAATGTGGGGCGTAAAAGCACAGGTCGTCCCGATAGTTATCGGAGCTCTGGAATTTGTTCCGCAAAATTTGAGTAAGAACTTGTCTAAACTCCCCGGTAATTCAAAAGACTGGGAAGTGCAAGAAATCGCTTTATTTGGAACAGCCTACATTTTGCGCAAAGTATTGTAGAGGCACCGACAGTCCCCAGATCTGCTCATTAGGTAGCTGGTTGCAACCTGGAATAGATTTTATACTCAGCCGACTCATAAATCTTTAGTCGTAATGTAGTGGAATAATAATAATTATGATTATTATCATTTATATAATAATAATTATTATTACTATCATTATCATTGTCATTATTATTATTCCTTTATAACACGACTTAAGATGTTATCAGTGGGCTGAATATAAAATCTACTCCAGGTTGTAACCAGCTACTCAAGGAGCATATCGAGGAACTGTCAATGCCTCTACAATACTTAGGGCAAAATGTGGGCTGTTCCAAATTAAGCAATTTCTTGCACTCCCCAGTTCTATGAATGACCTGGAAGTTTAGCCAAATTGTTGTTATTGTTATTATTATTATTGTTGTTACGATTTTATGACTTAACAATATGAATCACTTAAAGATTTGGATTTGAATACATGATGATGATATAAACAAGTCAACTGAAATATTGCATTAAAACTGTGTAAATTAACTGTTGACTGTGGCTGTGTAAAAAAAACTTTTGGCTGTGTAAATTGTTTGAATTTATTTATGAAGTTATATAAATTTGCGTACAGAAATATACGCATTGCTGAAATATTTGTAAATTTGTACTTAATTTTTATGTTTTAAGGCTATGTTCCTTATTTTTGTATGTTCACAAAAACTTGGATAGTAAATTTACAAAAGGATGTTTCAAAAACACACCACACACACTCACAAAAAATACTAATAAGTAGAAGTGGACAGATAATAAATTATAAAACTCAGTATCGCTAACCATCACAACTGGTTATCGATGGTTAGACAATTCAGTGTATATTATTTCTGTAAAACAAGATGGGAATAAAAATTATTATTATTATTATTATTATTATTATTATTATTATTATTATTCCTCTATATCACGACTAAAGATGTTATGTATCGGCTGAATATAAAGTCTACTGCAGGTTGCAACCAGCCACCTGAGGAGTAGATCTAGGGACTGTCGGTGCCTCTACAATACTTTGCGCAAAATGTAGGCTGTTCCAAATAAAGCGATTTCTTGCACTTCCCAGTCTGTTGAATTACCGGGGAGTTTAGACAAGTTCTTACACAAATATTGCGGAACAAATACCAGAGCTCCGATAACTATCGGGACGACCTGTGCTCTTACGCCCCACATTCGGCTGATCTCAATTTCCAAACTCTTGTATTTAATAAGTTTCTCTGCCTCCTTGGTAACGATGTTTTGATCGCAAGGTACAGCAACATCGACAAGTAAACACGATTTGTTCTCCAAATCCCGGATCACTATATCCGGTTTGTTTGCCGCTATCGTGCGATCAGTTTGAATTTGTTGGTCGTACAATATCGTACACAATCCAACAGACATCACCGGTTTCGGTGAGTGTTCGTACCACTTGAGGCATGTGTTCGGAACTTCGAGGGCGGTACAGATCTGCCAGTGGAGGTAGCTACACACCCTGTCGTGTCTTTTCAAGTATTCGGTCTCTGCTAGGATTGGACAAGCTGAGACAATATGATCAATGGTTTCTACTTGCTCCTGGCAAATTCGGCATTTATCATCTTGGGAAATTTTGAGAATCGCTTTATCATAATGTCGTGTTCTCAACGCCTGATCTTGGGCAGCTATTACAAGTGCTTTCGATTCTGGCTTCATTCTTCCCCTTTTAAGCCACATAAATGATTGATCTTTATTGATCTGCACCTTGTCCATTCGTTTCAAATATTTTCCGTGGAGTGGCTTGTCTCGCCACGATTTCTTCTTCTTTTTCTTCTTCTTCTTCTTCTTCTTCTTCTTCTTATTATTATTATTATTATTATTATTATTATTATTATTATGATTTTATGACTATTAACATTCTGAATCACTTAATTGTACTTCTGAAATTGTTCGAGTAGATTTTCTTTTTCACTTTTTTTCCTATTTTTCTTCTGATGGCGTTTTGCATTTCTTTCTGCTTTCTTTATTCTTCTTCCTTCATTCTGTTTCTTTTTGCATTTTGTCTTACTTTTTCTGCCATTTTCTTCATTACTGTCACTTTTCCCCTCCTGACACCAATCTCTATCAATCTGCAAACATACCTGGACAACACTATGTCAAGGGTCGTGTGCCTTTCTGTGGACGCGGAGGCTTCGGTGTCAGGTTGTGTTAAAAATTTAAAAGGGAAAGGAAAACTGTACCAGTAAAGATTTTGTATATTTTTCACTGATGATTACACACTTGTTCGCTCACGAGAAATCTCATTTTATGTTCGTGAATGGCCTCGGATACTTTTTGAGTACAGAGCTGTCTGTCCTTCAAATACCCTTCTCCGTTTCCTTGTTCCCTCTTCCCTTTTGACGATTACACGAGTGCGAAAAACGAAATACACAATTCTGTTTTCACTGCTACCATTTCAATATTCTATAGGGAGCCCACAATAGCATTTCGTAGAGACAGCGAGTAAAATAAATTTTTCATACCCTTCATTTCGGATGGTCATATGCAATCAACATTACTAAGAAAAGATTCTTTCACGTGAGTGTTACTGAAAATGTTTAGAATTAGAATCGAAATTAGAATCATTTTAAGTATTTTTTGCAATAACTACTTTTAAATGGGGATTTTTTAATGTTTAATGCGTTTTTACTCACTACATTAGCCAGAATAAATGCATGTCTATTTTAGAAAAAAAATGCATTTTGCCTACTTATTACAGGTAAAAAATATATCTGAACTTCTGGGCTCTAGTAACGTGAATTAACGAGTATAGTATTGGCTGGCTCGTTTCATCTATGTCGATATTAATACTCATTAATACTTATTAATAAGTATATTAATATCATTATTAATTAATATTAATAATAAGTACTAATATTAATATTAATACTTATTAATAATACACAATACATTAATAATATATTAAAAAGGGGAGCGAAGCGGGGAATATTAGACTTGGGACTAAACAGTCAATGAGCGCAGCAAATGAACATTACCTGATTTGGTGGGGGGGGGGCAACCAAATGAATGTTGCAAGCAGCCTCCCTTACCTTATAAGTGATCCTTATCCCTTATAAGTGATCACTTAGGGTTCAGTCAAGAACTGTCTATGATTCTTTCACTTACGGGAACACTCATTTTAAGGATCGACTACAAATTCGACCCATATTTTACGACACAGTTATGATGCTCAGGTTGTAAATAACTGTAAATAACCCCGTGTGGTGTCGGGGGTTTTAGTAGAATAACACCATAGGACCTCCCCCTGTCGTAGAAGGCGACTAATCGGAGCAGCTGTCCGCTGTCACTCCCCTAAACATCCTATAATTCCCACTTTTAACTTAGTGTGTCATTACTTCCACTTACTTGTGGCACACTTCTGTTCTCTGTCCTGTAGGCCAACCTTCCCATCGGCCAACTCTTGTGTTTCTGACCCCGACGATATTAGGTTTGCGAGGGCTAGGGAGTCGTTTCTATTTTACCCTTCTATTCTAACTCTATTCTTCACTGTCCCCCTTCTCTTCTTCCGTTTCCTTTTAGCTGGCGGTAGCTCAAAAACGCTAGGGGAAGGCGACCCCGAATATAAACCCGGGTTGGAGGGTCCTTTAGGATCGACGCTTACGGTGCAGGGGATCGGAGCCCCAGTATCGGCGGTCGGTGGTGAGCAAGCAGGCCACCGAGCGTCGTCAGCCAGCGACTGCAATGCCACGGGTGCGGATCACTCGGCATCCCTGGCAGATATTGCTACGAGTGATAGCAAACTTCGCGGGACTCGCATGGAAGTTTGCGATTTCAGGGTTGAGGGATCCCGTAAAAACCCTCGTCCAGAAAAAAGTCCTGAGTTAAGAGCGAAAAAATTGAAAACTGGAAGAATCGTAAACCCTGATGACTTCTTTAAGAACACAACAGCAGTACCAAAATACCTTACAGTTAAAAGAAAAGAAGGGAATTTTGAAAAAGTAAGCCCATTTCTAATAGAAAAGTGTATTAACACTTGGCTGGATCTGCCATAAGAGATATAAAGAAAACTCCAACTGGACTCTTGTTAGAAACATTTAATGAAAATCAAGGACAAAAGTTACTAGAATTGAAGAAAATAGGCACTATCGATGTTGAAGTAAATGCTCATGGCACGTTGAATACTTGCAAAGGTGTAGTAGTTTGCAGTGACTTACTGAACTGCAGTGAAGAGGAAATAGCTCGAGAACTAGCTTCTCAAGGAGTCATCGCCTGTCGTAGGCTAACAATGAGGCGGGACGGGCAGATAATCCCTTCAGCATCGCATGTCTTGAAGTTCAACCGTAGTACGTTACCAGAGAAGATTAAAGCTGGCATTCATCGTCTGAGCGTACGATTGTTCGTTCCTCAACCGATGCAGTGCTTTCAGTGTTTACGTTTTGGACACACAGCATCTAGATGTGCGAGAATCAAAGCATGTCAGTGTGGAAAGCCATTTCATAGTGATGATCCGTGCATAGATCCTATCAAATGCATCAATTGCAGTGGACAGCATTCAACAAAGTCAAGGGACTACCCAATATACAAGCAGGAAGCAGCAATACAAAAAGTAAAAGCCACACAAAAAATCAGCTATCCTGAAGCAAAAAAGCTTGTGTGCCCTGAAAGTAAAGGAAACATCACGTACGTAGAAGCAATCACTAAAAGCACATCAGTGCCTTCATTAGTAGTAAGAGAACTAATGCCTGCAATAACTCTCTGCATAGAAAAGTATTTTAATGAAATTTATAACAAGAAAATCCACACGGAAGAATTACATACAAACACTCAATGTGAAATATTAAGTGAAAAGCAATCTTCGGAACCCCCGCCAAATGAGACAGAAATAATTCCAGTGGCTGCCCCCGCAGCTACATCCAGTAAAGGCGAATCGGCAACAGGCTACCGAAGTCGATCGCCCCGTCTTTCAAAATAAACCAAGGAGGACTTCCTAAAACAAAAAACTAAGTTATCTACCACCAATCGTCAAGATACGACCACTTGCTCAGAGACAAGCTCGATGGTCAGTGCGGAAAATAACGAATAGCAATCCATTGATCCAAGCAAAATCCCCCGCAAGAAGAAAAAGAAGAAAGGATGGCCAAAAGGAAAACCTAGAAAATAAGCCGGACATACCCACCCCATAACAGAGAACTCCATTCCAACTATGGAAAATATTATTCAGTGGAACATCAACGGCTGTATCTCGCACTATTGTGAGCTGAAATTGCTACTGGCTAATTACACGCCAATGTGTGTCTGCTTACAAGAAACACATTTCAAGCCACAAGACCGTTTCAATTTAAGAGGATACAAGACCTTCCGCAGTGACGTAGAACCTGATAGACGAGCTAGAGGAGGTGTTGCCATACTGATCAGCAACACACGTCCTGTTAGTCGTCTGCAACTCAATACACCTCTACAAGCGGTAGCAGTAACCCTATACCAGCCATTGAAGATGACATTATGTTGCGTATACTTACCAGACGCCTCATGGCAAAATGAAGAACTACAAGATCTGATCGATCAACTACAACCTCCATTTCTTATTCTAGGCGACTTTAATGCTCATAGCACCACGTGGGGCTGCTCTAGAACAAACGATGCCGGTCGAAGAATTGAAGACCTGTTACTTAACAATACATACGTACTCTTAAACACAGGTGCGAGCACTCACTTTAACGCTAGAAATGGTACATTCTCAGCCATAGATCTTCCGATATGTAGTCCAAATCTTGCAACACGTTTGACGTGGAATCCACTTCCAGATCTTCATCAGAGCGATCACTTCCCTTTGTTGATTTCTTCAAACATACGAAAGAACGACGTATATTTACCAAAACGTTGGTGTACCAACCGTGCAGACTGGTCCAGCTTCATTAGACACATAAAACCAATAAATGCCAGTGGAAACACGGACAGAGACGTTACAGACTTCACCAACTCTGTAATTTCTGCTGCTGGAAAATACATTCCTCAAAGTACTGGTCGCTCATCCAGAATGCCAGTACCATGGTGGAATACGGAGACGAAAGAAGCAATAAGAGAGAAAAGAAGAGCTCTCAACAGATATAGGCGTTCACTAACTCAAGACAATCTTATTGCTTTCAAGCGTTTGCGTGCACTTGCTCGTAGAAAAATACTAACAGCAAAACGATCAAGTTGGGAGAAATACGTGACAACCATAACCAGGACGACCAAAGTCACAGAGGTATGGCAGAAGATCTGGTCAATCGCCGGGAAAAATGTTTTCAGTCCTATTACATGCATAGAGCATGAAGGGCAACTAATCTGCAACCCAGACGAAATAGCCAACGTCTTTGCCTCTCAATACTCCAAAGTCAGCAACACAAACAGCTATCCTGAAGACTTCTTAGAGAAAAAGCGAGAAGAAGAAGGAAAATACTAAATTTTACAACTGATATAGATGAGCCGTATAACGCTCTTTTCACAAGGCGAGAATTACAAGGCGCTATAAGTGCAGCTGGAGACACAGCAGCAGGACCAGACAACCTCCCCTACAGCATAATACGTCGGTTACCAGAAGAAATACTCTCCATCTTGTTAACTATATATAATAACATCTGGATACAAGGCAATTACCCCAAATGCTGGAAAGAGGCGATAATAATTCCACTTTTAAAGGCTGGCAAAGACCCATGGAAACCCGAAAACTATCGCCCGGTATCATTGACATGCTGTCTAGGAAAAATTCTAGAAAAAATGGTCAACACCAGACTAACATGGTGTCTCGAGAGATACAACCTCCTGAATAAATATCAGTGCGGATACCGACAGCATCATTCCACCATTGACCAGCTAATATATCTGGAAAACGCAATTCAGAACATCTTTATCAAAAGACAACATATGGTTGCTGTATTCTTCGATCTGGAAAAAGCTTTTGATAAGACCTGGCGTTACAACATTCTGAGACAGCTACACAACTGGCAAATCAGAGGAAAACTTCCAAACTTTTTATCAAGCTTTCTTAGTACCAGATCCTTCCAAGTCCGTATTGGGCAGTCCATCTCAGAAAGCCACGCACTAGAGAATGGTGTACCACAAGGTTCTCCATTAAGTGGTACGCTTTTTATCATAGCAATCAACGAGATGTTTGACGGCATAGAAACATCAGTTGGAAAATGCATGTATGTAGATGATATTGCTCTATTTTATTCAGCCAAATCACCGGCAATGATCAAATTGAAAATGCAAAACGCCATAAATACCTTAGAACAGAACGCGGAAAATATCGGCTTCTCATTTGCAGCAACTAAAACCAAATGCGTCCATTTCTGTAGAAAACGGAAAGGATGCAGAAATCCTCATCTGGCATTAAATGGTGTTCAACTGGCATACAATAAATCGGCAAAATTCCTCGGTTTGATCTTTGACAGACATTTAACTTGGAAACAGCATATAGATTATACCTTGTCTAGATGCAGAACGGCTCTGAACGTAATACGATGCATTTCGCATATAAATTGGGGAGCAGATAGAGACATCTTACTCCGTCTCTACAAATCAATGGTAATGTCCAAAATAGATTATGGATGCGCAGTGTACTCCTCAGCCAGAAAGTCAAGCTTAAGGAAATTAGATCCTATTCACAACGCAGGCCTCCGTTATGCATCTGGAGCGTTCCGCACTAGTCCTTCCTCAAGTCTATATTGTGAAACCAGTACCATGTCGCTATATCATAGACGACAAACACTACTACTCAGATATAGATCAAAAATGCTGTCACTGCCAGAGCATTTGAACCATTCATTGATGACTCGACCTAACTTGGCATATATTTACGATCGAAGACCTACTGCCACTCGTCCAGCCAACATCCGTGCAATCGAAATAACTAGATGTTATGACATCGTTCTACCATCAGTTTTGAAGTATAAAACCTATGAAGTTCCACCTTGGACGCTGAAACTGCCAGATGTTCGACTCGACACAGCCAGTGTAAAGAAAAAAGAATGCCTTCCCGCAGAATTAAAAATCGGATTTAAGTTAGTTCTCGAAGAATACATCGCAAATCATACAATCATCTACACCGATGGATCAAGAACCAAAAATGGGGTTGGAAGTGCCTTTGTAACTGAAGGCATATCAAAAGCATGGACTGTTCCCCTAGAAGCGAGTGTCTACACAGCTGAATTGTTTGCAGTATTGCAAGCTTTGCGATACTATGAAACACTAAGCCCAAGAAGATTTGTCATCTGCACAGACTCGCTCAGCTTCCTTAACGCCATAGACAGACGCGTACCTGTGGACCCGATGCTTCAAATGATACTTCTATCATGTCATAAATTAAGTCAGAGAGGAGCATCAGTCACATTCATCTGGTGCCCTGGGCACATAGGTATTTCAGGCAACGAAGAAGCTGATTCTGCAGCAAGATATGCCGCAAACAAACAATTAGAAATTAATACGGAAATACGACCTCAAGACGCAAGAAATGCCGCTTTAAAGTGTATTTTCAGAGCATGGCAAACCACATAGAATAGCATTGAAACGAAATTAAAGCCGATCAAGCAAAGCGTGAATAAATGGCCAGCACACGTCAGCTACACTCGAAGAGAACAAGTGTGCCTTACCAGGCTAAGAATAGGCCACACAAGAATAACATTTTCATTCATGCTGAAGAATGAGGAACCACCTGTCTGCGACTGCGGTGGAGTTTTAACAGTGAACCATATACTAACGGGCTGAGTGAATCTCGTAACAATCAGAGACAGATGTGAAATGAAGGGGGATCTGAAGGAGGACCTAGGAACGGACACAACGGCGACTGGCAGGACGTTAAAATTCCTGAAAGAAGCAAATCTGTTTCATAAAATTTGAAATGTAACTGTAAATTGTACTTGTATATGTGACATTTTATAATAAACAGTAAAAAGGTTAAAGGCCTTAGTTGCCAAGCCTTCAAACATAAAAAAAAACTGTAAATAATTTAAATTAAGCAAAATGTAAGATAAATTGTGAACACAGGGTAATTTTTTGTGTTACAAAATTCCTATATTTCGTTTTATACGTAATATTTAAAGGGATGAGCTAAATTGGGCCTTAAAATATTAACGAACAAAAGTGCAAAAAGCCACGCGAACCACACATGATAAAAGCTCCAATGATCTGTATAACGCGTCGTGGATATTTGAGAACCACAATAATACTGGAAACACAGCACATGCACGTTTTTACCCTTTTTTATCACTACATAATTTTAATCTTTCGGGCCTTTGCATTTAATACTTTACCATTCGCCGACAACACGCACGTCGAAAGACAACATTAAGAGTGTTTGTTTCATTTTTATTAGTAAACCAAAACAACACTAAAAGGATATTTGATTCTGGTATTGGGGTATAATTTACATGAACATTAGGGATACTCTTTTAAAAGAGAAAAGAAAAAAATTAAAAATTGGAGGCTGATGTAATGAAAACCATTTTTCCGTTCCTGAGATCACTTATATCATTTCTACAACTCATGTATATTTTCATTAATTAACAGAAGTTGATTTTCTCCTGCTCGTTGATATTCTCCCATTGACTTCCTAATGTGATTGTTCAATATGTTGTATTAACAAGGGAACATTACAAATGAAGAGTATCGAAGTCCAGAACATTGCCTCTTTCGCTTTTTCCTCGCTCAGAGGCAAATGAAAATACGTCTTTATTGCAAGCGTCCATCGAAACTAATTGATGAACAGAGAGAAGATACAAATTACGTCGCACGATTTTATTTAATGAAGTGGCTCTCGAATCGATTACTGAGTTCACGTTCGTTCTGGTGCTCGCTTCAGAGAATTTGCTCGCGAATAAATTTATCTCCTAAAGAATTAAAAACAGAAAAACCCACAGCAGTAAAGCGACATTTTAAATTATTGCGATTCAATTACTCGACCAGAACTCAACATGCAACTCGAAACTTGTACGAGGAGAATGAAACAAAACTAAAGGGGATCCCTTTTGTGAGAGAGTAAATTACACCATTTTGAAACTCTAGATTAAACCTTTCAATATTACTTAATTAGAAGAGAATTCTTCAAATAAAGACGAAATATCACATTACATTCGTTGTCTAAAAATTAAGTTACCAATAAAAAATTAATAAGACTCTGAAAAAATTAAAATTAAATATTTAATAATTTGAAAAGAATGTATTTCAGAGCATAGAGACTGCAAATGTTGAAAGTAGGTACACATTCCTACATAAAACACTACATTTACGGTTTTATTTGTATGTCATGCTTTTATGCGTTGGTTCGAAAAATTGTTCAAAATAATACCGCGATAAAATTAGATTTTTAAAAAATTAGACTTCGTCATATTACTTTCGGGGTCAATCTACTAAACACCAAACAACAGTAACGTTCTTACCTATGGTGCAGTACAAATAGTATTTTCAATTCAAAAATTAATGAAATTCTACTGAAATGTAAATATAAAAAATTCATCGAGCAAATGCTTGCATAGCCCCTTGCTCTACACCTCAACATTAATTATAGCTTTCTTTACCTCCTAAATATCACAAAATGATATTTCTGAAAGATAGTCAAATCAATGTTTTTTATTCATTCATTCACTTATTTAATTCATTAATTTTTTTATCGGGCAAATATCCTTCATCGGACCTTCGTGAATGAATCGAATTACTTCAACGAGAACATGGAGAAGTTAATTTGAATAACTATATCCCTCTCCCCCGTAACTCTAGAAAACGTACTCAGAGTGAAGTTACATTTGATGTCCAAAACAAAACACAAGGCGCCATCACTCGACTAGACCAGCTCGACCAGCTACACTCGACAGCTACACTCGACGAGAACAAGTGTGCCTTACCAGGCTAAGAATAGGCCACACAAGGATAACCTCTTCATTCATGCTGAATAATGAGGAACCACCTGTCTGCGACTGCGGTGGAGTTTTAACAGTGAAACATCTACTAACAGGCTGTGTAAATTTCGCGACAATCAGAGGCAGATGTGGAATGAAAGGGGATCTGAGGGAAGACCTAGGAACGGACACAACGGCGACTGACAGGACGTTAAAATTCCTGAAAGAAGCAAATCTGTTTCATAAAATTTGAATTGTAACTGTAAACCGTGTTTGTATATGTGACATTTTATAATAAACAGTAAAAAGGCTAAAGGCCTTAGTTGCCAAGCCTTCAAACATAAAAAAAACAAGGCGCCATCTCCACATTCGATCAAAGGATCAGAGAAACTGGCCAAAACTCGTTATCCAGCTGTGTGTGTGTGTTAGGGGGGGGGCATTGACCCATAAGCTGTTTCTCCGTTTCATTAGATTCTCATCATTTTTCCAGCGCTCACTCATGTCCTTGAGGCATCCCAAAATCAGTGGCCCATTATCTGTTTTTGCGGAGATTACAGCAACTGTTCCCGCCGTGCAACCGATGAACGCTTGCCAATCATCCCGGCAGCTCGTTACGTCGGCCGCTGTTTATCCACAAATCCCTTCAATTAGTTGATTGATTAGTGATTCCCGGCGCGTTAACTGCTAAGGACATTATTCCCGTAAGATTAGTGCATGTATTTTGCTTGAGAAGAAGCTATGTTCTTTCGCCTCTGGATGATGAGTAGAGACCGGAAAAATATGTAGTATAAAACATCAAAATATGTACATAAATATGTAATGAAAATAGTAAGAATATGTAATAAATATGTAAATTCGGATATAATATGTAATATCAAAATACACTAATAATAAAATATATTTACGTAATACGAAATTAGATTTATAAAAACTGCTCACCTCCCATCATACAACTTTCTCGTCAGTAGTAAAAGCCTGATCTATTGTAATCCAGAACCGTAGTTTAGCAGCCAGGCTAATAGCAATAGAAGCCATCGCACAATCTGGCGAGATCTACGACCAGCAAACATACATTGTAGCATCTTCATCGAAGTGTTACACGTCAGTGATCGCAATTTTTTTTCCCGAAATTAATGTTACATATCACAACACGCGATGCCAATGATGCTTTGGACACCTAGATTTCCCCAATAATGAAGGAAAAATGCTGATATTTAAAAAAATACATCTTTTCGTAAAAAATATGGAATTAAATACAAGAAATTGATAAAATAAGAAAATATATTGTGAAAACAGCAAAATATGTAAAATATGTAATATAGTACTAAATATGTAAAAATATGCAACGAAAAAATTGAATATTGTGGTAGGAGGGCTATGATTCACCAAGATTACAATTTTGAGAACGGTAAGAAGAGAGACAAAAAATATGTAATTACATAAAAATCCGGTCTCTAATGATGAGATCCGGCGCCGACCTACCACCGCACCCATTACCAATCACGAAGTGTTTGTTCGTAATGTGTACTTCCAGCATACTTGCATATAATTAGGGTTTATATTGTTCGGGCCCACACCAAAGCAGGAATATATACGTTCATTTTCACAAAGCAAGGCAGAACATCTAAGACTGTAATCGGCATAGCGCGCGGCCGCTGGGCCGGCGAAACCACATCACCGGAAGCAGCCGCCGGCAAGCATGCGCCCACGGCATTCTCAGAAATCCTGCCCAGAAGCGCACGTGCGCGCCTCGCTATCTCTGCCCTCCGTCCGTTGCAGAGAAGCAACGGGCGAAGACCAGAATGTTCCAGGCAAAATCAAACGGCAATCCATAATTGGCCGTCGCCATCCCCCACCCCCGCCACGCGAGAGAGCTCATTCCTAACGTCTTTTGCCGTAACCGAAATTCGGCAGTCCAGTGTAAGGCACCATGAGGGATGCCCGGTGTGTCTCGCACTCCGCACAAATGCATGTAAAATAATCTATAATCGTGCAACTTGAGCTGCAAACAGCTCGCACACATTCATTAATTCAATCGTGGCAGTAAGCATCTAAATTGTGTCTGCCGCTCTTGCGTAAGTTTACGCCGGTAATTGTTAATTCAACTGTGTAACTCGGCTGCTTCTGGTCGGCACTAAGGTAATTACTGCAGTTTACAAGGTTTCTGCAATAACCGTACTTGGACAAGTGTGAATTGACGAGCCAAGTGAAATCTTTTTGTTTATGTGCTGTGTTCCTGTAAGTGACGTTCAACAAACCTGCTTATTAAATCTCGTTTGTGCTGGAACTTTACTTGTGTGTGTGTCCTGCAACTCCTGCGCCAATCCCACGAGCTGTCAAAGGGTTTCGGAACTACTGTACCTCATCACCATTAATCATACAGTCCACTTGTAAAATAACGTATTATGACTATAGAAGCTCCGAACATATATATTGTGTAATTAGCGTTTATGCAACTAACCGTGTTGTTAATGCAGTCAGCCCTGAGGATGGAGAAATAAAACTCCGAAACGTCGGCTAACTGACATAAAATTTTCATTTACGGATCAATACCCATGAACTACTGGATAAATTCCATTGCAGATGGTCATGAAATACAGCAGAGAATATGTACTACTATATTTTGGTGCATAAAATAACGATAGCCCAATATTTTCATTTTTGGAAGAGCTGGCAAGACTATCAGGATAAAAATTGCAAAGCAAAGAATAAACGATGAGTTTATACCGCCTTTTGGACTCCCTTGCTATTCTCCTGATAGAAATACTATTTATCTTTTGTATAAACTGCTTAATGAATTACAGGAAGGGACGTGCAAACGGAAATTAAACACCTGTGACCAACAGCCAGTGAATTCATTTATACGTCGTGTAACGGACACAAAACGGTTTGCTTTAAACGCCAATTACGCAATAGAGGTTTTGTCAGACGCAATTTGACATGCCATATGCAGGAACAGTCAGCATGAAAATAATAAAGGGGACATGTTTTAAAGACTTTACAAAAAATGGAACAATGGCGCCATAGCGTACAACAAAACGTAAAAGATAAAATTAGTTCGCATCAAACGAACAAAAACTTGAAATTACTGAAAACGGAAAACTATACAATATTATACAAGGTGTTCCTTCATTTGATTATCTTTTTGTTAAATGAGAAAATTATAGCTTTGTTCGCTGAATCTTGAAACGATTGATAAAAATTAATATATACTTTTAAATATATTTGATCATGGTGTGCTGACATTCAAAATGACTCGTTGTATTCCCGTTTTTGAACGTTGTGGGAAAGTTTTACTTCAAGTGTACATTTTACTAAATTTTTCAGGGATTTCAATACTCCCTAATTATTTACCCCAATAACATTTTGATACGGCACTTATTCATATTACTGTCTTTGTCATTGCGTCCATTATTCAGCTCTCACTTTCTTTTACGTGTTTTTTTTTGTTTCTCTTCACATAAACTCATTTTATTTTTCATTTCCTACTCCTATTTCGTTCTGGCCAAGAACATTAATAGGTGAGCGTGCGTTGTCTGCTAGATTTCATCCTCACGATGTGGTTCGCATCCCGTACATTTCCTCCTCTTCATTTCTGAGTGACAGAAAGCCTATTACCACCGACCGTGGAGCTGGCAGCGGGGATGTACAACGGCGCGCCGGCCGAGCCACCAAACGAATGAGGATGTTTCGTGAGCTACAAATGTGAACTCGCGAAATCTCAGCTAAATCCCACGGCCCAGCACCCACAGCTAAGGGTGGGAAGGGCAGGATATAAACGTAGGACGGAATGGAGAGCGCGGGAGCAAGTCAAGGCTGAAGAGAAAGAAGCGGGGGATGGAATGGGAGAGAACTAGAGGTGGGGTAGAAGAGAGTAGAGGACAGGCGAGTAGATGAGGAAGGGACAGGGGAAGAGGTGGATTGATTGATTATATTGATTGATTGATTAATTTTTCGTGATTCCGGGTGCATCAACTACTTAGGTCATTAGTTCCATAAGTGTAGTGCGTGTTTTGCTCGGGTGGTGGTGATCTTTTCCCCGCTGGATGGCGAGATCTGGCGCCGACCTATCGTCGACTAGCGAGGTTTTCCCATCATTCAGGTATTTCCTACCAGCGGGGCACCGCCCCAGCCGGGACAAGCTGTAAGCTCCCGACCGGTCTCCCGGCATGTGTGGTAGTGTAGTGCATGTTAGTGTAAGTGTGTGTGTAAGAGGAGAGGATAGGACAAGGAAAAGGAAGGAAAGATCGCGCGCGGTCCGTGACTCGTTTGTTAGGGTACTGCTATGGCATTTGCCTGGTGTTGATCGGAGAAACCACGGAAAACTACCAGTCAGAGCAGCCGGCTGGTAGAATTCTCCTCCAGACAGCGACTGAATTCGACCTAGCCGACAAGCAAGTGTCGAAAATCCTGCCGCCGTCGGGAGTCGAACCTAGGACCTCCCGATCAGAGGGGAACGTACGATAGGAAGAAAAAAACTGGTGAAAATGCCAGTAGAGGCGAAATGTGGCGTGGCAGGGAAACGAGATTGAGAAGCAGATGAGAACGCTTGGGCAAGTGGTTGAGGACAGAGACGTGGCATGCAGTGCGGGGAAGGTTAGAGGCCTCAAGGTAAAAGGAGGGGACGTTGTTTGGGGATGGGCGAGGTGGTCTGTTAGAGTCACGGAAAGGCCGCGATATAGGGGAGGGAGTGAGATAGGTCAGGAAGAGCTTGAGAAAGAGTAGAAAGGGGCGGGAAGTAGGGCAGGAATGGAGGATGACCAGGGCAGGAAGGGGCGAGAGGTAGGGCAGAAAGGGACAAAAACTAGGGGAGGAAGGGGGCAGGAGGTAGGGTAGGTAGGGCAGGAGGTAGGGCAGGAAGGGGAAAAGTAGTGCAGGAAGGAGCCAGAGGTAGGGTAGGAATGGAGGATGACAAGGGCAGGAAGAGGGGCGAGAGGTAGGATAGGAAGGGACGAAAACTAGGGTAGGAAGGGGGCAGGAGGCAGGGCAGAAAGGGGGCAGGAGGGTAGGGCAGGAAGGGGCTAGAGGTAGAGCAGAAAGGGGAAGTAGGGCAGGAAGGAGGGAAGTAGGGCAGGAAGCAGGGAAGTAGGGTAGGAAGGGGCTAGAGGTAGGGCAGGAATGGAGGATAAGTAGGGCAGGAAGGAGGGAAGTAGGGTAGGAAGGGGATAGAGTTAGGGCAGGAATGGGGGATAACTAGGGTAGGAGCGGGTGAGAGGTAGGGCAACAAGAAGAGTGAGGTAGGGTAGAAAGCGGTGTGAGGTAGAGCAGAAAGGTGCATGAGTTAAAAAGAAGGGATACGCGTAGAAAGAAACGCGAGTGCGGCAGAACATTTGCGTGAGAGTGGTGAGGAGGCAACAGGAAAAGGGCAGCTTGTGCCTTGTTTTCCAAGAGGGTGAAGGAACGACGGAAGAAAGGGCGGGAAGAGGCACAGCCAGGGCGGGGGGGCGAGGCGAGGCGAGATTCATTCCGCTGCCGGACCTCGACTTAGCCTCTGGCGGCGGCCAAATTTAAAGGAGAAATGGGCTTCTTTATCGCCGGCAAATGACGTCCACCCGTCGCCCTCACCCAACCCTCCGCCTCGCGCCCTTTTTTGTTCTCGGTGATAGAAGTGGAGGAGTGAGTAAGGCGTCTCTGCTGCTGCTGCTGTCACATCAGGAGGTCAGAGGTCAGCGATGTCTGTGCCTCTATAACTTGCCAAGTTCAAGAGATTCTTAATATTAATTCGCAGGACTCTTAACCCGGGAGTACCCACAATCGGTAGACTCACGCCAGAGCCCGTAATGTATCTGTCAGATATAGCTGAAACTTTTCGTGAATGGGAACGATCTGAAGATCTATTAACAGAAACACGTATTTTATTTGGTTTGTGCATGTCTCTCAATGCAATTGTTAATAAATCGTACATTTGTCTTAGAGACACCTGAAAATAATATAATGACACATATCGTTTATGCCACGAGCTCACAATGCACTTGCGCCAGTGTACACAACGTATCTGACAGATATCGCGCAGCGCAGTGATCAAGTTTCAGCATGCTCACGGGAAATGACTCATCAAATAAAACAAAAATAGGACGCCAGGCGTTCTCAGAAAAGTACAATGAAGGAATACATGAAATATCAGACGCCTAATGCATCGCAATAATTCATGAACACAAAATTGCCGTGGCTTGGATCTCTCAGATCTATTGCAAGCACTCCCTGGTTAATAAATTCATTGGATCGTTATTACGAAACCAATGTCTGAGGCTTATGCATTCATCTGACAATGGGTGTAAGGTTTTTATGGGTATGTGATCACGAAAACTTGATGTAGGGCCTAAACGATGTTGCAGCAGCGAAACAGGGCACGTAATGGATTAATACGAGTATTTCCGGCCACATCATCTGCAATGTTCGTATGTCCCGTTAGTGTAGTGAGTGTTGTATCCCTGGAGGAGGCGGGCTGTTCATGTCCGGCTGGATTGTAAGATCTGCACAGAGGAACACCGCCATTACCCGGGATAAAACATTCACTTCACTTGCACAACAATGTGAATTAATGACTATAGCAGTTGACGTTCCCGGAAATAATGAATCAATGGTTGTGTTTCTGCACTCATGACAAACGAAGTTCTGAAAAGGACCAAAATATTTTACAACTTGCCAAACTGTACCCGGAAGAAAGATTTCCGGTCGACAAAAACAGCAAAGACTGAGGCAAGGTTCTCAAAACGACCCTTTTCCCTTTCTTCTTTCGTCCGATCTTCTTTGCTGTCTTATCGTGCAATCCCTCATATAAGTCAACAAAAACGAGTCTCGAAGCGAGCTCGGAGCCTTCACAATCGAGCTCGAATTACTACTTAGAGAAAAAGTGTGAGAAAAAAGATTGCCTGCCTATCCAACTCAAGAGGAAGAGAGACTGTGACGAAGATTGATGAGTGATCACTTCCTGGCATTTTCTAACTTATTTAAAAATTACGAGTTACGTTATTGATGTTTTGTTGCGAAAAACATTTTTGAAGTGCATAGTTATCAATGAATCAAGAGGGCACAGGGACAAAAGTTTATTGGTAACAAGTCACAATCCATATTTAATTCACAGAAGTACATCCAAATCAAGATTTGGGGCGTAAAAACTCGAAAATAACGCAGAAAGACAGCACTTTTTTCCATTAATAAAACTTACGGCTAGTAAAATTGGAAACATGTTAAAAGGTTAAAATTGGATAATTCCTTTTAAAAAGATTGGTACAATTTTTGTAATAATTCGCTTTTTCATTTTCATGGAAGAATGCGGGAACGACACTGAAGAAAACTGAAGATTTTTTAAACATCAGAATAAGGTAAGATTTAAAACAAAAAATGGTAAAATCCCACAAACGGATATGAAGAATACCATCAGAAGTGGAATGTGATAAAAGTTAATAAATAATATACATTAAAATATTCTGATCTTTTCTTACAAATAATAAAAAAACAATATATTCACTTTCTTTTTATTTTGAATTTTAACGACATTACTCTTCCGAAAAGAGTTGTCGTCTTTTATGGAAAAGTAATAATCATATAGATCGATACCTCTAATCAAATATTTTTCCATAGAGGGATAAAAATGTGTCACAAAAATACGAGAGCAGGTATCTTTATTTACAGAGGAACTATTTCTACGGTATTAAATAAACTTTTATACAATGATGCCAGATTTTATCAATGCTGACAATTTCAAAAATTTTATTTTCATAGTTATACTTCACATAGTTGGATTATAAACGTGGAAAAATGTATTTTACTGGTGCAAAAAAGTAAAAGAAAAAACGAAATTATTGAATTCATTTTATAATTGTCCAAGCTGAGTATTTTGGCTGTAGAAAAAACTTATGCTGCCAATAATTTAAATATATTATTACGTAGGTTATTAAATAATATTGTCTGATTAGTATAAATACGAGTATTAATTATAATTAATTAACACCGTTTCAGTGATGCATGATTCCAAGCATGGTAATGCATTTGTCCCCAGCAGCCAAAATCCAGCTGAACAAAGCCACCCAAAATTATTTTCTAGGCACACAACTCAAGATAAACCAATAATATAGTCTCGTGTAACTTTGCAATAAATTAAGTATTTTAGCAACAACAGAATATAAAAATACTGCAATAAGTGAGAGTAGGCGGAATAACAAATCAAATATTTGTACTTTTCAGATAAATCGAAACTATTTAATTGCTTTTTAAGTTGTCACGAGTTTCTGGGTATGGAACGAAATCATCAGCTCCTCTCACATGAATAAAGACTAATTTTCTTTCAGTTTCTGCACGCAATGGAAATTAGGAATACAGACTGACTCAAAGCCCTGAAATTTCCTTTTCCAATGGTTCTATCGCTTTAAGATGTTCTGGAATTTGCGAGGGGTGTCCGGGTGTCCTGAAGTGTGGGTAAAACCATCGATTTCCCGAGAAACGTTTGAGGAGGGATTTTACGCTTCCGCTGAGAGAACTGAACTTGCCGAAAACAAATTTCACAAACAAAAGGGCGTTGTCGTTACCAAAGCACAGAAGATATCACTTGAGAATTAACGAAAAGAAATTTACTGGTATTTTTTTTCAATGTGATAAATTGTTGGTAAGACTGGTTTAATTTTGATTAATTAGTGATTCCGAGTGCGTCAACTGCTAAGGTCATTAGTCCCGTAAGTGTAGTGCAAGTGTTTTTATCGCGGAAGTAGCTGTGATCTCCCGCTGGCTGGGTAAGATTCGGAGACGACCTACACGCCAGCTAGCGGGGTTTCCCCAACCAGGTATCTCCCACCAGCGTGGTACCGCTCCAGCTGAGACAAGTTCTAAGCTCCCGACTGGTCACCTGACATGTCTCTTGGTGTGGTATAGATAAGCGTAAGATCTGAGGATAGAACAAGGATGAAGAAAGTAAGATCGCGCGCGATCTGTATGTTAAGAGTTCTGCTCCGGCATTCGCCTGGTGTTGATCAGAGAAACCGCGGAAAACTACCGATCAGAGCAGCCGGCCGCTAGAATTCTCCTCCAGACAGCGGCTGAAGCCGAGCTGGCTATCTACTAGTTAGTGTCGAAAATCCTGCCACCATCAAGTTTCAAAGCCTAGAACCTCTCAGGCAGAGGCACAGTAATGACATCAATTTTACCGTGAGCCATGTTTGATGGTGTTTTTTTTGTACTTCCCTTCAATGGTGAAGAACGTCATACTTTTGGGTAAGATTTTTTTAAATTCTCGAATATTAAGACCTTGAGTATGATTCTAGAGTTCTATTTAGTTATTTGCTTATACGTAAATAAAATAAAGCTTTTTCAATACTGTTTACTGAATTGGGCAGTTTACTTATCGGGTGATAATGCTCGGTCCGTGTAAAGTGTCTTCGCGTTTTGTAAACCCTTCAGAAGGTTAAGTCTTTTATACGACTCCGTACTTCTTGTCTACTCAAATTTTATTGTTTTCATCAGTTCTAAATAGGCTTTCTCTCACCTCAAGAAATGCATTAGTCCAAATGTACTACAGTGTTTCGGAAACCAATTTTAAAGCCAATTTATTTGCTTTGAATGAAATTCTAGCGCTTAAACGATTAAAATGAATGAAGTGTCATACATCATCTTGTGGATTGAGTATAATATTTTCTAGGCGTGCACAGATTCATCAGATTTAGGTATATGTTTTTAAAGTATATTAAGATTAGGGAAATGGGAACTGAAAAGTTCTCTGTGCTAGTTGACTAAAACACACGTTCATTTTTATTGCATCGTATTGATTCAAGCATTTTTTCCATACTATGTATCCAAAACCATCTTAAATAAATTTAAATAATTATAAGATCACGATATACCACAAGCATTGTATTAAGGCTTAAATAATTTACTGAAAATATTTCATTACGTTATGGATACAAACAAGGCAAACTCTACTAGCTTAGACTATTCGTTTAGCAAAGGTTGCAGTTGTAAGAATTTAATCCACAGGAAACAACTAATTAACTATTAGTCGCCATTGCACCTAAATTGTGATCATGGTAATTGTTTATTCACAGTAGGCGATAAAATGAGATGTCACTGCAGCCTCATACCCGACCTTTTGGTATGAGAAGATTCCAACTAGCATTTCAGTTGTTTCGGGTAAATTGATGTCAAAGTTTTATTAATAATTATCCAGTCTTCTCACTATATACAATAGGAATTCTTAGAGTAGATATTTGTTCACATGTATGTTATACTTGTAGAAGAAGTCACATAGAACCTTGTCACTAACAACTCTTCGAAATTGTTTTCAATATTGTCTGTTGGAATTCTGTCGTTCCAAAGAATCGTACTAGTAGAACTACATTTTCTCAGTCTAGAATTTTCTTTACCACCATTCATAGTAGCCTTAAAATGATCTCACAATTCTGACTAATTTAGAAAACGTTGAAAAAATGTTGTTCTTTAATAGATGCGAATATTTCTCTAACATTCTTGAAACTCATTAAAAACTATCAACCTTCTTTGCTTTATTTAAAGTCAAAATTTGGAATTCGTTCTTTGTAACCATCTAAACCTTTTTTCATGATACAATATACTCTCACATCATAGTGTGGGAATGTTGAATTATCTATTTATATTCTAATAAATACTGATTTGTTTATGCTTCTGTGACATTTAATTTGTAGACCAATTTCACTCAAATCTTCATTAATGCATTACCCATAGTGTAATTTTCTCTTAATAATGTGTATTTTAATTTGTAGTATTTTAACCGTTAGATTTTAATTTTATTTGTATCGCAGTAATTACATTCAACATTAATGCATTTATTGATTGGAATGTTTGTATGCATTATGTCTACGTATCAGTATTTCAGCCATGACAGTGAAATGTTGCCGATTTAATTATCTAATTGAAATACTAATTAATCCTATTTTGAACAGCAAGCAAACATTACGTATTCAGGAATCATTATATAGCTGAACATACAAATGAAATTCAATAGTTTCTTTATGAAAAGCATACGAGTTACTCATTCTTTCAAAGATAATTTATTTTCATACTACCTGTAATTTTCATTCACAATTAACTTCTTGCTAATAACTTTAAAAAATGACTTAAAAAATTAAAAATTTCAAGTATAATTATTTATAAGAAAAAGAAGTGGAAGAAGAAGGAGAACATAATTCACTTGTAATCATTTTCAATAATAAACAAAACATGCTATTTTTTCATAGTCTTTGTAGTCGAAAATTTGCAGTTAAACTTGAAAATATGTTCCTTTTCAACACCTTCGGCAACGGTAGTAATCAGCAAGATCAATACTTATTGCGATGTAATTTCCGAAGTAGAGTAACTGTCAAGAATAAGCTGTTGTAAAATATTTTAAGATATTGATAATTACAAAAACTGTAACTTACGCACAACGGATGGAGGCGATCATAAAATTTGTACACAAAAAAACACACTTCATTTATGTCAAAAACAGATATGTGAAGTATGAAAGAGTACTTCTGGACACGTACATAATAGTTTTTTACTTTCTCTCCTTACGAATACTTTGTAAGAAGAGAAAGTTATGTAATCGTGCGCTGGAAAACGCTAATTTTCGCCAGAAAATCTCTTATAGCTGCAGTCTGGTGAGGAAAAATTCGATAAAACCTGTTGCTAAATTTAGGGGGAAAAAAACCTGTTGCTAAATTTGTGGTAGTCAAAATCCATGTATTGTTGCTTCTTGTTTTGTTTTTTTTGTTATTTAAGATCGCATCAACTACTAGGTCATAACGACTACTATTGTATTTAACGTTATGGTAGGAGGATAAAACGATATGGTGATGATAGAGGGTGAAAGGACGAACACATATAACCATGCCAGAGGCGGGATTCGAACCCACAACCCCTCGGTCCGAGATCGCTACGGCACTACTGCCTTGGCAATTTTGACCACGGGGGGCCGAATTTTTTTGTACTCTAGAATTAGAAACAACCTTTTTCTCACAAGATATTTTTTGTAAAATCATAACTTGTGTCACATATTATGACATATTTACTGTTTATGGTACAAGTAATTGGGACATTAGTCATTCAGCCAATCACAGGAAGAGAATCGTGGGGTGGTAGCCGGAAACCAACAGCCAACCACCGCTGTTTCGCGCAGATGTCAAATACTCGTGACATCACAAAATTTAACTTTGATTCTCTTTCAAATTCATAATGCTGTTCTATAACTAACATCATAAAATACTCGTTTATAAAATTTTATTGCATTCGGATAAATTTGAAAACTCGCTCCTAGCGTTGCACATGTTCAAAACATATTCTTGGTTAGTAACGTTTAATATTACTAACTAGTGGCATAGTAGTTACGAATGGTAAAATGGTTTTTGATACGAATGGTAAAAGTGACATTTTATTTTGAAATCGAGAAAAAAAAATTGTTTCCTTCATTACATTCACAAATTGATCTGATCATTTGAGCATCGTCTTACTATTAGCACTGGTGTTAAAATTGAACTTTTAGCACGCTACACATCCTCTGAAAGAATATCTTTTTCCAGTGGCTATTTAAAAATATCTATATATTCGTAAATAGTTGACTGACTTCGTCCCTCTTGGAAACCACTTGACAACTTTTCATTAAAAGCGTAACGGGCTAACTTCCTCTCGCATTTTCGTTCTCGAACTAACAACATAGCAAGTTTCAGATTAATATTTCATGGCACAATGTCCGCTCAGCGTGGAGTCGCTGATTAGCATATCCACCATGTGTTAAAGCAGAACCAAAATTAATCTCTGACAGCTTGACACAGATTGTATTCCGTTCAAATATGCAGCGGAATATTTTTAGAATAACACGAAAGGCTGAGCATATCAGCACTTCTGCTTTTTGGTAAAATTTTATTCAACGAATTATTCATTACGACTTCATTTTGTCAAAATATTTTGTTCCGTGTAGATAACCTTCTGTGTTGCTCCTTTTTCCAATGTTGGTCAGAAAATAATATGTAAAAGTTGCAAAATTTAAAGATTTTTACCACTTTGTTACCACTATCTTTCGCTAAAATTACCCTTTACCTACTAGATGCTTTGAAAGAAACTGATTCTAAAAAGAGTTAAAGTAACCAAATCCCCAGAAATTAACCATTGTAGATTCACGACCGTGTAATTCAATGTTGGAAGTTGAGATAATGGGATTTGGTTAGAGTAATTAAAACATTAAATCATTACGTTTGCCACAGTTTTGGAATAGAGTATTACATCATCAAAGCTGGTGATAAAAATTAAAACAACACTGTAAACATTCATCTAGCCCTAAGACATAACTGAAGGCTTCAAACAAAAAACGATATAACTGCCATTTTCATACTATCCAGAAAAAATAGTTTATATATACGTTAAACCTATTGACACATACAACTGCCATTTATAATCACCCCTTAACACAATCATCAAATGCATGTAGACTTTGGTTCTTATTTCTGTTACAGGGCTTCATTCATTCACAACTATTCCTCTAAAAGCGTAAATTTAACAGAAATGTCACATACATCCTTTTTTTAATTCAAGTTTTCAATTATCCAATAACAAACAGAACACAAAGGAATATCTCGTATCTTTCCAGAAGTAACGTTGGTACCATTTCTTTTTCCTGTGAGTTCTGAGCAAGCACATGATCTAATCCACGTTACGCGCCCAGCTAATCAGACAATTGACTGAGCGGCAGTCACATTGTTTCGCAATGGATCACGAGACAATACAATAACGCCACCTGCCGATCAGGCGCATTGATTATTCAGCGGCGCGCGTTCACACCGATTGACACCGGAGCGCGCGCGCGCGGGCGGGCTCGGCGACAGCGCTCCAGTTAGCCAGGCGCGCGGAAGTGATTATATGCGCAGCCAAGGGCACGAGGCGAGCCAGCACACAGTGGCCGCGTGGGAGACAGAGGGAATGCAAGGGCCAGAGTTTGGGTGTGCTTGAGTTTGTGGGTGTGTGTTTGAGTTTATGTTCGTGTGTGTGTTTGAGTTTGGGGAGGGGGGTGTTTGAGAGAGTGGGCGTTTGAGAGACCGTGTGTTTGAGAGAGCGTGCGTTTGAGAGAGCGTGTGTTTGAGAGAGCGTGTGTTTGAGAGAGCGTGCGTTCGAGAGCGAGTTTTAGAGAGAGCGTGTTTTAGAGAGAGCATGTGTTAGAGAACGTGATTTACAGAGTGTGCGTTTGAGAGAGCGTGCGTTTGAGAGAGTGTGCCTTTGAGAGAGCGTCTGTTTGAGAGAGCGTGTTTTAGAGAGTGCGTTTGAGAGAGTGTGTGTTTGAGAAAGAGTGCGTTTGAGAGAGAGTGCGTTTGAGAGAGTGCGTTTGAGAGAGTGTGCGTTTGAGAGAGCGTGCGTTTGAGAGAGCGTGCGTTTGCGAAAGCGTGCGTTTGAGAGAGCGTGCGTTTGAGAGAGCGTGTGTTTGAGAGAGCGTGCGTTCGAGAGAGCGAGTTTTAGAGAGAGCGTGTTTTAGAGAGAGCATGTGTTAGAGAGCGTGATTTACAGAGTGTGCGTTTGAGAGAGCGTGCGTTTGAGAGTGTGCCTTTGAGAGAGCGTGTGTTTGAGAGAGCGTGTTTTAGAGAGCGTGTTTTAGAGAGTGCGTTTGAGAGAGTGTGTGTTTGAGAGAGAGTGCGTTTGAGAGAGTGTGCGTTTGAGAGAGTGTGCGTTTGAGAGAGAGTGCGTTTGAGAGAGTGTGCGTTTGAGAGAGTGGGCGTTTGAGAGACCGTGTGTTTGAGACAGCGTGCGTTTGAGAGAGCGTGTGTTTGAGAGAGCGTGTGTTTGAGAGAGCGTGCGTTCGAGAGCGAGTTTTAGAGAGAGCGTGTTTTAGAGAGAGCATGTGTTAGAGAACGTGATTTACAGAGTGTGCGTTTGAGAGAGCGTGCGTTTGAGAGAGTGTGCCTTTGAGAGAGCGTCTGTTTGAGAGAGCGTGTTTTAGAGAGTGCGTTTGAGAGAGTGTGTGTTTGAGAAAGAGTGCGTTTGAGAGAGAGTGCGTTTGAGAGAGTGTGCGTTTGAGAGAGTGTGCGTTTGAGAGAGCGTGCGTTTGAGAGAGCGTGCGTTTGCGAAAGCGTGCGTTTGAGAGAGCGTGCGTTTGAGAGAGAGTGTGTTTGAGAGAGCGTGCGTTCGAGAGAGCGAGTTTTAGAGAGAGCGTGTTTTAGAGAGAGCGTGTTTTAGAGAGCGTGATTTACAGAGTGTGCGTTTGAGAGAGCGTGCGTTTGAGAGTGTGCCTTTGAGAGAGCGTGTGTTTGAGAGAGCGTGTTTTAGAGAGCGTGTTTTAGAGAGTGCGTTTGAGAGAGTGTGTGTTTGAGAGAGAGTGCGTTTGAGAGAGTGTGCGTTTGAGAGAGTGTGCGTTTGAGAGAGAGTGCGTTTGAGAGAGTGTGCGTTTGAGAGAGTGGGCGTTTGAGAGACCGTGTGTTTGAGAGAGCGTGCGTTTGAGAGAGCGTGTGTTTGAGAGAGCGTGTGTTTGAGAGAGCGTGCGTTCGAGAGAGCGAGTTTTAGAGAGAGCGTGTTTTAGAGAGAGCATGTGTTAGAGAACGTGATTTACAGAGTGTGCGTTTGAGAGAGCGTGCGTTTGAGAGAGTGTGCCTTTGAGAGAGCGTCTGTTTGAGAGAGCGTGTTTTAGAGAGTGCGTTTGAGAGAGTGTGTGTTTGAGAAAGAGTGCGTTTGAGAGAGAGTGCGTTTGAGAGAGTGTGCGTTTGAGAGAGTGTGCGTTTGAGAGAGCGTGCGTTTGAGAGAGCGTGCGTTTGCGAAAGCGTGCGTTTGAGAGAGCGTGCGTTTGAGAGAGCGTGTGTTTGAGAGAGCGTGCGTTCGAGAGAGCGAGTTTTAGAGAGAGCGTGTTTTAGAGAGAGCATGTGTTAGAGAGCGTGATTTACAGAGTGTGCGTTTGAGAGAGCGTGCGTTTGAGAGTGTGCCTTTGAGAGAGCGTGTGTTTGAGAGAGCGTGTTTTAGAGAGCGTGTTTTAGAGAGTGTGTGTTTGAGAGAGAGTGCGTTTGAGAGAGTGTGCGTTTGAGAGAGTGTGCGTTTGAGAGAGAGTGCGTTTGAGAGAGTGTGCGTTTGAGAGAGTGTGCGTTTGAGAGAGCGTGCGTTTGAGAGAGCGTGCGTTTGAGAGAGCGTGCGTTTGAGATAGCGTGCGTTTGAGAGTGTGCATTTGAGAGAGTGTGCGTTTGAGAGAACGTGTGTTTGAGAGAACGTGTGTTTGAGAGAGTGTGTTTGACAAAGTGTGTTTGAGAGAGAGTGTGTTTCAGAGAGTATGTGTTTGAGAGAGAGTGTGTTTCAGAGAGTGTGTGTTTCAGAGAGTGTGCGTTTGAGAGAGTGTGTGTTTGAGAGAGTGAGCGTTTGAGAGAGTGAGCGTTTGAGAGAGCGTCTGTTTGAGAGTGCGTGTGTTTGAGAGAGTGTGTTATTAGAGATTGGAACAGTTTACCCGCAGCAACTTTCGAGGTCTTTCCTCTAAGTGCACGTAGTTTTAGAAATAAGTTAGAACAAGCTGAGAGTAATACATGTTAAATGAGTAACTAAGTGATGTGAAGTGTGGTGAAGTGCTGGTTAGTAATGTAATCCAATGCAAAACAGTGTAGTGCAGTGCAGTGAATGGTGGTGAACGTGATAAATGCTTTTCTTCAATCTAATTTATCCAATACCTATGTATCTCGTACTTATTTTTATTATCACTAACATATAATTGTTGTTTGTCATAGTAGAGTTGAAATAATTGTTATAACACTTAATATTAGCGATAGTATGATTATTGCATTGTATTGTATTGTAACGTTTTGTATTGTACGTTTTTTATTATCTTGTTATTATTATTGTTAATCAACTGCCACCGGGTCATTCCCAATTGCAGTTCAAATAAATGTATATTTCCTGTGGCAGCCTTTGTAACTGCTGTCTTTGAGGAAAGTGGCCTTCGTGGCATGGTGGCGTGCGGGGAGAGGGAAGGTTGAGTATTGTGGCAGTAAGGGTACATTCGCAATATCAGCAATCCTTTAAATCGCGACGACATACACAGGCACAAACATTAAAATTAACATCAACATTAACATTAACATTAACGATCGGAATGAACGATATCTTCCATTCATTTATGAAACCTGACATTTTCTTCTACTTATAGAAATTCCAAAGCATCTATTCATAGCCCCACAAAACACTGCAATCAGTTCGCCGGCCCTTGCATACACGACTGAAGCGTGAGCAAATTTATGTACATATTTGTATACTGTTTTTCTGAATTTATCTAAGAATTATTTTATTTTTGTAAATTTACAACGATAAGTTGAAAATTTCTACGTATCTAAAATCGAATGAATCATCTGGAGATATTATACGGGCAATCTTCAAGCACTCGTTTCTATTAAAGAATTTGAAAGGTTTTAAAACGCTGTCTTGTTCTTAGTCTTTAGACTTTGAGCTCATTTCTTGTTAAGATTCAAAATGACCTTTCTTAATGTCTTCCTTATACTACCAAATTCTTTATATCGTTCATTTCAATGATCTATGCTTTGAAATTGCAATTAGAGGCAGAGAAGTTCAATTTTGATGAATAAATGAAAAAAAATCATTCTGATCGTAAATATTGATGTTTGTTCCAGTGGCACAAGACCATGGATTGCTGTAATTTCCCCAGTACCTTTCTTCTACCCCTGTCAGTCTCCCCTCTCCCCGTAACACACACAGGTCAGTTTCCTCAAAGGCGACAGTTGCAAGGACTACAAAAGGAAACATTGTCTATTTAATTCAGCAGGTACAAATAGAGAGGAGTAGTTGCAGATTGTTAGCAAGAACTCATTGCCTTACTTTTGGACGTTATTTTCAATATAGAATTAAAAATTCCGTTTTGAAATATAAAATGTATCATGAAAGGTATAAGTATCTAATCGAGAATCGGTTTATTTCTAGAATTTCGAAATCTGATGGACGAAAGGAAATACATTACTAAATGTACCTTGTCTCGAATTGAATTATGCCGGAAGAAATCAAATTGAAACAAAATGTCTAAAATGTGAAAATGATTCTGGTTTAACATGGATGGTATAGCAGTTACCAAACACTAGGAGATGTTTCTTAACTTAAACTGCAACAACACCGTTATTTCATCCACGGGGTCCGCAAATAAAGTATAGGTAACTAAAAAATTATTTATCATGACTGACAAAAACAAGAAAAGTGACAAAAATTTACTTAATTATTTTAATTTAGATATAGTGAATGTACTTACACGGAATAAATTTAAATCAAAAAAGCAATAGATAGAATCATAATTAACAAAACCACAATGAAATATGAAATAATAACAAATGACCTAGATTACAGTGACTACAATGCACAAATTCTTAGTATTACTAATAATATGAACCGCGGCACAATAAATAATATACGCATCCGAGTATTTACTAAAGCGAGCATAACGGTTGAAGTAGGTAGTTACTGAAATAACCCAACTGAAATAACTATGAGTTATTATTAACTATTCTAATAAGATTATTTGTTACAGTGAGTAATAATAATTTAGTTACATAATATATTTACGGTTAACTGTTAACTAATTATCATTTACGTAGTCTGTAACTAATAAATCAAGGTAGGTAGTTATTTCGTAAATACCCTTTTGCCCAACACTGACACACATAACTGAACATACTTATGGAAATACTTACAGTTGGTTGCAGAAGGGTTATTCTTCTTACATTTCTGATCATTTGCTTCTTTTTCCTACATTTCACGTAATATTTATCTCTGAATTATAGCAAGTTCTCACAATAAAATATCACAATTCACACTTCTCGAAGTTCACAACACATTTACGCCATTGAACTCACACCGTTCGTCACTTTACTTAACTTGACGTCTGAACTCGGCTAACCTCCGGATTGTACTGAAGCGAAAGAAAATATTTTTGGCGAGGCTCCGTCACGTGACTTAATTAACCAATCTGAATAGCCACGGGAGAGTAGACCTTTCATTTGAAGAAAGCAGTTGCTAATCACTGGAAACGGTAAAATGAACTTAACTTCAAAACGTGAGGAAAAGTCATTAAAACAGAAGACATATTATAAATGCGAACGTTTGCAACTTAACAATTTTTAATCAAAATATATGAATACCACACGAGTATATCTACATTCCTCGTGATAAAACATTTAAAATGTTTTTAACCCGAGAGAGGTGACGCGGGGTCTCTTGAGACCCCAGGTATCTTTGCTTAGCTCAGGGCCGCTCAAGCAGAGCAAATCGGCAGCGCGGAGCCGTAGTTTCTGCCCAGAGCGGGACACCGGAGCGCGAGCGTTGCGCGCCTTGCGATAACCACTGTCACAGTGTCCCGGTAACTCCAGTCGCGGAAATATGGAAGTCGACGCGAGCACTTCACAGACAAGAGCATCTACACCGACAATTTTCAATGCAGTATGGGAAGAAAAGTATCTTTTCGCCGACTACGGCTGCTGTGCCAAATGTTTAGTTTACATAAAGGGTTCAATCAAGTGAAGAAGTTTAATATGCAAAGACATTATACATTTAATCATGCTGTTGAAAATGATAAGTACGCTGAAGAAGAACAAAAGGAAGTTTTCAATGTTCTGAAAAACAATGCTTTACTAGAAGTAAGTTTTGGATATATTTTGATGTTCTTGTGTAGTTTTGACAGTAAAATAACACAATACAAAAGAGTTTAATTTTATTGCATACCGATACTACAACGTGAGCGTTTAGGAAAAGAACTTCCCAAAAAACCGTTTTCCAAAACCGCATCGTAATGCTGCTCGATTGTTAACTACGTTTGGATCAACATACAACTGTGAGCAATTTTTTGCTTCTTTGAAAATTTGTAAATCTCGAATGAGAAGTACAATTACAGATCACATTCTGAAATGCATGTTACGGCTCAATAGCACCGTGTCATCTCTTCCAAATATGGAAAGTATATTGCGAGAAAAAAACACTTAAAAGGTGTAATAAGAATATTTGACTTTGCAATCAACTTAATTTTTTTATTTTAATTTCCTTTACTTTTAGTATTTTTATTACTAGTTTATTTAATCACATTTTTGTGCAACCTTCATAATACTTTTCATATTCAGCAGCATGATGAACTGTATAATGTCACCGCTATTAAATTTATGTTATTGAGCACTTTTTTGCATCTAAACAATTGGCATTGCCGGCGCAATCTGCAAAAAGATACCTTTCTTTCCATGCTGCATAGCAAATTATCGTTTTTTTAATTTCCAAATTACACTAATACGTTTATATCTAGTAACTGTTCCAATTAATGTTACAAAAGTATCTTACTGTTTTTTCTGTCGTAATATCCTTTCCCAGAGCTGTGAGATTTTTTCATTCCGAACAACGGAAAATACTCCGTAGAAATACGTCGCGACACACTGTGCCACATGCCGCCGATCGATATTTGATGACGTCATTTGCTCTTTCTGCGGCGAAAGAGAAGAGAGCAACCGGCCGGTCCTCCTCGGAGCAAATGGTTGAGCGGCCCTGGCTTAGCTGCAGTTGCTTAATTTTGCGAGTCAGAAGCTTTACATTTCACATACCTTTCACCACATTCTTTTGCTTTTCTCTGAAAGATTTTCAAAATTTTATATGTAATAATTCATTTATAAATATTTGTAAAACTAATACGAACATCTTAAATTTCGTACTTTTTCTAAGTTGTGTTGATTGGCTTTAAAGCATTTTCAATAAATTGTTTGTTTTTATGTGATACAATATTAGAAAATGAAACTTACTGAATTTTCTGATACCTTTGTCGCTGAAATATTCAGGAAAATGTAAATGGAGTCACTCCATAAAATGAAAGATAAATGATAATTTTGCCCTTTTATTTGTTTCTATACCTCATTTGCATGTTTGTTTATAATGGTGCATTAAGTTGATACGACCTTATAAATGATTGATTGTTATTAAAATAACTAATTTCGCACTTATTTATTGCTAAATATAATATAAAGAAATAACTTAAAGGTGTCAGAAATGACCCCGCGCCACCTCTAACCACCTCTCCAGGGTTAATGTTCTTACTATTTTAAATCTACTGCTTCGTTAATTGGCTTAGTTATTTTGCTAGCCCATTTTACTTTCAGTAGTACGAAGAAAACATTGTAATGCTACGGTATAACTGAAATTTTTCGACAGAAAAACTAGTTTTGCGACATCCCGATGCCGAAAGAGTGAGGAAATATTGTTCCAATATGTAGTAAATTACAACAAAACCTCTGACTTGTTGTGTAGTCAGAATCTGTGTTTTGTGGTTTCTTGATACCGTAAATTGATTTAAGGCAAAACGTCTGTCTGCATGTCTGTGCATCTGTAAAGAATGCTAGCGATCTTAAGCAGAATTTTCGCCAAAATAGATATTCCTTGATCAACTGATTGACGTCGCGGTCCCTTCAATTTGAAACAATATTATTTGGAGATAATATACAAGGCCATTAATGGTTAGAAATTTTTGAACTGAAGCAGAAAATGATCAGATACTACGATTCATTGGTAAGTCCAATTCCAGATATTGTAAGAACTTATTTGTACAAATCTACACAAGACATTTAGAAACTTTCAACCACGAAAATACTTTTAAAACAGTTAACAGCGTCGGCGACGCCAAATTCAGCTAGCTTATATTAAAATAAGGTATTGACTACACTTGATTAATGTGAATTGGAATTGGCATTTTCAATAAGCAAAAAATATGCGTTTTATTAATATGCGTTAATTAAGCCCCAGGGTGGAAATATAATATGAAATGCGACAGATGATACAGACTGAACAATTTGGTAAACCACCTTGTTTTCTTAATTTAATCTACTTTAAAAGACTAGTAATTACATACTGGCAGGCACATTTTTTTGAAAAAGGAGTATTTAGGAAGACATGAAAATTTTTGGGAACGAGTAGTTTTAGCGTAATATTTGCAGGAATTAAAGGCAATATATAATTTCTTTCCTCAAAAATAGCAACAAATTATTTCATTATTTTTTTCCTCGGAGAGAATAAACACTTGAACCTGGCGCACATCTAATTTTAGTTGCATCTCTGAATTTTTGAAAAGTGAAAAAAATGTTACAAATAATGCGGGAACGTATTTGCTGTTGTAGAACCAATAATTTTGGGTTTTAATCGATTTGCATCATTTGGTTTTCCAGTTTATCAAGAAGTATGTAATCATAGCTTTTATTTAAGCATTTTTGAGTAAAAAAATAAAAAAGACATTCTAGAAACGGAATAGAGAAAAAAACAAGATATATTGTTAGTGTGATATAAAACAGTTTATTCATATTTCGTATTTATTAATTTTTAATTTGAAGAACACGTCATTGAGGATACATTTTTTATTTTAGGTCTTCCATGAAGCCAATTAGTTTCTACAAAAAGAATATTAGCATTTTCATTTATGATAAGAGCACTAGTTTTCAATTGCATGCACAATAAATCAAATTTCTCTCAATTTAAAAACAAGATTCTTGTGGCAATTATTTTACCTACGTTGAATGCAATACTAAATCACGAGACATACAAAACGTACAGCTGGGAGGCTGCATTTCAATGCAGCAGGAATAACAATAGAAAATCCGCAACGATAATTAAAGCTGAAATATATATTGATACAAAAAACAGATGAACATCAAAAAGTTTATTTGATATACGCAAACAAAGGTACATATTTTGTTTTGATAAAAAAGAACAAATACACTGGTATATTTCATTGTGTTCGGGGAACTCTTACGTTGAGAGAAAAATGATCGGATTTGCTGATCAGCGTTGCAGATGAGTAAAAAAGTTGCGGTATATGATTTCGATCAGATTTTTTATCTAGTTTACTTTGGTCCATTAAGATGACCCCACGTTTTGTTCTTGGCATACGCAGTTCCACGATACGAACGGTTTGGGTTGAGCTACCTCTTTTGCTAGTAATGGTAGGAGTAGAGTGGGTTGCTACTTTGGTAGCAATTACAATAAAATCAAATCTGTAATTCAAATAAGTTTTATTAGAGACTATTTGGAAAGTAGCTCATTGTTCTACAATTTCATGGCACGAGAATTCTCTCGATAGCATCGTGTAATGACTTTTCATTGACTGCATGTGTCACCATCTTTTGGCCATGTAGCAACCGGTCACGAAGAATCGAGTAGCTTTGCATTATATTAAAATTTCTAGAGAGTGTTGGTTAATCTGTTATAGATTTCGTCTGTCAAAGCATACAGTGCATTTCATTGCGTGTCTTAATCCACATTTTCATCACGCTAAGAAACAAACTGCTGTCAGCAAGCCACATAGCAAAGGTTTAATGCCAAAATATATTGAGTAAGCTTTCAATACACTCAAAACATGAAATTATTAATTGATATTTTATTTGTAACTATTTAAATAATTGTAATTGAACAATCTATTAAAGAGCTGTTTAATGGTATTTTCCATTCATTTCGGAAATAGTGAAAAAACACGTTTTCTCTGAAACTTCTTACATATCTCGAATCTCGCCATTCACTAAATTCCTTGTATTATTTCACATACCTATTTTTTTGTTTAAAGCATGTCAAAACTTGCGTCTCTGGCCTTTTCTAATATATCGATCGAAGTTCCCATTATTTTCAAATTATCTTCCATTTCAAGATCCATTACATCGATACAAAATATTTATTTAAACAATTGCGCCCAATTTAACTTTAGATTACGAAAGTGTATAATTGTCTTTTAGAAGTCACACATTAACTGAATCAAAATGCAGGGGGGCACGTTGCAAAGTGAAGGGAAGCGGCCAAAGCGAGATTCATTTTCCGAGAAAGGATTAAGGGTGAGTAAGGGAGCTCTGAAGCTGTTGCAGGTAAACTGCCGAAGTGTTGTTAATAAGGAAATTCAACTTTGGAACTTAATTGAGGCACGTGATGCTGACGTAGTGATCGGTACGGAGTCATGGCTTACTGAAGAAATATTAGATTCAGAAATTTGTCGAAACGACTATAAAATATTTCGCCGGGACAGGGAAACTAGAGGCGGGAGGGTCTTTATTTTAGTTAAATCACATATAAACGCGAACTTGAAATGGAAAAGCATTGACTATGAAATGATAGGAGTAGATATAAACGTAGACAACTCGCAGACAATAGATCTTATTGCATGTTATAGGCCACCAAACGGTAATTATTCCATTCTTGATAATATTCTCGAATTGGCGGAAACTTTGAATGGAACCAGTAATCCGATTATTATTGGGGGTGACTTAAATCTAAGCGATATTAATTGGCAAGGCGAAGTATGCGATAGAAAAATACAGTTAATAATAAATAAACTAGTTTGGGATGCAGGAATGACGCAAGTTGTTGACAAGCCAACGCGTCAAAATTCTATGTTAGATATTTTTCTCATTAGACCGATAGACATGTTATACTATTGCGATGTTATTCAGGGAATAAGTGACCAAAATGCCATAGTTCTTGAAATAAATGCTACTATTTCAAGGGTAAATGATAAAATCGGTAATAGAATTTGGCAATATCGTAAAGCTGACATAAATGGACTGCAACATTTCTTAAAACTGAACTACGCGGTTTTCGAAAAGTTAGGCGGAGGATTGGAAGACATATGGAAAAAATTCAAAGAAATTATTGAGGAAGCTCGGCAATGTTTCGTTCCCTTTAAGTACTTAAAAAAGAATTCAGACCCAGAGTATTATAACACGGAAATTCGCAAATTGAAGAGAAAAATGAGAAAAGCGTATAACAATAGGCATCGCAGCGAGGTACATTTACAGAAATTACGACAAATTAGGAAAGAAGTAGAAAATAAAAAGAAAACTGCGCAAGAATCATATCTTAAGTTAATTTTAGATGATAATGAAAACGCTTGCGCAAAGTTCTTTAACTATGTACGTCACCGTCGAGGTAAACAGGAGGAGACACCTCCTGTAAGATGGAATAACGTAGATATCGTAGATAACGAAGAGAAAGCCAATGTATTTAATAATTGAAATCGCGTATACCTCGCTTGTTAGGCCAGTAATGGAATATGGAGCTAGTTGTTGGGATCCGTACAGAATAGGACTTAAGAAGAGCTTAGAGAGGATACAAAACAGAGCGGCAAAATACACTTTTCGGAAGAACATACCTGCACGTTGGGAATCGTTAGAACATCGGAGAAAAAGGGCTCGACTTTGCGTAATGTATAAATCTTACACTGGTGGCCCTGCATGGCAGGAAATACGGGGAAGGCTAGATAAACCGGATTATTTTAATAGATTTGATCATAAATATAAAATTAGAACTAGAATTCAAAGAACGGACGTAGGCAAATTCTCCTTTGTAAACAGAACAATCGTAGATTGGAACGATTTGCCTGCGACAGTTTTTGAGCCCTTTCCTTGCTCAGCGCGTGGTTTTAGAAAAAAAGTATAGGAAATTAATCAATAGGGTGAAAAGTGCAGTGAAGTGAAGTGAAGTGAAAGGTGCGATTATGGGTAGTAAACTAAAAAGTATTGAGCTATTAGTATTTAGGTAAAGTGTTATGAGGTGCAGTGACGTGAAGTGAAGTGCAGTGAAGTGATTTCATTTCGTAGTTTATTTCGCTAATCTTAAGCGTCTTTTATAGGCTATTCTGACAAAAGTTCGTATTTATTGATTGATGTTAACGAGTGTTTTACGTGTTAGAAATGTAAAAATTATTATAAGTATTGTATATTATTATGTTGTGGGTAAAAGTGATTATCCATATTTGTCTGAATATGATTGTGAGTGAATACTTGTAGGATGGTGTGTATGCGAGTGTTCCTTTGTCTTTGTATGATATGTATGTAAGCGTGTATGTTTGTATGTATGAATGTTGGTGTGATATGTAAGTAAGTTTATTTACTTAAATGTTAGTATATATGTAGTTTCATTTGTTGTATATGTATAGGCATGTAAATGCAGTTGCATGTTCGTTTGATTTTTATATTGATTTTTTATATATTGTTTTTATAGTTAATTGTGTTTTGTACTTTTAATGTACTTTTGTTTTTCTGTATTCTGCCACCGGGCAACATCAGCCCAATTGTAGAATAAACCCTATCTAAAATCTTGTTTACAGTTAGATCGAATTCAGTTGCTCTATGGAGGAGAATTCTAGTGACCGGCTGCTCTGATCGGTAGTTTTCCGTGGTTTCTCCGATCAACTCTAGCCAAATGCCGAAGCAGCACCCAACAAACGGGCCACGGACCGCGCGCGATCTTTCCTGCCTCATCCTTGTCCTATCCTCACCCTTTACACACTAACCTGCATTACACTACCACGCATGTCGGGAGACCAGTCGGGAGCTTACAGCTTGTCCCGGCTAAGGCGGTGCCACGCTGGTGGGGTGTGCATGGTTGGAGAAACCCCGCTAGTCGGCGGTAGGTAGGCGCCGGATCTTACCATCCAGCGGGGGAAGATCACCACCACCTCCCGAACAAACTATACTTACGGGACTCGTGACATTAGTAGTTGACACGCCTAGAATCACTAACATATCAATCAACAATCTTGTTTACAGTAAATTTCACGTTTCCTTCTAAGGAAATAAAATTCCTACGCACGTCTCAGTTGCCAGAAAAACATCATTTTCTAATTATCACATTCCCTTCTCTATTTTGTCTCCAACTGGCGACGTCAATTCCCTACCCATTCCCCCACCCCACTTCTCCTCTCCCCACCTACTCCTGTCCTTTTGGCCCCATCTTGCTTCTTCTAATTATCGGAAGGGGTTCCCATTATCTTCAAACTATCTTCCATTTCAAGATTCATAGCATCGATAGAAAATATTTATTTAAATAGTTGAGCTCAATTTAACTTTAGAATACAAAAGTTGATAAATGTTTGTTAGAACAGTCACTCTTAACACGTTAACAGAATCACAATTTTGTTTACAGTAACGTTCATGCATCTTCACGTTTCCCACAAAGAAAATAAAATTCCTACTCACGTCCCAGTCATCATTCTCTAATTCTCACATTCCCCTCTCTATTTTGTCTCCAACTGGCGACGTCAATTTCCTACCCACTCCCCCACCCCCACCCTGTGACCAACAAACGAATAGTGGGCGGGGAGCGCCGAGGCGTAATCGATACCATCCATATTCATATAGCTCGGTCAAGCGCTAGGGACGATAAAAAATGCGCCGCGCGTCCTCTGACCATCTGGGCGGACCCGATCGATGCTAACCGTGTTTTACTGCCGCGTCACGTTTCCACCTGCTCTACTGCTTCTTCATTCAACGCCCGGCGCGCAAACATTGCCCAGAAATGCACACGGCTCGTTCAGGTAAGGTCTGTTCAGGCCAATTCGCGGTTGTTTTTTGGATAGGTTCTAAAACAGTTGATCATCGCCGAACAGCACATCGCTCTGAGAAATGTATCCACCCGCCCGGCCAAAAGAGCCGAGTGACAGTTGTTAATTAAGTTGTTAATTCACTTGGTATGTGCGAGCTGTTATACTTCGGTTTTTCTTTCTTGGCGCACGGGGGAGGTGTCAATAAAATGAAATATCTCACGGTATTTCGCGTCATTCTTGATTGTGCCGCTAGAAGTCGCATGATCGCGACTATATCGAGTAATGCTGGCGATCATGCGACTCCTGGAGGCACAACTGAGAACGACGCGAAATACCGTGAGATACTCCATTTTATTGACACACCCCCGTGAGCCAAGAAAGAAAAACCGAAATATAACATTGCATCTCCGGCGTCTGTGACCGAGACGTCAAACGGTTCAAGTCCGGAAGGTGGCCGATTTCACTAAGCAACACGGTTTTTACCTTCAGGAAAGTAGAGAGCGTAACATATTCAATTTTTTACGTAGATTACGAATATCACAATAAAAACGTCATATCACGTCACAATTTTTAAATAGACCCTATATATTTACCGTTTTTTAAATATACCGTTTATACCGTATCATGCCGAATTCTGCTATTAATGTAAATACATTTATATTGGTTCTGTATGATAAGTAGAATGAATACGCATGAAATATATTTAAAAATAAAATTTTGGTTTAGTTTATCTATGCCATTTTCATGAGTTCTTTTTACCTTTAGTATTCAAAGATTGCCGTCTTTATAGTTGGGCTCAATTATTTAAGGTATTTAAGGTATTTATTTAGTCAAAAAACAGTAAAAACTGTATATGACGTGTGGGGAAAGAAATTTATCTGCGCACATTTTCTTGAGGGCCAGAATTTTATTAAAAAAAAAAAAAAAAAAACGAAAACGAAAACGAAAAAATTAATTTACAAAATAATTATTTTAGAAAAATAAAGATATTTGAAAAATGTTTTTTCCCGAGTTATAGAAAATCAATTTCAACTGTAAATGAACTACAAGCAAAAGGAGTGCTCAACAAAACGTGCGCACAGTGAAGCTACATTTACGTCCAGAAGCAAAACAAGGGGCCATCTCAGCATTTGCTCTATGGATCAGGGAAACTGGACAAAAACCTGATCGAGATGGGGGTCATTGACCCGGAAGCTGAAGTACATTACTTGTTACAGGCGTATTAAATATTTTTTTAAATGTATACAGTGCAAACATAAACTAATTCATTATTTATCTTTGTTTTGTTACATTATTTTTCTTTTTCACGATCAGTATAGTCTCTAATTGTATAGAAACAGTTTTGCAGCAGAAAAGATTTTACTTTTAACTTAAATTTGTATACCGACTTTAATTGTTTTATGTCATCTGGCAATGCGTTGTAAAGTAACGTACATGTATTGTATGTTGATTTCTTGTACTGAGCTGTTGATACTGACACTTGATGCACGTGATTTCTACGGCGTGTGTTGTAATTATAAATATCAATATTGCATGAAAATATGTTCCCTCCGTTAAGTAGGTCATTTTTGACAAATATTACAGATTCGTAAATAAATAGACAAGGCAATGGTAGGATTCCCAGCTCAATGAAAAGAGGCTTACAGGAATCACGTGGAAGGCATTTTTTCATTATTCGAATAATTTTCTTTTGCAATCTGAAGGTCTGAATACTACAGGATGAGCTTCCCCAGAATATTATGCCATATCTCAGGCGGGAATGCACATTTGCAAAATAAACGCAATTATTGCGAATAGGTCTTAGTGGATGTTTTGAAAACACGTCCCGTGCACTCTCGAATTGCCTATTGCGCATCAGTCACCGAAAGGAATTATTTTAGCCTCTTACCTTATCGCAAGTATACAAGAATCCAACTGTTGAGGTGGCAGATACTGAGTCAGTCAGTGTCATGCGGAACTATAACCAGTGCTGCTAGGAGTGTCATGATCCCGACTGTATCGAGCAGTGCTGGCGATCATGCGACTCCTGACGGCACAAAGGAGAACGACGCGAAATACCGTGAGATATTCCATTTTATTGACCCCCCCCCCCCGTGCGCCAAGAAAGAAAAACCGAAGTATAGATGTTGGAGACAGTTCTTACGACTGATCTATACTCTTGCGATAATGTTACCAAAAATAATATTTTAAGAATTTATACAAATAATGTCGAAAGCAGATGAGTTAAAGCATCATGTAGTGAAAATGGACGAACCGAAATTCATGGAGTCCACGTTGTTTACTCTCATCACACTTTTAATTAACCCGGCAACGAATGGGTGAAAAAATGTAACACAAATGGATGGGCTTGGTCTGAGAGATCCGGTTAAAAAACAAGAATTACATAGCAAATATTTTGTTGATCTCATTGTTATAGGATTTCATTGTTTGATTGATATATGAAATGAAGCATTATTGTTATTATTACATTATGTATTTATTGTTTTTATCAAAAAATATTTGGTAAATATGAGGAGGAGCGAAATGAGGCCTCCCTAAAACCATCCTCAACCAAAACCAACCAAACCAACCATATCATTAGAACAGTTTCTGGCATTACAGTTCAATTTGACTTTAGTTATACAGGGTGTCCGGGGAGGAAAGTCGAAACTTCGAAAATAAGCTCTTAAGACAATTCTAAGCACATTTTGTCTAATAAACTACGTGCTTATTCCGAATGGTTGAGCCGCAATACGCACTCATAAGTTGGTTTGAAAAAATGATTTCTAGGAAAAATTTGCATTATAGAAGCATTGAAACACTCCAGAAACATATAAGTTGTTTATTATTTTCAAAAGAAATGAATATATTTGTTCAGAAAGAAAAATTAAGCGAGAAATAAAGAGCACCCAATTTACACAATTCGGCTGCTTTTTTATTTCTCGCTCAATTTTTATGTCTAAGCAAATATAGTAATTTCTTTTGTAAATAATAAACATTTTTTATGTCTCTGGAGTGGTTCTGGGCTTCCATAATGCAAATGTTTGCCTAGAAAAATCATTTTTTCAAACCAAATTTTGAGTGCTGATTGCGGCTCAACCATTCGGAATATCCACGTAGTTTATTAGACAAAATATGCTTAGAATTGTCCTAAGAGCTTCTTTTCGAAGTTTTGACGTTTCCTCCCTGGACACTCTGTATGTAATATTATACAAAAATAACATAACTATATTTATCAGGATAATGAATAATTGTAATAATACGAATGCGTACCTATTCGATTATAGTTAAACGAACTTATAGGTTGGGTCTGAGAGACCCAAGCACCAAACAAATTACTCATATAATCACGTATATAACCTATGCGACAATAACTATTTTACCGAACGTTTTATTTCAAAATAAAAGAAAGGTAGAGAGACGAACAGGCTTCTGTTGTTTTCCGTACATGATTAGCTGGAGTTTTTGTAACGTCCTGGGTTTCACAGACCCAACCCCTCCGTTGCCGGCTTAAATCCACAATGATCTAACTTTTAGTCACATAATTGTGCACGTAAAATATTTCTGAAAACGGAAATTTTATTATTTTTTTGCATTCTAGCTGCATAAAAGCACTGATTTAATGCAAACATTTTCCATTGAGCCTAATGACAAAACAACGGGAATTAAACGGCCCAAGCAGACGTTAGCCATTGTTCAATGGTGTTCAAGGCTTCGATGGTGTAACGGTTAGCGTATCGGACTGTCATACCCAAGTTTGCGGGTTTAAACCCGATTGAAGCCGTGGATTTTTAAGGGCAAAACACTTCTTCGTGCGCGTTCCTTCGGAGGGGAAATAAAACCGGCTGTCCCATGTAGTAGATCTACTACATGTAAAAGTTTTTCAAGCATAAAAGAAGACTTTGAGCAAATTAAAGTCACCTATTTTCGTTGCCCAAGTAATACCTTCTTTCTCCCCTAGTCGGTGAAAGGAGCGTAGCGGATTTTGCATGGTGAGATGGAAGAGCAGGCCATGTGAGCATCACAATGGAAAATAAGACTGAATTGAATTGAATCATTTGTGAAATGAATGCGAATAATTTCTACCTTATATTTACCATCCACGCCCCCAATTTTGTTTGGCATCAGTAAGCATAAAGAAAAGCTACGCACAGATGACTGATCAGACAATATACCTAGCATATTGTAGCGGATGATTTGATTGCAGCATGATTGATTGATTTGGTTGCAGTCCACAAGAGATGCTTTTAAATAATTACACGAAAAAGATAAAAGCTAAAAAAGATCTACTCGAAAAAATGTATATAGAAATGGTATTCATAAGAAAACATGTTACCGAAATAAACCTAAGTCTCAAACTGCTGTATCCTCCCGTCCCCGTCCTTGCCTTTGCGTTGCCGTGAACAGTGTTTGTGCTATTGTGGACAGTGTTTGTGCTATTGTGGACAGTGGCGGATCCGGGGGGTGGGTGGCATGTGCGCCGTGACCCTCATGCCCAGAGAAAAACGTTTCTTTCCGTTTTTACTTGCTTATTTAAGTTGATTTAAATCTTAATGTTAGAGTTAAATAATTATTTTAAAAAATAGTATCATGTAGGACAGTACTAAAATTTAAAATACCATGACATATTTGTTTATTATTTAACAAAAATTTACGATGCACCCCCTTAAAATAAAGATAATTTGTTTTGTGTTTGTAAATGTCGTTGGAATTAAATGATCACAAGTGTCATTGTCAACAATACTGTTTATTTCAAGAGCAGATTTCGATGGTTTAGCCATTATCATCTGTTTCTGCTGTCGCGAAGCCACAAAAAGATTACTATTAGTCTGGAAGCCACAAAACGACTACTAGTAGTCATTTTGTGGCTTCCAGACAGCAGAACCTGATGATGATGTCTAAGCCATCGAAAGCTGCTCTTGAAATAAAATTTTGTTGGCAATGACAACACCTGTGATCATTAAATAATGATCAGTTGGATCTGTCCCTGATTGTGTATCGGCCTTACCTCTCCAAACGGTAAAATATTCCAAGCTTCGCCTATTGCCTATAGGTTTTAGTGCCCATGGCACTTCTTGTTTCTGGGCTAAGTATGCCCATTCCATGCACATACTTTGGCGCGGGACGCTATGGGTCTAAAGGCCTCTCCACAATAGCCCGCGAACGGGAACGGCAACGCGAAGGCGAGGACGGGAACAGGAACGCGAGGTACGTGCGCTTCACAATAAACGCCAACGGGAAGAGGAATAGTGCTATGAACCTGCAGTGGCGAAAAAGAGAACTTTAAGAAACAGTGGCCGAAACCAAAGTACTTAAAGGTACGCTGCTCGGTTCACTCTTTGATTTGCCACCTGTGAACATTCCGACTGGCGAGGAGTAGTTGTGCAGTGTCTAAATAACACATAAAGCCAATAAGTCAATCATAAATAAAAATTTCTATATACACAAATATAAACAAATGCCAAACATCTCTAACAACTCTGAAATTACAATTGAAGTGCATGTGCTGACGATAGTTTTACTTTCCCCCTACCACTTATTTAAGTGTGAGAAACAAACTATTCAGTGTTATAACTTTTCAAAGACCAGTAACGTATGTGAGCCAATACAAAACGTTTTAATGTCTTTCATCAATTAACTTACAAACGCTTATCCATGTTTCAGGCATTTTACTACCAAAATATCTACTCTCCATATTCAGAGCTTATTCCAAATTTGGAGCAGATTTTATATGCATTATGTGATCTGTTCTGCCTTAAGCTCCGGCCAGCAAAATTGGCAGTTTCCAATAATCATAAAACCAGACGACTAACCCAGACTGGGAGATGTTCAATTTCAGAGAGCAGATTTATTCCCCATTCCCCTGCCAGAATGTTTAAATATTGTTCATCCAGCAGCTAATCAAATACTTTAATAACTGGGATACATTGGTCTCTGCGGTCGTGAGGTTATAAGTGGTTTTCGTATTCAAATAATGTTTTATATGGCTCAGAATGGGGAGAAAATATACCCTTCTGTCTACACTTACGATACTTCCCGCATGGAAAGTTAGTAATGAATAATTTATTATTATTATAGTAATAATAAAATAATAATATTATGTAATTATATATTATATTATTAATATTTTATTTATTATTCTAATAAAAGCAATATAATTTAGACTAAAGCTAAATGATAATATTATTTCAGACAAATTTGAAATAGCAAGGAGAATGAAAACAATGTACTTAACAAGTTTAAAATAACAAAAATGACATAAATTAACGCGCGATAATGGTGAAGATCAGAGATATCCAACGATCGTTAAAAACAAATTCTGATGTTGCTTTTATATCTGGAAAAAACATAAAAAAGCAGAATCAAATTTTCAGGTGAATAATAGTAGTAGTAATAACGTTGTATTTACAACTGCGTATTCTACACGAATGACACTGTTGTATCAGCTTATTATCCTTCCTAAATATATCTTCATCAACTCAAAATCCTTTCCCGATTCTACTAAAACACATTTAATTTTATTTACTACTTCGAAATGTCCTCCATGATTTTCTCCTCCGTTGTACATTCATCTGAGCAACTGAAGTTATGAATTTTCTTCCTTATTCTATATACTTTGGACGACATTTTTCTTTTTTCTCAGTGTAATAAACACTATTTGCAAAGGCAAATGCACTAAAGAGTGGCTACTATCCCTCTTCGTGCCTATCCTAAAGGAATCGTGGAGGACTTCCTGCCGTGAGAACACGAAGAATTATAATTTGAATAACTATATTTTCAACTAAATTCTAGAAAACTTGCACAGATAATGAAATTTCATTTATGTCCAGAAGGAAAACAAGGGGCCTTCTCAGCATTTGCTTGAAGTATCAGGGAAACTGGGCGTAAAACCTGACCGAGATGCGGAATTGACCCAGAAGCTGAGGTACAATTATTCTGGTCAGAGGTTGTTTAGAATTACACAGTCCAAATGGATATTATTACATACAAACTTTTGCTAAAATAAATATCATCTTACTTTTAAACGATCGATGTAGAGCTTTTGAGACGTTTTTGGGAGCTTTTGTTGAACAGCATTTTTACCGCTGCAGGAGTCTAGTGTCTATTTCCGTGGTCCTCGCTGAAGGAAGACGGCGGACGAGTCGCTGAGGAGGATGAGAAGGGAGAGAGAACGGTGGCGAGGTGCGATCGCGCGAACCGCCCGTTACAGACGCTCGGCGTTCGCTCCGAGATTCCGATCGCAGCGCGCCACGCGGGGCGATTGGGCGACTGGGGGAGGAGGCGCCGTGACGCCGGATGAGTCCCATTCAGCTGCGCCGCGCGCGCGTCGTAAGAGAGCGGTGTACCCTCCCGCCCCCGCCGCCCCCTCTCCAACCGCTCCCCCCTCACCCTTTCCTCACCACGCCCTCGCAGTGGTGAACCGACGACGGCCTAAAGGCCGCTCTACAATAGCCCGGCAATAGGAACGGGAACGCGAAGGCGAGGACGGGAACGCGAAAACGAGGACGGGAACGCGAAGACTGGAACGGGAACGCGAAGACGGAAACGGGAACGCGAAGACGAGGACGGGAACGGGAAGTGCGTGCGCTTCGCAATGAATGTTAGCGGGAAGATGAATTACGCTATGAACATGTAGTGGCGAAAAAGAGAACTTTAAGAAAGAGTTGCCTAAACCAAAGCACGCTGCTCTGTTCACGCTTTGATTTGCCATCTACCCTGTGTTCGTGTGTGTGGCCCTGTGCTCGTGTGTTTGCTTCTGTGATTTTGTGAAAGGCGAAAGACTTAAAAGAAGGGGAAAATACTGTGGGATAACGCCACGAAATGCTATTTGTCTTCCCGTTGGCGTTGTGGGCGGTCCGAGGCCCGTTTGTTAGGGTACTGCTCCGGCATTCCCCTGGTGTTGATCGGAGAAACCACGGAAGAATGCCGATCAAAGCAGCCGGCCGATAGAATTCTCCTCGAGACAGTGACTGGATTCTACGCAGCTGACAAGCTAGTGTCGAAAATCCTGCCGTCTTCGGATGTCCAACAAATGACTTACGGCCAGAGGCTCTACGGTGACATCAGTCGATGACCTTAACCACCTCATCACCAGCGCTTCTGGGTTGATGACCCCCATCTCGATCAGGTTTTTCGTCCAGTTTCCCTGATCCTTTGAGCAAATGCTGACATTCCTTGCTTTGGTTTTGGACATAAATGTAAATTCATTATTTGTGCACGTCTTCTGAATTTCAGTGGGAAATATTGTTATTCAAATTCGTTTTCCATATTTGTAACGTTTTCCAAATTGTCGCGGAAAAAAGTATTATTCATGATAAGAGTTAAGGGCAAAAATTTATAGTTAATTTACCTTTGAAAATATATTTTATTATATAGGAGCGAATATTTTGTCAACAAAACTAAAAAAAGGCTCTTTTTTCTGTATTCAGACTAGAAAATGGTTTAGAATAAGGATCACAAAATTATGAAAACGTGCACAAATTTCACTACTCCCCATAGCTCGTCACACACAGTTTTTAACTGTTTTTGACGTAAGTAAATAAATCCGGTGTGAAAGGGGGAGGGCGGGGACTGCGCCGGTAGAAGCGGTGCCATTGCCAGTTACAACCGCTACTACGGAAAACTACCGATCAGAGCCACGGAAACGTACCGATCCGAGCCGCCGGCTGATAAAATTCTCTCCTCGAGACAGTGAGTGAATTCCACGCAGCTGTCAAGCCAGTGTCGAAAATCCTGCCACAGTCGAACCTCGAAGAAAGGATCTCCCGGTCAGAGGGACTGCAGAGACATCAGTTGATGCCCTGAGCCACCTCAGCCGGAGCGTCTCCGCTGCCTGGAGCAAGCGCTGTGTGTGTGTGGGCGTGGCCCATCTGCTTGGCGGGGTCGGGGTGGGGAGTGGAACCCTAGGACCTCCCGGTCAGAGGCACTGCAGTGACATCAGTTGATGCCCTGAGCCACCTCAGCCGGTGCGTCTCAGCTGCCTGGAGCAAGCGCTGTGTGTGTGTGGGCGTGGCCGATCGGCTTGGCGGGGTCGGGGTGGGGAGTGGAACCCTAGGACCTCCCGGTCAGAGGCACTGCAGTGACATCAGTTGATGCCCTGAGCCACCTCAGCCGGTGCGTCTCAGCTGCCTGGAGCAAGCGCTGTGTGTGTGTGGGCGTGGCCGATCTGCTTGGCGGGGTCGGGGTGGGGAGTGGAACCCTAGGACCTCCCGGTCAGAGGCACTGCAGTGGCATCAGTTGACGCCCTGAGCCACCTCAGCCGATGCGTCTCCGCTGCCTGGAGCAAGCGCTGTGTGTGTGGGCGTGGCCGATCTGCTTGGGGGGGCGGGGTGGGGAGTGGAACCCTAGGACCTCCCGGTCAGAGGCACTGCAGTGGCATCAGTTGACGCCCTGAGCCACGTTAGCCGGTGCGTCTCCGCTGCCTGGAGCAAGCGCTGTGTGTGTGTGGGCGTGGCCGATCTGCTTGGCGAGGTCGGGGTGGGGAGTGGAACCCTAGGACCTCCCGGTCAGAGGCACTGCAGTGGCATCAGTTGACGCCCTGAGCCACCTCAGCCGATGCGTCTCCGCTGCCTGGAGCAAGCGCTGTGTGTGTGGGCGTGGCCGACCAGCTTGGCGGGGTCAGGGTGGGGAGTGGAACCCTAGGACCTCCCGGTCAGAGGCACTACAGTGACAACAGTTGATGCCATGAGCCATCTCACCCAGTGTGATGGCGAACGAGGAGGCCGGGACTGTGGCGGAAGAAGCGGTGCCATTGCCAGTTACAGCCGCTGCTGTAGAGCCAGCGACTGAGGTGTCGGTGTGGGTGTGCGAGTGGGGCGTGGCTGGCGGAGGGGAAGGGGGCGATAAACGCCGTCGTTTCCGCGCGGGAGGGGGGGCGTGGCCCCGCCGAGGAAAATTGCTCTCGCGTGCTGTGCGTTCCTCACTGCAGACGCGCGATGGGCCAAAGGAAACCGGCTCCCAGGAACGCCAGCCTCTCCCCTCTTCTTATCTGATCTTCTTTCGCGTAAATCGCCTTTAAACTCGCTCCGGGCTGAGGACGGAATTATTTGCACAATGCGGATGGAACAGTATGTTGCACTGTTATCGCTTACGGCTTTTGGCTCGCACACCTTTAAAATTGAATTGAATTGATTCCTTATTTTACGTGGCGAGTCTGAGGTCATGAGCTCTGCTCTTCCGTCTGACCACGCAAATTTCGCTACGCTCCTTTCACCAACTAGCGGAGAAAGAAGGTCTACCTTGGGCGACGAAAAAGGCGATTTTGAGTTTAGCTCAGAGGCGTCATTTAGGCTTGAGGATCTTTTACATGCAGTAAATCTACTAGCATGGGGCAGCCGGCTTCACTTCCTCTCCGAACAAAGGATTTTTCCACCCTTAAAAATCCATGGCTACGATCGGGTTTGAAGCCGCGAACTTGGTTATAACAGTACGATACGCTAACCGTTACACCATCGGCATCTTTAATATTCACATTACCAGCAATTTGTACACACTGTAGTATTTGTGAGTGTATGTGCTTAAAATAACCTCAAATGAAGTTTTGCAAAAACTAAAAAATTGACTGTGAAAAAAAAGCTTAAAATTTCGCATTTTTATTTGCACTTAAACGTCATTTTCTAAAAAAAGGTTCCACATTTTTCAAAGAAAATTGCTATTGAGGACGAGGTTTTACTGTTCTTTAACCCCCCGGCGGGCACGTAGCGGCACTCAGCGGCGCATTCTCACATTTTTGTTTATTTCAGATAAATAATTGATGTCACACTATTGAGCTTATAGTTACTCTTCATTCATATTTTGAACCGGATGACACTCAAATCACGATTTTAGCCACTGACAAATGACCGTTATTCGTTAGTAATTCGAACACTGCAACGGTTGCGACACTCCGTACAGCACGCGCTTTGTCATGTAAGTATAATATTTGCGTATTTTATCCTTTAGAATTTTTACAGCTGTGTTGTTATTTGGCTTTATAATACAGATTTTGGAGTACTAACTACTAATTAAAATTTAAATCCGTTGTTTCCGAAGAAACGTTAGAAGGCAAGTTTGCACCGCGTTCATTCCCCGACACGTTACACATAGCACAGAGGGAGTGAGTGATGGATCAGATTCTTATTAATATTGTTATTTCGTTTGGTACTTTGTTATTATGAAATAAAATGTATAAAAACATAAATAAAGGATATTTCCTTCACATTTAATAACTAATGTAGTAACTATTGACGCCATAATCGAAGTTCATAGATGCGGTACGGAGTGCTGGTGGGAAATAATAGGACGCGCCCGCCAGAGGGTTAAACTCGCTCCGGGCTGAGGACGGGATTATTTGTTCAATGCGGAAGGAACAGCATGTTATACTGTTATCGCTTATGGATTTTGCCACCGTTCTGTAGGCTCAGATTCATTAACTGTAGAGAAGTTAGTCTTTTGTTTGTTATTTAAGTTCCATCAACATCAAGGTCATTAGCGACCACTACTGGGTTTATCGTGATGTTAACTGTGAAGATGACAGGATATGGTGATGATAGGATGTGGATACAAATGCAACCATGCCCGAAGCGGGACTCGAACCCGCAATCCTTGGGTCCGAGATCGCTACGGCGCTACTGCCTTAGGGATCTCGGCCACCAAGGATTGGCAGAAGTTAATCTTTGTGTTGGGTAGATTGATTCTTTGATTTTCCCGGGCACGTTAACTGCTATGGTCATTAGTCTTTAAGTGTAGTGAATATCATGTTGTGGAAGGTGGCGATGTTCATCCCATTCTGGTTGGTGAGATTTGGCTTCGAATTTCATGTTGGTTTGTGTTGTTCTAGGTATATCGGTGAGCGGGGTTGCGAGGACTCTGACCAATGAGCTATCCGTCAGGGATGATAAAATTAATGGTTCAAATAATGACTGATTTCAATTTACAATATGATAACAATCTAACAGGCCTACAAATCGTTCGGCAAAAAAGGTGCGTTATGTTAGTTGATCACCAATCCCTTAATGCAGAGAGAACGAAAGTTTGCGGACTTTTTGAAACATACAATTTACACATATTGCGCAATGTGCCCTGTCGTTCGAGGTTCGCGTTGATCGTTCTCGGTTGTCGGGTTAGAAGTATTCTTCTCGATTTTGCGTTAAAAGATAAGAATCCACGTTTTTTACTGCACACCTATAGATATTGTTGTTGATATGTACAAAGTACTAAAATTCACACCTGTTGAAAATTCTTACAATATTTATAATTCACCAGCCAATCACTGAAGTGAATCGAAAATTACCACGAAGAACGATCGTACGTCACAATGTATCTTAGTTTGAAGTCAGGCTGTCGGTTGCGACAGAAACAAATTACAACCTATCGTCCCCGTGGCATATATCACTGACAGACGCCTCAATTCATAAAGACAGCACTACAGTTAAACATCGGAGGCAGGGAACAGCTTCCATTATTTAGCAAAACGTCACAATACATCATGCTTTTCCGTCTTGTATTTCTCAGATATTTCATCAATGAGACGGGAAATGTAATAAATTGGCGTCTTGAGGTAATTTTGAATGCAACAGGTGAAACAAATTGTTTCGTCGTATGCTTGCAAGAACATCGATATCTTAAGTTACTTCCTGTTCCTAATAAATTTAAAACTGAAATGATGGAAAACAGAGCATTAGTTAAAATAAAAAAAGAGATGTTTTCTCCTCATAATTATTCACTAAATCACTTTAAAATGTAAGCGGTAGAGTACGGGAGAAAAAAGAAAAACGAAATAAAGAGAGAAGAATGACAATCTCGAATAGAGATTCAGATATGAGGCTATGTGACCTACAACTTTACATCGACCTACTTAGCTTTTTCTTTTCAATTTCAGAAACGAAACAACGCAAAAATATCAAACAAATAAATTAGCAACCTGCAGTACTCACCACATTGTCAAGACAAACACTTTTCGGTATCTGTTTTTAAATTTAAAAAAATAAATAAAAAGAGAAACTCGTTTAACTGACTTTCAAATGTGAATCTAATTTACTTCTAAGTTTTCTTCATTTGCCCAAATATTTTAGTGAGTGAAAAGCTCAAAATGGGTTTGAATCCAACTTTGGCTTAAGTAAGCGATACTTGAAGATAGGAAGCGATGCTCCGTGGAGTCAACGGTGGTTAAGCAGCTCGATACACGGCAGGTCCCTGGATGGGTGATTGTCTGGGAATTGCCTACATTAACGACACTGTACTTAATTTACGATTTGACGTTACGTAAAGCTGACAAATGTTCAATGACACTCCACGTTCGATATCAAAAAGACTTGAAACGTTACTACGCAAACAACCGTGCTTTTTAAAAATTAGTGTTGCTGCAACAAGACATATTTTCTCGCATTATTTCTAAGGTTGCAATTTTTGGAAATTCCGAGAGTTCAACGAACATTTGAACCACGCCGTTCTTTTAAGAGTCTCTTCTTCTACACGTGTAAGAGTTAAAGAAAAAATTTGGAGCGGTTTGTGAAAAAATGTGGATTTTTGGGACAGTATAAGTACACATCCTCTAGGAGAGTTCGCAGTGCCTCTCGCAGAAACGTGAGGTAGTGCGAGGTTGGGTCGAAGAGGTGGGAAGGCATAATAAATGAAATGATACCAGATGATTCCTGTCGAAATATCAACGCCATTACGCACCTGATTTTCGCTGGGAGAAGTGCCTTGAGATTCACACGAGTTATGTAGCATTCCCAATAGTTTCAACATTGCCCCAAAAACTCCATGTTCCCGAAATAGGTTACTGTTCAAGAGTGTGGTGGCATTGTAAATTTACTTTATTTCGGTTACGTGGTAAGATTAAAAGAATATTTGATTCCGAGGTCATTGTGAGTTTCAGTGAGATGTCTTCTGACCACAGGAAACGACCCGGTCAACATAAATGTTGGTTCTGATGACAATGTATATTTCAAAGATGCATTTATTTCCAGTCAAAAAAGTGGGTTATCAAAGTGTGGAAGCGCCTAACAAGGGTAGCAATCGGTTGTAAGACGTTAGTAACTCTCGATGTCAAAATTACATTCATTTCTGCCACGTAAGTGGTATCTTGTACTGTAAATAAGTTTGCATTGTGAAATTTAACATCTTCCAAGTTTCATTTCTACGAAACGCGTCCAGTCAATGGTATTCAACCTATGGCACTTCATTTATTCCCGGCATCTGTATTTGAGAAGAGTGAAGAACATTTGTGGAGTTGGAAACGTTAATATTCGGAAAGTCAGTGGTTTCATTACTGGGAATAACGTAGTGTAGGAACTCCGGATTACTGGAAGTATGCCGCAAAAGCCATCTACAGGAGAATCCCACACATGATTCAAAGAGTTCTGAGCTCAAGTGTTGTTCAGGTTGAGTTGACTGAATCGGGAGAGCTATATCAGAAATGTAACGATAATAACTTATTTAAATGAGATTTCTCACTATATGATTTTTGGAAAGCGTTTAAACCAATACTTGCACTAGAAGCTTGTAACTTATTCTGAGCCAGCCTGCATATCAAATCAGAAAACGGTAGACGTATGAGAAAATGAGTAATATATTTTCAATACGGGTACATGAAAAAGTGACCTACACTTTAAGAATTCAAACTTAAAGGAAGGTAAAAAAATTACCCAGTATAGAATGTGTATTATGGAAAATCCTGTATTGTTTAGAAGGTAGAGTTCATGTAGAAATCTGACATATGAAGATAAATTTAAAAACAACTGTTTAAATACCAGAAATTTAAAGGATGTGAACACTTATTTTCTTTGAGCGTCGTGTATGTTAGCCAAATCAAAGTACTTTATCTTTAAACGTTAAAAACGACATAAAACTAAATAAAAAAAGCTCGAAAATTAATCACATTTTTTTTGTCGGTCACAAGTCGTGGGAAACTTTGGAAACACCTCAGCTGCAGATGACAATTTCCATTTGTTTTAAGTCTTGGAAGCGAGGACTATTAATTCCGATAAAACATGAAACACACTATCGGCTCCAGTTTGATTGAGAGCTACATACTCAGGATCGAAGCGTATTCAATCCGGAATTCGGACAAAGAATCAACAAGTTGTAGTGTGCGGCAAGCTTTTGGTTGCAGCATCAGTATCAGATTGGAGTTTGCAGAGAAAAATAAGTCATGATCAGGTACTTCATTTTAATTAATGTTTGCAGGTAATTTCAGCTTCAAATATTTACGTTTGAAAATATTCATACAAGATAAAGCAGAAATAAATCACCGAAACATCGGCATGAAGTAAAATATATTTATTTTGTGTTGATTATCTTACATACTGTGGGACCTATGGCGTATCATGTGGATTGTATTTGGTGTGTTAGTTTTTCATTCTTCACCTATAGTTTAGGTAAATATCCATTGCTGCACGTTTTTAAATGAAAATTAGTCCAAAGCCGGTCATCAAGTGTTTATGTGCTCCTTATGTCCTATTTGTGTGCACCTTACGTGCATCCCTAATTAGGCAAAAAAGAACAACAAAAAAAACAATGGACGAAGCTGCCGAGAGGCACATGTATCCTAAGAGACATAATATTAAAGTATTAGTAGTAGAACTTTAAAAAAAAAGTTTCATTACATTACCAGGATTAATTATTGTCAATATAACGAAAATCTACATATAATATAATGAATCATGCCCTACAAATATACGTTGAGTCAAAGTAATATACAACTTTGCAGCACTTTAGAACTCTTAAAACACTTGTTTTTGCAGAATTCTCCAAGAATATTCTAGGAGACGAACTATTGGTCACTTCTGTATATTGTAACGTAGTAGTTATGATGAGTTTGTTTCTACCTAGCAACAGGAGAAGTTGCTGGGGAGATAAAAAAATAAATAGTGGGAAGGCTTTGAGAGGTCGATGTAAAATGACGTGAAAAGATTCTCGTGTCCACGAGAAAGTTCTTGAAATATTTCTATCAGTGCAAATGGTGTTAGAAATTTGCAGATTTGGATAATAATAAATCAAATTGTTGTTTTTGATAAGAAGCAATTATTCCATAAGAGTCGGCCGGTGCTCGACTAACTTGGCGTCGCTGACGATTGCGACGGAGCTCATCTAACATGGCGTCGTTGACGATTGCGACGCTACAATATGACATCAATCACTCAAAACGCATTTTAGTTACGTAACAAAAAATAAAGTTTTTTTAAGGGACATTTTTAGGGACATCTTTCGGTTGGATAACCAGAAGACAGAAATGCGTCGAACAACTCCTCTTTTGTTTCGAACAAGTCTAACCATCAGTGCCTGACAGACGGACAAGATGGACGGACAGACGAACGCATACTCGATTACTGTATAAGGATGTATTTTAGAAAACAATATTTCAATTTTTTATCCATAAGTTTTATATTACTTGGTTAGACGTAAGAGCATGCTTGAAGGTCCGAATCTTGCAAACTATTATTGTTACTATTACTAATACTATTATTAATTCTATTATTACTATTATGAATGCTATAATGCGCCAGGAAAGTCATTCCGAGTGAACCGAATCAGAGTCTCCTATTAGAAATAGTGTTTATGTTGGTAGCAATCAGATCACTGGGAAACAAGTGAAGGGAGTAACACTTCCAGCAGCCATTATGATTGTGGTGAGCATGCAACTTAGTGTTTCAATCTGCAGCTCGAGCTACCAACATAATTTCTGTTTCAAGCACTCTCACCAGCAAGGTGCCACTACGGAGAGACTTTCATGGCGTGATACATATGTAATACTATTTTTTCCTTTCAAATCCTTTCAGATTTCGAAGAATTACGAGTGTTTCAATTCTTGTGACATAAAATAAATATACCTTACGTTTCTAACTCTAAAACATGTAAAACATGTAGTACTCGGAGGTAATTTACTTTTGCCAATGAAAGTGATATGGTATGTACGTGCGATATTTGCCTCTCAACTTTATGCAACCCATAATGCACTGATGTTCTGCAGATAACCACTTTCACTGCATCAGAACTTCACATGGCAAGCATTTGAGCATAATAAATTGCCGACCAATTAGGATAAAATTTCTCATGAGCAACATAGTTAACTGAAATTTGCCATCACATGTTATTGCAGATAAGTAATTATCTTCCACTCCCATTCATCCTCTAGAAGTTTGTCACGTTTATTACCGATAGATGTAAATATATGACACCCGATATATGTTAATTAAGATTCGTTAATAGGAAATTTTGTCAATGACAACTACTGCAAAAAGAAAAGAACAAATGGCGATGATTGGTGCTGACGTAATGTTTCTACAAGGAACCTTACTCCTAACAACCATCTGCATTACGCAGATTCACAAAGTTCAAGCGCCCAATGCCTATCAGCGACAATATTATGAACTGAATCAACATCTTGATTTCCATTATGTAAGTATATTTACACAAATATGGTTAAAATATTTTTCAGTAAAATTTGCGAGTGTTGAAAATTTCAAATTATGGGGTTAATAAGTAAATAAAGTATCTGGTAGTAAGAATTTGGCCTGTTAGGATACATAATGGTTCGACTGATCGAGCACGAATTCAAGTTAACAAAATAATTGCATACTCTTAGTTCCTGAATAGTATATGAATTCGGTGGCATAAAGATCAGCGCATCGGGCTGTTGAATCTAAGGGGTTATCCGTAAATTACGTAACGCTAAAGGGGGAGGGAGGGGCTCTGAGGCAGCGTTACGCTGCGTCACACAGAGAGAGGGAAGTGCGATACAAGGTGGGAGGTAGTATCGAGAACACTCGAAATTTGCGTTTCGTAATTTATTGATGGCTCCTAAGACTGAAGGTTCAAATCCCATCGAATCTGTGTATTTTTAATGGCGAAAAAATCCTTCGTACGCGTTCCTTTGGAAGGGAAGTAGAGCCGGCTGTCCCATGTTGTAGATTTACGGCACGTAAATGATCCTGAAGCGAAAAAGAAGTCTCGCCTGTTTTGCCGCCCGTGATATCTTCTTTCTCGCTAGATGTTGAAACGAGCGTAGCGAAATTTCCGTAGTAAGACGGAAGAGCGGGCCTGATGGCATTAACTAACAATACGGTTTGCGATGGTGTATCGGTTAGCGTAACAGACTTCTTTACCCAAGTTTGCGGGATCAAACCCGAAGCCGTGGATTTTTAAGGGCCAAAAAATCTTTTGTACGCCTTCCTTCGGAGGGAAAGTAAAGCCGGCTGTCCCATTTTACTTGCATGTAAAAGATCCTCAAGCCTAAATGAAGCCTTTGAGCTAAATTCAAATCGCCTGTTTCGTCGCCCGAGATAATAAGGTTGGTGAAAGGAGCGTAGCAAAATTTGCGTGGTCAGACGGGAGAGCAGGGCTCATGGACTGAGTCTCGCCACGTAAAATAAGGCATCAATTCAATTCAACATTTGATTATCGGCGGTTCCTTTGTGCTCCGCCAGGCGTCCGCCCGCGCCAAGAGCTTCGGCCTGGCGCCACCTTGCCCGGACGCGGCGGTTCGCGTCTTCACGAAGTGGCTGACGGCGCGCGGCGGGGCGGTGGGCGTGGTGGGCGCGGCGGGGCGGGAGCGCGTGGCGCGCTGGCTGCAAGCACTACACCGCGCGGCCGGGGCGACGGTGCTGCTGTGGCGGGCGCCGGCGCAAGCGCGGAAGGGCTCGGCGCCGTCTTGGCTGGAGCGAACCCGCAGCTCTCTGATGGTCGCTGATGAAAGCGAGCGCCTTCTGGAGTTCCTTCTGGTGGACGTCAAGCAGGCGATCGTCGAAGACGTCTACTCACTTCAGGCGAGTAGTTTTCATTCTTCCTTTTTTTTTTAGTTTCTTATGGTGAAAGTCAGGAGAACGAATATCGGGAATATCTACTCAATCCCGACAGAAGTTCGTTTTCTTTCTTCTGGACTTTCAAATATCTGCTCCATCCAGGCAAAAATTCTCCTTCTTCTGAAGTTCCATGTGGTGGACGTCAAGCAGGCGGTCGTCCATGACGTCTACTCCCTCCAGGCGAGTAGTATTAATTGGTTATGGTGATTGTTATTAATTGGTTATTGAGGCGAGTAGTTTTAATTGGTTATTATGGTGAATGTACTTCGAATATCGGAAATATCTACTCAATCCGGACTAAAGTTCGTTGTCTTTCTTCTGGACTTTCGAATATACGTATATGTTCAATCCAGGCAAAAATTCTCCTTCCGATGTTCCTAGTGGTGGACGTCAAAGAACCTCTCGTCCATGACGTCTACTCACATCAGACGAGTGTTCTTCTTTTATTTTTTTTTATGGTGAAAGTAAGGAACACGATTGCCGCTAATATCGACTCGATCCAGACAAAAGTTCGTTCTCTTTCTTCTGGAGGTCCGAATATTTACTCACTCCAGGCGAAAATTCTCCTTCTTCTGGACTTCCGTTGTCATTGATTGATTGTTAGTGATTCTAGGCTCGTCAACTACAAAGGTCATTAGTCGCGAAAGTGTACTGCGGGTCATTCCATATTAAATCAACAGTCATTTTACATCACCATTTCAGATTCACATGAAATTTGACACATAGGTAGTATGAATGAAGAATAAGAAAACTACAAATTTTGAGTACAATATTTCCACCCGTTTCTGAAATAAAGCCATATAAAATTTTGCAAAATAGGTTTCCCGAAAATTTTTAAATTGATGTAGAACCTCACCAAATTAAGATAGAGAGCTGGAACAGGTGTCATTTTGCAGCTTTCTTACCGTCGACTAGTTTTCCCTGACCAAGTACCTCCCGCCAGCGGGGCACCGCTATATCCAGGACAAGTTCTAAGCCCACGACCGGTCTCCCGGCATGTGTGGTATGGTGTGCATATTAGTGTGGTAGTGTGTGTAAGTAAAGGGTGGGGATAGGACAAGGAAGATGAAGGAAAGATCGTGCGTGGTCCGTGTCCCGTTTGTTTTGGTTACTGCTCCGGCCTTCGCCTGGTGTTGATCGGAGAAACCACGGAAAACTACCGCTCAGAGCAGCCGGCCGCTAGAGTTCTCCTCCAGATAGTGACTGAATTCAACGTAGCTATGCAGCTAGAGTCGAAATTCCTGCCGCCGTCGAGACTCGAACCTAGGTCATCCCGGTCACAGGCAGTGAGTATCTTCAGTTGATGCACTGAGTCACTTCTCCCGTTCCTATTCCTTGTGGTGAAGGTCCCAAAAGCGATCATCGGCAACATATACTCAATCCCGACGAGTAGTCCTCTTTTTTTCTACAGTTTCTTATGGCGAAAAGCAGGAAGACAATTGCCAGGAATATCTACTCTGTCCAGGCAAAAGTTCTCTTTCTTCGAGAGTTCCGTGAGGTTGACGTCAAGAAATCGATCGCCGACGATGTCTAATCACTTCAGACGAGTAGATTTCTTTCTTTTCTTTTTTTCTTTTTGTTGAGTTTCTAACGGTGGGAGTCAGGATCGCGATCGTCGCCTTTATATTCTCAATCCACTCAGCAATTCTCTTTATTGTGAAGTTCCTTGCAGCTGACGTCGAGAAAGTGATCTACAAAGGCTTCTACCGACTCCAGAGAAGTAGTTTTCCATTTATGGAGCTTTTTGTGGTGCATATCAACAATATCTAGTGTGAGGTGTTGCTACCCCAGCAGTGGACTGTAGAAAGGATCTTGGGGTGGGGCAGCTAACTTCACATTCCTCGGTGGCTCAGAGTGGTAACAAATATCCACATTTTATCATTTAGTTTAATTATACGAGAAATGATGAAATTACAGAAAAAAAATATGCTGTGTAAATAGCATTCAAACAATGTGCGGTGTTAATGGAGTCATCAGTACAATATCTTGAACAATGAGTAATTAATATGAGTAATTAATGCAAAGCGTCACAAACACCTAAAGACACAAATAAAAAACACATGCAATTAAACAACCAAACATTACAGTTTTCTTGAAAACAGTGCAGCTCTTGGAGTTTGCCAGTAAGACCTAAGCAAGCACTCAATTTCGCGGACGTGATCTATCCGTAGTTGACTCTGGACGAGGAAATGCCAGACAGAGCGGTAGTATTTGAATACAGGTCTGCTTACGTGAGTCTTGACAGTGGGTTAATAGCAAGTGGCAAGAGGAGGCATGCCTCCTGCCCATGTAATTCACACGTGCCAAACCTTTTCACACGTTATTCAAAAAAGGAGTAAAACGAACTATCGTGTCCGTTCTTAAAGTTTGCGACACTCTGACGAACATATAATTAACGTCGCACTCAGAAAAATATACCAGATGCATTAGGATAAAGGGCGGTATGTTGATCCATCCGCCACCTCGCCATTTTCTCACACAACATCCATGTGCACGCCACGACAGCCGGAGACGAAGTGATCGAACTTCCGGTGTGGCGATTGTTAGGCTTCTAAGCCCGTCCGGAGAAAGATGTGTCACTCGGCGCAGATCAAGGAGGTTAAAGGGGCAGAGGGGCATCTTCGCTATATCCAACATCTAGTTCTCCAGAAAAGTATTCTATTTCGGAGACCTTGAATATTTTTCTCATTTCATGGGAGTAGTTTTCTTTTTCCTGGAGAATTTATCGTGAATGGTAGCCAAGCAATCATAAATAATTTGTACTCGTGTAATGCCAGTATTTTTCATTTTTCCGAAAATGCTTCAGGAGGATCTTCAATAGTATATTGTAACGAACGTGAATTTCACGTACTTTCGTGATGAAACCAATCAGCCAAAATATCGGCTGAATGGGTTTTCAGTTATTTGTTTGTACGAGACTCCACCGCCCGCCCGGTCAGCCGCCGGGCAGTCGACGAGTTTTCTTATTGGTGGCTTGGAGGGGTGGAGAAAGCGGTATCTCTTATCTGGAGGAGTAAGGTGTGCAACTCTTATCTGAGTAGTGACGTGGGCAGAGAAGGAGAGAGAGAGAGAGAGAGAGAGAGAGAGAGGGGTGTGCGGCACGACGGGGCAGAACGTTCTGGGACACGGAGGTGTGCGGTAGTGGGGAGAGGGGCGTACGCGACGCCAGGGGAGAAAGTGCTTGGACTCCGCCGTGTCAGGTTGACGGCAGAGTCAGAGAGGTGTGCTGTGCTAAGGCGGCTTTCACCACCCCGTGTTCTTGCTGCAAGCTTGGCTGTTTGGGTGAGGCTATTTTTTTCAACGGACTAAAGTCGGTATCTCGATCCTTTATGTTCTACATCGGGCTTTTTCTGCACGAACTGCCTGACTGCGTGAGACATGAATTTATTGACTCGCAAGAGGTGTGCATAATGTATAGTAAGACCAGTGGCGTAAAGTGTTGAGTGTTTTACGGGAACACGAGGGAAATAATTTCGGAACTAAAGTGGGCGCACATTCATACTAGAACTGAGAATCTCGAAGAAATTAGTTATAGAAGGCAGACTGGTGTAAGGCACGTGTGCACGCAATTCACCATGAGAGAGAATTTTAGGGGCCATTAACGTTACTTCTAAGAAATTCTTTTGAACATTCGGTGCTATCAACAAACTATGTTTAGTCACTGTAATAGAATACAAGATGTTCTTTTTGTAATATTAGTTCTTTAGTTTTGAAGAAACTTCTTTTGAATATTCTGTGTTATCAAGAAAACATTACATTTGTTCATTTAATTTAGTGGAGATTTTTTGGGGAGATTCTAGAGAATTTCGTGCACGAAATTATTTGCATGTGTTTTGATGCAGTGTATAATGAGGAGCAGTTAACTGGAATTTTCGTAAACGGAAAGTACTACGAGATGAGTCATGCGAGAAGCACGTGCCCTTCACTCATCCCAACCGGGATTTCATTTTTTTTAATTTGTTGAGCTTTAACTTGTTTTGTAACTGAAGATATTGCTGTGATTCCAAGTTGTGCAAATCTTAAAATCAATGCGTGATGCCTTTGCAGTTGATTTTCCCTTTTTGATACTTTTTTTAAATTGTGTTAATTTTTTTGCCTGGGTATTTTCTTTGTGTATCAATGTTATTGTCATTCAAGGATTTGTTTTGTGGTTTCGCTTCAACGCGTGTCCAATCACAGGTTGTTTCTGTGGTCCCGACTTTGTGTTTTTTTCCTATTTTGAAATCTTCTGATGAGCCACAACCCCACTAAAATCCTCTGAAACCGACAGCACGTTCGGTTACAATATAGACAGTACTGATAGGAAGTTTTTATTTTTTGTAGAAACCCTTGTGATGAATCGTTCAAAATAGACATTCTTTCGAGTAGCTTTCGTTTCTTATAGTGGTCTCGATGCAAGCGATTGTTGACAGTATCTATCCGTTCCTGACAAGTATCCAAATAGCTGGTTGGGAAAAATCCCCACAAGCTGACGGATCTCACTATTTAGCGAGAGTTCACAATCACCTCCAGCGATAAAAAGAAATACTAAACGTACGGGACTTACACTGCGATTTTTGTAGGAAGAGCTCTGAAGATAACTCAAATCCCATCTTCGCGATGGAATATGTCACGGCATTTCGTATCATTCACAGTCGTTCCGCTAGATTTCGCACGATCGCGACCGTATGAAGCAGTGCTTGCGATCATGCGACTTCTACCGGCAAGACCGAGAAAAGACGCGAAATGCCGTGACATATTCCATCGCGAAGATGGGATTTGAGTTATCTTGAGAGCTCTTCCTACAAAAATCGCAGTATATAATCTTAGCAGTTGGCACGCCCGATTAACTAATCGGAGAAACCACGGAAGTCTATCGATCACACCGCTAGAATTATTTTCCGGTCGCTAGAATTATTTTCCAGATAGTGTCTGAATTTGACCTAGCTTGGAAGCTAATGTCGAAAATTCTGGCATCGTGGGGACTCAAAACCTAGAATCTCCCGGCCAGAGGCACTGCAGTGACATCAGTTGATACCCTCAGCCACCGAAGCTTGTAAATTAAAATGACTTACATGTGCAACTTTCTTATTAAATAATTACAAATACGGAAATAATAATTTCAGATTTTTTCTTCTTTCAGAGTTTACGAGTTCCGCGCGACATTCAATTGAACTCGAACAGCCGAATTCTGATATCAAAAATGACGGACTATGATAAAGGACGAGTTACGAAGAGATTAATGGAAGAAAGATTCTTCAAAAGTTCTGATGAAATACTCAGGGCTTTGGTAATGAAACACCAGGCCATGTACTGGGTTTACTTGCAGGAACACGGGTCCGAGAAGAACGGATTCCTGAAGATTGAGAATTCTTTTTTCTACGAGAAAAGTACCCCACGTGTTTGTGCTGGAATTATGTGCACCTCGTCCACCGCAATTGAACTCGGAACACGTCTGAAGCGCACTGTTATGAGGACGAAGATGGGAGTTGAAACGTCTGTGAGGACACAGACTGTGCAACGATTGGGTATCACTGTGACCATCAAAACACCCCAAGCGCGATTGCTTGAAGAAATGGAGAACCATCTTGGAATTAAGTGGGTAACAGACATAAAAGATGTAAGTACACTCTGACTTTTATCTTCATCAAAACACATTTATTTTTCATCATACTCATTAGGGTTCCTCATAATTTTATTTTGGCACGTTCTGCATAGAAAGGTAAAAACATTTATGTATTACTAAATGTTAGTTTCCATTCACGTTGACTCATTTATTTATGATGTTTGATTACTTCTCTATTTTTATTTATTCCTAGCTAAAGCACCCTGCATTTCCTAGATATTTATTAATGGCATAATCATCCTACCTCACCTAGTCCGGCCTACCCTTCTGTGCTTTGCTATCTTTGTGTTGATCATCGTTGCAAGAAATGGACAATCATCTTGGAAGTAAGTGGGTAACAGACGTAGATGTAAGTACACACTGACTTATATCTTCGTCAGAAACATTTCTTTTTCATCATACGTATTAGGATTTCTCATAATTTCATTTCAGCACGTTCTGCTTAGAAATGTAAGACATTGATGTATTACTAAATGTTAGTTACCAATCACTTTAAACTCAAATATGGCGGACTCATTTATTGATGATCTTCGATTACTTCTCTATTTTTATATTTTGACCGTATTGGTCAAAACGTAAATATTAGGCGCACCACAACGTTCAAAAGTGGCGCGCAGGTTGATGAATCGTGCGGAACGAATCGGGCCGAGCCGCGAACGAGCGCCCGGAAGGTGGGGGATTGGTCGGTCGGACCGCGCGGAAGCGTTAGTTGGGAGTTGAGCAGCGAGCAGTGAGGAGAGAGGCGTGATGGTGACAAGATAGCGAGTGGTAATGTACGGATGAATCGAGAATAATCGGGACGGCTGGTGTTAAGGGAAGGATCATTGTGATAGACTTAATGATGATTGCGAGTAAGGATTGTGGTAAACTTGTTTGGAAGGAATAATCACGAAATTTGACGAGAGAAGAGAACAGTGCACGGACACGTGGGCGATGCTGTTCAGTGGTAGTCGGTGTAGCTGTGCGGATGCGGGATTACATGGTGGAGCCGTGTGAGCTGAGACAGTAAATTCGTCGTGTGGAGAAGGAAATTGGGGTGAGACGACGCCGGTGTACGAGAACGGGCCGCCGGCGACACGTGGGCAGGCAGAACATCGTTGGCGCCAAGGTCACCTCTCGGCAACGAGTCGGGGCACGCGGTCGCGCCGCGTGGACGACGGTAGTGGACGGCAGATAAGTAACAATAATTATGAACAAGAATAGAGGGGTAATCGAATAAAATGCCGGTTCAGGGTGCTCACTGAGTAGTAAGGAGAGCAACGGTGTCTATAGTGATTCACGAATGGCATGCAGTTTGCAGAGAAATGGAGGTTATATAAATGGAAATAATAAATGTAATGATAGGAATAGTCAGAGATGTATAGTGTAAACCATTTAGTCTGTATTCAGTAAGAATTTGCGACCAGGTCAATGATGTAAATTATGTTAGTAATGTGAAGATGTTCTTTTTTTCTTAATAAATCCTGTTTCTGTGACGATAGATTCTTTGAACTCAGATAATGATGATAAAAGTATCCCCCTCAAAGAACCCCTGTGCCCAAAATAAACTTCACATAATTTATGATATGTGCACCCGTGAAACCGAAAGGGTAAGTACGGTCACAATATATTTAATACAATTAATATATTTTACTTAATACCGTGTTGATTGTTACTGTATTCGATAAGTAGCACAATATAGCATAACTTATCTGAATCGAGAGGATCGTGATTACGAGGAAAATATGAAAAAAAGCTGAATGATGCTATATATTCTCTCACGGAGGGAATCATGAAAGGGGACCATGGCAGGGAAATGTGAAAAGACAAACCAAGTCTAGTCTTAACATCTAGTTAATAAGTAAATAAATAAATCCGAATCATAAGTACAATCTTGTATGAACCACAGACGTTAAGGAGGCAGATACAGCTTGCAGCAGTTACATTTTTTCTTATTTTTTCATTTTTTCTCCATTCAAATCACACTTCACAGCAATGAAAATACAAGGTGCATTCCGAAAGTAATGCAATTATTATTTTTTAAATTAATTTATTGAACATATTTGTACAAACACTTAAAATTCTTAAAAGTACTGTCCTTGGGCTTCCACACATTTTTTTCAGCGACTCTGCCATGAACGGTACGCGCCCTGGAAGGCGTCTTCGGGGACCTCTTGCAAGGTCTTCGTCACGGCTGATTCGATCTCTTCTATGGACGAAAAACGGGTCACTTTCATGGCTACCTTAATCCGAAGAAACAAAAACAAGTCTGCTGGAGCGATGTGAGGACTGTAGGGGGTGGGTTAGCGTTGGCACCTGTGTTTGACCAGAAACCGCGGATTCGTAGTGCGTCGTCTGACAACACCTTGGGCACGAGCTTGGCGCACACTTTCCTCATCGCCAAATCTTCAATAACAATGAGAAACACAACAGTAGACGACAAGTTTAGTTCATTGACAACCATCTTGATATTCAATCGACGGTCAGACCAACAATTGTCGAACATGAGCCACATTGTTGTCGGTTTTGCTGGTTGACGGCCGCCCAGAGCGTTGTTTGTCATGAACCTCTTCCCGGCCCTCCTTAAAGGCCCTTAACCACCTCGAAACTTGTGAGTAGGACATAGCAGAATTCCGGTAAGCCTCACGAATCATTTTGTTAATCTGCTCAAGAGATTTTTTCAGTTTAGCACAAAATTTAACTTCATTGCTCGATCGTAGATTCCATTTTTTTTTCGTGACACGGTCGGCGCGCAGAGGTTCACAATAATTGATGTCTTGCCGCTTCCACAGCTTGGAGAGCACTGAGGCCGGCTTTGCGACAAAGCTTAGCGTCCTCCTCACCTACTCCAAGTGGTCCGATCCCACTTTGACCAATAGGAGCGACGCAGCAAATTCAATTGCATTACTTTCGGAATGCACCCTGTAAACTGACACATATAAAAGCTTCCTTCTCCAAGTAAAAATTTGCTTTTGAATTTTGTTTTTGAAAAATCAAAATTCAACCAGTTTTTCATGCACCGACTTAGTATTTCCCTGATAACTCAAGTAATTTTGGAAATTTTTACCAATTTCTTCTTTTGGTTTGTTGTAAATACTCACAGGTACAAAACCATGCTCTTTTATTAACATCTTCGATTAAATAATATTTTTAATTTGAATCATAAATTATATTGATTCTTAACAATTTTTTTCAGTTTTATAATTTTGTATCAAAAAAACTATTGAACTGAAGTGTACGATTTAACATGGTTTTGTAGATTATACTTGGTTACATGCATTCTGAAAATTTCATAGCTTTACGATGATTAGTTTTTGAGTTATAAGGGAAACGGGTCATAAAAACTGTAATTCTGGAAAACAAGCGACGAAGTTTGATTCATGAGTTTTCCTTACCTCACTACTCTAACACATGCATGATGCAGCGACTTACCTTTTAAATCATAACTCGAAAACTATTGCAGATATCGAAATATTTTTTTCGGAGCATTACTAACAATTGTTTCAGTACGATCCTACAGGGAATAGGACCAGCGAAGGGAAGGAAGAAAAAGCGGAGGATCTACTGTCCGCTCTTAATCGAGGCAACATTGAATTCTACGTTGGAGACGTTATCAGTCCAGGGATCTTCTCCTTCCTTGACACCATCAGCGCCAGCACCTCACTACAAACGATAATTGTAGTGAGTAACTTCCTCACGTTTTAAATGCCTTACTTATATGTAGGGAGCGGGTTTTATGCCCTAAAAAATCTTAAAATATGGTCTTAAAAATATGCATTTATGACCTAAAAAGTTTGAAATATACCTTTAATAAGCACTTAAAATTAACAATATTTCATTTCTCCTGCAAACCTGTCTTGACACAGTTCTTGGAATGAAATGAAAATTTGCTTCGAATGAAAAGATATATTTTTGTGCAAACGTAATATAATCTACCATACTTCGCGAGAGAAATAAACGAAGTAAATATTCACACATTGTATGTCTTGTTCAACTTCTTCTGACCGGTTTAAAAAAATATGTTCTCAAGAAATATCCCATATTTGCGCAGGTATTTTATCATCTACACAAAACACTAAAACGCAAATTGTGACTGGCTCTTTCAAATCAATGAACGCTCACAATCATATACGATTCTTTGAAACGGTGAAACGTTTTATAGATTAGTCTCTTTTTTAACGAAATATGCGCCTATAATTACACGAATATGTACCAACAGGGAAAAAAGCCAAATATACACAAATATGCACTAACATATTAATCTATATAGCCTCATATTCTAACCAAACGTCGAGAATTTTCATTTAGCTATGTCCTCAAAAATATGCAAAATCATAAAAATTCGCTCCCTACTTATATGGCTCAGGGCATCAGCTCATGTCACTGCAGTGCCTCTGACCGGGAGGTCCTAGGGTTCCACTTTCCACCCCGACCCCGCCAAGCAGATCGGCCACGCCCACACACACACAGCGCTTGCTCCAGGCAGCGGAGACGCACCGGCTGAGGTGGCTCAGGGCATCCACTGATGTCACTGCAGTGCCTCTGACCGGGAGGTCCTAGGGTTCCACTCCCCACCCCGACCCCGCCAAGCAGATCGGCCACGCCCACACACCACACAGCGCTTGCTTCAGGCAGCGGAGACGCACCGGCTGAGGTGGCTCAGGGCAGCAACTGATGTCACATGCCTCTGACCGGGAGGTCCTACGGTTTCACTCCGACAATGGCAGAATCTTTTCTCCTCCTAGCGTGGGGGGCTGACGCGCCTCTTCGCCCCGAAAATGCAGCGGGGTTGTGGGGCTCAAGGCTCGCTCTGAGTATGTGCTGAACACAAGTTTTGGATCTTTTTCACCAGGTGACATGCTTTCGTAATGCAATGTAGCTTTATGAAGTGAATGCGTTTGCTACATTTTTGAGAATAGAAAATTCTAATATCTGCATCCCAATGCCCGTGACATGATTATGACAACGTTCTTGCAATTTTCTACATACACTTATACATTATCTAAACGTAACCAATGTATATTCAACCACATTTGATTTGCAGGGTCTATCATTTTTAGGTTGCCAAAAATATAACTGATCGGATGTCCCCCACATTGCAGTTGGTCCCTCGAGCCACACCTCTCCCGGCGTGGTCGCTGCCGCTGCGCGTGTTCTCCCATCATATTTGGTTGGCGCTGCTGGGGACGGCGGGGGCGTACGCGCTGGCGTGGCGCGCGGTGGCGGGCGAGTCGCTGGCCGCCAGCGCCGCCGCCGCGCTGCGCGCCTTCTCCTCGTGCGGGGGCGCCCCGCAGGACAGGGTGCGCGCCGCGCCGCAGCGCCTGCAGCTGGCCGCCGCGCTGCTCGCCTCTGCCGTTGTCTTGGTGTCGACGTATCAGGTGAGCGAACTTCGGATTCGGAATAAAATGTTTAAGTCTGAAAGTCTCACATTCTGAGGGAAATTGGAGAGAAAGTCTTCAATCAATGAGTCAATTGCGGTTTGTGATGGTGTAACGGTTAGTTTATCGGACTGTTATACCCAAGTTTGCGGGTTCAGACCCGATCGAAGCCGTGGATTTTTAACGGCGAAAAAATTCTCCGAGCTCCTTCCTTCGGAAGGGAAGTAAAGCCGGCTGTCCCATGTAGTAGATTTACTGCATATAAAAGATCCTCAAGCCTAAATGACGCCTCTGAGCTAAATTCAAAATGTTTCGTCGTCCAAGTAATACCATCTTTCTCCACTAGTTGGACAAAGGAGCATAGCAAAATTTGCGCGGTCAGACGGAAGAGCAGGTCTCATGGCCTGAGTCTCGCCACGTAAATTAAGGCAATTCAATTCAATTCTGAGGGAAAGTCTCCAATCAACCAGAACGTGTTTATTTCCCCCCGTGTCCGGCAGGGGCGGCTGTTCCTGCTGATGACGCGGCCCGACCGCCACCCGGAAGTGGACTCGTTCGAGCAGCTGGCGCGCGCGGGGCTGGCGGTGGTGTCGACGTACAAGCGCTACCTGACGGCGATCGCGCACCCCGACGCCGACGCCCTCGACGCCCACGAGCTGCGCCGCCGCCGCCTCGCCCTGCGCCTCCCGCGCCGCGTCATCACCGCACTCCAAGTACAGTACTCCCTCAACATTCGCGAGAGTTACGGTCCCGAAATGCATCGCGAATGTCAAATCCGCGAATGCTTAGCCTATCTTTTAATAAAAAACGTGGGTTAGGTTTTTTGGATATCGAAAAACTGTTTAAAAAAGAAATAAAAATGACGAACAATTGCAGTACAAATGACAAACCATTGAAGTAGGCGCTACTACAAACAGAATTCACAATTAATATCCCAAAGAGAAGAAACAAGACAATATTTGAAACAAAGCTGAAAGTTATTGGGTATAGGATTTGGTTACTTTTTGTTTCATCACCCTCCGCATTCCAATATACAAATGTGGAAAGGTTGCTGTTTCTATTTCTCTCTTAAATTTCGAAGTAATTTCCATGTTCGAATCATATTGAAATGAATTTTCCACCAAAGCTTGTTGAAGTTTTAGAAAGCCATTAACAGTTCTCACATTGAAGTTGCTGGAGGACGCAGTTTCTCTTCCGTTAGTTTATCATTACGTCTGAGGTTTTATTCGCTAATTATTTCCCGAAGCTACTCTTCAGTGAAATCATTACAATAGGAGATGCACAGATCCTGAATGGACACACTGTCTATGGTATCAATTGAGTTGAATAGGGTCAAAATATCAGCATGTTTATGTTTGCTCGGCAAAATATTAGCTCTGTTTATGTATGGATCAGGAATGAACTGATAACTTTAGGAGTCATTTCCCGTAAGTTAAAAATTTTCACTTTTAGGTAAAATTTCCTCAAAAACAGTTAATAGACGGATACTTAAATTTTAATCTAGTATGTAGCACACCAGATTATATACTTTAACGGGACGTATTTATAAAATGTTAAATACTTTACACAATATTCTTATAAATATTACTATTTTTAACAGCAAAACCGATTACAATAGACAAAAATTTATATTTAGAAAACTAGTAATATTTTTTAATAACTGCTTCGTTAAAATACACATAAAAAATGAATCTACTCTCACATAAAATTCCAAGTCTGCAAATGAAAAACTTAGAAAATGTTTCTGACATTAACATTGGCAAGGCACCCTCAAATTAAATTTCCTCCCGTGCAAACACTAATGTTGGAGGATTATTTTTGCTTGAAAATAAGTAGTGTTGGACCACGCATGCATGCATCGTGAACGTACCGGGGATCATTAACTTTATCACAGTGACTAGTGCATGTAATTTATCAAGGGATCAGCATTTTAGCTGGATCCCATTTTTATCCTCCAGGGTTGTTAATTCCGCGGGTATGGAAGATAAAATGATAATGAGGGGTGAAAGGACGACTCACACATACAAACACAAACACACCCATGCCTGCAGCGGGACTTGAACCCTCGATTCTTTGGTGCGAGAACGTCACTACACTACTGCTTCAGCGATCTCGGCAATCGGACTGGCTGTTGGAGGTTTATTATTTTTACAAACATTTTTGGCGTTGGAGCTGAATTAGCGATCTCAGCCATCGGTTCGGCTGCTGAAGGTCTATTACTATTAAAAACATTTTTGGTGTTAAAGCGATGTATTTTTAAAACTGAAGTCGTAGGCTTCCGCGGCCAGAGTCATGTGAATCATCTTGGCTGTCCGTGTGACGTCGCGTCGAAGGCTGTGTCGCAGACGTTTCGACCAACTTATCGTGGTCTTCCCCAGGCAGAGCAGTCCTGAGGAAGACCACGACAAGATGCTCCAAACGTCGGCAACACAGTTTTCGACGCTGTGTCGTCCGGACAGCCTCATATGTTTAACCTTCCAACGGATTTTTTGCAGATTTTTTGCATTTGATGTAAACTCATTGTTGGCAAAGATTTCTGTGTTCTTGGTATTCTTTGCAGGTATCGTTAGTGATGCATTCCTGCAGCCACTGCTCAGTTTGCACGCAATATTAACTTTTTGTAACACTCTATTCGGGCTAAGTGCATAGGGACGTAGACTTTATGCTGCACGCCTGGTGTTGTTCTAAAATATTGTATTATAACTTGGCCTAATCGAAATTTTGTGTAAAATGTCCAGAGAAAGAATTCATGTGAATGAAATTCAGAATATTCTACATTAACTCCGATACATTAGATCAGGAGGAAGATCATGTATTGGACAGTGATAATGTCATTGTACTGAGTATTAAAAACATAGCCGAGAATCAGCACGATACTGTATCGGAACAAGAGCTTTCTGATACTAAATACGAATGTTTGTCATCAGCTATGTTTTTAGGTTCTAAATAGCATTCTTACTATGCTCGCACTTTTTCTTTATCCTCCAGCTCCCTAGTTCTCGCTCAGCCCGGCACAGCACTGCTCGGCAGAAAACATCAGCTCCACTCGGAACGTCACGGCTCAGTTTGCAGTGCTGCTCACCTTCTTCCTTTACAATTCGGACTTCTCAGTTTTCGCTCTCTCTTTCTAACGACCTCTGCGTACCGTGTTCCTTTTTGTTTCTCAATAATTTCTACAATTATTAATTATTTCTTCAGAATTAAAAAAAAAACCTTGCGTTTTTTCTCACTGCTATCTAGTCCAAGACGCACTTTTACGCTGAGTTTTCAGCACTGTTGACAGCAGTGCACTGCCGTGACGTAGACAGGACCCGCCTCCCCTCGCACCCCACCCGCTGTGGAGTATCAAGAAAAAGTGCGCGCATAGTAGATATTATAATGCGACATAAAATTGCATTGTTCTACAATTTATTTGTTTTATTGAGGGATTATTGAACAACGTAAAATTTACGACACGCGCCTGCTGGTGTGAAAATTTTACACGCGCCCGCTTGAAGGTTAAAACTGCTCTGCAGCGGACGTCGCATGCCTTGTGCAGGAAGCATTGTGCATTGCTTTAGCGATCTCGTCCATGGGATTGGCTGTTGAAGGTTTATTATTTTTAAAAACATTTTTGGTGTTGGAGCTGCTTTAGCGATCTCGGCCATCGGTTCAGCTGTTGAAGGTGTATTATTATTAAAAACATTTTGGTGTTGGAGCGATGTATTTTTAAAACTGAAGTCGTAGGCTTCCGCGACCGGAGTCATGTGAATGATCTTGGCTGTCCGGGTGACGTCGCGTCGGAGGCTGTGTCGTCGACGTTTCGACCACCTCGTCGTGGTCTTCCTCAGGGCTGGTCGGCGCCTGAGTGGTCAGCGCTCGGGTTATTTATCTTTCACGTCTGTAGTATTTACTTTAGTGGCGATTTTTTCACGTTATTATATTTATGAGTACATGTGCTTTAAATAATGTCAAGTAAAGCTTCTCGAAAACACACCCATATATAAACCCGATCGCTGACCGGCGTAAACCAGCCCTGAGAAAGAGCACGACAAGATAGTCGAAACGTCGGCAACACAGCATTCGACGGTGTTTCGCCCGGACAGCCAAGATCATTCATATTTTTAAAACTGTTTTTCAGCGGACGTCATATGCCTTGTGCAGGAGGAGCTGCTGCTGGAAGACCCGCAGGCGCGCGTCTGCTTCGCCACCACCGCCTCCGAGTGGAGCGGCAAGAAGAGCTTCGGGCGCGGGTGGGAGCGCTTTCGCCCGATGGGCACGCCCGTTAAACACTCCTTGAGTTTCCTCTACGCTCGACGGTTAGCGAATGTCTTCTGTCGTATACAACTGAGTGATTGTTCGGGACTGAAAATATTAATTATAAATTAGGTTTGTAAGAAATATTTCAAGACGCCCATTGTCGTGTGTTACAGTGAGTTTTCAAAAATCGTGTCTTTTAATAGCATTTTAGCGTCAAAGACTACCAAAAATGATTCACATAGATAAAATGTTCGGTGTCTTTCAATAACGCTTCTAAATTATTCATTCATTATTTTCTTTGATAAACATTTCAAGGTGTTCACCATATTCACATTCACATTAACGGCAGATAACGACTGCATCAGTTGACACGCCCGGAAACACTAATCCAGTGTTGTCAAGGTCGATGCCACGAGCGGGAGTCCGTGGCACGAGTGCCACGACGAAATCGCCCCTCCACGCAGTTCATTACCTCGTCACCAGAGACAACGCCATCACTATTGTAAAACAGCGGGGTTACTATAATGCGATTTTTCTAATCTGCCCCTCACGCCCCTATGGCCACGATGGAATATCACAAGTCATTTCGTCGCGCCGCTAGGGGTTGCACGATCGCAATCACTGCTTGATACGGACGCGATCATGCGATATCTGGCGTCACGACTGAGAACGTTGCGAAATACCGTGACATATACCATTGTGAAGACGGGCTTTAGTTCCATCGCTAGTGGCGCAGAGAAGCTCGTGGCATTCTAAGTTGCCACGACGCATGTCACAGCCACTAGTAGAAGACGAGTGGATGGTCTTAGCTGCCCGGGTGATGCCGCGTCAAAGGCTGTGTTGCCGACGTATCGACCATCTTATCGTGGTCTTCCTCAGGGCTGGATTGCTGAGGAAAACCACGATATGATGGTCGAAACGTCGGCAACACAGCCTTCGACGCGGCGTCACCCGGACAGCCAAGATCATCCACGTGGCTCCGGCCGCGGAAATCTACGACTTTACTAGTAGAAGACCTTGACACGACTGCACTAATCAACGGCTGATTGACTGACGGAATGATAAACGGCCGATTGACTGACGGGTGATCAACGGCTAATTGACTGACGGACTGATCAACGGCTGATTGACTGACGGACTGATCAACTGATGATTGACTGATCAACGGATGATCAATGTCGCAGCAACTGGCCGTGGACGGACGCCCTCAACCTGCTGCTGCTGAAGCTGCAGGCCTCGGGGCTGCGCGAGCAGTGGAAGGCGGAGCAGCAGCGCCAGCTGCAGTTCCTGTACCGCGTGGACGTCGCCCCCGCCGCGCCCAACGCCTCGCGCCTCGCCCACGCGCCCTTCCAGCTGGGCCACGTGCGCCCGCACTTCCAGGTACGCATGTTTTCAAAACAACCATGTTGCAACGCAAACATCGTTCTTATAAACATCGACGTTTGGAAATAAATGTGATAAACATCGATGTTTAAACCGATGTTTTAAACCTCGATGTTTTGATATCGATATTATAATCATCGATGTTTGGAAACCGATGTTATAAACTTCGATGTTTTGAAAATTATGTTATAAATTTCGATGTTTTGAAACAGATGTTATAAACATCGATGTTTTGCAATCGATGCTACAAACATCTACATTTTGAAACTGGTGTTATAAACATCTATATTTTGTAACCGATGTTATGATTTGTTCTGATTATGATGTGTTTTGGTATGATGTTTTTGGATTATGAACATCGATGTTTTGAAATGGATGTTATAAACATAAATGTTTTGAAACAGATATTTTTGAACATCAATATTTTGGGCTCGTTGGGCTATTGGGCTCATTGGGCGTTTGGGCTATTTTGGGCTTGTTTTTACATTTTCAATGTTTTTTGTTCATAGATGAAAAAGCTCATGATTCCAATTTTGTAAAAGTCAAAATATGCAATAATAACTTATGATATCACTGTGTGTTCTAATCAAACGGACGCGGTTTGTACTACCCACGTTGAAAATAGCAGGCTATCTCTCGCCCGAAATGATCCTGATGCCCTGGTATTTCCTACGTGTATCCTATTTCATATCTGTAGAAGCGTTTTAACTTTTTTTGTTATTTAAGATCGCGTCAACTACTAGGTCATTAGCGACCACTATTGGATGTATCGTTATGGTATGAGGACGAAACGATATGGTGACGATAGGGGGGTGAAAGGACGAAAACATACAACCATGCCCGAGGATGGACTCAAACCCACAACCCCTCGGTGATGACCTAAAAATCACTTCCACACTACTGCTCTCGCGATTTCGGCCACGGAGCCGACGCGTTTTAACTTTGTTTTCCGTTAAATTTTAATTATCAGTTAATACGTACGGACACTGTCAAATTCAATTTTGGTATTCACAAAATTAAATGTCATTGTTTACTACGTCCACTTTAAAACATCGATGTTCAAAAATATCGATGATCAAAAATATCGATGGTTTTTGGTCGATATATTATTAGCATGAATGTTTTGATTTTGAACAACCATAATTTCGCAACATCTATATTTTAATTTGAAAAATTGATGTTTCACAACGTCGATGTTCTGATTTTGAATATCGATGTTTCGCAACAGTTGTCGATATCGCATGTAATACTTGCAGGTGCTTCTCGCGGGGCTGGCGGCGGCGGCAGGGGTCTTCAGCATGGAAGTCGTGCTCGCCGGGGTGAAGAGGGTCACACAATGCGCGTCTAATTACAAGCGCAAGAAATAATGATTCGAGGGTTGGGGAATAAGCCATGGAAACTATTTTTTTGCTGTGAGAATACGAGTGTGGGTGCAAAATATGTGAAATGTACTCTTGGAAGGTCACGGTGGGAACTACAAACCAGCTTCGACTATGGGGTGGATTTTGATGACCTAGAACTTTGCCAAAAAGTATCTAAAATATGCTCTTAAAAGGTTTTTGAAATACTCTAAAAGCAAATAAAAAATGACAAGAAGTTTGATCAATTTTTGATCATTTTTTGTCCTCTGAGATCATTAGAACCAGTTACATCAGGGCCGCTCAACCATTTGCTCCGAGGGGGAGACGCTGGTTGCTCTCTTCTCTTTCGCCGCAGAAAGAGCAAATGACGTCATCAAATATCGATCGGCGGCATGTGGCACAGTGGGTCGCGTCGTATTTCTATGGGGTATTTTCCGTTGTTCGGAATGAAAAATCTCACAGCTCTGGGAAAGGATATTACGACAGAAAAAACAATAAGATACATTTGTAACATGAATTGGAACAGTTACTAGATATAAACGTATTAGTGTAATTTGGAAAATAAAAAAACGACAATTTGCAATGCAGTATGGAAAGAAAAGTATCTTTTTGCAGATTGCGCCGGCAATGCCAATTGTTTAGTTGCAAAAAATGTGCTCAATAACATAAAGAAATTTAATAGCGATGACACTACACAGTTTATCATGCTGCTGAATATAAAAAGTATTATAAAGGTTGCACAAAAAATGTGATTAAATAAACTAGTAATAAAAATACTAAAAGTAAAGGAAATTAAAATTTAAAAAATGAAGTTGATTGCAAAATGAAATACTCTTATTACACCTTTAAGTGTTTTTTCTCGTAATAAACTTTATATATTTGGAAGAGATGACATGGTGCTATTGAGCCGTAACATGCATTTCAGATTGTGATCTGTAATTGTACTTCTCATTCGAGATTTACAGATTTTCAGAGAAGCAAAAAATTGCTCAGAGTTGTATGTTATCCAAACGTACTTAACAATCGAGCAGCATTACGATGCAGTTTTGGAAAACGGTTTTGTGGGAAGTTCTTTCCTAAACGCTCACATTGTAGTATCGGTATGCAATAAAATTAAACTCTTTTGTATTGTGTTATTTTACTGTCAAAACAACATAAGAACATCAAAATATATCCAAAACTTACTTCTAGTGAGGGATTGTTTTTCAGAACACTGAAAACTTCCTTTTGCATCAGCATACTTGTCATTTTCATCAGCATGATTAAATGTATAATGTCTTTGCTAATTAAAATTCTTCACGTGATTGAACCTTTTATGTAAACTAAACATTTGGCATAGCTGCCGTAGTCGGCGAAAAGATACTTTTCTTCCCATACTGCATTGAAAATTATCGGTGTAGGTGCTCTTGCCTGTGAAGTGCTCGCGTCGACTTTCATGTTTCCGCGACTGGAATTACCGGGACACTGTATCAGAGGTTATCGCCAGGCGCGCAACGCTCGGGCTCCGGTGTCCCGCTCTCGGCTGACAACACGGCTCCGCGCTGCCGATTTGCTCTGCTTGAGCGGCCCTGAGTTACATGGTACCATGTTGCGTACCTGCACCATAGTACGAGTACATACATGTTTTTATTTTTTACTAAACTTTAACGACTCAGACATAATTATTTACGAATTAAGTAATGTTAACTAGACTTGGTTTATCTTTTCATTTTTCCCTCCTACAATTCCCCTCAAATTCCCTCCATAAGAGAACATGTACCATCATTCAACTGTTTTCATATTTACTTCGTAAGCACGATCATCTCTATCCAGATAAGTTATACAGTGTATGTCAAGTTCCACATCGACGCCAATAAATGTAATAACATATCAGTAAAAAAATATATTTACTTTAACTGCACATGGTGAATAGGAGGACGGAAATAAACAACTTTGATTAAATGACCACAGAAGAAATGGGAACATCTCCTGTGATTAGAAAGTAAGGACTACCTTAACAGATTTCCAGAAAATTGGACGGTGTTATGCATCAACGGGCTAAGCGACATTTTTGAAAAAAATGACATATGGACGCCATCCGTTGCGTTGGACCATGTTCTAAGTGCATGCAAAATTTTGGTGCCAAACCTTTAAAAATAGCTTTATAATTAATGAAAAATGTAAACGCCATCAGTCAGATCAGGGTTTTTGTGTTTCGCAACAACCGACTATAAACCTAGATCTTCAAATCTGCTATTCTTAATTTCACATTATGCAGATAAGCTCCAGATATTCCACTCATGTTTGTGTAGTTTGGCGCTTCAGTGAATGAAACCTTTGAACACGATTATCTCAAAACTTGTATGATGTTGCATAGCCGGTTGACGCAAAACATCGTCCAATTGAATTCTGTAAGTGGCAAATAAAGTAAAATGTTTGTAAACAATAATTTGTAGAAATACTTCAAATTATTTTTTTAATTATTAAACATTTACATCGCAAAAATATGCTATCGTTGAAAGGTTTTCCGTGTATTACGAAACCAGTAATATCAAGTGCGTGCTGAGCGGAGCCACAACATCTCAAAAAAATTTATGTTAAATAAATTAAAATACACTGGTGAAATAAGACGATAAGTTCGTGTAACTAAGGGGAAATGAAAGAACGTTGTGACGATATACTTCGCACATTTAAAATAATAATTCATCTTAAGTATTTATAATATATTTAAACATTAAATTGAATAAATAAATTTGATAGGGGCATTATTTGCAAAGAAAAAAGTACTCAATTTTCTGCAATGGGAGAAGGACAGAATAGCATTAAATATGCTTGTAAACAATGGAGACAGCACACGATCAAGTGGAGGAAGATTAACTATTGAAAATTCATCAGAAGGAGTTGTGCATCGAGAGAGAATAGGTGTAGAACTGCGAGACGGATCAGAGAGAATTGTACCGCGGGGAAAGTACGAATTTAGAACATTGAAAAGGATCAGACGTTGTTATAACGATTAAGTAGCAGTGAGGAGTTAATGAATTGACGTGTAGTACAAAGTAGAATCGCAAATGATACCGAAGTGATATCGCGTGTAAAAATCGCGATAAACAATGTTCATGATGGCGAAATTACAAAAATTGTAAGCGTGGAAAACGAAAATGTGCAAGGAATGTAGTCGCTGCTAGGAGGACAACTTACTTGGCGATGCGGGACAACGCCAAGAGTGCAGACGTCGTCTAATCAGGGAAGTACACGTAACATAACCAACTGCAAGGACTTTGGGATGAAATGCAGAAGGCCAAGGACTGTTGTAATCATAAGAGTATTAATGAGTTAATTAAGTCAGAAAGAAAATTAAACATGGGCGTATTAAGACATTATATGTCATATTTAGATCAATATTCTAAGTATGAAAATAAAGGATCCAAAAAAGTTGAAGAAAATGCAATTCTTTCAATTACGAAAAATGTATACAGTTCAACAATAGATGACTAATTTGTTATTTTCAAAACCAATTAAAAATAGTAAATGGTTACACTATTATAACTTTTTGAATAACATGTTATTTAGTAGTATTTTTATGTCATAAGAATAGCCGCCAGCACGCGTTTTTCCCCAGTTATCAAAAATTATAACCAGTCGTGATCTCGTAAGAGCGATAATTTTCAGGCTCACAAAGATAAGTAAATAATTACACCAGCCCTGAGGTACGTAAGTATTGTTCATCATTATAATAAAAACTGAGCTAGCAAATTCTAAAACTTAATAAAAGTATAAATAAATAGATAATAGTATTTACATTAAAATGAAAGTGAAGAAAGAGTGATACATTTCAATATGGTGAAGTCCATATCAGCATTAACATGATTTTTTGACGTACCTCTGACAGATATGAAATATCATAAATACCGGATATCCGTCTAAAATTATGCATGCCATTTGTCAATATATAAATGTCGTACCATATAAAACGAAAGCATTGTATAAATTGAGAAGCATGAATTGAAAATGTGACTGTATTATATAAGGAAGTACTAACACACTACTATCCAGTGAGTAATGAAACAATAACGCAATACAATTTCGGTTTTAAATGCTCGAATTTTATTCGGAGTGTATTATATAACCAAAGTTATTCAAAAGACATTGCATGTGAACTGCAGTTATTTAGGTATCATTCTGATCAGTGTAATAGTGGTTCTTACTTAAGTAATTTAAATAATTTCCTGAAAACTGCAATTACAAAATACTACAGTGGTCGACAGATAATTTGAATTATTGTATAGTTATACAAAATGTACATTTCTTCTGAACTTTCTGTTTCAAGACATCACTTCTGTCTAAAACAACGTTATATTTAGGTTAATTAAAAGTGAGATTTTGTATCAAAGAAAGTAACAATTTTCATTGTAATAACTACAAACTCATACTGAACTATTGGTTAGAATACAGAACTTCTTGATGAACTGGCGACTGTCAGTCAAGAGGCAAGAAATCTTTGTGTTGCCATGGGGACACGATGATCGGAATATTTAAATATTGCTTACTCATGTATACAGCATATGAAATTCTGCTGGAGTGAAATTATTTAGAGAAAACATTTACGTGCTCAAAGATTCAGAAAAATGTCTAAAGGACACTAATGGTGAAAGTTTAGAATGCAAAATATCATCAATCGATGGACAATGTTATCATGGTCGAAATCACATGGCAGAGGAAATTATTACGTTAATTTAAAGTAAACAGATGTTTTAGATTATTAATTGCTTTAGTTAATTGAAATATACTTATCTCAATATTTTTTAGATACATTTGTAAGTTAATATTAACTTAATTCTGAAACTCAATAGTAATATAAATATCAACTGTACAGTTATTAGGAAATAATATAATTATTCTCATACAACATCCAGACCAGCCAAGAGAAGGTATCAAAATATTTTCTTTCTCCGAATTAGTAATATATTTTCCGGTGTAGGTAAAATGACCATTTCAATATGGATTTCTAAAGGAAATACATAGTGAATACTTTAGAGGAACCAACGAGGAATAATGATTAACACTGTTTTTTGGGTAATAGCTGTGGCTTCGTGTGTACATCAACGCCTAGGAAAGCCAGTATTCTTTGAAAATTATGAAGATGGCGTTTCAAAGTATCGTATCAACGTTTCACAACCCTCCGCTGAAACTATCAAATTATTTCATCCAGACCTTAAAAACGAGCAAGGGGATGGAATGTTCAGCAGACAATTTGTGAAACTGCTTTGTCCAATACCGCACCTTAAGGAGTCTTCACTTAATCCTCAACGTAACACTGGTGATCACTTGGTAAAGCAGTCATACTTCTCTCAAAGAACCAGCAAACGCCTCTACAGGTCACAAAGAATGCAAAACTTACATACAGCACATATATTTCAACTCAAAAAGAGACAAAAGATAAAAGGAAGAGATACGGCTTTATCAAGGTATCAGTTTTCTCCTCAGAAATGTCTTCTATCCAAACACATAAGTGAAATATTTAGAGATGTTTCAAATATTCAAAGTGGCACACATTTAATCCAAACATCAGAATCTTCAGAATCCATGAGCAAATCTCCAAGGAGCACAGCATTTGATCATCACATCTCTAGTGCAGAATCTGAAGAAAGAAGAAATCTTAGGACAGCCGCAGTAAACATTCGAAGGTCACCACATTATCCTTGTAAATTCTCGCAAAATTTTCGAGAAGCTTCAGAACCCCCATGTACAACCTCTCAGAATCCCTCATCTAAAACAGTCAAATTCCGTCGGGCGTCTTTGCAACGGAAGAGTAACTCCACGGCTCCGCGAATCGATACTAAGCGTCGAGGTAGGAAGTTGCTGTTGCCCACACGTCTTCAGTTACACCGCGCGTTTCAAGAAAGAGCTTTGACGTGGCTGCTAAGTTCGGACGAAGGGGTTAAATGGCCAGTGAGCAGGGCAATGGCCAGACATAATGGTATATCAGTCGAAGAATATGTAGGTGGGTCTGTTGACGGGACCGTTGGAATGTCTTTGAATGCGTTTCTGGAAATTCTATACACGGTTCGGTGAACGGGCATCAAGACAACTCTATAGGTGGGTCTTTGGACGGGTCTGTGGACGGGTCTGTGAACGGGTCTGTGGACGGGTCAGTGAACGGGTCTGTGGACGGGTCTGTGGACGGGTCAGTGAACGGGTCTGTGGACGGGTCTGTAGAGGAGTCTGACGACGAGTCTGTGGCAGAATCTTTGAAGGGTTTTTTTGGGCAATTCTGCAGACAGGTCGATGGATGAGTATCAATACGTCTCTGTAAAGAAGTCAGAAGGCGGGTCTTTGTACAGGTCGGTGGATGAATCTGACAACGACTCTATAGAAACAACTCTGGAAAGGCCTGCGAAGGGATCGATGGACGAGTCTGTATTCGCATCTACCAGCTACTCCGCGGAAGAGTCGGTAGGCAGGGCTGTGGGCGTGTCGGGAAGTAGGATGGTGAGCGTGTCGGGAGGCAGGGCTGTAGGCGTGGCAAAAGGCGGAGAGTTGGGTGTGTCTGAAGGCAGGGAAGTAGGCGTGTCAGGAGTCAGGGTGGAACACGTGGTAGGAGGCAGGGCGAGTGTGCCGGGAGACAGGGAGGTGGAAGTGTCGGGAGGCAGGGCAGTGGGCGTGTCGGAAGACAGGGTCGTAGGCGTGTCAAAAGGCAGGGTGGTGGGCGTGTCGGGAGGCAGGGCGGAGCACGTGTCGAGAGTCAAGGCCGCGGGCGTGTCGGGAGGAAGGGCCGTGGGTGTGTCGGGAGGCGGGGGTATGGGCGTGCCGGGGGGCCGGGCGGTGGGCGTGTCGGGAGGAAGGGCCATGGGCGTGTCTGGAGGCAGGGCTGCAGGCGTGTTGAGAGGCAGGGCGGTGGGCGTGTCGGGAGGCGGGGGTGTGGGCGTGCCGGGGGGCCGGGCAGTGGGCGTGTCGGGAGGAAGGGCCGTGGGCGTGTCTGGAGGCAGGGCTGCAGGCGTGTTGAGAGGCAGGGCGGTGGGCGTGTCGGGAGGCGGGGGTGTGGGCGTGCCGGGGGGCCGGGCAGTGGGCGTGTCGGGAGGAAGGGCCGTGGGCGTGTCTGGAGGCAGGGCTGCAGGCGTGTTGAGAGGCAGGGCGGTGGGCGTGTCGGGAGGCGGGGGTGTGGGCGTGCCGGGGGGCCGGGCAGTGGGCGTGTCGGGAGGAAGGGCCGTGGGCGTGTCTGGAGGCAGGGCTGCAGGCGTGTTGAGAGGCAGGGCGGTGGGCGTGTCGGGAGGCGGGGGTGTGGGCGTGCCGGGGGGCCGGGCGGTGGGCGTGTCGGGAGGAAGGGCCGTGGGCGTGTCTGGAGGCAGGGCTGCAGGCGTGTTGAGAGGCAGGGTGGTGGGCGTGTCGGGAGGCGGGGGTGTGGGCGTGCCGGGGGGCCGGGCGGTGGGCGTGGTGGCGTGCGCGGGCGGCGGGCGCTGGCTGCGCGCCGTGCACTCCCGCGCGCGCGCGCCGGTGCTGCTGTGGCGGCCGCCGGCGCAGTCGCGGAGGGGCTCGGCGCCCGCGTGGCTGGAGGCGGCCGGCGCCTACCTCCTCGACGCCCACGCCGGCCCCCACCGCCTGCTCGCCTTCCTCACCAACGACAGCGCCGACGCCGTCGCCGACGACAAATACGAGGCAAGTCGGTGGCTCGTTTTAGTTGGCTTGGTCATTCGCTTCATCTAGTTGAGTTGGAGTCAAGGGAGATTTCTCAAGGCACACTCAATCGAACATACCCGATTTCAAATACGAGGCAAGTCGTTTCCTTATTTCAGTTGACTGAGTCATTCGCTTCATCTAGTTGAGTTGGAGTCGAGGGATATTTCTCAGGGCGCAATCAACCGAAGATATCTCTGATTTCAATACGAGGTAATTTTTTGCTCGTTTTAGTTGGCTTGGTCATTCGCTTTATCTAGTTGAGTTGGAGCTAGAAGAGACATTTATCAGCTCGGACTCAACCAAAGGGTGCGCCCTGATTTCAAATACGACGCAAGTCGATTGCTCCTTTTAGTTGACTTGGTCACTCGCTTTATCTAGTTGAGTTGGAGTCAAATATGAAATTTCTCAGAACGCACTCAACCGAAGATATCCCTGGTTTCAAATACGAGGCAAGTCGTTTGCTACTTTTAGTTGAGTCATTTGCTTCATCTAGTTGAGTTGGAGCAGGAAGTGACATTTCTCAGGTCGGACTAAACAAAAGATATGCCTGGTTTCAAATACGACGCAAGTCGTATGCTCGTTTTAGTCGTCTTGGTCATTCGCTTTATCTAGTTGAGTTGGAGTCAAGGAATATTTCTCAGGGCGCACTCAACCGAAGATATCCCTGATTTAAAATACGAGGCAAGTCGTATGCTCGTTTTAGTTGACTTGGTCACTCGCTTTATCTAGTTGAGTTGGAGTCAGAAGTGATATTTCTCAGGGCGGGCTCAACCAAATACCCCTGACATAAAATAGGAGGCAAATCGTTTTCTTAATTTAGTTGACTTAGTGTTTTTTTACTTTTAAATATTTACTCATTTTGTTATGCACCCTGCTATGAGGAAAGATGTATCAATACAACTTACTGAAAGTACGTTTTGAAATATTTTTTTTCTTCTTGATCAATGGAACATAGGTTTGATTTGAAAAGTAATATTCGTTGCTGAGTAATAATTCTGTGTTTCTTATGAAAACGATGGTCACAAGTTAGGCAAAAGGAGTGTCATGTAGTATCCATCTCAGGTTTCTGACTTTATAATTCTGTTGTGATAGTTACTAACTTGACAGTGATTATGAAACTATACAATTTATTCTAACACAAAATCAGAATCTAGGGGGTTTGAATCGCGTTTTTACGGCATAAATTCAAACACATCACACACTCAGCCAATGGTAGCGAGAGAATTGGGGGAGGTAGAGGTAAACGGAACAGCCGACCACCGTTTTCCTCGCACGGATGTCAAGTACCCGAGACATCACAGGAAAGTTGTTTTGCAAAATTAAGTTTGATTCTCTTATCAATTTATAATGCTGCTTATAATACCGTATGCAACGCGATTATAATGTTGCTTTATTGCATTCGTACAAACATGAAATCTCGCTCCTAACGTCGCTCGTTTTTAAAACCTGTACCTATGCAATAAAGCTTAACATTATAAACTTATTGCATGAACTACTATTTATAAATGCAAATAACATTGCTGCATTAAGTCAAGTGAGTAAATTTTCAGAAAATTACTGGGTTGGTGAAACGACGATTCCAACTTAACTCGAATGCAAGGATATTGGTAACACTGGTTGAGAACAGTAGTGATGGACTCTCATCATTTCGAAACCATATGGAAGTCCTTGACAAAGTGCTGTTACGAAGACATCAAACTATAAGATGGCTTTTTCTTTACGAGCACGGAATCACTAAAGACAAAGATCAGATACTGAGATTGAAACCTATTTTCAAAATGTCAATTCCACCAGCATGTGCAGGTTATGCTTGTAAATACAGAAACCTCGTTGAGAAAGCTAGAAAAGAGGGTCGTGTGGCAATGACAACAATAAGGAAAAGACACTTCAATTACGAAATATATAGCTTGAAACAACATGGAATAAACACTCCATTCATTGGTTCGCACCTACGTCTACTGTTAGAAATGCATAAGCGGTTGAACATTATGTGGATTGACAAATCCAAAACTTTTTATGGACTACACAATGAGGTAGGATGTTTAATGCTTATTTTCTTGTAGTTAAATATAATTTTTTCCCGAACAACATATTTACACTGCCTTAAAGTATCTTTCGTTCTTTAACAGTTCCCACGAAAACCAAATTTCTACTCTAAGAAGACTGTTGGCTTTCGGAGCCATCGAAATGCACGTCGGCCCTTTCGCAGAAGACGGTGACACGTCTTCGGCGTTCGACGTGATAACCGGAAGTGAGAGGCTGATGGACGTGCTGTTCATGGTCCCGAAGGCGGCCCCACTTCCGGCGTGGTCGCTGCCGCTTCGAGTGTGGGGCGCCGCCGTGTGGTTGGCGCTGCTGGGGACGGCGGGGGCGTACGCGCTGGCGTGGCGCGCGGTGGCGGGCGAGTCGCTGGCCGCCAGCGCCGCCGCCGCGCTGCGCGCCTTCTCCTCGTGCGGGGGCGCCCCGCAGGACAGGGTGCGCGCCGCGCCGCAGCGCCTGCAGCTGGCCGCCGCGCTGCTCGCCTCCGCCGTCGTCCTTACGAATCTCTACCAGGTTTGATGGCAATGGCTGGCTCTTTTCCTGTTTCGTGCCTCGCGTGCAGAATTCGACTCCCTACCGCAAGAATATACAGGTGAGTCACAAACTTTATCACCTTCTGTAATGTTTAAACCGTTGAAGTTATTTCAACGCCCTTTCCACGGAAGTGCATGAGGAAATGAGGCTAGTTTATACATATATTCCTTTCCATTTTATCATTCGTATTTTACGAGATATTGAAGCAACTTTGTTTTTTCCAAATAGAACTATACATATCTTTTCAGTCTATCATGACGAACATAAAAAAAGAAATTCAATAATATACATAGTCATATGTAAGATAAGAATTTTTTGAGTAATTTAGCTTTTTTGCGACATGTGGTTAATAGACAACGTAACGCCGCGAGCGGGCGGTAGCAGGGAGAGTGCTGCATGACCTTTTCTGGTGGACTGTTACATTCAAAATATCCGTCACGTACTAGTCGCAAAAAATCAAAATTTCTCAAAAAATGCTTATCTAACATATAACAATATATTATTCAAATCGTCTTTTTACGGTCGTCGTGATAGATTAAAAAAATTATGTATAATTACAATTGAAAAATTCAAAAACAAAGTTACCTCAATATCTCGAAAAATACGTGTGATAAAATGGAAACGAATACATATCAATTAGTCCCAATCTTTCATTGACTTCCGTGATAACCGCAATGCAATAACTTCAACCGTTCAAAAATTACAAAGTGCTAAAGTTATGTGATTCGCCCTATGTAGGACAATGTGAACCCACGAACGAAATGATTTCTGCTAGTAAAAGTATGGTTCTGAATTGAGGCTTTATTATTTGCTCATTTTTATCAATTGATTACCAACTTATTAAGTTGAGATGAGATACCACAAGGTATTATTTTAAAATTTTTTCACCGGGGGGAGATGGCTCAGTGCATCAACCTGATGTCACTGCAGTCCCTCTGACCGGGAGGTCCTAGCGGTCCTAGCGGTCCGGTTTGAGTCCCGGCGGCGGCAGGATTTTCGAAACTAGCTTGTCAGCTAGGTCCAATACAGTCGCTGTCTGGAGGAGAATCCTAGCGGCCGGCTGCTCTGATCGGTAGTTTTCCGTGGTTTCTCCGATCAACACCAGGCGCATGCCGGAGCAGTACCCTAACAAACGGGCCACGCCCCTCTTCCTTGTCCTATCCTCTCCACTTACACACTAACACTTACACTAACATGCACTACACTACCACACATGCCGGGAGGCCGGTCGGGAGCTTACAGCTTGTCGCGGCTGGGGCGGTACCCCGCTAGTGGGAGATACCTGGTTGAGGGGAAACGCCGCTAGTCGACGGTAGGTCGGCGTCAGATCTAGGGTCAAATTTTTTTGTTACAGGGGCGCCTGTGTACCCTGATGACAACACCTCAGATGCACCGGGAAATCGACACCTTCGACCAGTTGGCAGACTCCGGATGCCCCGTCTACTCCACTTCGAGCGCCTTCCTCGAGCACTTCACAGACCCCGACAGGGAGGCGCACTCGCGGGAAGAATACGAATCTCGCGTGAGAGCCGGTCGCCTCCTGCCGACGCACTTCACCACCGTCCACCGCATTCCGTTCCGCGAGGGGAAGGCGTTCTGCGTGCTCGGGACGCGCAACAGCTGGAGAGCGTTGCGCGGCACGGAACACGAATGGTCTCTGAACATGCGCCTCATGGACAGACCGTTGCTCGACACGCTTATTTTCACGCATGCGAGAGCGTAAGTATCTTGGGGCCAATTACAATATATATATGTATATAAAGGTGTCCGGGCAGGAAACGTCGAAACTTCGAAAATAAGCTATTAAGACTATTCTAAGCCTATTTTGTCTAATAAACTTTGTGGATATTCTGAATGGTTGGGTCGCAATGAGCACTCAAACTTTGGTTTGAAAAAATGATTTCTAGGCAAAAATTTGCATTATGGAAGCATAGAAACACTTCAAAAACATGTAAATTGTTAATTATTTACAAAAGAAATGAATATATTTGTTCAGAAAGGAAAATTAAGCGAGAAATAAAAAATCAGTTGAATTGTGTAAATTGGGTGCTTTTTATTTCTCGCTTAATTTTCCTTTCTGAACACATATATATTAATTTCTTTTGTAAATAATAAACAACTTATATATTTCTGGAGAGTTTCGATTCTTCTATAATGCACATTTTTGCCTAGAAATCAATTTTTCAAACCAACTTTTGAGTGCGTATTGCGGCTCCACAATTCGGAATATCCACGTAGTTTATTAGACAAAATATGCTTAGAATTGTCTAAAGAGCTCATTTTTGAAGTTTCGACGTTTTCTCCCCGGACACACTATATATATTCTAACACGCCCACCACCCACACAAGCAATAGACGAGCATGGTCGAATGCTGGCTAGACGAAATTGTAATATCAGAAAGCAGGATCTTCCAGGTGTGAGAAAGGTCTGAACCCACTACACACAAATTAAAGAAAATGAATAGATAACAAGGAGGATGTATTCAGTCTTTGGATCACATAAATTCTCTATTAGCACCCAAATCTTGGAAAGGTACCATTTACTTCGGCTGCCGTTTGAATAAATTAAATTGACTGAATTCCAGAACTCTTGTTTGCCGAACACAGGCTTACTGAAATACCTCTGCGGTGCCCACAATTATTAACGATTTTTAAGGGAGAAAAATTATTCATACACCTTCCTTCGGAAGGGAATCAAACCCACTGTCACATGTAGTAGATTACTGCATGTAAAAGTTCATCAAACCTAAAAAAAGATGTCCCGCCATGTTATGAACTAAATTAACATATGTTACATTTGACTCTCATATTTAAGCAAGTTCTTAGCTAATGATTTTCATAGGATACATGAAATCTCAGATTGTGACCTGCCTCACACCAGTGCATGCAAACTTGCCTATCAATCAATGGCAAATGATCGGGCGCGGGAAAAATCTGTTTTTGCACTCCCTTGCTTCTTTACACACTGAGGCATTTGAACATCGCAATATATTATCGGGAAGAAGCTGTAAGTTCTTAGAAATCAAAACTCGGTGGTTGGCAACGAGCAATCATTTCTATTCTTCGGTTTTCTCTCTTAGAGCACGGAGGTGTGTCAATAAAATGGAATATCTCACGGTATTTCGCGACGTTCTCCGTTGTACCTCCTGGAGTCGCATGATCGCTAGCACTGTTCTATATAGTCGCGATCATGCGACTCCTAGCGGCCAAACCGAGAACGACGCTAAATACTGTGAGATATTCCATTTTATTGACACACCTCCGTGCGCCAAGAAAGAAAAACCAAAGTGTAAGAAGGTACACTCTGATTAGATGCGCAGGTGGTACGAATAAATATGTATTTTGACCATAAAGTATCAATCAATATTGGTTTTAGGAATTAAAGCTTCAGTATAAATACATTTACTTTAAGCTCAACGTTGTATTGAGCTTTACGCTCAACACAACGGCAACGGTTGACAATGGTATACAAATTGGCATAAAACAGTGGTCAAAATACACATTTATTCGTGCCATCTACGCATCTAATCATATACCAGGATCAACAGGAAGAATCTACGTCAATTTCAAGGTACACTCTGTAAAATCCAAAACGATTTTCGTTTAGGAACTGGCCGTGGACCGACCTCGTGAGCACCTTCTTCCTCCAGCTGCAAGCCACCGGCCTTCCGAAGTTCTGGTTCGTCGATTACAACCGCAAGATCCGGATCGTGCGCAGCTTCCTCCCGCTGAAGCGACCCCGTTACAACGTGACGCGCGAGCGCCTCAGCCTGCTGCGGCGCCAGAGGGCGAAGGTGCCTTTCACCGCCGCGGACGTCGCCGCGCCGCTGCAGCTGCTCGGCGCCGGCTTGCTGCTGGCGGCGGGCGTCTGCTGCGCGGAGGTGCTGATGCGCGGAGGTGCTGCTGGCGACGGGCGTCTGCTGCGCGGAGGTGCTGCTGGCGACGGGCGTCTGCTGCGCGGAGGTGCTGATGCGCGGAGGTGCTGCTGGCGACGGGCGTCTGCTGCGCGGAGGTGCTGATGCGCGGAGGTGCTGCTGGCGACGGGCGTCTGCTGCGCGGAGGTGCTGATGCGCGTAGGTGCTGCTGGCGACGGGCGTCTGCTGCGCGGAGGTGCTGCTGGCGACGGGCGTCTGCTGCGCGGAGGTGCTGATGCGCGGAGGTGCTGCTGGCGACGGGCGTCTGCTGCGCGGAGGTGCTGATGCGCGGAGGTGCTGCTGGCGGCGGGCGTCTGCTGCGCGGAGGGGCTGAGCTCTAGAGGAGACTGGAGACAACACTCTCTGCTCAGAAATCGTGACGGACCACCACGATGGTGAACGTCTGTTCTGTCCACGGTGTAAGATATATAGGTGTGTTCACGCCCAGTCTAAAACTGAAGCTTATGTGTAGCTAGTTCTCACAGTTCTCGCGTATAAGCGCTGCGATTTTTGGGTTTCATTTGGACAAGGTCGTGATTGGTCGTGATTCATTCGACAGCTCTGTGGCCACCTGATTTGTAATTTCAAATCAGTGATTTGTCGCTTGGAGGTGGAATTGGTAAAGTCCAAAGCGAACAGTTATGAAAATGGTTAGGAAATATTATATAAAACTGTAATAACCACAGTTTAAGATGTCATCTTAAGATGTATATCTTACACCGTGACCCAAACCGATCGTGCGCACCGTGCGGACAAGCGAGGAACTAGCCTCAAACTGGCTTCAGAAAATTTGCCTCAAAGGCCGCTAGTTGTCACACTTCTATATCTTACACCGTGGTGCGGACGGCTGCGCAGTGAGCTCTGGAGTAGACTATAGACAAAGGCGGCGATGGTGTAGCTGTTAGCTAATCAGACTATTATACCCAAGTTCGCGGCTTCAAACCCGATCGAAGCCGTGGATTTTTAAGGGCGAAAAAATACTTCGTACGCCTTCCTTCGGAGGGGAAGTAAAGCCGGCTGTCCCATGTTAGTAGATAGACTTAAGTTCACTAGAACTTAAATAAAGTTGAAAGGAATCAATATTTAATACTTTGAAATTTCAATTTACCTACAATACTTAAACGAAATCCATTCTTTCATTTCTTGGAAACTTTTTTAACATTAACGGAGGGGAGTGTTCTTGGTTAGCGTATCTTTAATAATTTTGTTAGATCGACTTACGGCAAATAATAGTCGTCGAAAACATAAAAAAAATGTTATAAAAGTAATGGCCAAATATCTGATCTAATAACAATCACATCTAGTTTACGGTTTGTTAGCGTTCTTTACAATCGATTGCTTTTGGTATGTTCTTTGACAGAGACGATTGTAAGCATCGCTAACAACACACAAGACACATTTCACTCGTAAGAGAGTCTGTAGGAAGACCGCAGCCAACCTAACGAAAAACGACCGTCACGATTTTCAGCACTTCAAAGCATTGCAGTTGTGCATCCAGTTATTATGTTGGGATTACTGCGTCTGCGCGACCTCCCGGTCGCTTGGTGAGGAAACGCCCCTTCCACGTGACGGCTGCAGCTCCCTTTGTGAATAGCCGATAATTAACAGGGCGGCGGGAACGTGAAAAATCCTCACGTCAGTGGGAACGTTGGGTCTAATTGACCCACTCGTTATTATAGGCTGTTTAACCCTCCGGCGGGCGCGTCCCATCATTTCCCACCAGAGGGCGCGTGCGGCACTCCGTACTGCATCTATGAACTTCGATTTTCGCGTCAATACTTCTTATTACTTTTGTTATTAAATGTGAAGGAAATATTTTTTATTTATGATTTACACATTTTATTTCATTATAACTAAGAACCAAACTAAATAAAAATATTAATAAGAATCTCAGCCATCACTCGCTACCTCTGTGTCTTGGTGCATGTTACATGTCGGGGAATGAATACGGTGTAAACGTGCCTTCTAACGTTTCTTTGGAAACAACGCATTTAAATTTGAATTAGTACTTAGTACTCCAAAATATTTATCGTAAAGCTCAATAACAAAACAGCAGTAACAATTCTAATGAATAAAATACGCAAATATTATACTTACGTGACAAACTGCGTGCGGTACGGAGTGCCGAAACCATTGCCGTGTTCGAATTATTAATGAATAACGGTCGATCGGCAGTGTCTAAAATCGTGATTTGAGTGTCGTCCGGTTGAAAATATAATGAATGGAAAATAATTATAAGCTCAATAGTGTGACATCAGTTATTTAAATGAAATCAACAAAAATGTAAGAATGCGGCACTGAGTGCCGCTGCGCGCCCGCCGGAGGGTTAAATCACTAATTAATTACAGAAATGTGTTATTGTGAAGTAAAAGGTACAAATAATTCATAGATCCAAAATAAAGCACAAAATATAACCCAATTTTTTAAAAGTAGTGAACAAAAAATAAAATTCAAAGTAAATGATCAAATAAAGGAAAGAAAATGTAGCATCAAGTTAATAAATGCAATATTAACAAAACATGTCTACATGTCTGAAACAAACACTGAATATTTTTTTACAGTAATGGTTTATAATATGTTTTATGAAACTGTTTTTTACAGTAAGTTTTTCGACAATTTTGTTTTTTTAACCTTTCCTAGAAACTGTTTTGTGGCCTACAAAAATTTAAAATAATTTACATTTTTTAACCCTAAAATATCGACATTGTATATAAAACTTTGACAACAAATACATAAATGTATTACTTATAAAAGGTTCAGGTTCTATTTGCTGATTATCAAATTCAGCTCCCTCAATTTCTTGTTCAGAATCTGAATTCTGAGCAACAAGTTTCGAGTTCAAATGACGAAACAGAAACTTCATCATAACTTGATAAACAATCATTTTCTACTAGCTTGATAATTAATTCAATATCATTCGGATTTAATGCATTAAACTAACTCTTAGATGAGCCGGCCATGTTGTAAAAATGTCACGTAAGCGGGAACGTTGTGTCTGAAGGACTCATCAACAACTTTGAGCAAAAATAGCACACCACATTTTTGTGATACACTCAAACTAATGGCATCAGTTCAAAAAGATTCAATTTGAAGGTACACTGGTGGATAAGTTTAGAACTAATTTCGTTCGCTTTTTAGACCGCTCTAAAGGTGTCAGGGTCAGACAGACCCAACGTTCCCACTGCCAGGTTAACCCGGGAGTGCACGCAATATATCTCTCAGATATAACCGAAACTTTTCCTGAATGGGAATTATCTGAAGCTCTATTAACTGAAATACCTTATTTTATTTGGTATGTACAAGTCTCTCAATGCAAGTTTTAATAAATCGTACACTTGTCTTAGACACGCCTGAAAATAATGTCATGATTCGTACCGCTTACGCCAGGAGCTCACAATGCACTGGCGCCAGTGTACACAACGTATCTGACAGATATCGCGCAGAGCAGTGATCAATTTTCAACATGCTCACGGGAAGTGACTCATCGAAAAAAGAAAAATAGAAGGTCGGGCGTTCCTAGAAAAGTACAATGAAGGAATACATGAAACATCAGACACCTAACTCATTTTAATAATTAGGAACACAAAATTTCCCTGGCATGGATCTCACGGATCTATTGCAAGTTCTCCCGGGTTAACGCCTTCAATATTTAACCTTGACCTTATTCTTCGGTTGGAACTCTATCCCTCAATCACCCCCAACTCCCTATCCCCTTTATTTTCATTTCTTTCTCTCTAGCTATGCCCCAATACCGTAACACTTTGAGTTCCTGCTTTAAGGTCATTAACAATATAAAACATTTGTTCTGAACATTCAGCAATCATGATGGGACGATGGCGATCGTAAATAAGGTCACATGACAAGGAACTTCCGCGAACGCTTCTCAAAAGCCATTTATTTATTTAGTCAAAAAACAGTAAAAACTGTATATGACGTGTGGGGAAAGAAATTTATCTGCGCACATTTTCTTGAGGGCCAGAATTTTATTAAAAAAAAAAAAAAAAAAAAAAAAAAAAAAAAAAAAAAAAAAAAAAAAAAACGAAAACGAAAACGAAAAAATTAATTTAGAAAATAATTATTTTAGAAAAATAAAGATATTTGAAAAATGTTTTTTCCCGAGTTATAGAAAATCAATTTCAACTGTAAATGAACTACAAGCAAAAGGAGTGCTCAACAAAACGTGCGCACAGTGAAGCTACATTTACGTCCAGAAGCAAAACAAGGGGCCATCTCAGCATTTGCTCTATGGATCAGGGAAACTGGACAAAAACCTGATCGAGATGGGCCATATGAGTAGACAGCACCAAGCAAGTGTCTGTTGAGTCGAGTCAATTAGATGTACCTACAATAACCTTTAAAATGTAATTTGTAACTACATAGAAACATATGTTCAATCCCTTAATTTAGTGTTTCATTTTAAATATGAGTTTTTCTTTATTTATACCCACAGTTATCTATCCGATTACGCCTTTGTTATAATGGTTGGTACAGGTCACCTTTGTAATCTAGGGTTTACAAAAGACGATTGATGAAAAAAACTGCGCTTGTGTGAGTCGTGGATCCCACCCCGAATATTATTCGACTATTATGTAATGCCAACTTACGTAGAAGAACAATAAATACTCTTCGATGAGCTTTGATAACACTGTTGTGACATTAAAAATAAAGCTTCTAATTTGGCAACACAGTCCCCATTCCTCCTTAGTACTATAGTTACTCTAAGAAGGGACAACTTTGACAAGTCGGGAAATAAATGAACATCATGTACGGCGACGACTTTGAAAGAGCAAGTAATGAAGCTATTTGCAAATGAGCTAAGTGTGAACAAACGCACGGACAAAATAAATGCATGAACTTATCGCTTCAAGGTCAGTAGGTAGACAGGAAAAATGTCTAATAAAGATGTGATCTACACCGACTTACCATTAGCTGTTAAAACGGTCCCTTCTTATAGTAATCTACACCAAACCTCTTAGAAATTTGAATCAGTTTGTAACTTATTTCCTCACGTTTGACTGCATTGTTTAACTATTGACACAATGTGATTTTGAATATTTTTATCAAGTTTAATATATTTACTGTCACGATGTGACACCTAACACATTTGAATATATATCATCGGTGTTGTTATACTGTATATGTATATTGTTTAGCACTTAAAAGAGTGGCTTATCTTTTATCATTAATGTAATATTTTCAAATCACTGAATAAAATATCTATATTTAAACTGAGATTTTTCACCATTCACAACATTTAAAAAACATAACAACCTTTATCATATAACTAGATATTTTAAACTTTTTAACAGTTGCATCTTGAACAACCGCAACTTCTCCTTTGCCACATGATTTTAGACAAATTAGTGTCATTGGAACTCTGAGACATCAGTTTCCTTTTCTAAGAAGAATTTAAATTTCTAAGAAATATACAAAATTCACTCGAATATAAGATATTGTGAGAAGCGCAGTTTTGTTCTGAGGTAGAAGAATATCTTAGGTGAATGTTAACCTCTTGCAGAAACACGTGAGTTTTAAAGAGAAATGACAATGTGCAGGTTCTTCCAAGATACCTATGTATTTTATTAAACTGATTGATCAGTGATACCGGGCGCGTCAACGGATAAGGTCATTTCTCCCGTAAATGTAGTACATGCTTTTATCGCGGGCGGTGGCAGTGAACTTTACTCGCAGGGTGGCAAGATTCGATGCCGAACCACCTGTCGGCAAGCGGGGTTTTCCCCTCAACCAGGTATCTCCCAGCAGCGGGGCACCGCCCAAGCAGGAACAAGCTCTAAGCTCCCGACCGGTCTCCCGGTGTGTGTGGTAGTCCAGTGCATGTTAGAGTAAGTGTGTCAGGATAGGACGAGGAAGATGGAGGAAAGATCGCGCGCGGTCCGTGGCCTGTTTGTTAGGGTACTGCTCCGACATTCGCCTGGTGTTGATCGGGGAAACCACGGAAAACTACCGATGAGAGCCACTGACTACTAGAATTCTCCTCCAAACAGCGACTGTACTCGCCCGAGCTATCTATATAGTGTCGAAAATTCTGCCAACATGAGAACTCGAACCTCTGACCTCCCTGTCGGAGGCAATGCAGTGTTATCACTTGATGCTCTGATCAACCTTTGCCGATATATTTGATTTAAAATACTGATAATAAGAAATATGTCATATACTGGCATGCAGTATATTGATTGGAGCTTTTGTTTCGATATATTCAAACACATAGAAAGAAAATACCGGTTTGTTGTAAATAATCGATATAACCCATTCCTAACTTAGGACTATCACCAAAATCATTTATTTCAATGGCGAAACTAATTTCTCTCGAATTTAAACGATACATCTGCACTTGTTGAAGAAGGAAAAAAACGATGCATTTTGGCGGAAATTCGGTTGCGTGGGGGCAAGTAGAATTCTGCATGACCTCTCGCCTATTTCAGAAGATAGAGTTTTCTATTTTCCTTCAGATAAACGAGTTTAACCCTTAATCGTAACACTGTACCGTTAATAGACCTAACGCAAGCAAAGAGAGGAACCAAAAGTCTCTTAACAGCCGTCGTCAGTTAGCGATTAACAGTCCGCTATTCCTTATAACAATCGAAACAAATGAATTATATAGCTGAAAATGAAGAAAGAATACTCCTGATCCAAGAAACATTTATTTCAATGATTTTTCTTTTAAAAAGGTACGAAACGTATTAAACGACAAGCATCAGAATTCACAAGTAACGGCCATTGTCATCAACCTCAACTATCTCTTCGGTTTACAAACAAGATAAAGTTCTATAAAATTTCACATGTTTGTAATAAACATGTAAAGATATGTAAGTATTAACTCCTTCTGCCCAAAGAGAATTTTAATGTTTTTACGCACTCTACAATTTAGTCAACAAGTGGTGAAGGTAATTATTATTTCTTATCAAGTAAAACTCGAAGTAAAAATAAAACAAAATCACCAGGAACATTTAGTACGCTAATTAATTATGATTGCGTCCGCAAGAACATCATTAGCATTTGCCTATACACATATACGCTATTTGACACAACCACCGAGTCATACATCATACTCAGTAGTGAAGTGTCCACTCCCTCAAATGAGTGATTGTGTAGCATCCGTAAAATATTAATAGCATTACGTAAGGGTCAGTCCTTACTGAGAACCAAATATCGTACATTGCAGAAACTCTCCAAAGCTTCGAGTACAACACAAGAACGAAGACAAAAGGAACGAGGACTCTCAAGCGGGTTTTGAAACTGGAGGTTTATGTGTAAGTTAAATACATCGGTATAACCCGCAAAAAGTGTTGCTGTCAAGAAACGGAACAACATAACTAATTATCTAAACACGAATAATTTCAGATACGAAGTTAAGTACAACTTGAAGAAGACAAACATTTAAAGCGGAATAAAAATAATGTGATCAAAGTGATCTAAATAGATCCTAGAAAACAATGAAAAAGTTCAGCGTTATCGAAATCGCAATCTTGGTCGTTTGTGTCAGTGTGTATGGAAGACTACACCGATCTTTAGCATCACCAGATGGCAGCAACTTTTCAACTCGCACTCCGTTTCGCAGACGCGCAGATTTCTCCAGAAGCTCTCGGGTGCCCAACGCTATTGCCCCCTCGTGGCGAAAACCCTTTCGGAATGGGCATCGCCTTCTGAAACCGCTACCCTCTCCACGGCCACCTATGAGTAGCGCGGTGAGTAGACTTTACTTTCCCGTATACACACGTTGTATACGGAATAATGTACGTAGTAAAGGGAAAGTTACGTAATGCTGCGAAAAATCGATTTTGAGATTTCAACGGAAATTTGGGTTCCTATGATACCGAAAAAGTTTTTTTTTCTCAAAACGTTCGTCCGCCTGTCCGTCTGTCTGTCTGTTTGCCCGTCTGTCTGGTATATGTGAATAACACTAGCGCCTAAACTTTGCACACATTTTCTTCCAAACTGAATAAACCCCAGTCGATACTCTGGTCTGAGTCGAAGATCTGCGATTTTGAAAAACATTCATTAATTTTTGGGGTACTTCACATGAAGCCCTACCTATAATTTCAGATAAGATCTAAGCTCCCGACTGGTCTCGCAACTTGTGTAGTGGTGTAGTGCACGTTTGTGAGAATATGTAAGGGGAAGGGATATGACAAAAAAAGAGAAAGGAGAGCTCGCGCGCAGTCCGTGGCCTGTTCTTTAGGGCACTGCTCTGGTATTCATCCGGTACGTACTTATCGGAGATGCCGTCCCACTTGCAAGCCAGCGACTGAATTCGATCTACATATACAGAGTGTCTGGGGAGGGAACGTCGAAACTTCGAAAATAAGCTCTTAAGACAATTCTAAACGTATTTTCACTAATAAACTACGTGGATATTCCGAATGGTTGAGCCGCTATTAGCACTCAAGTTGGTTTGAAAAATTGATTTCTAGGCAAAAATATGCATTATGGAAGCATTGAAACACTCCAGAAACATACAAATTGTTTATTATTTACAAAAGAAATATATTTGTTCAGAAAGAACAATTAAGCGAGAAATAAAAAAGGACCCAATTTACACAATTCGATTGCTTTTTTATTTCTCGCTTAATTTTTCTTTCTGAACAAATATGTTCATTTCTTTTGTAAGTAACAAACGATTTACATGTTTCTGGAATGTTTCTATGGTTATATAATGCGAAGTTTTGCCTAGAAATCAATTTTTAAAACCAAATTTTGAGTGCTGATTGCGGGTCAACCATTCGGAATATCTAGTGGCTTATTAGACCAAATGTGCTTAGAATTCTCTTTAGAGCTTATTTTCCACGTTTTGGCGTTTCCTCCTCGGACACCCCGTATAGCTAGTGACGAAAATCGTAGTAGGCGTACAGGAAGAGTTAAGAGGAGCCACTTGGACCGTGCGCCTGCGCGCTGGCAGATGGACTGGCGGACGTGTGCCTGGGGTGAAGCCACGAAGCGTACAGGGATAGTTAGGAGGAGCAAGGTGGAGAGAGCTACGCGGTCCGGGCGCCTGCGTGCCGGCAGGTGGGCTGGCTGACGGCGGAGGCGCCCGTGTGCCAGAGTGAAGCCAGTAGGCGTACAGGGGGAGTTCGAAAGGAGGAGCAAGGGAGAGAGAGCTAGCTGGAGCAGAGCGTGTGTTTGCTGTCAGGTGGGGTGGCTGACGGCGGAGGGCGCGCCCGTGTGCAAGAGTGAAGCCAGGAGGCGTTCAGGGAGAGTTATAAAGGAGGAGTAAGGGAGAGGGAGAGCTATCTGAAGCAGGGCGCGTGTTTGCTGTCAGGTGGGCTGGCTGACGGCGGAGGACGCGCCCGTGTGCCAGAGTGAAGCCAGTAGGCGTTCAGGGAGAGATATAAAGGAGGAGCAAGGGAGAGGGAGCTTGCTAGAGAAGGGCGCGTGTTTGCTGTCAGGTGGGGTGGCTGACGGCGGAGGGCGCGCCCGTGTGCCAGAGTGAAGCCAGGAGGCGTACAGGGAGAGTTATAAAGGAGGAGCAAGGGAGAGGGAGCTTGCTAGAGAAGGGCGCGTGTTTGCTGTCAGGTGGGGTGGCTGACGGCGGAGGGCGCGCCCGTGTGCCAGAGTGAAGCCAGGAGGCGTACAGGGAGAGTTCGAAAGGAGGCCGTGCGCCTGCGTGCCGGCAGGTTGGCTGGCTGACGGCGGAGGGCGCGCCCGTGTGCCAGAGTGAAGCCAGGAGGCGTACAGGGAGAGTTATAAAGGAGGAGCAAGGGAGAGGGAGCTTGCTAGAGAAGGGCGCGTGTTTGCTGTCAGGTGGGCTGGCTGACGGCGGAGGGCGCGCCCGTGTGCGTGGTGGCCGTGGGGCGCGCGTGCGGCGAGCGCTGGCTGCGAGCGCTTCACCGCCGAGGTCGCGCGCCGGTGCTGCTGTGGTGGCCGGCGGCGCAAGCCAAGGAGGGCTCGGCGCCCGCGTGGCTGGGAGGGCGGAAAGTCTACCTGCTGGCGACCAACGACACCCAGCGGCTCTTGGCCTTCCTCAGGGTAGACGTCGCTTCCACCGCCTACTTCGATCACCTCAAGGTGGGTTATTCTCACGTTCACTCAGATCATTCCTACTAAAAGATAAAGGTATTCCCTAAGCATTGCACGCAGGCTGATGTTGCCCTAAGGGAATGTGAAGGCAGGGCTCCACCTTTTCGTCGCCGTCGCCGTCGCCGTCGCCGGAGGTTGTATGGCGAGCACAACGCTCCGGCCGCCCTAACCCACAGGAAAGATCCTGGTACTCACTTGGAAAGGAGGCTGAGTCGACCCCAGAGCCGGCCTGAAGGGAAAGCACCATATAAAAATCCCATCATACGCCCGGATTCGAACGCGGGTCTTCGATTCAGGTGCATTTCTGATTTGCGTACTGAGGTGGTTAGAATTATTCTTTACCGACTCCACAAGTCAGAAAAGAAATCACGGAAAATGTTCGAAAGGTTACAGGTAAGAAATTCCAGAAAAAAGTTGAAATATGTTTATGTTAGGTTGTGTCTTATGTAAAAGTTTAATGATTCACATTTTCTTACGCATGGTACACTAACTCCCTATTAGTTCTGAAGTGTACGTAAGATTTGTAGCTCTAATGCTCGTTATCAATATCGACAAATAAGTTAATCGAAAGAAAATTTCACGGAGATCTCTCCACATATTTTCTTACCTAGTAAGTATTACTATTTGTTCAATGAATGTGTTGAAATTGACCAAACACAAATACAAATGTTATCTTGTGTAGTGTGGAATTCGGGTAATCTGCATGTGTCAGTCCGCCACTCACGGTGAGATATCTTTCGGTTCATCACTCGCGACAAATGAGACATCTTTCGCTACGTCTTAATCTCCGGCGAAAAACTAATTTTTCTGATTCCTTAATTTTCCGGAAACAGTTTTTTATGAAATGTTGATAGATATGTATTTGAACATCTTCAATATAACGTGTGGTACAAGATACTGGCTCAGCGTACGAAGGCCACACTTGACTTCGAAAATTTTCACAAAAATGCGAAGGCTCTGGGCTGTCCAGTTGACGGCACGTCGAGGGCAGAGATGTCGACGCTTCGACCATCACATCGTGGTCTTCTTCAGGTCTGGAGTCCTCAGCATCACTGTCCTCAACGTGGTGTCACCCGGACAATCGAGGGCCTTCACATGAGTCTGGACGCGGATGTCTATGATTTGATTTTAACCAAAATGTTTTCATAAAACTCACTTCATTATATCCGCTGAACAATTTCAAATAAGAATGCAAGATAATAGGCGACCAAAAAGAGTTTTTGAGTGATATCCAAATGGTAGAAGAAAGAGAGCAGGACCGAAAAACACCTAGAAATAAGACACTACAATTTTAAAGAAAAAAATTGCAAAAGAAAGATTGGAAAGATAGAGATAGCTGGAAAATCAATATTAAAAAGTTACTTTAATAGATATCGACAGTAGGGGTAGATTTATAAATTGATGTACTTGAAAAAAATCGAAAAAAATCGATAATGCATTGTATACATAGGAACCTGCAAATAAAATAAATGGGTGACGCCGCGTACAAGGCTGTGTAGCCGACGTTTCGACCATCTTTTCCGCGGTCTTCATCAGGGCTGGTCTGCCCTGATGAAGACCTCGAAAAAGACGGTCGAAACATTGACGGCACATCGTAGTAAGCGGCGTCACCCTGACAGCCGAGATCTCAACTCTGGCCGCGGAAGCCTAAGACTTCATGATAGAACTTTCTTTTGATTACATTGTCAATTTTTCCCAACAGGAATCACTCGGCTACATTGAAAAACACCTCCAACTGCAGTCCACGTCTCGAACGGTGGTGTCAGTTGTTGATAGAGATATCAACGTCAAAAGAACGCTCTTTCGAATACATTCAGCGTTAGTGATGAAGCACCAAATTCCGGATTGGCATCTCATCCACGAAACAGGCCGTGAGGTCAACGGGCAGCTTTTTCTCCGTGGAAGGCCCGCTTCAGTGCAGCCGCCGTTGACTTACTGTGCGGGCATCGCGTGTTCGGATGCAGTGGTAGACACCATTTCGCCCGAATCGGGCGACATTCTAATGGCAACAGCTATCCCGAAGACCATGCAATTTGGGTTGAAATCTTTGGATGTCTTTGGACTACGGGCTGCACTAATCGGACCTCACAAACGCTTGCTTATGGAAATGACAAAACGCATGAAGATAAAATGGATCAATATTTTTCATATGTTGAATCAATTCATCCAGCAGGTAAATTTATATATAAGTAATTTTTTTACCTTGATCTTGTATAACAATAATAATAATAATAATAATAATAATAAATCATTTACAATTCTGTTACCAAGATATATAGTCCACAAGTTCTTAACAATACCTGTGATTTTCCGATAGTACTATTTTCACAAATAAACAATAGTTTTGTTAGACACGCTCACACTGTTTTTGTTAGACACTGTTTCACTCTCACTTATCTTAAAATGTATTATTTACATATATAAAACTACAAATTTGTTTTTTCTATAATTTCTTTCGTCACTTCTTTCCACTTTACCCAGTCTCATAAATTACCTGATTTGCTAACAAATTCGTCTTGCCACCTCTTTCTTTGTCTTCCAACACGTCTCCATCCTACTCGTGGGTCTCTCTGGGTGACTGCGTGTGTCCATCTTTAATGAAAAATCCATTTTAAAGTATTTCTCTATTACAATTTACAAGACCTGAGACTATGTAGATTCTTCTGATATAGAGTCCAGCTCACTCACGAGCAAACATTACTGTAATTGAAATATGAATATTTAACTTTGCAAGTAGAATGTTGTATTGAATCATACGGTCATTATCAATATTATGAACATGAACATGATCATTATTGCCCGCTCCACAAACCCTGCAAGCCCCAAGCTTACATAATTGTGTGCTGTCATTCAAAGGTAGAAAATACAATCTGCACAAAAACGAAATTGCTTAGACAGAAGACGTGGGATGATGCAGTTAAAATTCGTTAGCACTATATCTTGGTGACAAGATGTGACATTTTGTAGATACATTTATTTGTTTGTATTATATATTTATAGGTCCTTTTTATAGATTTATAGATTATATAGTAAAACATATAAGGCATTTTATTATAAATCCTGGTTGCGAATTTTCAAACGAAGCCCTTATAACCCTTATAACCAAGTTTGATAACCGAGATATTGTAATATTATGTTTCGACAAAATATCTAAATCACATTTTCCGCTTAACAAACATTAAAGTGTTTTAGAATTTCGGATAAACTTTGAACGGTCATATTGCGAAAAATGATATGTTTATGTTGATACTAGTTAATAGAAACACTAGTACTACAATAATACTTAATAAAAAATTTGTAAGCCGAGACAGTAAAAAAAAACAACAGAATATGAGAGTAGTTGTTAATAATGGGGTGTGGATATTGTAGAACACGTGTATTTTAATAATTCTTATGAAGAAACTGACCATAGTTTCGTTAACCTTCCAGCGGGCGCGCGTAAAATGTTCACACGAGCAGGCGCGTGTCGTAAATTTTACGACACACAATGATTCTTGAAAATATCAAAAAAATTGTAGAACAATGGAATTTTATGTCGCATTGTAATATCTAAGAAAGATATTTAGTATCAAAAAACATGTCCGTTGATAAACGTTCGTATTTATTATCAAAAAGATCTTGTTCCGATCCAGTATCGTTCTAATGCTCGTCTATATTTTCAACATTCGTTTACTGTCACTGTCACTATCCAATTCATGATCTTCCTCCGATCAGACAGCTCTTGAAGAATATTCTGATTTTCGTTCACACGAATTCTTTATCTGGACATTTTACAGAAAATTTCGATTATGCCAAATTATTATACAGTATTTTAGAACAACAGCCAGCGCGCAGCGTAATGTTTACGTCACTTATCCCAAATAGAGCGTTACAAAAACTGAATACAGCGTGCAAACTAAACAGTGACATCAGGAATGCATCACTAAAGATACCTGCAAGGAATACCAAAAAACGCAGAAGTCTTTGACAACAATGAGTTGACAGAAAAACAAAAAAAATTGCTATTGTCGTAAAATTTACGACAGCGCGCCCGCTGGAGGGTTAATTTTCACATTTAGATAATTAAAGTGGACATGTATGGTTACATTTTCGTTGCCTATCTACAGAAGAGCTCGTCCATGAACGCGAGCGCGGACAAACCGCCCAACATAGCGCCTCTGTTGGTGCGAGGGTTAGTCGAAGTATACGCAGCGCCGATGGCCACCAACGCGACGTTGAAGCAGGCCATCGACGTGGTAAGCGGCAGCGGCCGAATGATGAAGGTGCACGTCGCGGTCCCTCGCGCCACGCCCCTTCCGGCGTGGTCGCTGCCGCTGCGAGTGTGGGGCGCCTGCGTGTGGTTGGCGCTGCTGGGGACGGCGGGGGCGTACGCGCTGGCGTGGCGCGCGGTGGCGGGCGAGTCGCTGGCCGCCAGCGCCGCCGCCGCGCTGCGCGCCTTCTCCTCGTGCGGGGGCGCCCCGCAGGACAAGGTGCGCGCCGCGCCGCAGCGCCTGCAGCTCGCCGCCGCGCTGCTCGCCTCTGCCGTCGTTCTGGTGTCCGTGTACCAGGTTGGGTACTGTTTTATTTCGGAAGGCAATATTTGTGTATCAGAATAAATTATATCATCTTCTATGACATATAGTGGGATCAATTATGATCAGTTTTGCCTAGTTAATACGTGGTCTGAAATTCATTTAACGTGGTTATACATGTAGCATTTACTCTGATTCTTAGTTGACCCATCAAGCTTTGACAGCAAATGACAGACGGTCGCAAATGACAGATGTTAATGTGACCTAAAATTACAAACAAACTTCAACATTATGATTTGTTGCCTCCCAATATAGGACAAATATCATATGTGTCATTTCACCAAATGAAATTTCCCACTACATGTTCATTGGAAGAAATTTGTCATTTTTGTGATCTCTACATACCCCAGAATTTTGCTAGATATGTGCTAGACAACCTGTATTTTGGACAACAATGTCACGGCTGTGCATATTCCGAAAGTACACTCAGTGAGTTATAAATTATTCGGTGAACGTTTCAAAATTCTCTTTATACAAATGACAGGCTTCATCATTTTTTAAAGTACTATTTTGTATTAAAATAGATGTAGTTGCTCGCGCAATTGAAGTCTCATTTTGGTTATTCTTCTCTCCATTTACACACCTTCCCCCTCTCCTTGCCTTCCCCTCCTCCTCACCATTCTTCTCTTCATCTCCCTTTGCCTCACCTCCTCGTCATCAACATCCTAATCTTCACACTTCTAATCTTCAGCCTCCTAATCTTTACTCTTCTAGTCTTCAAACTATTTTCCCAATCTTCACTCATCTCATGTGAATCTTCCTCATCGATATCTTTATATTTCTTGTCTTCAAAACTCTCATCTTCACTTAATTCTTTATTTTTGTAAGCATCAGCTTCAAGTTAGCTTTCGTCGTCTTCCTCCGTTCTCTTTCGCAGTTTACTGAGTCATCTTTACGTCCCCCTCATTACATTATTACTTATAGTATCATTCCCGTGCGAGAACTCTCGCATGCTATACCCCCACCCAATTCCTTTTTATTCCATTTCCGTATTAAGCCTGTAACATATATTTTTCTTCAAGACCCTCTTATCCTCCGTCATATGTTTTATATGTCACCTTGTAATTGATAACAATGTAATACACCCTTGTCTATACAAGTTATTCTTATTTAACTTTATTATCGAGGAAAGAGGTACACCCGTGTTATTCAATCGTTTAGAATATCAAGTAATTAGTAATTTAACATACAGTTGCATATTCTTCAGACTCTGTATAGGCGGGGCAGAATCGAGAAGCGTCGAAAGCAAAAAACAACAACAACAAACAAACAAAAATGTAATGGAATGGTCAAGAAGAGGTGATTATTAGTAGTAGATTACGATGTGTGCAAGTGTAGATTACGATGTGAGGAAAGTCTCTTTGAAGCCTTTGGCCTCAAAATTTTAGTTTTTAAGGCCCTAGAACGCTTCGTTTAGGAGTTATTTATCGATATCGATTCAAAACTTCTAACATGCGTAGCGGGTTGCATTTACATGAATATTTATATGCGTTTTTTAAACAAACCCTTCATATTTTTAATGTGGAAGTGCAATTAGTCACGTCTCCGTGAAATTTTCTTTCTTCGGAGACCTCATTTATAAAGATTGCTTGCGTGTGAGAGCTGCAAAGGGAAGGTATACTACTGAAATAATATCTTATATATTATTTCTCAAAGTGCTGTTTGGTCTTTTCAATAAATTGGGCGACATACGAAACCGATCTGTATAAAGAAGCAATGGATTGAAAAATCGTGTTTCTTTTCACCTGCACATGGGACATTCGTATTGAAAAAGGGTGTTAAAAATATCTAAATATTAAAAAAAAGTAGTAATTCGGGATCTGTAATATCTGATCGCCGCGCGATCTATTCGAAGAAAATTACACTCGGACGGTGGCGGGAAACAAGTGAATGTTGCAATCTCAAGCATTTTTGTTTGTTTCAATTTAGTGTAGGTTGTGTAAGCACGTGAACGTGATTTTCTACATTGAATAGAAATCTTGAAATATGAGAGGTTAGTGATCTTAGTGAGGTTAGGTCGTTTATAATGCTGGAATACAAAAAAAAAAAAGAATTTAAGCAGAAAACAGTTTGGTTATTTGACTAACCGTGCGATTTAATCGCACGGGTTCTCCCTAGTAGGAGACGATTACTGTGGCTGTGTGGCAGGGGCGGCTGTTCACGCTGATGAGACGTCCGCAGCACGGAGCGGAAATCGACTCGTGGGAGCAGCTCGCCCGCTCCGGCCTCCCTGTCTACTCCACGGAGCACAACCTGCTCTGGCACTTCCGCCACCCGGACCCGCAGGTAGCAGCACCGTCCCCATTTATCCTGGTGGCAAAATAACGAGCTCCCCAAGGTCTTTCATTCATCCTAGTAATATTGATGAAAGCGCTAACAGGATAATATCCAAATAATATTAATAATAATAATAATAATAATAATAATAATAATAACAACAACAGCCTACAACAGTTGAAAATGCCAAAGACAGTGTACATGGAGTTACAGAAAGTTGCCATCCTCAATACTTGCGCAATAGTCAGAAAGTTCCTCAACAATAGTATTACTCATGCCTAATATATGTAATCCTGCTTCGACATCGAAAAGGGCCGTTACTTGGCAAGAGCCCGTACGGTTACCTCAATCCTGAGATTTTATCCAGAGACAGAACTGTAATAATAATAATAATAATAATAATAATAATAATAATAATAATAATAATAATAATAATAATAATAATAATAATAATAAACGTCGTTATCAAGGAGGCAGAGAAACGTCTTAAATACAAGAGTTCAAAACGTCGTTACCAAGGAGGCAGAGAAACGTTTTAAATACAAGAGTTTGGAAATCGAGATCAGCCGAATGTGGGGCGCAAAAGCACAGGTCGTCCCGATAGTTATCGGAGCTCTGGTATTTGTTCCGCAAAATTTGAGTAAGAACTTGTCTAAACTCCCCGGTAATTCAAAAGACTGGGAAATGCAAGAAATTGCTTTATTTGGAACAGCTCATATTTTACGCAAAGTATTGTAGAGGCACTGACAGTCACTGGATCTGCTCCTTAGGTAGCTGGTTGCAACCTGGAATAGATTTTATATTCAGCCAACTCATAACATCTTTAGTCGTGATGTAGTGGAAAAATAATAATAACAATGACATGACAGGATGTGTAGCTACCTCCACAGTTAGATCTGTACCACCCTCAAAGTTCCAAACACATATCCCAAGTGGTACGAACACTCACCGAAACCGGTGACGTCTGTTGGATTGTGTACCATTTTGTACGACCAACAAATTCAAACTGATCGCACGATAGCGGCAAACAAACCGGATATAGTTATCCGGAATTTGGAGAAAAAATCGTGTCTACTTGTCAATGTTGCTGTACCTTGCGATCAAAACGTCGTTAGCAAGGAGGCAGAGAAACGTCTTAAATACAAGAGTTTGGAAATCGAGATCAGCCGAAAGTGGGGCATGAAAGCACAGGCTGTCCCGATAGTTATCGGAGCTCTGGGATTTGTTCCGCAAAATTTGTATAAGAACTTGTCTTATCTCCCAGGTAATTCAAAAGACTCAGAAGTGCAAGAAATTGCTTTATTTGGAACAGCCCACATTTTGCGCCAAGTATTGTAGAGGCACCGACAGACCCTAGATCTGCTCCTTAGGTAGCTGGTGGCAACCTGGAGTAGATTTTATTTTGAGCCGACTCATAACAACTTTAGTCGTGATGTAATGGAATAATAGTAATGATAATGATAATAATAATAATGATAATAATCGTGTAATAATAGGAGTAATTTATTGGTTTTGCAATCAGAGATGCAGTGTGAAGTTGTGGTACATATTTACTTCGTCTGTACACAGAAATGGCACTTGAGTCTGAAAGTTTAACTGATTTACAGCTGTCTCAGAAAGGATGATCCAAATATTTTGGATACAGAAGGGGACGGAAGATGATCAATTTTTTCCAACGGACTTGTGGGAATTTTTATATAATCAAGTTACAATGTGGCACTTGGCCACCATTTGTAGGAAGCTTCATGATTGTTATATAGACCTTGAAAATGGTATGTGTTCTAATGCACACAGTACACACCCCAACCCTCACCCACACCCCAACCCTCACCTGTCCGGTAGTAAGGTATCACAGCTTGATAAAGTACACACCCCAACCCTCACATACATCCCAACCCTCATCTCCACCCCAACCCTCACCTACACCCCAACCCTTACCTACACCCCAACCCTCACCTACACCCAACCTTCACCTACATCCCAACCCTCATCTGGCCGGTGGTAAAGTACCGCAGCTTCATAAAGAACACACCCCAACCCTCACCTACACCCCAACCCTCACCTGTCCGGTGGCCAAGTACCACAGCTTCACAAAGTACCCCCCGCAACCCTCACCTGTCCGTTGGCCAAGTACCACAACTTCATAAAGCACAGCCCGCAACCCTCACCTGTCCGGTGGCCATGTACCACAGATTCATAAAGTACACCCCGCAACCCTCACCTGTCCGGTGGCCAAGTACCACAGCTTCACAAAGTACCCCCCGCAACCCTCACCTGTCCGGTGGCCAAGTACCACAGCTTCACAAAGTACATCCCGCAACCCTCACCTGTCCGGTGGCCAAGTACCACAGCTTCACAAAGTACCCCCCGCAACCCTCACCTGTCCGGTGGCCAAGTACCACAGCTTCACAAAGTACACCCCGCAACCCTCACCTGTCCGGTGGCCAAGTACCACAGCTTCACAAAGTACCCCCCGCAACCCTCACCTGTCCGTTGGCCAAGTACCACAACTTCATAAAGCACAGCCCGCAACCCTCACCTGTCCGGTGGCCAAGTACCACAGCTTCACAAAGTACACCCCGCAACCCTCACCTGTCCGGTGGCCAAGTACCACAGCTTCACAAAGTACACCCCGCAACCCTCACCTGTCCGGTGGCCAAGTACCACAGCTTCATAAAGCACAGCCCGCAACCCTCACCTTCCCAAGTGGCGTGCGTCGTGCGCAGGCGCACTCGGCGCGTGAGCTGCTGGCGCGCCGGCGCGCCGCCCGCCTGCTGCCGTCGCGCCTGGTGTCGCGCGCGCGGCTGCCGGCGGCGCTGGCGCGGAGGGCGTGCCTGCTCGCGGCGCGCAGCGACCTGCGCCTGGCCGGGCAAGTGCTGCGCGCCGCGCAGCAGCGACACCTGCGCGCGCGCCCGCTGCCGCAGGCCATGCTCGAGGCGCAGCGCACGCTCCTCGCGCGCAGGTGCGTTGGCAGCACTGGCAGTTGATGCGTTGGCGATTCCTGGCACGAACACTGCTTCGATCATCAGACCAGTTAGTGTCGTGCTGTGTTTTAAAAGATGGTCCTCGAAAGCAGGTGGGTTGGCAACACTGATGCGTTGATTCACTGTTGATTCCTGGTACGAAAACTACTACAGTCATTAGACCACTTAGTGTCGTGCTGTGTTTTTTTAAGATGCTCTTCGCAAGAAGGTAGGTTGGCAACACTGTTGCATCGATTCACTGTTGATTCCTGGCACGAAAACTGCTACGATCATTAGGCCAGTTAGTGTCGTGCAATGTATTAGAAGATGCTCCTTGCAAGCCGATGGGTTGGCAACTGATGTGTTGATTCACTGTTGATTCTTCGCACGAAAACTGCCACGATCATTAGACCAGTTAGTGTCGTGCAGTGTTATAGAAGACGCTCCTTGCTTAGAGGTTCTTCGGCAACACTGATGCGCTGATTCGTTGGTGATTCCTGGCACTGCAACTGCTATCATCATTACACTCGTAAGCAACTTCCCACTCGCCTCTAGGGAAGGACTCTCTGAAATTCATTAGGTCGTCAACTGCTATGGTCATTAGTCTCGATAATGAAGTGTGGTGTTTTAGAAGATGCTCTTCGCGCACAGTTGGGGTTGGCAATACTGCTATGTTGGTTTGGTGGTGATTCCTGCCACGTTATATGCTACGGACATTAGTCCCGTTTAGTGAGTTTTAGAAGATGCTCCTCGCGATAGTGGGTTGGCAACTCTCATGCAATAATTCACTATTGATGGCACGTCATATGCTATAGTCATTGGCGCCATTAGTTCTGTGCAGTGTTTTAAAAGACGCTGTTAGTGCGCAGGTGGGTTGGTTACCTCAACAAATGAGCAACTGACTCGTAGAATTTGTCTTTCCCCATTCTTGTTTCCTCTTCTCATCCTATACACATACACACATACACACACACACACACTCATTTACTGAATATACGACACTATTGCAAGTGTCGGTAGACCAGTCGAGAGCTAATAGGTTGTGCCGGCTGTGACGGTACCCAGATGAGGGAGATTTTTAGGGAGGAAAACCCTGCTAGTAGACACTTAGGTGAAATTCACCATTTCCCCCTTCGGCATATCCAGGATTTATTTCTTATTGTAATCGGGTTGTTTGAAATCGTAGTCTATAACAATTTTCAATTTACAATGACATTTCACACACATTTTATATTCTAAAAGTATTTACAAAATATTTTCATTTCCGATTTGCTCAAGGACATCACTATTCATAATAAGCAATAATAAAAGTTGGTCCGGCAGCTCTCACTTGATAAAACGCACAGCCATAAGAAAGTTCTTACCTTCCACCAGTAGATGGCGATTCTGTGCTAAAACCTGATTAGTTGGAAACCAATCTGAAATAACAACAGTGTGAACATTCATCTCTTGAAAACTGTATTCTGTATGTAGAAAACTCATTTTCCTATGTACGTGCTTCAAACCCAAATAGAGACCTTTACAGGACAAGTAACTCACTTTTGATTCTGTTTCATAGCAACGAATCAAAATCATATTTCAGCTCTTATTGTGCTCACCGTGAATGTTAAACATATTGGAGGGCATTTTGTGAACGAAGCAGACAAACTGATTTTAGAAATATGTAAGTCTGGAAAGTGTGGAAAACTTCTATAAAATGTAAATAATACGAAATACATCTTATTTGGTATTTACAATTAAAAATCTTAATGATAATTCTATTTTTACTCTATTCTGCAGTTTCTATTCTCTATGTGTTGATGCATTTTCTTTCAAACAATCCTCAAACCTTAATTAAATTAGCTCAATTAGGTTTTCTCTCTTAAAAATACAAGTTAAATGTAAAATGAAAGAAATATTGAAAACATTGAATACCATTTTACTGCACGAACTTTCATTACGTTAATTTGCTATTACCATCGTAAGCATCGTAAGCCATACAATGCAGCATCATCGCAGATTGAAAAGTTATTCCGAGAATTTATTTTTTGACGGCGACATCGATGCGAGAGACGGATAAGATAAAGCCACTTTATTTACCTAATGTTAATGTCACAATGTCTACGTTCATTAAATGATACATTCAACTTTAATAAAGTCGGGGAGAACACAGCTACGAATAAGATGGACATTACGTAATGATATCATAGTTCTGAACCCATATGTTAAGGCGGCGATATAGCTCCTTTTTTCAGATTTGGGTTATTTTTCAATTTTTGGGAGAGCGTTCATAAGTTTTGGTTGGTTACGGCGAGACGAAATATTCGTTCGCTCGTGCGATCTCTGAAAAGACACAGTATACCCTTCTTATTAGAAGATAATATAATAAATGAATAAGCAATCAGGGAATAAATCGTTCAACCCGTTACCTGAGTCTCACACGAAAAGCAATGCCTTCTTTTAATCTGTATTACACAAATTTGCTCATGCAATGCGCAGGTTCCCGCGAAAATATGGCTTCTCTTTGAAAGTCTTTCTAAAAGGCGACAGGTATGCCAACCTTGCTAAGTTAAACTGTTCTCATGGCACGTTAATGCGAGCGCACTGATGGCGTTCACTGGGCGGAGCGACTACTTTGAAAAGCCTGTTTCGCTGTTTGAATTTATGTGAATGGAATGCTGTCATTGGTTAAAACGGAGCTTGAGTGTGTCTTCAATAATTTCCTCTGCACCAGCGGGCCTGGGACGGAACCCCAGCCCCAAGTGCTGCCCCCTGTCGAAGACAGATGAAACTATTACGACCAGAGACTAGGCTGAATGCAATTTCGACAGAAAACAAAGGAATTTTATATACCCGCTCTTTTAGCGCCTTGCGCGCGGTTTTGGAGGGAAGTCCGACGCGGTACGTTCAAAATGCAAATTCTGAGCTAGCAATAAAGGGCCAAAGATGGTTATTAACAACCAATCTCCCGCCACGGCGCCAAATATGAAATATGAATAAGAAATGTATGTGCCAACACCATACAAAAGGGATATATTGAATGACTTTTAGCTCTAGATGTTCAATTTATATGTGAAATTATCCTTGCTCACCTGCATAATGTGAGAAGTTACAAATAATACGGCGAAGTGTGTGCTGTTGTAGCATCACTGGTTTACAGCAGGTCACCGCGTACTAGATCCTTGTTTCTTTTCATCGTACTAGATCGTACTAAATCGTAGATTCGTACTAGATCCTCTTTTTTTCCATATCTGATAATGAAAATGAAGTAGGAAGCAAATGCAAAAGAAATGTGCTTGGGCACGTAGTCTTTTTCATTAAAAAGTATTTTTTTGTTTTGTATTTTATTGTAATATACTGCCTCTTCCTCAACATTTAAGCACAAATAGCATACGTTACATGCGAGAATTTAGAAGACGGTGATTTAATGTAAGGAGACAGTAGGACTGTCACAAGCATCGAAAAACTAAAAGTGAACAACTAATAACTGACTAGCTTGTCATTGACAGCTCTCACCTGTAAAATTAGGACAACTCCTTTTTCACCTCATACATGTATGAATGGAAAATGTCAGTAAAACATGTTTTAAGAGAATTGAAAAATGAGAATGTCTCTCAATTGGAAATTCAGCGCGGACGGGAGACACCAAAAAACATGGAACAGTCCTAAAATGAAACAGAGTTGTCAGGTCTTTTCATTCCGTGATTTGTGGTTCGAGAAACACATTTCGACAGTGTGTGGAGGGATTATGTTTTCGCTTGCTGTATGAAGCCGTTTTCAACAACAGTCCCCTCTATTTGAATCGCTGATCGCAAGAACAATATGTCATATTGCACACTTACGGGATTAATAACCTAAGTGTAGTGTCCAAGTGATCTCAGACCGACGGGTCGCGGGTTCGAGTCCGGCCTCGGGTATGGTTGTATGTGTTCGTCCTTTCAACCCCAAGCATAGCTACATCGTCTCATCCTCATACCATAACTTTAAATCCAATAATGGTCGCTAATGACCTAGTAGTTGATGCGACCTTAAATTTAAAACATAAATAAAAAATAAAAACTGATTTATTTATTTGGTAAAAAAACAGTAAAAACTATATGACGTATGGGGGAAGAGATTATCCGCGCACATTTTCCTGAGGCCCAGAATCAAAACAAAGCGCGAAATTAGCAACATTTTAATAACTAGAAAAAGAATTCAGAAAAATTATTATTTTAGAGAAATAGAAATTAGAAAAAAATTTGTTCCCGAGTCATAGAAAATCAATTTCAACGGTAAATGAACTGCTGATTTGATTTTTACTTTCCCGTATACGTACGTATACACGGAGTGATATACGTAGTATAGAAAAAGTTATGTAATGCTGCGCGAAAAAATGGCCAATTTTCGGCGGAAAAAAATTAATTGCTGGGCCGTGAAAACGAAAAAATTGATAAAACCAGTTGCTAAATTAAGACAAAAATCCTCTAACACGTGGTGTAGCTAGAAACCCTGATACCTAAAACCAATTGAAAGGAAAACGTCCGTCCGTCTGTCTGTCCGTCCGTCTGTCCATCTGTGAACACTACTAGCGCCTAAACCATACATATGATTTCTTTCAAAATGGATATTCCCCGGTCGATTCGATTCTAGTCGAAGCTTTGAGATTTTTAAAAAGATTCTTCAAAATTTGGGGGTACTTTATATGAAGCACCCCGAGGATTTTCAAAATTTTCTCAAAAACGGCTCCAAATTTTTTCTTTAAATTTCTTGCATGAATAGAGTAAAATACACTTATTAACATGGCATAAGTCCGATTTTCACGGATAACTCTGAATTTTTGAAAATTGTGAAAGTTTGAATTTTTTTCGGCGTCTTTCTCCAAATACAAAATGGAAGATAGAGATTTTTTCTTCAAATTAAATTTGTTCTGCATAGTGAGTTCTTTCATAAAGGTCATGTAAATGTTTTTCAAAATTTTAGTAGTTTTCGTGCAATATTTCGTGCAATATGTGCAATTTAAAAAAATTACAAAAACAAGATTTTCTCAAAAACGGCTCCAAACATTTTCTTTAAACTTTTGGTAGGGATAGTGGTAAATGTACTCTATCAATGATATAAAAGCTACATTGCTCTATAGTGTAATGGGACGGTTGCACACGTACTAATTTCGGCGTGTGCGAGATGAATATTTTATATAACAGGGAGTCCGGGAAAACTTAGCTGGCTGAAAATGTGCGTTTCTCCGCTACCTGAGTGCGCGAAGGGTCGCCGCAGGCCGCCGATGGGAGCGCCTCCCTTTGTTCAATACCGTTTGCTACACCTCTGGTATTTCCGAGCGCTGCGTCAGAGCACACCCCGCGTCTTCTCGGAAATCGTGGTGACGTGAACGCCCACTCGAAATCGGGTTCCAACCGTCGATGGACCCATGGCAATTGGACGGCGCGCATCACGCGGTTTGGCTGCGCCAATAGTCGAACACTAGGCGGGGGTGAGACATGTGATCTCGCGAGCAAGGGAGGTTGCTGCGAACGCGAGACTCGGCCATTCCGAGACGAACGACGACCGCGAGTGTTACCTTCCGATGTAAGCGACGACCGAGGTGTTGGGTCCGATGGTAACGACCGCCGCGAGACGCTAGATCGCCGCCGGCAACGCATCGTCGCCACCTCACCGCCCGCTCAGGTGCCGCCGAAGGGAGAGGCGGAACACCGTGTGAGTGCCGATACTCGAATGAACGAAGAAGCGTTCGGACGCGGCCTGAGGGCCGGCCGCCGCTAAAAGACGCTTTGGTGTGGCGATTCCTGGCCGCCGCCGCCGCAGTCAATGCCTGCCGCGCGCGCCCGCCCGCGCGCAGCCCTGTGCCGCGCCGCAGCCAGCGCTGCCGCGCGCCGGGCCGCTGCCACGCCGACGTCGCCGCCGTGTTAGCCCGCGTGCCGCGCGCGCCTGCCCGCGCACAGCCCCAAGTCGCCGCCGCAGTCAACGCCTGCCGCACGCGGCGCCCGCGCGCAGCCCTGCGCCGCGCCGCAGCCAGCGCTGCCGCGCACCGGGCCGCTGCCACGCCGACGTCGCCGCCGCGTTAGCCCGCGTGCCGCGCGCGCCTGCCCGCGCACAGCCCCAAGCCGCCGCCGCAGTCAAGGCCTACCGCGCGCGCCCGCCCGCGCGCAGCCCTGCGCCTGCCGCGCACGCCTGCTCGCGTGCCGCTACACCGCCGCCGCGGCCACCAGCTGCCCGACCGGTCCAGGAAACGGGGGGAAGCGCCGCTGCCCTGCCGCCCGACACCCGGGCCGATGCCGACGCCCGGAGGGGCGGAGCGCCCGTGCGATGACCCGGAAGGGTTGGACTGTTAAGTTAAGCTAGTTATAAGTTAGGTTAAGATAGTATTAAGAACTGTAGGGGGCTTCACCCGATTATTTTGCTTTGAATTAAACTCAGAAATCATGAAAGAGCGTTTTACTGTGTAGTGCATGAATATGCCCAGTCACGCATGCGTCCTAAATAGATTCCAGCCGGACACATGAGGCAACCTGCAGCAGACGGGAATCCACAGGTGAGTCGGGTCACGCCCTGAGAGAGGTTAACACCGCCGACACCGATGAGTGGTCGTGTGTACGGGGGGGGTGTTACAATAGGTTGTTTGTTTCAAAAATTACAAAAATGTAATTTTTTCATATGTTTCTCACGTCGATAATATTTACATTAGCAGCGATTTTTTCATATTATTATATTTATGAGTACATGTGCTTTAAATAATGTCAAGTAAAGTTTCTCGAAAACACAACCGTTTTCTGTGAAAAGTAGCTCAAAATTTTGCTTTTTCAGAAACGCTCAAACGCCATTTTCTCAGATATGGCTGGAAATTTTTTCTTCAAACTTTTGTAACGGATAGTGCTAATTACACTCTTTAGTTAAGCGTAAAGTTTATTTTGAGTTATTTTTTTGTTTTTTCAAAAATTACATTGTAATTTTTTTGAAAGCTGTCTCACATCTTTAATATGCACATTACCAGCAATTTTTAAACATGATTATATTTGTGAGTGTAAGTTCTTGAAATAACTTGAAATAAAGTATTTTGAAAACTCCAAAATTTTCTGTGAAAATGAGCTTCAAATTTTGCATATTTAGTAGCGCTAAAACGCCATTTTCTCTTAAACGGTAGATACGTTTTAAAAGAAAATTGCCATTTATGACTAGGTTTTTGTGTTCTTTAATATTCTAAAATTAATGTTTCCGTTCTACCAATAGGAAATCGAAAAATTAAGAAAAGGACAAAAAAATGTACTTTTGGCCGTGATAGATGGTAGCTGGCAAGAAAGGGTATGTGGCAATTCCGTATAGGTAGCGAAGACCCAAGGAAATAGAAAACTAATACGGGAAAGTCTGTGTCATTCTGTAGAACCAGTAGTGCTGCATTGCTAACAAAATAGAACCGAACATCAGTTCTACTCCTACCACTACAAGCAAAAGGAGTTCTCAACAGTGCTCAACAACAACTCAACAGTGGACGCGCTCAGAATCACTAATCAATCAATTAAATAAATGAACATGTTTTATTTATTTATTTACTTATTTATTTATTTGTCAAAAAACAGTAAAAACTGTATATAACGTGTGGGGAAAGAGATTTATCTACGCACATTTTCTTGAGGCCCAGAATTTAAAAAAATGATTGTATGTGTTATTATTTGCAGGAACGTTATTTATATTACACGTTATTTGCAGGAACTGGCCGTGGACCGACGCAACCAATCAGCTGATTCTGCGTCTGGACGCCGGCGGAGTGCGCGACTTCTGGGAGAGGGACTACTGGCAGAAACTTGCGTTCATGCGCCGAATGATGTCCAGCGGAGCGGAAGTGTCCTTCCTGCTACTGGAGGAAGACGCCGCCGCCCCGAAGCCGTTTGACTTGCCAGCGGTGAGCGCGCACTTGCAGCTGCTCGCCGCAGGATTGGTCGCGGCTGCGCTGGTGTTGGGCGTGGAGCTGTTGACTCATCGCAGTAAGGGTCCAGACTGACAAATCTGGCTTGATCGGAGGCTACACTCTAAAGATCAGACCAATGTCCACTTGCTTGTATTACTCACTAGCAGCTTCTGGATACAGTTTTGACTATTTCACTCGTGTGATGTTTGTCCAGTGATAATGAAAAAATGTATTAAAACTTGAACCAATTCTAGCAAAAATTAATTTTTTGTCGCCAGTGTAATTCACGCTTTGAGCACCTGATCTTTTTTCATTATATTTATTTAAAATATATTCACTTTGTAAATGTAAACATTCTATTCTTTTGTGAAAACGAATCCTAATATGGTTTATATCGACCAAGTTGAGAATGATGTTTACAGGAGCGCGCCACCGTCTGTTTACAGCCGAAACGACAGAGACGGAGATGTAAGGATACTCAATTCAAAATTAAAATGGGACCGCGCCAAACTATTACGAATAAAGAGCGATTTATTTTGGTTCAAATTTAATATTTTCCCAATTAATATTTTAACAATATTTGAACATGTCTGCACTACATATTGAAGGAAATAAAAGTATACTTTTCTCTGCAAAACGATTCAAATTTTGAAACTAATTCTTTCGATGAGCAGTAACATTCATGTAAATCGTTTATTTGAACTTAATTAGTTTCTCATAATATATATGGAATGAAAGTATGAAACGTTTTGGTGAATTCTCTCGCGCAGAAATAGACAAAAACAAGTAATGCCGTGCCTAAAATAATGAAAACATTGGCCTTTCATGACAGCCATTAAGTGATATGTTAAACATTGCGAATAATTGGGATTGTGGTAATTGTATTTAACAAATATTCATTTAATTAATGATTGTATATGTTGTTTGTAATGCTTCGTGTTATTTCTGTATCTATTTCTTGTTGCTTCATTGATATTTTAGAATATAAAAGAAACATTTTGAACTATTTTCCTTAGCATAAGGACCAAGTCTTCAATGAAATTATTCCAGGCGGTAGCAATATTAATACTTTCATAACAAAATGAACGGTACGATAAAATTACAATGTCTACATTGTTTCGTCTTACTAGCTGATTTCATAGCTGTTTTTAGTTTATTAACGTACTAATTCGCGAAATAGTTGTAAATACCACTGTTCATATAAGAGTTTTCAGTTAATAGATAAATTAATTGTGAATTTCCAAAGCACTCGTAATATTGCTCATGATGTACGAAAACTCTGAAGTAGTTTGCTGACTAATGCTAAAGTAGAGACCTGCACGTTTTTAATGATATATTTTTCTTTAAATAGTTCAAAAAGTCGGAATATCCTAAGCTGATTTACAACACTGTGCACACAATCCTCAGGAGAAAGAATATTGTAGTTCAACAGAAATAATATCGAATGAGCAAAGAAAGGAACGAAATGCAAGAATATAAAAAGAATGAAACTCCAAAGCCTATAATATGACAAAAATAATATGAATCAACATATTAGATAACTTTAGTTCAGACATTCAAATAATTGGCACGCACAATGTTCGTGATAGTAATGTGATGGAGAAATAGGATTTGTCACGATTTTCAACCAAGTGAGAGCAATTTTGATATTTCGCTTTTGACATGTGCACGTATCAATATTGTTTTTTTTTCGAGATCATTCTTCTGCCATGGGTGCAGATAAACAAGGAGCTATATCTTGTGAGCCCATGATAGCTGTTGTTTCATCCTAACTGTGACTTAAACCACAAATAGACGCACTGGTATGAGCAACTTGTTGGCTACTTCTGCATTGTGCTGGCTTTTAGCTAAGAAATATTGAAGTTTGACTCGCACTATTTTAGCCCGTGATGGAACAATGTTCAAACCATCTACTAGTGCATCTAACTCAAATCTTCCTACATTTGACTTACACAAAGTTTGCTCTCAACTGATCAAATATTGTAGAGGCCAATTGGTTTAACAGTCCGCAAATGACAACCTGATCAATAAATGTAAATATTGGTGTTGTGCAACTGGGAAAGCATTACGTACTAACTCTTAGAGCTTATCAGAAAATGAATTAATCGGTAATTGCGTAAACATTAGTCCTAAAAAGTAAATTTTACAGGAGAAGGTTAAAATTATTTACCACTGAAAACATTAACACTGGAATGCCCCCAGTAAGTAAAATACAAAGCACTTGTATAACATTCTTCATACTCAAAAAATCGTATCTGTGCTTCACCATATAATTTTGAATTTTGTGGACTCATATTGTTTTTGAAAGATAAAAATATCAAGTCAATAATAACTTGAATTTTCAGTGTATAGATAGAGTAATTTTTTATTTCATCTGATGAAGTGCAATAAAATTTTATTTTATTTTTATATTAGTCTTCTTCTGTTGTCTCAGTACTTAGCCAATTTTTTAAGTCCTCAATAAAGTCTGTGTTCTTCTGGAATACATTGCATCAGTTTCGTTACGTGTAATTTCAGTATATTTATTGGAACTATCTTTTTGTAAGCTTTTTCTGTACGTAATTTTGATTCTTGAGAAGTGAAAATCGATATTTCATGAGGCCATTAATAAACCACTTCAGTTCTGAACTCGTGGTTTATGCAAGGATTGCTTAACCTAGCATTCATATTCGCCCAATATTAATGAGGGGAATCATGTTCTTTATGCTTCAGAGCATGTGTCTACCACCCTGAAATATGTTTCCAACCATAACTCAAAAATCGCAAAACATGGGCTGATGTTGTTTGTGCAAGTACCGATTCAAATGTAATTTAACGTTTATGTTATCCAAAACTCTAACACGCAACACTCACCGTTCTGGAGACTCGGATTGACATGAAATTTTACCAGCTTGTTCAGCACCTTTCAAAACCTATAAGTGCAAATTTATTCGTGCTATGAAGCATTGCACGTGTATTTGCGACAATTAGTATTGAGACCTTTCATGACCTTACCGCCTATGGAAGGGTGGAAATCGCTGCTCGCCGCCGATAGTGGCGGCGCGGTGTGTAACGGCCACACAACCAGCGGCGAGCAGCGATTTCCGCCCTTCCACAGGCGGTAAGGGCATGAAAGGTCTCAATACTAACTGTCGCAAAAACACTACGTGCAATGCTTCGTAACACGTAAAAATGTGTATGCAAGGTTGTTGAAACGTGCTGAACAAGCTGACAAAATTTCATATCAATCCGAGAATCCAGCATGGCGAGTGTTGCGTGTATGATCAGCTCGTTACACAAGCCTTCCCACTGCAGCACCACAGAACAAGAGAACAGCGCGGGCGCGCGTGAGACTGAAGTGCGGGCCGCAGTGGCCGCTGCGGCGTTATCGTCATTGAATCGCGACGCACGTCCGCGATTAAATTATGCATTCGTCATCATGAATCTGCCTCCGACGCCGCTGCCCTCTGCTTTGAGGTTAATTTACGGCTCATTGCAGCCACTCGCAGCTCTCGCACATACGGCCCTCCATTACGTCTCTCTGCCCGCCTCACTGCTCCGAAATAGAAGCCAGGACGGTTTTAAACCGACTTCAAATGAATGGGGTTTTCTTTTAATATATTTTGATAGTAATTAGCGTAGCCGTGCGAGAAGTACTGTATGTTATATCCCACCTCTTCCTTATTTTTCCATTTCCATATTATGCTATAATTTTTTTTTCAAGACCCTCTTATTCTCCGTCACTTATTCCATGATATCTTGTAACTGATAGCAATACAATAAACCTTTGTCAATACAAACTCTTCTTATTTAATTTTATTTTCGAACAAAGAGGTACACCCGTGTAATTAAATCGCATAGAATATCACGAAATTAGTAATTTTACATATAGTTGTAGATTCTACAGACTCTGTAGAATCGAGAAGCGTCGAACCAGCAAAAATGTAATAGAAAGGTCAAGAAGATCTCATCCTGTAAATTACAGTGTAAGGAACGTTCTTTGAGTTCTTTGGTCTCAAAATTTCAGTTTTTAAGGCCCTAGAACGCTTTGTTTAGGAGTTATTTAACGAAATGAATACATATAACTATTAACCTCATTCCTCGTGCATATCTACGAAAAATTCATTAAAATATCTTCAATCGTTCAGAAATGGCAAGTAGGGCTAAATTTGCATCACTCACCCACCGTAGTCTTCTATGACATTCAAGTTTTCGTTAAAAAAATTAATTTATGGTAGTGTTTTACGTAAGTATTTTATTTGTAGATCTTGAACAGTGCGCGTATTACTTCTTTGAAAATCATAGTGGTTGGATTTCTTCAGCAGACATTTTGCTACTAAAAGTTATTAGTAAATAAATAAATAAATAAATAATAGGACTAACAATGACCAGTGATCTGAAGAAGTAACAATATGAAAAATTCGCATTCTTATTGAATGCCTTTTGTAGTGTGATACCACGGAAACCTTTGACTTCGCTCCTAGCTAGCTCAAACGGCTGTGTGTAGGGTCTACCTTCAAAAGTTTTTTCTCTTATTTGTATGAGGGGGATCTGACTGTGCATCAACATCCCAAATTTAATTTATCTTCCGGACATTGTCTTGACAATAATTTTTGAAACGTTTTTTAAAATTTAGAACAATAATTCGGACTGAAGTTTTAGTTTGAGTTCTACAATATGCGTGAGTGTATTTCGGTCCACGTGGGGCAGGGCGGTTGCCAGATCGGCAACGCTTGTTGGGAATTGTATTGTCTTGAACATGGCATCCAACCTGACGGACAAATGCCTTCCGACAAGTGCCTTGGCGGAGGTGATGATTCATTTAATACGTTCTTCAGCGAAACTGGAGCTGGAAAACACGTTCCACGTGCGGTGTTCGTTGACTTGGAGCCGACTGTTGTGGATGAAGTTCGTACGGGAACATACCGATGTCTATTCCACCCCGAGCAATTGATCACCGGGAAGGAAGACGCAGCGAATAATTACGCCCGTGGCCACTACACTATCGGCAAGGAAATCGTTGACTTGGTTCTGGACCGCATCCGAAAGCTAGCGGACCAATGCACCGGCCTGCAGGGCTTCCTCATTTTCCACTCCTTTGGCGGCGGTACTGGTTCAGGGTTCGCTTCACTGCTGATGGAACGTCTGTCCGTCGACTACGGTAAGAAAAGCAAGCTGGAATTCGCCATCTATCCAGCTCCGCAGATATCAACAGCGGTCGTTGAACCGTACAACGCTGTACTCACGACGCACACCACTTTAGAACATTCAGATTGTGCCTTCATGGTAGACAATGAGGCAATCTACGATATCTGTCGACGTAACTTAGATATCGAACGTCCCACCTACACCAATCTGAACCGACTGATTGCCCAGATTGTATCTTCCATTACTGCATCTCTTCGTTTCGACGGTGCTTTGAACGTAGACCTGACTGAGTTCCAGACCAATTTAGTGCCCTACCCTCGCATTCACTTCCCACTAGCCACATATGCCCCGGTCATTTCTGCCGAGAAGGCTTACCACGAGCAGCTGTCTGTGGCGGAGATCACCAACGCGTGCTTCGAACCGGCCAACCAGATGGTGAAGTGCGACCCCCGCCACGGCAAGTACATGGCGTGCTGCATGCTGTACCGCGGCGACGTGGTGCCCAAGGACGTGAACGCCTCCATCGCCACCATCAAGACGAAGCGCACCATCCAGTTCGTGGACTGGTGCCCCACGGGCTTCAAGGTGGGCATCAACTACCAGCCGCCCACCGTCGTGCCCGGCGGCGACCTGGCCAAGGTGCAGCGGGCCGTGTGCATGCTGTCCAACACCACCGCCATCGCGGAGGCGTGGGCCCGCCTCGACCACAAGTTCGACCTGATGTACGCCAAGCGAGCCTTCGTGCACTGGTACGTGGGCGAGGGCATGGAGGAAGGCGAGTTCTCCGAGGCGCGAGAGGACCTGGCAGCCCTGGAGAAGGACTACGAGGAGGTGGGCATGGACTCCGTCGAAGGGGAGGGCGAAGGAGCAGAAGAGTATTAAACAAATGCATTTTCTATTTGTTTTTTGTTGGATCAGGAGTCTGATATTTCTTCCAGTTTTTATTTCTTTTTATAAATATTTTTTCAGCATTGATACGTAAGAAACTATAATAGAGTTTTTAAAGATATATTGTATAAAACATTAATAATGAATTTAAATATTTACAGACTTCCTGTAAAGAGTTTAAAAGGAATAAAATAATTGAATATATTCATCATGGAATATTTTTCACTTTCTCGCATACGCATAGTAGAGAATGTTTTGGAATCCTGCAGCAAGAAACGGCAGTTTTCGACAAAAAAATTGTATTGTGAGCCCTAGTCCAAAAAAGGAGAATGAATCTTGCTTCAATGGGTAGTAAATTACTTCCTGAATCTATAAACTAAAATCTTCGTTGGTCCTTGATAATGAAAATTGGTTTACGGTAAAACGTTTGTCGGTCAGTGTCTTTGTGAGCAACGCTAGCGGCTATAGGATTTTCGCCAAAATATTATATTCGCAATCAAACTAACTGATGTAGCGGCCACTTGAAATTTAAACTGGTATTTTGATTTTTGGAGGGTTCTTTACAAGAAGCCCTCAACAACTTTTTCTTTTTTCTGAAAAAAGGCTCCAAATTTCTAGAATATTTTTTATAGACCAGAGCAAGGTACGTTCATAAAAATTGGGCAAGTGAAATTTTCATTGAATTCTATCTTCCTAGAATTACGATATTGAAGACAGAGATTTGTTGCCTATAATAAAACATGATATTCAAAGTTCAATTTTTAAATAAGGCAATAAACATTTTTTTCAAAATTCTGAGTAGTTTTTCGCAATTTTGTCTGAAATATGACCAGTATTGAAAACCAATTTTCGCAACAAAAAAAACGCTCCAAAGTTTTCTTGAAACTTTTTTTAACGGATAGTGGCAAATATACTGCATTTCTGCCTGTAGTGCGCCACACAGTTTTAAAGGGAGAGGATACCGTGTATAACCCCCATGTTACATTGCTATTATTCATGGGCCTCTTCTAGAAAATGGTTCAAAAGAAAACTTTGATATTTCACACACTTAAAGATAAAACCTTTCTTAATATTTTGACATATTTTTGAGGTTGATTGAAAAATAATTAGTATTTTTTAATTATAACTCCTGCCCCATTTTTTCAGCATTTTTGGACAAACATTCTTTTTGATAGTTTTTATTATAGAAGAATGTTGATATAAAAATGTAAATTTATTGTCAATAATATAAAGAATGTATCCTGTACATTTCAGTACATTGTGAATAATAGTTTCTGAGAAAATTGAGAAATTACAAAATAAGCACATTTTTGGGAAACGCCATTTCAAAAAAGTCTGTACTTGCCGCTGCTCTACTAGAACATTCCTGCTCCGTATTCTATATCATCATCTTCAGCAAAAAAGACCAATGTTACCAACGTATTATCAAGAGAATGTTTCTTTTCTCATTACATCGCAACATGCGTTCAAAATTCCGAAAAATAGCACATACATTGCATCTACTTGTATGCAGTGGAAAAAAGGGGGCGTGGCTCATACGCACTAGGATATTTAAATAAGAATTAAGGTACTTTCAGGCGTCCTAGAAGCAAAATGTATATATATTTGGTGAGAACAAGATTTGCACTATTTATTTAGACAAAAATCTAAAATCAATAATTGGACCCACTTCATGGTACCCTCTCCTTAACTGTTTTGACGTTTAATAAATAAATAAATAAATCGTATGTGTCAGAAAAAATAGTACCAGTTGCTCCCAAATTTGACACTAATACTTTTGAGAGATTAATAGTCAAACATAACATATTTGCACACTGTGTACCTTTAAAAAATGCTTTGGAGTAAATGCTTTGGAGTAACTATGGTAGCTTGCCTACTTTTGAAATATAAAATCAAAACTGAAAACTAGAGAAACGGAAGGCACTTCAGTTTGAATATTAAAGTAAATCATCTATAGAAAGTGTAAATTTAAATATATTTGCTGTTTTAACAGAAACAATCGGAAAAATTGCAGATAATATTGACGTTAGTGTAAAGCACCTTTATGTTAAATACGGAGAACGGAATGTAAGCCAACTATCTAACATGTGATTGTGATAAATACCCTAGAAATGTCTTTTTTTAAAGATAGTCACTATTTCAAAATACGTTAGGAACAAATTCAAACTTTATTTGTTGTATTTTCAGGTAAAATGATTGGGAAGTAGCGTACGAATATATCAGAATTATATATTTAAAAATTTATATTTTAAATTCATACGAACGCATCTCAGCCGGACTTTACCATAATAATTCAAGATGTTGAAACTTCCATTTCTGATAATAGTCATTGTCCCTGCAGAAAGAAGGCAATACACGTTTCGAACGATGGTCCAATTCTATACATTTTTTACGTTCACGATGAAATAGTGTACCTGCTTCTTCATTGTATTTCCACGGTCCTTTAACAGTACCTAGCGGACATGGCAATGCTTTTAGGTCATTTTCAACGATATCAACACACAGGTCTTCGAGTGCTAACTGTCCTACTGAGTTGAGGCGTAAAACATTATATATACTGTATCCGCAATCTTGGACGGTGAGATAACCAAGTTCTTTATATCTGTCTTTAGCTATGCATTGAAATAATTTCACGTTAATGACGTGACCCCAATGTATATTTTCTGGAAGTTCCGGGTACGCGACTAATACATCGTAAGCGACATTCTTCATAAACCACTCAAAAGTTTTGCATTTGAGTTTTCTCTTCAAGGCCAACTGGCGAAATATCTCCCCATGGGTCACGGTCTCCGCCAAGGGTAATGTAGTGTAAACATTTTTCTTGTACCTCGGGTCCAACCACGTTTCCACAATACGTCTCAAGTTTACGAGATACGGTGGTCCTTTTGTTCCATTAACGGTAGGTTCAATGTGGGCAAAATGGGAAGAAACACCTTCGAAAATATGACCCACTCGAGAGCACGGAACCCATAGTATTCCCCTACCGCATTGCCAACTCTTGAAAGACAAATCCAAATTTTCGCCGCCCCCGTTGGATAACGCAACGTCGTAGCCCTCGCTGGACACGAAGAAATCTCTACTAATGGCGAGCAAGCCTCCGGAATGTAACGGAGATTTGTATGGATCACTTACGTGTTCACGGGTTTTTACTTCCTTCGGAGGAAGTCTGTGCTCTCTGTAATTTAAGCCCCAGTCAAAAATGCCGCGGTAATGTTCGTCCACTTTATGCACTGACCTGTACTCAAAAGTGTCCGGGTCTATGACATCGACTATTGGCACCGTTATAGAAGCCTTATTGAAGTAAATTGGACTTAATAAAGGCGGCAACCAATTAACATTGACTTCACAATAACCGTCCAAAAACACAATCACAGTTCCGGTGGCTTGCTTCGCAGCATGGTTTCTTGCAGCGAGAAGTCCTTTCTTCTCAGTGTGTCTAATATACTTTACCTTCTCACCAGATGTATGTACGTAAATATCAATACGATCCATCAAATTCACTACTTGACTGAAATCATCAACCAGCAAAATCTCCTCTAGAAGTTCCGCAGGAGTCCGGTTGATCACACTGTATACAGCACGCATCAACACACTCCAACCAACATTTTCAAATACAATGATGACACTTGCTTTGGGCAGATTTTTCGGATATCTTAGATACTTACATTCGGGCAATCTAGTGTCAGATAGACTTCGTTCCAGGGAAATCTCTTCGGAAGCTTCCAAATTGATGCCAAATACGACAGCTTCTGGATGTTTTTTGGTAATGTGAGGTTTCCCTCCCTCTCCGGGGCCATATATTTCAAATTTCCTACCCTTGGGTTCAAAATTACCCAAGGGGTACCCCGAACTAGGTAACTTTTCTTCGTTCTCTTCATCCATCTTACTCAGACGCTCATTCAGAAACAACCAACACAAAACTGAGAGAATCACAAACACGCACACACGTCCAATTCGTATTCGGTGCATCTTGAAACAATCTTTAAAAAATCTGGTAAAATGTTAAAAGTACGTCCTTCACGACAGTAGCATTGCACAGCACTTCACTTCATTAAAGTACGCTTCATTTCAACAATCCTTGTCGTAATATGACGACTGTGAACAATTCATTTCAACTCTGTTCAAACCCGGGATTCATTAAAAAAGTTGACATTCAAATCATATAAAAAGAAGAAATAGGATATAAGTGATTTCCAAACACCATTATTCATTCAGCCAGGACAAATAACTTATTACCGATTTGAAAGACTAGAAAGCATTGTTTGTTAGAACGCGATGCACTCACTGTCTTCGTGTGATGGTTTCGTATACTCATAATGCACTAGCTTCGTGTAATTTAAGCAGCTCTTACATACTCTAAACAATTACTACACGTTCACTTTACATTTGCAGACTGAGCGCTGCGATCTATTTACATGAAGTCACCGCCTACTGAATGAGAATCGCACATTACGGTAGATACATATCGATTAGACATAATATAGAGGGCGGTGAAAACGAAAATTTCAATTTAAAAGACATGGTAGCTAAGCATTTTTAAGAGTAATTTAAATGTAAGAGGGTATTATATGAATTTGTAATTTATTTTACATTTTGTTGTTTCTATCAGAAAAAAATAACTATCAAGTTTAGTTAATACTTTTTCTAATCAACGGGATTTTGCTTTTATATATCAATCGCCGATTAAAATTCGGTATAGACTCAAAATCGATCATCACTGATCCTCTTCAAACTGTTATCGACCCCCAGGGGTCGATACTTGTTGAAAATCCCTGATTTACAGGAAAGTTCCTCTTGGAAACACCTGATTTAAAGAAACTTGAGCCCCTACGATTTTGAAACGGATATTTTGATTTTGGAAGGTACTTTTTACGAAACCGCAACATTTTCAAATTTTTTTCCAAAGTGGTTCTAACTTTTTTATTAAACCTTGTCCTCGGATACCGTAAAAAACTCTTTAAAATGGCGTGGGTGTCAGTTTCGTTGTAATCCCTGATTTTTCGAACATTAGAAAAGTTCCTTAATAAAATCTCATTTAGAGAGATCATCTGTTTAGAGAGATCCTGAAATATTTTCATGTACATTTTTCGAATGTTTGAGGTATTTTTGCAGGAAGATAGGCAATTTTAAAAAACTGTTAAAGATTCATTTTCTCAAAAATGACTTAACATGTTTTCTCTGTAGAATCATCTGTAATTTGGAAAACTGAAAAAAATTGCCTTTCCAAAACTACAACATTGAAGCTAAATATTTGTCTCAAGTAAAATCTTTTATAAAAAATAAGGTATTTAAAAACGAACTTAAATCGTTTTTGAGGAAAACCAGAAATGTTCGCTTAATTTATGCTTGAGTTTATTGTAGTTTGTTAAAAGAACATTTTCTCAAAAACTGCTCCAAATATTTTCTTCACAGTTTTTCAGTGATAGAACTAGTGATTCTTGAAATAATAGTGCAGGTCTTATTTTGAACGAACTCTTCGAGTTTTCGAAAATTGAAAAACATTTTGCAATATTGCCAGAAATTATTTTCTGCTGTATCACCTCTAGTTTTCGCCTAGTATTAGATGACAAATTCAGGAAATTCACCAATGAAATAGTTGATTAGCGTTCCAAAAGAATGTGTTAAAGACGACTGACTTTATAAATGCATAGAATTGTGAATCTATAAGATAGGATAGGCTTGTTTGCTTATTTTACATTCAATTGTCGCTTCCAAAGTGTTGAATGATTGATAAGTTTTTATTCAGTCAATTTATAAAAGTAACTTGGATATTGATTGCAATTGAATCTAAGCCTAAATGCAATTAATTGTCCAGAGACATGAAATTATTGGAAAAAAGTCATTTTGCTTGTGGATGTGCTAGGTTTTGTCGTAAAACGGTAAAAATGTATACATGCGTTCTGTGTGAAATAAGTTATTGGTTTAGTTTTAAGAGTAGTAAATTAAGCATGATTATGACGAATTTGCGGGTTGAACGAGGAAGTGTAAAACATATTATGAATGATTTATGCGTTGATGCTAAAACTGTGAAATATTGGATGAGTTTCTGTAGGGACGTGTTTTATGATCCGCTGGTATGAATGCGTGCCGTTGGGATTATTGAAATTGATGAGAGTAAGTTTGGCAAGAGAAAGTATAATTGAGGTTAAGGACTAGTGGGAAATGGTTTCTGGGATGAATTAAACATTTGTGAACGCTATTATTCGAGGTTGTTGAAAGTAGAAGCAAAGGGATTGTTTTGGATAATACAAAACAATTGTCACGCTGGAATTCATTGTAATCTCGGATTGTTGGAGGTATTATAAATCTCTAAAACGTTATTGGCAACTTTCCGTCAAACACTATTTTTCAAGAACCCTAAAACGTATACACGAATACAAATATAATCCCTTTAAATATTAAGCGTAAATTGTCTGCGCGTGGTGTTAATTGAGAAACAAAATTGAAAAAGAGTAAGTAAAGATTCATTGAAAGAATTGGAGTAATTTAAGGTTGAGGCACAAGTCACGGTAACTTTTGTTTTCTAAAAGAAATGTTATCGGATCAGATAATTTCATTTGTAACGTGAAAGAAGCGCTTCAGTGAGGTGTGTTCACATCTACAAATTGCAGTTTCAGTGTCTCTATTAGTACAGAAAGCAACGTGAAATCGGTTGTCCAACTACCGCCGTGGCAGATGAACGTAACATGTTTCTAGCAGCGCTCCATACTTCAAGACAGCAGCTCTCCTTGCGGGAAATGCCCGAGAATGTTACAGAGAATTGGTGGCAGGTCATGGGAATATTGCTCATGGGCGAAGGTCATGGGAACACCGGACAGTCGCCAGATGGGCAGGAGAGATTCTGCGAGGACGCGTAGCAACCAGTGATGACCTGTGAGTGTGCGAACCGATGTAGTATGTGCGGTATCGAACATCTGACTAATCCAGTCTCTGCAACGGGTAAGCAATGCTTTTGAAATGTTCTGATCTCGCATGTGCTCAAATGCTTTGAAACATGAAAACAGTACTGTAATTTGAAATATCTTAATAAATATAAGAAACGCAAATTTGGTGTGTCATTAAATACCCATGCACTTAGTTCATACCTTGGCCTTTTATGTGTATATTTAACATTTTCCACCCTCATTCGTATTCTCACAAAAATAAACAGTTGTCAAGAATAATACCCCAACCCTCGTAAAGAAATCCACAAAAAATACACGAGAGTGCAAGTATTTCATTGCTTTCTCTTATATGTACATATACACAGAGTAATTAATATACGTAGTATCGAGAAAGTTATGTAATGCTGCGGAAAATCTGTTTCTAGATTTCCACGGAAATACATTTTTTTCACTCTATCAGTCGAATTTAGAGGTAAATTGACGGAGAAAACCGAATATTTACCGTATATTTTTTTCTTTTAAACAGGTTTTCCAAACCACAAAATCATTTACTGCATGGGGCCATTTTCAAACTACCTTATCCTGCAACCCCGTTTTGACCTCATCAAATTTGATATTGTACAAAAGCGTTGAATTACATATTAGTAGTTTCAAGAGCGTAGAGCGGCATATTTTCGAGTAAGTCCAAGAAGTTGAGCAATGTAATGAAGCAAGTCTGGTATCGTCACAGAAAGAGACCGGAAGGGTTAGCTCAGGGCATCGAGTAATGCACTGCAGTCCTTCCGACCGGGAGGTCCTAGGTTTGAGTCCCGACGGTAACAGGACTTTCGACACTAGCTTTTCAGCTAGGTCGAATACAGGCGGTGTCTGGAGGAGAGTTGTAGCGACCGGCTGCTCTGATTGGTAGTTTTCCGTGGTTTCATGGATCAACACCAGGCGAATGCCGGAGCAGTACCCTAACAAACAGGCCACGGACCGCGCGCGATCTTTCCTTGTTCTTCCTTGTCCTATCCTCCACACTTACATTAACCTGCACTACACAACCACACATGCCGTAAAACCGGTCAGGAGATTAGAGTTCGTTCCGGCTGGGGCAGTGCCCTACTGATGGGAGGTACCTGATTAGGGAAAACCCGTCAGCCGACGGTAGGTCGGGGCCGGAACTCGCCATTCAGCGGGGAAAGACCACCGCCCCCTCCCGATGAAAAACACGCACTACACTTACGGGAACAATGACAATTAGTAGTTGATACGCCCGGAATCACTAATAATCAATCAACAGAAACATGGCCAGCCGAAACAAAAGAGGAGAGGGTAGTTGCCCATCAAAAATATTTAATATTATTTATGGATTGTTTAGACAGGACATTCCATTGAAGATGCCACTGATAAGCAGAACTAGGATACTAATGACCTATAAATGACTTAAAAATAAGGGGAAAATGATCCAATCAAACTAACACTCAAAACTTTGTATGAAATTTTGTCCTCACGAATTTGCCTTTCGCTTTTTTCCCTCCTCTTCCAACCGTCAGTTTTGAAGGGTCGAGGAAGTTACTGCAGATTCGTGTAATTTTGATAGTTCAAGAAAGTGAGAGTCCACTGCAGCAATACATTTCCTGATGATCTAATGACACAATAAAATTTAGTTTTAGTGTGTCATTGCGAATTCATGTAACACTTACTATCGAAAAACATGAAAAGGGAACAAAATGCATAAAAATGACAAAATGACACAAAGGAACAAAATGACATAAAATGACAAAAATGACGCAAAGATACAAAATGACATAAAAATGGAAAAATGAAAAAAAATGACAATATTACCTAAGGACTATATATTTCTGTCATCTATATGTCATCATAATGATTCAATTATAAGTTAGCTATGTCTACTGCAGATCCGTGTAATTTTGAAAGTAAAAATAAGTGAGAGTCCACTGCAGTAATTAATTTCTTGATGAACTGATGACACAATAAAATGTACTTTTAGTGTGTCATTGCGTATTCATGAAACATTTACTACCACAAACCATGAAGAGGGAACAAAATGCATAAAAATGACAAAAATGTCGCAAAGGTACAAAATGACATAAAATGACAAAAATGACGCAACGGTCCAAAATGACATAAAATGACAAAAATGACGCAAAGATACAAAATGACATAAAAATTGAAAAAATGAGAAACAATGACAATATTACCCAAGGACTATATATTTCTGCCACCTAAATGTCATTATAAAAATTCAATTAAAAGTTAGCTATGTTTACAAGGCTCCAATGAAACGACGACGTCATCAAATCCGAACTCCCGTGATGAAAGTCACCGGCCATCGCAATCGAGGTGCAGGGTCGTGACTTTCGTTGGAAATCTGGCAGCGGCGGCGAGGGGCGATTGAGTTTCAGGTCACGTCGCCAGAGTGCTCTCCTCCGTATGTGCTTCGTGCAGCGCGGAGATCCCCACCGCCCTCGCATCCTCCACGAGACAACGATCAATTACAGGTTGGATGCAAAAATCGGGCGTTTTTTTGCTTTCTCGCTGTGGAGTAGAGAGAACGTTATGTATTGCTGGGCGAAAAAACGCCGGTTTTTCGGCGACAAAATCTTATTACAGTGCCCTGGTAAAGAAAAAATGGATAAATCCAGTTGTTAAATTTAGAAAAAATTCCTCCAACAGGTAATGTGGATAGAATCCATGTTTTGTGGGTCCTTGATAACGAAATGCAAAAATCGGGCATTTTTTGCTTTATCGCTGTGGAGTAGAGAGAACGTTATGTATTGCTGGGCGAAAAAACGCCGGTTTTTCGGCGGCAAAATCTTATTGCAGTGCCCTGGTAAAGGAAAAGTGGATAAATCCAGTTGTTCAATTTAGAAACAAAAATCCTCTTACAAGTGATGTGGCCAGAATCCATGTTTTGTGGGTCCTTGATAACGATAAGTCGATGGACGGCGAAACTGTATCTCCATCTGTAAACAACGCTAGCTGCTTAACCGCTCAGTCGATTTTCTGCAAATTTGATATTCCCCAATTGATCTAGTTGATGTAGCGGCCCCTAGAATTTGAAACCCATATTTAATTATGGGGGGTACTTTAGATGAAGCCCCTGGGACATTTTCCAAATTATAAAAGAGACTCCATCGTTTTCTATTAAATTTCGTTGTAGGTTAGTATGAAGGATGTTTAATATAATTGTGCAGGTCTAATTTTCGTTGAAAAAAAAACAGATGTTTTGAAAATTGCAAAAAATCTCTTCCGGTGTCGCCTTGACTACGCTTGCAATACTTTCCTAAAGTCGTTATCATGTATATTACTCAAGTTGGGCATGCTCTAACATTCTTATTGTGTCAACAAATTATACTTTCTTGCCCTTATGTAATCGTGCGTATCGTGTGTAATCGAAAGGTATGTAATTGTGCGCCGGAAAATGGGGAATTTTTCGCAGACACTTTGGTCGGGTCCTGTCAGCGAAAAGTGAATAAATCTTGCAGTAGTACATAGTAAATTACTTCCTCTATCACGTGGGGTAGCCAGAATCCATGTTTATGGGTCCTCGACGCCGAAGAATCGGTTGACGGAAAAACGTCTATCAATTTTCAATGTTGGCGTCTAAACCGTCCAGCCAATTTTTTCCAAAATTAATATTCCCCGATTGATCTGCATGAACTCGAAGCTTTAGGAGTTTCAAATGTATATTTTGATTTTGATGGTATTTTACATGAAATCTTTCAAACAGTTTCAAAATTTGGTTGCGTAGGCTTCCGCGGCCGATGTCAATATTGGCTGGGCTATCCGGGACTAGCCACGTCTCGTTTGTTGTGGCTAACGTTTCAGCCTACATATTGTGGCCTTCCTCAATATGGCCAGGAGGAATGTGTTGGCCGAAACGTTACCCACAACAAAAGGAGACGCGGCTTGTCCCGGATAGCCCAGCCAATAGTTTGAAAATTTTCTCAAAAATTGGACCAATTTTTATTAAACTTTATCCTGGCACAGCGTAAAGGACGCTTCAGAGAATAGTGCAGGTCTCGTGTTCGTTAAAACCCCTATTTTGCGAAAATTTCAAAAGTGCAATTTTTGGGCAATGTCTTTCTACAACTACAATATTGAAGATAGGGATGTTTCCTTATATAAATCTGTTTCTTAAAGACATCTTCAACTAAGTTAATGTTCAATTTTTCGAAAATGTGAGTAATTTTCGTGTAATTTTGCGCAAAATACAGGCAGTTAGATTTCTTTAAACAATTTTTTCTCAAAAACCACCCATCATTTTTTCTTTAAATTTTCTCCTCATTAGAGACGGTAAAAATTATTATGTTAATTCCATTTTCGGCAAATTCTCCGTCTTTTTGAAAATTGCCGAAAGTTAATTATTTCAAAACTACAAAACTGGAGATACAGAGTTTTTCCTTAGGCAAAGCTTCGCCTGTTGTAAAAAATAAACTCTTTGAAAAAGGTTTTCTTTAATATTTTTGGTAAAATAGTGGATTTTGTGTAACTTGGCTCTGAAGTTTTCGCAATTCCTAAAAAATCTTTTTCTCAAAAATCGCTGCACATTTTTCTTTAAATTTCCTCTTTGTATGTGCTCCTTTGTGGTGTTGTAGAAAGTATGTGCAATTGTAGCACCAACAGTTCTGTTGATAACCATATAGAAGTTGTCGAGCATTGTCAGATCATTAGATACATATCTCACTTGTAGTGTACAACACTGAAGTGAGGGAAGTATAAAATGTGGACACGTTTACAAGTAAAACCATATGCACGACTAAGAATACAAAATAAACATGAAAAAAATTCTTTACGAACACTGATTTCGTAATAATTTCTTTATCTTGACAGGTAATTTATAATACTTGAGTCGGCAGAATATCGATCATCCTCTAAAGTCTCCAAGAATCCTGACAAAGCAAAGAGCCAGAAAGAATGAACGAAAAGAACGAACACGACACGCCGTCATTTGAACCTTCCGTTTCCGCCTACTCCCCGCGGAATAATAATTACTTTTTAAGCCATTCATTCATTAATGTCTCGTAATAATAAATCCGCGTAATGAGGTTAACCGAGTCGAAGTCAGTCGCGCGTAGTCACAGAGGATATAAATGGGCCGCTGCCATAACGACCTTTCGAGGCAGCCGCTTCAATTAGGTCCCCGGATGATCAGAGTCTGGAAATTAATTAATTCTCCGGCTCGGCGCTGGCAGCGCCACAGAGCACGGGGTCGCCTCCGCGACGGGCGATGGGTCGGAGGGTGAGTGACGGAAGGGCAGAGGGCCAGATGCGAAAGGGGTGCAACTGGGCGGATGGGGGGAGAGGTTGTGTGGCTGTAGATATGAACCACTCTCTCTTTCTCCCTCTTCACTCCCTTTTTTCGTTCTCTCACTTCTCTCTCCCTTACTCTCTCTCCCTCTCTTTCCCTCACTCTCTCCCTCTCTCCTTCCCCCTCTCCCCCTCTCTCTCTCAACCCTTGTTCATCCCTCCCCTTATCTTTTTACTTCCCTTTCATTCTCCATTTTAATATCCTCTTTCTTTCTCTCTCCACTTTTCTCTCTCATTATATCTTTACTTTCCCTTCTGTTTTTCTCTCTCTCCTTTTCAATCTTCATTTTCACTTTCCCTCCCTTACTCCCTCACTCTTTCAACCGTTTTTCATCCCTCTTCTTATTTCCCTTTTACTCTCCATTTTAATTTTCTTGTTCTATCTCCACTCACTCCTTACTTTCCCTTCTGTTTCTCCCCTTCTTCCTTTCAATCTTTACGTTCACTTTGTATCTTCTTCTCTCTATCACTTTTCTTCTTCACACTTCTTATCTCTATCACTCACATTAATTTCACTTTTCCTTTATTTCTTTCCCTCACTCTCCCACACACTCGTATCTCTTTTTTTCCTCTCCCATTATTCTCTTCTTCTCTCTCACTTTTTTCATTTTAAATTCCTCTTTCTTTTTTAGCCTTTTCTGTCTCATTCACTCTTCCCTTTCTCTTTCTCTCCCTCTCTCTTCCAATTTTCATTTTCACTTTCACTTTTCTCTTTTAGACACACACTTTTCATTTTGTGTTTATCTTTCACTCTCTCACACTTGTCTCCCTTTCTTCCTGTTCCCTTTATCTTTCCCCTCCCCCTTCCCCCTCTCTACCCCACTTTCTTTCTCCCGTCCTTTCTTTTTCTTCCTTTCTTTGTATCTCTTTCTCTCTCAACGCGGATGATGATTAAAACAACACCCTGTCCCCCAACTTAGAGGAGAAATGACGCCAGTGGTTTTTATTATTCATTTCCTGGAGAGGTGATCAGAGAGGTGGGTTGCCGGCGCCTTCCATTGCAAGGAATAGAAGATGTCCATGAAGTGTGAATGTTGATGAGTAGGACCCGGAAGTTTATGATATGACATATTTTTTGTTATTTCCGTTGAAAATGTATGGTAAGCATGATTTTATCTACAATGAGTAAAATGATGCAATTTTCATCTCATATAAAGCCATATTAAGTCATATTTTGGCTTTTTTTTACTCTTTGGTCATTTTCTGTTAATTTTTTAAATTATGGTCATATTTTTTTATGAATTTTCGTATTTTTATCATATTTTCTTTTTGATTTCATTTGTGCATACTTGCTTGCAGTCGCCACAAAGAGATTTTTCATTTCTTGTAATTGTTATCTAACATCTTAAATTTTTTTACTGTATATAATCGTTTATCTTTTCCAAAAATATATTATTAGGAGCGTAAGCTATATAGATGGAGAAAAAGAAAACCTAGAAAGCACCAGATGAGAATGAAATGTTAGTTTACTTCTGTCAGGGTTTGTGCCAAGGGGAACCGCTTCTATAAAATTAATTTAATAACTTTAGCAACTACAATTGTCTTCACTGGGCGCAAGTGCAATGAATTACACTTCACACGTTTCTGGTCACGAGATTGTTAATCAGGTTTTACGCTACGCTTTACAAAAATTGTAATAGATAAAACACTCTCGCTAGTATAGGTGTGTTCTATGCCTTGGTTTAGGTAGGGTAGTCAAGTATCCTATTGTTGAGACGTTCTCCATGTTTCGAAATGCATTCGATATGCCACTGTGAGAGGAATTTAATTTATTTGTTCGTGATAACGTTTAAGTCAGTGGTGTCAAGGTCTGCTGTGGGTGGCAGTAGCAAGCCCTGTGGCACCGTAGCAAGCCAGCGGAAAGGGAACTATTAGAAACCCCGCCGTTTTACAATAGTGATGGCGTCTCTGGTGGCGGGGTAATGAACTGCGTGGAGGGGCGGTTTCGTGGTTGCACTCGCGTCACGGACTCCCGCTCGTGGCATCGACCTTGACAACACTGCTTTAAGTAATGTTCCTGCCGGTATTTGACAATCGCAGGGGCAGAAGATGCAGCGTAGAAGCGCTTAATACTTGACGGTGCGGCGGGTTGCCTAGAACTTCTGTTCAGGGGCGCTTGAGCTAGCATCAACGCATAAAATCATCCAAGCGCATTTATGTACGACTGACATATGCACATTCCCATTTTTCTATGGCTATATTCTTCGCGCAAGTGTAAGTAATAACTTGATAAATTTTTATTTCAATTGGATGAACGGCTTAACCCGGCAGTGGTGACGTGACTTTTTGAAACAAAAGTGGTAACGTGGGGTGTCTCCAGATCCCCACACTCTTTTCATGATATATGCTAAATTATTAAAAAAATAAAAAAATATATAATAACTTCTTCTATTATTAACAATATTTGCGTGAAATTAAACAATTTACTAACAATTTAGTTGCTAAACAACTCTGAGAATTTATCAGGAAAGCATCTAATATTTGGAGTTGCACGTGTTGTCATATCCAAACCAATGTTTCGTAGCAGAAATTGGAATCTTTTCAAATTCAAAGTACAATGGAAATTTTCAATACCCATATTATCCACTTTCCACAATTCAGCATAATTTGGGTGCCCTGATTTCACAGACTCAGCCAAAATACCTAGCACAATTACTGCCTTTATTTCCCCTTTGTCAGTCTTATTGGTGCTGCGATCATTTTTATTCCTCTCTAAATCCATTTAATTTTTATGTTGGTGGATTCTGTAATTCTCTCAATCATATCCAAATCAATAAACGAGGAAAACATTATCCTGGTGTTTTGTAATTGCGAGCAGACTGCTTTTTCCAGGGCGGTGAGTAACGATATTCTGTTCCTGCTTTCAGCAAACGTTGACGTATTCTTCCACTCCTTGCTTAACATATAAAGTGACCTAAAATGTTCGTAGTACTTCAGTAATAATTTTGTAGGGGAATTATAACGTAAAAATACAGCATGCAATACGTTCCCAAACTAATAGAACGTACGAGACTCAAGACACCTTTGATAACGTAGAAGGTGACGCGGGGGTCTCTGGGCACCCGAAACAAAACAATAGCTTGCTACACGGATAAAACTCACTCAACTGGCAAATTAAGAGCACACTAAATATCATGATACAAAAAGAGAAAGGTACTAAAGCAATGGGCAGGGTAGCCAACATGGGAAATACAAAAAGCGGGACGAAAGGATCGTGGGGGTCCCACAGACCCCCGCGTTACCACTCCCGGGGTAAAGGTTTTCCTTTCCTTTTTTCTCTAAACAAATTCCTTGTTTCCAAACCGTTCTAGCTCTTACAACCTTTTGCACTCTTTTCAATAAAACTCTAAACAGTTTTGCTTTTATTGGTGCTGAGTGATACAATGCATCAACGATGACGAATATAACAAGCTTTAGAAAGAATTCGAGAGTTTAACGTTGCAATAAAGTTTCTACAATATTCGAGGCAGAATTATGAAACTGAGCACACACAATCTTCAATTTAACATTATTCATAATGAGTAGTTTTTCCTTCTAATACTTTACATTAGATTATCAACAAATAGTAAAATGTGTGGTAATTGCAAACTGCGATAGGTTATGAAAATGATGCAGTTCAATAAAACCTACGTAATTTTTAAAATTGTAATGGTTCACATTTATTTTCGAACATATCCTATACGTCAAATATTAGACTCATGTCGTAACTGGAACATTCTAGGCAAGGATTGTCCAACTGGTCACCCGCGGAGTTCATGCGGCGCGCGATATCATTAATTGTTGCCCGCAAAAGGTTATTAGTCAAATGTGAAAGCCTCTTCCATTCATGTCGGGCAAGAACATTATTTATCTAGCACACGCGCCCTGCCAGGGGTCAACACTCCCTTAATGTAAAATTCGGTTAAGTTTAGATTTAAGAATTATTTTGTCTAGTTAATTCAGAAACTCAAAATCATCCCAAATATTCTGCGTTTCATTGTGTCATACATAGTACGGTCTAATATCACGCATTGTTTCATTCCCCCCTCCCCGTTCCAGATCAGCAGGACAAAGGGCCGAGATCAACAATTCAGGGAATTCGGGTGTGGATGGCCAGAGTAATGGAAATATGGCTTGCAACCATATTAAAGGTTTTAGTTTTGGTCTTTGATGCCTTGAAAGTTGAACACTCCTGGTATAGGCGGTGTTCTACCAGTAGCATAGGCAGACCTGTCATTAAGGAGGTGATGTTCCATTACGTTGTGACGGTGGTGGCCTCGACTAGAGAAGAGGGGGAAGGGTGCTGGTTACGACCTCCCTCTAATCTGTTGGGGGAGGAGAATAGTCAAAGCAATTACATGATGGAGCGCTGATATGGACCAATACATAACAGCCGCATTAACAAAAAAAAGGGGAAATATTTGAAAGTATTTTACATTTTGGGGGTCGATAGTCCGACATTGCTGGCGCGCTGTGACCTCCATGCCTAGGCCTAGTTAAATTCACATGCTTGGAAGTAATAGCGACATGTGGGGGACATGACGTATTCCATTCACCGTAACTAGTAAGATGCGCCTGAGTTTTTCTTCGTCACATAGCTACAGAAAAAGAACGATTTTGTAAGATAAATACAACTCTATTTTTGCCTCGACCGGGACCACATCACAAGAAGCAACACGCTGCTCATGACCCATCCTAAAGGCACATATGAAATAATGCACAAAACAGTGTAAATAACGAATGAAAATAAGTATGACATTCTAGGTAGTGAAAAAAATGCAATTTATTCTGAATGATGAATAAACACACACTAAACCATAAATAAAACAAAATACGAAAAGGAACACGATCAAAAGACACCAAAGAAAAAGTGAAAAATATATTGTAAAATATTGAAAATTTCATTGAAAAGCCATTTTTACACAAACACAAATTTACACAGAAATATTACTTTTTTGAGTGCATAGTGCTTCAGTGGATGGGAGGGTTCTGAGTTCTAAGCGACTGACTGGGCGCACATCGTGGGTGTATGTAATATGCATGTATGTATGTATGTATGTATTATGTATGTACATGGCGTGACAGCTTGTAAACGGGCTCAGACCTATCGTCCCTGCCTGGATTAACGGGGTACGTGTGGTTAGCAAATTATTTTGAGAAAATCGATGCAAATGCTGGTTTTGCAAAAGCGCCCTAGGTTCTATTCAGAAATACATCAACAATGGAAACAATTTGAGAAACAATGTAAAAATAATAATATATATTTTTAACTCAATAAAGTTACAAGTTTTAAGTAAGAGATACACATAATATTTGCAACTAATTTCAAATCATTCCATTTTACATTTTGCAGCGAATCCATGATAAAATACGAGTACTATACAAAATTGTATTCGAGTTCGTGTTCTGTCGTTTGTAAATTCCGTAACTTTCGAAATTCAGAGAACAGCCGGTCAAAGTGCAAAAACGTCGGAAGTAAACGAGGTGCGTGTATCATTTCTAAGCCACGCAAAGGCGTGGGGTGTGCCACATTTCATTGAGATAGTGTGTTACAATGTCGCCTTCACAGCAAGCTGCCTTACTTCATTCAATTCAAGCTGCGGCAAAGAAGAGCACTCACCATCACAGAAAGAGGAAAACTATTCATAGAGTCTGTTGTTGTTCGGTACCTGCAACAAAAAGGAAATACATTCATTATATTAGATTTTATTAGAAGTTTAATTTGAGTAAATGCTCAGTGGCAACAATATGATTATAAATACAATTTACGAAATTAATTATATTTTCTAACTACCTCCATAAGTAGATTTTTGCCTTAACGAGTAATAAACGAAAAATGAAAAGATATTTTAATTGTATTTAATTTGGTCAATATTATTTTTGAAACAGACTTTTAAATAATAATAAACTTAATGTACATTCATTGATTCAGCAAAAGTTTCGAGGTTTCTTTACCTCGTCATCAGGCTTATGTTCTTTTTAAATCACAAAATTGTGCCGTTTCATAACAATAAATTATATTCCAAGTAAAAAGAATGTGTTATATAAATAATTTATTACGAAGGAAGGTTATAATTATAGGAATTACCTTTCTTGGTAATAAATTATGTATATAACACATTCTTTTTACTTGGAATATAATTTATTGTTATGTTTATTGTGATTTAAAAAGAACATAAGCTTGATGACGAGGTAAAGATATCTCGAAACTGTTGCTGAATCAATGAATGTACATTAAGTTTATTATTATTTAAAAAGTATGTTTCAAAAATAATATTGATCAAATTAAATACAACTAAATATATTTAAATATGAACAGACTTATATATGATAAATATTTTAATTGACTGATTAGTGATTCCAGGTGCGTCAATTTCTAAGATCATTAGTCCCGTAAGTGTAGTGCATATTTTAATCGCAGGAGGTCGAGGTGATCTTCCGCCGCTGAATACTGAGATCTAACCCCGACCTGCTCGTCGGCTAGAGGGATTCCCCCGAATGGGTACCTCCCACCAGCGAGGCACCGCCACAGCCGGGACAAGCTTTAAGCTCCGGACTGGTCTCCCGTCATGTGTGGTAGTGCAGTGTATGTAAGTGTGTGTGCAAGTAAAGAAGGGGGATAGGAGAGGAAGAGGAAGGAAAGATCGCGCTCAGCCAGTGGCCGGTTTGTTAAGGTACTGTTCCGGCATTCGCCTAGTGTTGATCGCAGAAACTCCGATAATACTACAGATCATACCATCTGGTTGCTAGAATTCTCCTGTAAACAGCAGCTTAACTCGACCTAGCTACGTAGTAAGTCGAAAAAACTGCCAAAAATGGGACTCAAACAATAGGACCTCCCGGGCAGAGGTACTGCAATGACATCAAAATGGTTACTCTGAGCCCTCTCAGGCAAGAATTTATTTTAATGCAGCTATCGATATTATCCTGAATTTGGAGAAGAAACTTTGAAGTTTAAAGGTTCGAGCTAGTCCTAATCTCCATTTTCGACAAATCTCGCTACATTATACACTCTCGAGATACGGTTATCTTTTGGAAAACTTAAACTAAACACACAATGTACCTCACTAAGAATTTTCGAGTCAGCGAGAAGACTGGGGTCTACGAGATTTACGTAAAACAACCTTGAGTCTAACTATAATTTTCAACACCTTTTTTCGCCAAAATATTTCTTTCTAGCACACTAGATGCCTCACCATCAACCACTCTACGCCTCATCTTTAGCCAACACCTTGTGGCTGAAGAATTTAGCGGATAAATTCAGGCTTGATATGTTAATTGTCCTCTTTAATTCTTTATCGGAACAGTACCCATAATATGCGAAGTAACCGGCTTCTCAAAACATTAGACTTATTTCGGATTTAAACATAATACTGGAAGGATATGAGCTGACGATCGATAGAGAGATAAAAAGGAATGGTTCTACACGAATGAATTATTTTCCGAATGTTTGAGCGTATCTCTTGACAATTTGGATTCGGTACGACTTGGGAAGTTTGCTATTTTTCGTATTTCCAAAACGAGATATCAAGTGAAGGAACCCCTACTGACGCCGTTTCATTTCTCAAGGAAAAAAGTCATCACATCATAACTTTTAATGACATTTACTGCAAGAAAACAACAAAAAACATGAGAGTCACAAAGTAAGTTAATGTAAGCAACGAATAATAATACATCTTTTGAACTTACACTTTATGACAGTCATTTATGATATCTATTTTAATTCTTATAAGCTGAACATGAATAAAATAAATTAAGTTAGAGTTAAATTTTGAAGTTTGTGTAAATTTGGTACATTGCTCAATAAAATATTAAAGCAAGTACATTAGACACATATGTGTTACTATAATGCAAATATACTAACAGGAATAAAAGTAAGAAAGTGTAAGGGCAGGAAATCATTAAAAAATGTGCTGTTGGAAAACTCTCAAAAGACATTTTAGATACAATAGTGATTACACGTTGATATTACAAGATTCCCTGTATTATAAACTATAATCCTTATGAAATACACTGTGACAGGAATGTCGCTCCGCCCTGAGCCAAATCAGGGCCTCCTATTAAAAGTTGCATTTATGTTGGTAGCAACCAGATCACTGGGAAACAAGTGAAGGCTACATCACTTCCAGGATCTGTTATGATTGTGGTGAGTATGCATTCAACCAAATACTATAGAGACAATACAGGACAGTTCCCCGTTCTTCCACGCAACCGATGGAAACAAGTTCCCACTAGCGATCCTAGTGTCAGAACCTGGTAATGTAGCGCCAAACAGAAATGTCAATGTGATTCTTACGGAAGAAACAAGTATTTTTAAATCTACCTAACGAAATAAGACTTATTTTTACCTACTCTCGCTGTGATTTAATTATATTGAAGGGCTCAAATTACGGAAAATTATAATGTACAATGTGTTATAATGGGCATGAGAACATTGAACATTTAATGAACATATAATGAACATTATTTTCACGAATAAAGTTACAAAGTATTGAAAGAACAGTATTGTAAAATATGTTTTCCAGAAATCGATCAGAAAGACAATAAAATGAAAAGAAATCAAGCAGACAACAAACACCAACAGAGCACTGAGGTTAGGGTGTAAGAGTTATTACCAGGTTCTGCCACCAGATGCATGTTTCTCGATATATCGCGAAGTGTCCTGTATTGTCTTTATAGTATTTGATTCAACGTTTTCAATCTGAAGTTCGTGCTACCAACATAGTTTCTGTTGCAAGCACACTCCTGCAAGATGCCACTGCGAACAAACTTTCTTGGCGCGCTATAGAACATGACAACATTAGGACTCCAATGCTAATTGCAAACTTTTCGATATTGCTCGTTGTTAGCAGTTTTGACTCGTTCACAGATTTACGTGTTTTCGATTAAAAGATGGGCAAACATTCGTTTCATCTTTCAAAAAAACGTTATTTGCCCTTGACGTAACGTTTTACGCATTATCACTTTCGATTTCTCATCTTTGAAATTTCTCTAATTATTTTACAGTGGAACAGATTACGTAAGTGAAAATCTTCTCAAAATCACAAACTTACAACCATTTAATGCCAAATTACTTTTCCAATTTCGAGAAAAGGCTTCTTTCTAACTGCTTTAGAAAAGACTGGAGTGCACTCTTTTGTTTACAACTCACTGACTCACGAAGTGAAGCGACGGTCATTTGTTCGAGTTCTGGTGCTTTTCGCCAACGTTCTTGCGCGCGATGCTCGTTTGTTTGCAGAGTTAAACTGCAAACGTCTCTGCCAGGGGTAGCGAACCTTTCAGAAACTACGTGCTAACGTCTTTTTCACACCACTTTAAAAGTGGCAGAACATTTCAAGTGCATTTTCTACCTTCTGAGGTTCATATCTACTTTTGGGAAGTATATTCACTTAGGAGAAGGGCTTAACTCAATCATGCAGCTAAATCAATAAGTGGCCACCAGTTCAAAAGACATGTTCATGCGATTGATTGATTAGTGATTACGGGCGCGTCAACTGCGAAGGTCTTAGTCATGTAAGTGTAATGCATGTGTTTGTTGCGAGAGGGGCGGTGATTTTCCTACTCTGGATGGCGAGATTCAACTCCGACATGCGTCTGCTTGTGAGATTTTCTCCAACCAGGTATCTCACACCAGCGAGGCACCGCCCCAGTCGGGACAAGCTCTAAGATCCCGACCGGTCTCCCGGCATGTGTGGTAGTGTAGTGCATGTTAGTGTAACTGTGTGAGTGTAAGTGGAGAGGATAGGACAAGGAAGAGGAAGGAAAGATCGCGCGCGGTTCGTGGCCCGTTTGTTAGGGTACTCTCCAGTATTCGCCTGGTGTTGATCGGAGAAATCGCGGTAAACTACCGATCAGAGCAGCCGGCAGCTAGAATTCTCCTCTAGACAGCAGCTAAACTCGACCTAGCTTTCTAGCTAGTACCGAAAATACTGTCATCGTCTGGACTCGAATCCTAAAACCTCCCGGTCAGAGGCACCGCAGAGGCCTCAGTTGATGGCCTGAGCAACCTTTGCCGTTCATTGAAGCAAAAATGTACGATAGGAAGGGATGAGTCTTAGACGACAGGGAGATCGCTGTTGTAGAATCCGCTAAATTTGCTGAAGCATCTCGAATGGAGAAAAACAAATATTTAATTTTTTTTAAATGTTCTCCCAAAATTTACTTGAGATTGACAAAAAAATATACGGTAGCATTCCATATTTCGGTTCTGTATCTCAAAGGATAGATCGTTGCCTCAAAGAACAAAATATTCAAGTATCATAAAAAATGACTAATAAATTTAAAAAATATATTCTCCAACAATAAATATATTGTTCCCAAAAAAGAAAAAAAGTGCTGAATATCATCTAAATGTAAGGACTCCAAATCAGCCTGTATAGGACAAACTGGTACAAAATTCTCTTACAGAATCATGTAACATACCCGTGCATGGAGATTACAACAAGAGCACTCTACTTCGCTTCTCATCTCCTTGATAAGAAACACACTATAGTGTGTTTCTTATCAAGGAGATGAGAAGAAAGATTTCTTATAAGAAACACTTAATAGTGCTTGTTTTTTTAATAGTTTTACAATTCTATGTTTTACATATTGTATTTTTCAAGTTTTTCCTTAATGGCCTGCAGATGTAATGAAGATGAGGTAAAATATCTCGAAACATGTCTGCCACTGTAATTGTCAAATAGTTAATATGTACAGTTTGTTAGTTTCTTTGTTATATGTAGTATGTATAGTTTGTTAATAAATTTGTTTGTAGAAGGTTATTTCTTTTCCTCCCGTTATACCACAAAGTCAGTTATATTGTTTATTTGTTGTAATGGTATCTTGGCCTTAATCTAGTGCCTTCCGACAACGTTCTTGCGGGGTCGAAAATGCGGGCAAATAGGGTCGAAACGTCATGATTGTGTAACAATAAATAAATTGTTGTACAAAGTACTGAGTCTCTTTGTTAAGATCAAGAAACCATTACAATAAATACCTGATCTGAGTGCGCTCTAGTGTTTAAATATAACTAGTGGCATTGCAACATGTAACAAATTTTCTCCTATTTGTTAACGGTTCAGTTGAACTTTAATATTTATATATGTATTTAAATTGAATTGAGTGCGTTCTGGTATTTAAATTATAACTAGTAGCATTACAGTAGGTAACAAACTTTTTCGTATTAGTTTAAAGGATTCAGTAAAATTATATTTACATTTTCAATTACGTACTTCTGAAAAAGTTGCTATCAACACACACTATGTGTCAATGTTTAGATGCGCCATATAACTCGACATTTCCTACCTTCTTATGTTTAAGGTTAGCGTAACAAATAGAGTAAGGAGTTGAATCTATTTTGCTTAGGGGTAGGCGATAGGAACTCAATAACTAATTAATTAAAGTAGCCAGTTCAAAAGACACGCGTTTGTTGGAGCACCAATCAATAATAATGAGAGTTGATTTTTCTACGAGACGGCGATCGTCATCTTGGATGGTGCTACAGATCTCTGGGTCTGGTGTTTGCCGAAGGTAATTCTGGGGTTCTTGGATGCAATGAGAACTGAGTGCACTTTGAAATTGAAGATTGAGATTCCCGACAATGTTTATGGTGCCTTTCTCAAAAGTTTATGATAAATAAACAGAAGTAATCCTCCAGGAAAAATGTATTTAAAAAAAATTAAATTGAGATGTTGGAGTCTATAACAGGAAACTTGTTTCCAGAATATTTCCTCATTGTCATCGTTCAATATCAGAAGATTTAAAAGAAAAATAGGTTAAATAACTTTTACGAAAGTATAAAAATATAAAATATTACAATAAAATTCCACATTTAAAAAAATGTAAATTACAACATTAAATCTGTTTACGTATCCAATATTTATCTTCCCAGGATAACTGTCGCAAACCCTGCGATTTTACTTCAAAAAATAAGTAGATGCATGAACGCTATGCGCCACTTGTAATCATTCAATGAGAGCCACGTTCGGCGCATGCGCCACGGTTTGGTCACCCCTGGCTTAGGGCAATCCAATTTCCGTAACTGATCGCCCCTTCTCTCTTTCGATGAGAGAGAAGCTGTAAGAATTAAAAGACTACCCTGGCACCAAACGTTTCTGAATCAATTGATCGTCACATTAACAATTTGTCGTAATTTAAGCCGTAAATTTTAAATCCTCTGAATGCCTTCACTGCCTATACATCTGCAATTCTGTAATTTTTCAAAATAATTTAGAAGTTTGTTTATTTACATTACATCTGTTTTTTAGTATCATTAAAATTTTGAATACTGAAGTTCAGGTGCGATAACTCTCGAACAAGAAACACGGATCTCACCCAATTGTACTCACACTCGTACGAAGAAAAAGCATTGCAGAAACATATATATTATTAACATTTTTATCACGAAGTGGAGATATCTGTATTATCCAACGCTGCAGAAATATAACTGGTCTTAAAGAGGAGTGGAGGAAAATGAAGTAATTTGTATAATATTACATCATTATTGTTTCGTTATTATTCATAAGACATCGTTATTGTTGTTATTCCGAGCAGTATGTTAATTAAATTCATATTATTAAACATGGCGTCTTCCTAAAATAAATTTTTGAGGAAAATTACGTTTTTAACGTAAGTTATTCCCGAATTTCTGGAGACCGAAATATGCATTTACCACTGAATTTGCAATTAAAGTTCGGGCTAGGACACTGGTTTTAGAATAATAGGGCTCATGTCGAAAATGCTAAAATTCAACAGGTTGAAATTTTGCAAGTTTAGTTACAGAGAAGAATTGGCAGAAAGTGCCGATATCTCCAAAACTATAAAAAATATTTCAATAAGGAAATTTGGACAATCCCCTTTCAAAATTTAATATAAATTCAGAAAAATGCCATAATTTGCCGCATTCGGATGAAAAATGCACCCTGAGAAGCGTTTTTCGGAAAGTCGTGTGTTTCAAAGATTTCCAAAATATGGTCAATTTTGACGCGTTATAGCTCCTAAACTATTAGTTCTACAGCACTGAGATTTACACTCGAGAATGCATGTACATTATATGCAGAATGCATGTACATTATATGCAGAATGCATGTACATGATATGCAGAATGCATGTTTATATTCCAGGAATGACAGGAATTTCAATTTATAAGAACCGGTTAAACATGGCGACTTTCTAGAATACATTTTTGAGGAAAATTAAGTTTTTACGTACGTTTTTGCGAATTTCTGGAAAACGAAACATCTGTTGGAAAAATGCTTACCACCAGTGTATTTGCCATTAAATTGTAGGCTAGGACACTGGTTTTGACGGGAATCGGGCTCATGCCGAAAATCAAATTCAACAGGTTGAGCATCGTTGAAATTTTGCAATTTTTCGTGGTTACACAAAAGAATTACCAGAAAATGCACATATCTCCAAAATTAAGGAAAAAATGTTTATGCTGGTAGCAAAAACCTCTTTCAAAATTTAATACAGATTCAGAAAATTCCAGCATTTGCCGCATTCGGACGATAAATGTGCCCTGAGAGGCGTTCTTTCGAAAATAGTGGGTTGCAAAGAATTCCAATATATGTTTAAATTCGACGCTCTCTAGCTCCTAAACTATTTAATCTACAACACTGGGATTTACACTGGAGAATTTATCTACATTACTGTTTATCTTCCAGGTATGACAAAAATGTTTAATTTATAAGAACCGGCTAAACATGGCGACACCCTAAAGAACATTTTTTGGAAAAATTACGTTTTTTACGTAAGTTATTCGCGAATTTGAGGTTGTTCGCTGTTCGCCAAATAACGAATGTGTGGAGCCGTTTTTAAGCGGAGCTTGCGATACGAATTGCGTTTTCGCTAAGAAGGCGTAATTGCGATTTATGTTTTCAATAACGCCTTCATTTACGAGCCCCTTAAAGACACATACGTGATAATTTCAATTAGGTTGATAATCGTGCCCAGCAATTGACATTCTATGCCTCTCTTGGGCTAGTGCCATGCCACTCGCTGTATACGATTATGGTCCTAATTGAAAATGGAGTTTTAACACTGGGAGGTTTATGTATCAAGTGGAACTGCACGACGCGTCGTCAACTCGCCATCATAATCTTTTTTAACCACTTGTAGAGATTGATAGTACGTGAGTACCGCAAAAGAAATCTCTACTACAGAAATAGTATATGACTAGCAACGATATTATAGAGAAACGTTTTAAGGAAAAATTCTGAAACCAAATAACGTCAGATCAGCATACAGCATATGTTTAATGATTCTCGGAACATGAAAATCTATCTATTCAACATTTATTTCGTCATGACTGTGGCGTCGACGTGTCGCAACGTTGGAATCTGCCGACTCTAATTCCTTAGGTCTTCCCACGGTTCCTGGCGGCACTACGTCGCGACGGCAACATAAAACTTGACCTAGAAATGCGTTTCTAGACAACGATAAGAAAAAAAGGTTTGAAACTTTCAAGTTAATTGATTGAATTTGTGATTGATAGTGGCTCCACGCGCGTCAATTACTGAGATTATTAGTCCCGTAAGTGTAGTGTAGTATGCTTTTTCACCGGGAGGTAGCGGCTATCTTCCCTTGCTGGACTGCGAGATCCGGCGCCGACCTACCGTCGAGTAGTGAAGTTTCCCCTACCAGGTATCTCCAACCAACGAGGGAACCGCCCCAACCTGGACAAGCCATAACCTCCGAATATGTGTGGTAGTGTAGTGCACGTTAGTGTAAATGTGTGTGTAAAGGGTGAGGATAGGACAAGGAAGAGGAACGAAAGATCGCTCGCGGTCCGTGTCCCGGTTGTTAGGGTACTTGTCTGGCATTCGCCTGGTGTTGATCGGAGAAACCACGGAAAACTACCGATCGGTGAAGCCGGCCGCTAGAATTCTCCTCCAGACACCGGCTGAATTTGACCTTGCCATGTAGTGTCGAAAATCCTGCCACCACCGTCGGGACTCGAACCTAAGACCTCCCGGTCGGAGGCACTGCAGTGGCATCAGTTGATGCACGGAGACACCTCTCCCGGCATGAAACAATTATAAATGCGATTCTAGACAACGTCAAGAGAAAAGGTTTGAAACTTACCAGTTAAACATAGTCCTTACGTTCATGACGCACACTTACCAGGAAATTCTACGCGTTCGCTAGTTCTCAGATTCTGTCTGCGAAGCGGCGTCTAGACGTCGCGACGTTGGAATTCGGAATGCAGTGTCGTCTTCCCACGATGCGTTCCACATCTGGCGCCTCGTTGTCGCGACGGTAAGACGACCCTGGCACGGCGTGGCCAGGCGTTTGCAGGTGTCCTCCCGGAGCGGTGGCGTGACACGGCGAGGGCCCAAGGGTGGGGGTGATTAGTCACGTGACCGGGCGATATAAGAGTTTGTGTGCCTCGGGGCGAGGAACTCATTTGCGTTTCCTGGTTCTCCGTCGACTGACACGATGGCTTCACAGCGTCGGCCTTTAGTTGTGCGTGTGGTGAAGCAGCCGAGAATCGAAGGTGAGTGGTGCATTGCGAATGCGTCTTACCGAAGTCAACTTGCAAAATTCGATTTCTTATTTAGAGTTTTCATATGATTTTGTGATCGTCGAAGATTGAGAACCTTACAGTGCATTATGTGATCATTATTTTGTCAATTTACTTCTCCGGTTCAGTTATTTTTTTCATATGGCGAGATCTGAGTAGAGGTGTGTAGGAAATTTCTGTTTATTTCTACTCGTTTTTAAATTCGCAGTAAAATGGAAGTGCTGTTTATTAGAAATAAATTATAGTGTACGCACGAAAATCGAAGGTGAGTGGTGCATTGCAAATGTGTCTTATTGAAGTCAACTTGCAAAATTCGATTTCTTATTTAGAGTTTTCTCATGGTTTTGTGATCGTCGAGGATTAAGAACCTTACAGTGCATAATGCGATATTTTTTTTGTCAATTTACTTACTCGGTTAAGTTATTTTTTCATAAGGCGAGATCTGAGTAGAGGTGTGTAGGAAATTTCTGTTTATTTCTACTCGTTTTTTAAATTCGCAGTAAAATTGATGTGCTGTTTATTAACAATAAATTTTAGTGTACGCACGTTTGAGATCGTACCCCCAACAACAAACTGAAACGTGGCTTTAAATGATTGTGTGGCTTATTTAAATAATTGTGTGGCTGCATAATGTGGGATTTTTATTTAGAAGATATTTGTTGCGTAATGTATGTGTTGGATTGTATTTTGGATTTTGCTTTGTAAGCTAAATTAGCGTATTTTGGGTGCACGTACACTTTTGTTTTCTCTGGCGATTTGCAAAGCCTAAGAAACAAAACATAACGGTCTATAGTATATCGTTGTTCATGGAAAAGCGTTGAATATAATTCTGTACGAAATATACTAAAAATAACAATCTATTGTTTCAGAACCAGACATCATACTGGCGAACATATGTTTACATGTGCTTACTATTGGATTACTCGTGGTAATCCTAACTATGCTCATGAAATCTTCAAATGATTTGGTAAATATTACTTCACGCCACTTGGTAAAGTCTTATGTGTATTTGACCAATAATTTTAATAAACCAGTAAAAGAATAAGGAGATATTCCTCATTTTATGCTTACACAATCTTTTTTAAATGAAATGATTAAGTGAGTTATTTTTCCACAACCAAATTTTTATATTTTGTTTTCAGATCAACACAAACTGCGACAAGAAGAGCATGTGCACCGCTGTGTTTCGTAATGAATGCACAGTTACCATGCAAGAAGTTGACTTCTGAGGAGAATAAAAAGAGCAGATTTCCAGAAGTAATGTTTTGCCAAACGGATATGTCATACCGTTTTATGGCCTTGTAGTATTTTGAAAGGGTTTATTTTGTAATCATTGATTAGTGTTTCGAATATCTAAATTAAACTGTTTTAATTTCGAAATAATCCACTTAACCAGAGAAAAATATATCCTTAATATTAGCTGCAGGAATAAAATTCGATCTGAAACAAAAATATTGCGTTATATATTCATTCTTCTGTTTAAAAATTCAAAATTGCATTAAAATTAAAACTGTTACTCTTTAACTTGATAGAAGATGTTAGTTTTATGAAGAATGTCTTTGTGTACCCTTTCTGTAATTTGCAGAAAACTTCAATAAAGATTATGTACTGAAAGATGTCTTTTTGAGTTTCCATTTTTCAGAAAATAACCAGTTTCAGAGAAAGATATCCCAGGGTAAATTTCCTATGGCACTATCTTGATCATTTTTGTCTGCCATGTCAATCAAATTAGCTTTATACATTTGCATCTCAATTTATATTATCAATAGATGATTTATTAATAATATCAATATGGTTTATTAAAAATATCAATATGATTTATTATAATATATTGATACCTCATGGACAATTATACAGTGCACATTTTTCATTTTCATGGAGCTAATACAAATTGCAGCTAATCTGAAAAATCTTGGAAAATTTTGAAAATGAATACCAAAATTATCACCTACTTTAGAAACGAAAGTAACATCATTTCTGTCTTCAGTTTAAACTAATAATTCAAATATTGAATATTGCATTCAATTATTCCATCACCTAGTGTATCACTTGTAATATCTACATTACGCTACGTAAGTTCATTAGAACTATTCATAGAATCTTTTATATATTATACAGGTATAAAACGTAAGCATGAATATTGAGTGTACCGGGAGAGATGGCTCAGGGAATCAACTGATGTCACTTCAGTCCCTCTGACCAGGAGGTCCCAGGTTCGAGTCCCTACGGGAACAGGACTTTCGACTTTAACTCGCCAGCTAGGTCGAATTCATGTGCTGTCTAGAGAACTCCAGTGGCCGACTGCTCTGATTGGTAGCTTTCCGTGGTTTCTCCGATCAATACCCGATTTCCTCTTCAGGTATCTCCCCCAGCGGGACAAGATCGAAGAGACCGAATAATTACCCAACAACTGTGACAATGTAGTGCAGATAAGTATGAGGTTTTGTGTATGAGTGTGTGTGTATGTGGAAGAAGATTTGAGGGTCTATTCATAACGAATGAAAGATAGTACGCTGACCGTCGCGCGTTTGTTAAGGTACTGCTCCGGCATTCGCATAGTATTGACGAAAAAATACAGAAAACTATCAGAGAAGCCGGCCTTAAGAATTTTATCATTGCTGAAGTACACTCAGCTATCCAGTTATCACGAAAACAGCGCTTTGGAATTAAAATTTCAGGATATCAGAGGTATCAACCACAGTTACTAGTTGTGGTTGTGGTGCTAGTCTACTAATTGTGGTTGATACCTCCGATATCCTGACGTTTTAATCATGGAGTACCACAAGATCTATGTCGCCACTACAGAAACGTTTTGGAAGTTTACACGGTCCAAATCCGGCCCAATCGACATCAAATGCCAGTTATTCTGTATCCAAGAAGTATTAGAGAATTTGTGCCAGACTGAGCGGACAGCACTATCGATCATCCGCGCATGCGCAGATGCACTAAAGCGATGCGAAACTCGAACTGCGCATTCGCAGAAGATCGATAGTGCTTTAACGTTCGAGGTGGCACAAACTCTCTGTTATAGTAAATCGTCAACGAATCGATGCAGTCGATAATCCGTTTCGGCGTCCTCCATTAGGGGCTCGTCGCTCACGACAAGCGTCGTTCCGCAAGCAACGCGCGTTTAACGAGGAATTAATCTCCGTGACGCGAATTCGGGGGGAGGAGGGGCGGTGTGAGGGGTGGGAGGGACCTCCCTTGAGAAGCCGACGCCCTTGGGCACCTGCCAGAACCCTCACCCCCGCCCTTTCCCCCGATAACACTCCTCGCGTCAGCAGAACTGCGCTGCGAGTCTCTCGGGCCCTCTGGTGCGAAGTGTTGGATCCAGAAAAAACATCGATATCCGCTTCTTTCATTCGCTTTTTTTTCGGATTTGCGGATTCAGTGGTGTAGCGGTCAGCGTATCGGGCCGTTGTAAGCAAGTTTGCGGATCCAAACCCGATCGAAGCCGTGGATGTTTTAAAGCAGAAAAAAATCCTTTGTACGCCTCCCTTCGGAGGGGAAATAAAGCCGGCTGTCCCATGTTGTAGATTAGTGCATGTAAAATATCCTCAAGCCTAAACGAAGCATCTGAGCTAAATTCAAATCGCCTGTTTCGTCGCACATGGAATACCTTTTTTCTCTGCTAGATGGAGAAAGAAGCATAGCGAAATTTACGTGGTCAGACGGAAGAGCAGGGCCTCATGACCTGAGTCTCGCGACGTAAAATAAGGTATTACCTAACTAAGTAGCTCTGAAAGCCGGCCAAAAGGCAGCATTTCGTGTTTCCCAACGCAGCAACTACTCCGGTCATTAGTTCTGTGAGAGAGCAGAAGTAAATCCTTCGTCTCCCAGCATTATACAGCTGGGATTTATTGAGTGTTCGTGATTCCGGGACGTCAACTACTAAAGTCATGTCCCGTAAGTGTAGTACGTGTTTTTCATCGAGAGATGGGGGTGATATTTTCCCCGATGGATGGCGAGATACAGCGCTGACCTACCGTCGACTAGCGGGGTTTCCCTCAACCAGGCGGTTTTCCTCAACTAGCGGGGTTTCTCCCACCAGCGGGGCACCGCCCCAGCCGGGACAAGCTCTCAGCTCCCCACCGGTCTCCCGGCATGTGTGGTAGTGTACTGCATGTTACTGTAAGTGTGTGTGTGTGTGTGTGTGTGTGTGTATGGAGTGGGGATGGGTAAGAAAGAGGAAGGAAAAATTGCGCGCGGTCCGTTGCCCGTTTTTTAGGGTACTGCTCCGGCATTCGCCTGGCGTTGATCGAAGAAACCACGGGAAACTACCGATCAGAGCAGCCGGCCGCTAGAATTCTCCTCCAGACAGGGACAGTATTCGACCTAGCTGACAAGCCAGTGTCGAAAATCCTGCCGCCGTGGGGAGTGGAGTCTTAGGACCTTCCGGTCAGAGGGACTGCAGTGACATCAGGTTGATGCACTGAGCCATCTCTCCCGATTTATACAGCTGGGAGGTGAAGATTTTCCTCGACAACTAAATGGAAAGTTTCGACGCCGATCTGTACGACGTCGCTTTACGGAGATTTTCCTTTTCGAGGTTTTGAGATCTCGGTTGTTTTGCCTGATAACGATCAGAGAAATTACGAAAAAAGTGCCGAACAGAGCAGCCGCTCACTAGGATTCTCTATCAGTCAGCTGTTGAATTCTAACTAGGCATCTACCTGGCGTCGAAAATCCAGAACCGACGGAAAAGGAACACTGGGACCTCCCAACCAGTCTACAGGAGCACCATATGTCTTTGGGCCATGACGGACACTTACAATCTTCATATGTTGATCGTAAAGAGAGCGCTTACGAGCGACTTTAATTGATCTGGTAGGTTCAACAGCTATGTTAATTTGTCCCGTAAGGGTAGTTGTTGTTCTATCAAGGGTGGAGAAATTCGCACCATCCTATATATTGGCTGGTGGGATTTTCCTCATTCAGGTATATTACACCAGTGTCGCATCACCCCTCTCGGGACAAGCTCTTAGCTCCCGACCAGCCTCCCAAAAGTATGACATTGTAGAACTTGTGAGTGGAAGTGACAGGGTGAGGAAAATGCAAGAAAGAGGAAGGAATGATCTCGCGCGATCCATGGCCCGTTTGTCAGGGTTCTACTCCGGCATTTTCCTGGAATTTCTGGGAGACTCCATGGAAGACGTCCTATCAGAGCAGCCGGCCGCTGGAATTCCCCTCCAGATAGCGACTGAATTCGTCCCAGTTATCTTTATAGATCAACTGAGACACCCGTTACATTCTATGCATAGAGAGCCATTGAAGTGGGGAGAAACCGAAAAAAAGGCTTAATTAACAGGATTTCCAATATCCTCTAACCCAGCAAGATCATTCTGCAGCACTGAAGGTGCAAAGGGTAAATAAATATTTATCAATATAGTATAATTGTCACCTTTCATGTAACCATATACATACAAGGAGTAATAGTCCGTTCGTGAAAATTTTTCAAAGAGTTGGTTGACTCGGTAGCTTACTGGTCAGAGCAGCTGGGCGTAAATCAGAAGGCCCAGGTTCGAATCCCGGTCGGGCCGACCAATTCTTTAAACAAATTTAATTCTATCTACATAGTGTCCAAAACCCTGCCACGCCGGGAGTGTTACCCTAGGACCTCCCGAGCAGAGGTACTGCAGCGACATCAGAGGATGTCCTGCGCCATCTCAGCTATTTCGAAGCAAAGCGCCTAAGAACGTTCCGCGTTCAATAGCAACCCTTTCGTCAGCAGAGCGAGTTTTGCCTCCGCGGGGTCGGAGACGCGAGGCGCTGCGCCAGAGAGCAGGGAAGATAGGCCACGCGCCGTGGGGCACAAGCCATCCATCACGAACGCCGTTCACAATGCGCGAGGGGCGAGGTGTACGTAGGAGAGCCAACACCGCGCTCTACAAGAACCCTGAAACTAGATAAGCTGGCTGAAATGCGGTTTGTGATACGATTCGTTCACGTGCGCGGGCGCCAATGATTCGTTCACGAGCGCGGGCACGAACGATTCGTTCGCGCGCGAGGGGGCGAACGATTCGTTCACGCGCGCGGGCACGAACAATTCGTTCACGCGCGCGGGCACGAACGATTCGTTCACGCACGAGGGCGCGAACGATTCGTTCACGCGCGAGGGCGCGAACGATTCGTTCACGCGCGAGGGCGCGAACGATTCGTTCACGTGCGAGTATACATGGAGGAACACGTGGTGCTAAAACAGCCAACACTTCGCTCTACTAGAACCCCAAAACTAGATAAACAGGTTGAAATGAGGTTTGTGACAAGATTCGTTCACGCGCGAGTATACATGGAGGAACTAGTGGTGCAAAAACAGCCAACACTGCGCTCTACTAGAACCCTAAAAATAGATAACTTGGCTGAAATGCGGTCTGTGATACGATTCGTTCACACGCGCGCAGGCGCGAACGATTCGTTCACAGGCGAGTATATATGGAGGAACTAGTGGTGAAGCCGACACTGCGCTCAACAAGTATCATGGAACTAGATAAACGGGTTGAAATACAATTTGTGATACGATTCGTTCACGCGCGCGGGTAAGAACGATTCGTTTATAATCGAGTATACACGGAGAAACTAATGCTGCTAAACAGCACGTATTTCACGCAAAATTACGGCAAAACTACTCAAGTTTTCGAAAACTTGCTCGTTACTTTATTTCGAAATCTGTCATTAAGGAGCAGATTTCATTAAGGAAACTAGTGGTGATACAGAATGGCACAGAGTTTCCCGTATAATTTTTATATTTCCTTGAGTCTGCGCTAGCTATTCGGATTTTCAATATACTCTAGCCAGCTGCCATCTATCACCGCCAAAAGTGACATTTTTTTGACATTTTCTTAATATTTCGGTTTCCTAATGGTAGAACGGAAATATTCATTTTATAATATTAAAGAATATAAAAACCTAGTCATAAATGGCAATTTTCTCTTAAAAATATTGTGCCGTTTTAAAGAAAGTGGCGTTTAGCGCAACTAAAAATGCGAAATTTGAAGCTCTTTTTCACAGAAAATTTTTGAGTTTTCAAAATACTTCATTTAAAGCACATACACTCACAAATATAATAATGTTTACAAATTGCTGGTAATGTGCACATTAAATTTGTGAAAGATCTTTCAAAAAAATTACATTTGTGTAATTTTTGAAAAGAAAAACCTCAAAATAAACCTTACGTCATATCAAAGAGTGCATTTAACACTATCCGATCGAAAAGTTTGAAGAAATTGTTTCTAGCCGTTTATGAGAAAATGGCATTTGAGCATTTCTGAAAATACTGAATTTTCAGCTAGTTTTCACAGAAAACGGTTGTGTTTTCGAAAAACTTTACGATAATTTTTTTCCACCGAAAATTCGCTATTTTTTCGCGCAGCATTACATAGCTTTCCCTATACTACGTATATCACTCCCTGTATACGTACGTATACGGGAAAGTAAAAATATCTATCTTCAATATTTTAGTTGTAGGAAGACTACGGAAAAAAGTTTTAACTTTTGCACATTTCGAAATATCAGGTTTTCTACGAACGTTAGATCTGCACCATTCTCTTAAACGCCCTTCACATTATCCATCAACAACATTTAGTCAAAAACGATAGAATTACTTTTTTCAAAATTTTGAAAATGTTCCAGGGGTTTCACGTAAAGTGCCCCTGAGAATTAAAATATCGGTTTCAAATTCAAGGAGCTGTGACACCAGTCAAATCAATCGCGGATTATTAATTTTGAAAAAAAATCAGATGATTGGTTTACCCGCTAGCATTGTTCACAGACGGACAGACATGACAGACAGACAGACAGACAGACAGACGGGCAGATGGGCAGATGGGCAGACGGGCAGACGGGCAGACGGCCGGTCGGCTCTAATTCGATATATCGGTACCAAGGACCCACTGAACATGGATTCTGGCTACACCACGTGTTAGAGGATTTCTTTTTCCACTTTTTCGTTAGCTCGATTTATCCACTTTTTCGTTAGCAGAGTCCCATAATTCGAAATTCGCAGTTTATTCGCGTAGCATTACATAACTTTCTCTCTATCGCGTAAGCGTCAGCGTAATCAAACAGGTGGTAAAAACTTTTAGGGCAAACAGGTGGTAAAAAATGGACGTTTTTTCTGAAAAAAAAAACAACATACACACCAAATAATTTTGATGGGGAGTACCCGCCCAAAATACTTTGATTATGCGTTGGACAGATTCACGGATGTGTAATGTTAAATCTATACTTGGGTTTTTATTTTTTGGCGCTTGGGAGGGTCTTTCTTCAGATGGAGTATCTCACGGCATTTCGCGACCTTTTCGGTCGTGCCGCTAGATCTCGCATGATCGCCAGCACTGCTCGATACGATATAATGCAAGATCTAGCGGCACAACTGAGAAAGATGCGAAACGCCGTGAGATATTCCATCGTAAAGACAGGACCTCACGCACCAAGAAATAAAAACCCAAGAATAGGGTCGAATGTCCGAATCTCGTCCATAACTTGGAATTGCGAAGCAAAGCGTCACTTTTCGCGGGAAAGTGCGTCAGCCTCACAAACCGAGGCTCGCATAAAATTGTTTTGGTAATTGAATACTTGATGTAAAAAAGGATGTAAGTGCCATTTCTGTCAAATGTTCGTTTTCACCAGAATACTGATGAATAAATCAAGCCCTATAACACATATAAGACGCTAAGTCATTTCTTGATTAAATTGAATCGCCTTATTTTACGTGGCGAGACTCAGGCCATGAAGCCTGCTCTTCCGTTTGACCACGCAAATTTCGCTACGCTCGTTTCACCAACTAGCGGAGAAAGAAGGTATTCCATGGGCGACGAAACAGGCGATTTTCAATTTGGCTCAGAGGCGTCATTTAGGCTTGAGGATCTTTTACATGAAGTAAATCTACTAACATGGGACAGCCGGCTTTGCTTCCCTTCCGAAGGAAGCCTTACGAAGGATTTTTTCGCCCCTAAAAATCCACGCATTGATAATCTTACGGGGTGATTATAAATGACAGGAGTTGTATGTGCCAATAGGTTTAACGTAATATATAAACTCATTTTTCTCGAAAATATGAAAATGGCACTTACATTCTTTTTATTTCAAGCCTTCAGTTATGCGTAGGACAGACTAAAGGACGTTTTATGTTAACCCTCGTGGCGAAGGCCCGAGCTCCGCCCTCTATTTGGAACCGAGTAGCGAAGCGTCATTTTCCTCGGAAAGTGCGTCGGCGTGGCTCATTTTCAGAATTGATATCGCCCGTGAACGAATCGTATTACAAACTGCATTTCTACCGATAAACGTGTGGGTTTTCAAACAGTATTATAGCATTGGCTGTGGGTGATTTTCATGGGCGAGAATTTATTGTTAATGGTGGGACAAAGACTCACAGTGCCGAGAGTGCAGGGCATGTTGAAGTCCATGCCCTCAGTGAGAAAGAGCGTGTGAGAGAGAGGGAGAGAGAGAGCTAGGGAGAGAGAGAGCTAGGGAGAGAGAGCTAGGGAGAGAGAGAGCGAGGGGGAGAGAGCGAGGGAGAGAGAGAGCGAGGGAGAGAGAGAGCGAGGGAGAGAGAGAGCGAGGGAGAGAGAGAGCGAGGGAGAGAGAGAGCGAGGGAGAGAGAGAGCGACTGAGAGAGGGCGAGGGAGAGAGAGCGAGGGAGAGAGAGCGAGGGGGAGAGAGAGAGGGGGAGAGAGCGAGGGGGAGAGAGCGAGGGGGAGAGAGCGAGGGGGAGAGAGCGAAGAGGGGAGAGAGCGAGGAGGAGAGAGCGAGGGGGAGAGAGCGAGGGAGAGGGAGCGAGGAAGAGAGAGCGAGGGAGAGAGAGCGAGGGGGAGAGAGCGAGGGAGAGAGCGAGGGAGAGAGAGCGAGGGAGAGAGAGCGAGGGAGAGAGAGAGAGGGAGAGAGAGCGAGGGAGAGAGAGCGAGGGAGAGAGAGCGAGGGAGAGAGAGCGAGGGAGAGAGAGCGAGGGAGAGAGAGCGAGGGAGAGAGAGCGAGGGAGGGAGAGAGAGCGAGGGAGGGAGAGAGAGCGAGGGAGGGAGAGGGAGGGAGAGAGGGAGGGAGAGAGCGAGGGAGAGAGAGCGAGGGAGGGAGAGTGAGCGAGGGAGGGAAAGCGAGGGAGAGAGAGCGAAAAGGAGCGAGTGAGTGTGAGCGAGCGTAAAGCAGCCAGCGAGAGGGAACAAGCAAGAGAAAGAGGGAGGGAGCGAGCGAGAGGAGCAAGAAACCTGCGTAGAGGTCAGCGCAACAGATATTACTCTTTGAGTTTCTGTGTGTTAACCCTAGATGTTGAATTTGTGATAGACAAAATCAAATTAGTGGTCAAATTGTAATACTCATTATAACTTGTTGTTCGGTTTACTGTCAATACATCTAGATCGAAACATCACAACTGCATATCTTCAGGCCCCGAACGTTATACGTGATCTATGTCACTATTATCGCCTTGTAATGGTAGAAAGGCAACGAGTAACATTGATTTTACTCATTTAACGTGCATTACTTACTAAGCATTGAATTATTATTTCCACTTTTGTCACTCAAAGCAAACAATAGAGTCTGTGTATCACGTAAAATGCAAACTATTTATCGAACATGTATTAGTACTTTTCCTTTTTTAAATTTGATTGAACGTATAGAAATGCTGTATCATTTATTAAATGGAAAGAACATAAATACTGCATTAAATGCATACTTGCAAAAATTAATTTACATATTGAAATAGAACGCTTTCATGGCATATGAGTGCGCAAAAAGTTTTAATTGGATTCGAAATGTTGTAAATAGAAGCACAGTCCCTGCATGACGGAAAGTAAACGTATACTACCACAGGAAATTAATGCAAATTAGTGTACAAGTAAATAAGACTCTTTCGCAAACGAGTTAACTAGATACGAATGTCTCTTAGTTATCTTTCTTCGTATTCATCACACTCCATTCACTTAGTCTGTTTATCAGTTACAAAGCATTCTGGGATTGATTCGAGAATATCAGTTGCATTACTAGTATATGCTACCCTTTTCTCATCGGAAACTTTCTTTTCAGAACTTATTCCACACTCACGTATGGAATCAAGTTCTGTCCCCTAACTTTTATTGATTGGAAAGAGTTACACTGCGTAACACATTCGGCAAAATGACCTTTCCATCCGCTCACAGCAAAGAAGTTATGGCTATATAAAACAACTGCATATTGCAAAAGAACTTCAAAATTGGGGCAAATTAAATCAATACGACCACTTCCTCGCATCACGAGAATGCTCCCAGATAAATATACTTTCGAGTTTTCATGAATTCGTTTCGAGAAATAATGTATGCAACTCAAACGAAAGTGTCTTTGGCGAACTCAGTTCTAAATGGCGAACTCTGCTCCTATCGTCGTCTCGTGCGGCAAGTTTGTTGTCTTGTCCGGACTAGTTGCGTAAATAACTATTTCAGGAGTTTTGACCATATCACGACAGAGTAAGATGATTTCAGTTGTGACGCCTACCACAGACGCTCTCGCAACAGCTTTCTCTTTATTTATTTATTATACGGCAGCAGTAAAGCTGATATGCGTACATCTACAATTACACAGCACTTCAGATCATATATCACAACATGTATTTTATAAGTTTATAAGGTCACTTAGTGGGTATCAGGACACTTGGAGTTTATCAGGACACTTCAATTTCTTGGTTGGCTTGATCCAGTTTCCTCTTGAATGCAATTACATTTCTCACGGACACATGACTTTGTGGTAAGTCATTCCAGGCATTTACGATTCTATTGACAATAAATTGTGCACGAAGGTTCGTCCGCACCCTCTCTTTCTGCAATCTGCTTTGATGTCCTCGAAGTCTATCATCTGGCCGTCTAATGAAAATTTCCTCAAATTTTATACGTCGTACTCTCCGTTAAGAATCTTGTAGGTCTCAATGATTTTTCTTTGTAGTTTTAACTCCCCGTACACGTTGACTCCCCTGACACCCGCGTAACGGCTGCACTATCAATCTTCTATGATAGATTGATTTTCGATTGCAGGTGCGTCATCTGCTAAGGTCTTTAATCCCGTTAGTGTGGTGTATATTTTGTATCGAGAGGTGTGAGTGATCTTCCTGCGCTGATTGGCCAGACCCGGCGCCGACCTACGTTGGCTTGAGGGGATTTTCCCTCACAAGGTATCTCCCATCAGTGTGGCACCGCCGCAGCCGGGACAAGCTCTAATCTCTCTACCGGTCACCGGTCTTCCAGATTATGTAATTGAGATACATTTGGATGTAGATTAGGAATGACATACGCGTTATCGTCGCGCGCGATCATATTGATATCGAGGGTGGACGATGGGTCGTATTGATATCGAGGGTCGACGATGGGTCATGTAGATGTCGAGGGTCAATGATGGGTGATATTGATATCGAGGGTCGATGATGGGTGATATTGATATCGAGGGTCGACGATGGGTCGTATTGATATCGAGGGTCGACGATGGGTCACATTGATATCGAGGTGAGAAATAATGGGTGGACAGAATGAGGAAGGAAAAATTCGTCGGAAATTCTTCGTTTTTTTTCGTCGGAAATTAATCCTAACATTTCCCTGTTGATGAGGCTGTGGCAAAGGAATAGAGAATGGAGGTATCTTTTCTTTCGCTTTGGTCAAAGGATTGGCAATTACATCGCTTTCACAAAAGGTTTCTTCTTTCTATGGAGCTTCAATTCTTCGTAACGGCCTGACAACCGAGAAATTGTCAGACTACTATATTTTTTGATCATGTTCTTGGGACACTTGGGATGGGATCAGGAATGACCGGGTAACAACGAGGAAGGAAGAATGGGGCGGAGTTCGTCATTTCTATGGAGACCAGAACTTTGGATCTTCTTGGGTGCAAATTTCTCGTAAAAGGACTCACAACTTCATACGTTCTTGCAACATTGTGCTACATAATTATCAAAAAATCTGGATCTTTGTGAACTTTCTGCAGTTGAAGCAGCCCAGTTTAGAACTAAACGCATCATTATTTAGACCTAATACCTGTTCGAGAATATATTTTAATATTGTTAATTGTTAATTAATATACCAATATGCTTATACCTGAGCGATTAAACCAGACAGAATATCAAATAGTCAATTTAACTCTACATAGAATTCGTGAGGGGGGTTGTGTTATAATGCCTAGTGAATTACAAATACACTAATTGAATTTGATCCTCGTCCAATGCCTACAGAATTTCTGCTGGACAGACTTCTCAGTAGGTTTACGTGGGATTTTCTCGTATCCCTTGCTTCTCAATTGACCATTCCTCCATCAACAATATCCTGGTCATCATTATAACTTCCATCAACTCATTAATTTATATGCAACGGGCCTGAATGACTTCAGCAATTGAGCCTAAACTAAATAAATTCCGGAGCCTCGACTGGAGATGAAATAATGAATTCAATAAGTAAGCGATAATTAATTTAACTAGTAAGGTAATCAGTAATGCTAATCACTAATATAAATTAGTCAGTAATAGTTAAATTAATCAATAAGCGATAATTAAGTTAATCAGTAGTAAATTGATCGGAGAGGCGCTGGAGCGAGCGATTTTCTGTGGCGCTGTTTGATTTCAGGGGCTGAGGAGGCCAAAGACTGGATGGAGAAGATTCCCCTGCCAGAAAATGAATAAATAGTTTAGAAAAAATCTAGTAGCTTAGCATGCACTCGTCTTCTGACAGCAGGTTTTTCCCTCTTCAGGGTTTTTTTCCTCAGTACGGTCTCCTTTCCACGGCTTTGATGCGATGAAGAGACCATTCGGGGTGAATGCCAGAACTCGAAAGGTTAGAATGTAGTAGGATATAGGTATTGTAGTGGCTTGAAGGCCTTCAGCCTAGCCACATAGTTAAAAAAAGTATTCAAATTATATATAAATGTGTTGTAATTACCTATTAAATAAAAAAATAATAAATTCTAAAAAATCGAATTCAAAATTCCGTTTTCGTTTACTCATCCTTGCAACAAAGTTGAGGTACTCAGAAGAAATACAATCAATCTCAATATGAGGTAGTCCGTGGCCGGAGTCATTGTATTCTTGGCTGTCCGGGATGAGCCGAGTCTGAGTCGATGGATCTGACGTTTCGTCCATCTTGCTGTGGCCTTCTTCAGATCTAAACTGCTGCTTAGCTTCAGAGCAGCTCTGAAGAAGGCCATAGCAAGATGGACGAAACGTCAGATCCATCGACTCAGACGCGGCTCATCCCGGACAGTCAAGAATATAAATCTCAATATACCCACTTCCATTTAAAAGCTTATTCTGGGAGTTTTGGCAAATGCGCACTTGTACAAAACGGCTTTTGGGTCAGTGGCAGAACCGTGCTGGGCAAGCGCATGTTTGCTAAAACTCAAGAAATCATTCTTCAGGTCGAGACGGTTTGAACAGGTCAAAAAGGTTCAAAACAGTCTCATTTTGTAGATTACAATCCAAATAATGTATCTTGCAAGACTTGCGGTCCTTGAAAACCAAGTTTTAAAGGCTTAGAACACACTAGTTTCAAGTTTCGTAACAACGACTGCGTAAGAAAATTTTCAAAAATTCTTTTTTAAAAAGGGATATTTTTTCTATAATAAAATACATGAAGTTTTCCATGTTAATAATTATATCTTACATTTTCGGTAAAATTGAGGTCATTAACATTATGGAAATATAAGGAGTAAATACATTTTTATGTGATCTCAAAATGATCAGAAAAGAATGGCAATGATATTATCTCGTATTTATGCCATGTACACCTCGTTTCGTGGAAACGAAGCATTTTCCAACGAAGCATGAAAATGTCACACACCATTATCACAAACCATTATTTAGAACCTAAATTTTCATACATTCGTCAAAAACTTGACTAATGATATTTATAATGATATCTCTTTCGTAAAGATTCGTTGAGAATTAAAGATGAAAATGCTTTATTCACAAAAGAAGTGATGAATGGTAGTCCTAGGTTGACGAACCGCGTGGCATCAAATTTTACTCATATGAAATCATATTTCTAACAACGCCTCTTTTTTTAAGATTAATGGGGTATTAAAAATGAAAAAGCGTATTTTGTAAGAAAAAAAAATAAATGCAGGTTCTTAGTTTGCCATATGACATTAAGTTTCACTAATAGCAAATCATATTTCTAAGGACGCCTCTTGGGTAAAGATTCATTGGGTATTAAAATATAAAAATGTGGTCTTAGTACCAAATATATTGGATGTCAGTGCTTGTTTGACAAACCATACGACAAGCCGAATCCACGAAGTTCCAAGAGAATTGAGCCAACAGTTATTTACGATATAAGTATCCGAAAACACCTTGTTTCAATTCGATATTGGAGAATTATCAAGCTAGGCCATTAAGACGAGTTAGATGATAAATCGAGTATTTAAAAAATGTTAGAGAATAAGTTGAAAGATAACTAAATGAAAATTTCATATATTTAAGATACAAATGATTTACGGATTTACATAGATTGGATAAAAATTATTGAGAATATTGCTGTAAAATAAAACTGTCGGGTCGGCGTTCTGCCATCTGTCGTGAAAAACAATTAGACAAGTGTGTGCAGCGAGTGGGAACAGTACTCTGTCAGTCTACTGCAGTGTGTAAACTTCATAACAATAGCGCAAGTGTCCTAAGGTCATGTTTACACAGGTAGAGCAACGTTCGTGGCTCCAAATTGAGGTGCCACGAGGAAGGAGTAAACAAGAACGGTTTCAGAGACTGTGTGAAGCATGTGGGGGTGCTGCGTTGCCATCTCCACAGTCGCACGATGGGTTAAAGCGTTCCGATCAGGCAGAGATGATGTGAAGGGTAACACCCCGTACAGAACTACTTCAAGTGGGAAACTGTTGCGCCGCTGGCAATGGGAAATTCTGGAACATCTACCTTACTCACCTGATATGACTCGCAGTAATTACGATCTCTTCAGCGAAATGAAAGAACTATGAAAGAAGAACTCAAAACAATATTAGAGAAGAAATTATTCATCCTACAGAACGGTCAATATGGGACATCAACATAAATAGACGCGTAGATGATGTACGAAGCCTTCCTAACATTTGGCAAAAGGTTAATAATAACGGAGGTGATTGTATTAAGGTGTGCAAATGTAAACACCTTTGTTCATCAAGTAATTTCAGAAAAAAAACCTCATTACTTTTTATCCAACCCATGCAGCAATATATTACAATAATTTTCTGCAATTTTGTGTTAAAATATTTTCAGTTTTTGAGGTAAGACAAGGTCATATATTTTTTAACATTTTCTACACTTGCGATAGTTTGCTTGGGGACGCAGATGGCTACATTGTTGCTTCTCCACATTCTCTAAGAACTACTCAACAATCAGTACGTTATTCCGGTTGTGCAATTATTGTGTACATCGACAGAAAATAAAAAAAAGATGTATGGTCAGGAATGGCTGAAAGATCGATTTTTAGTGATTCCGGATGCGTCAACGCCTAAGGCCATTAGTACCGTAAGTGTAGTGCATGCTTCCCCCTCAATATGTGGCAGTGATTTTAAACCGCTGGAAAAGAGATCCGGCGCCGACCTACCGTCGGCTAGTGGTGCTTTCCCCAAGCAAGTATCTCCCACCAGCGGGGCACCGCCCCAGCCGGGACAAGCTTTAAGCTCCCGACCGGTCTCCCGGCATGTGTGGTAGTGTAGTGCAGGTCAGTATAAGTGTGTGTGTAAGGGGTGATGATAGGACAAGGAAGAGGAAGGGAAAACCTCGTGCGGTCCGTGACCCGTTTGTTAGGGTACTGCTCCGGCATTCGCCTGGTACTGATCAGAGAAACCACGGAAAACTACCGATCAGTGCAGCCGGGTGCCAGATTTCTCCTCCAGACAGCGGCTGAATTTGACCTAGCTGACAGCTAGTGTCTAAAATCGTGACACAACCGGGAATCTCACGTACGTAGGACCTCCCGGTCAGAGGCTCTGCTGTGACATCAGTTGATGCCCTGAGCCACCACAGCCGGTGAATCTGTAAGAAATCGCCGGAGTTTCCAAGAAGCTATTGCGCATGCCAATGGTTTCGATTTTTTCTTAACTTTCGATAAGCCTGGGAAGACGAGACTATCAATAAAGGTTATGAAATTTTCGAATATTAAAAGTGCTAAACAAATTGCGAAACAAAAAAGAACTACGCTACGTTGGATCGTTTTCCATCGAAACCTTAGCCTATTATAATAATTACCTTGCCTCCAACTTCTATTTCTACATTCCACAAATTCTCATATTAAATGCACTCCACCTCGGCCGAAATTCTACACAACCAAACCGAATCAAAAACCAATTTCCATTCCACGTATTCCCGACAAAAATTCGCAGAAATTGAGCATTAAGAGACGTGCTTAATTTAATTTCGTCGCCCGTGCAATAGATTGGGCTGAGTTTGTTAGTAATAAGAAAACAAAACATTTGAATAGTTTAATATTTTACTTATCTATGTACTTATCAACAAGAAAATAAATAAAACCCTCAGTGCAACACGCAGTCGCGGCCGAGGAGAAGGAGGGTTGAGCCCGTTGCTATTTATTCGATTCCGCTACCTGTCCGTCTCCTAGCCCCCCGTTTCAGATCGATGTGTATTTTTCACGAAATGCAAATTTTACACTTTTCACTTTTTAGCAAACATGAAGCAAACATGCATGACGAAAAGTCACGAAATTAAAAACTTATTTAATGAAAAAAACAAAAAAGTTACAAATACTCCAAGCGCACCAGGAGTCGAAATGAATTTCGCAGAGGGTTCTAGCGTTGAAGACAAAAAAACGGGATGTTGACAAGAGGCATGATGGGTGTCAGTCCGTGGTCGACAAGCCATGCGACAAGCAGTCGTGGTCAAGGACCGGGAGAATTGAGCCCGACATTATTTACTCGACTTCGCTATCATTTCACCTCCCCTCCTAGCTCCCCGTCTCAGATCGATGTGCATTTTTGACGAATTACGTGTTCCAGACGTTTAACTTTTTAACGCACAATAAACAAACAAAAATGATTTAAAAATCACGAAATTACAAACTTCTATAATTAAAAACAAGAAATATACTAATAGTTCAAGTGTGTTAGAAGTCATATGAAATTTCCAGAGGTTCCCAGTGTTAAAGACAAAAAGCGGGATGTTGACAAGAGGCGTGATGGGTGTCAGTCCGTGGTCGACAAGCCGTGCGACACGCAGTCGTGGCCAAGGACCGGGAGGATTGAGCCCGGCGCTATTTACTCCATTCTGCTCCGCTCCCAGTCTCAGATCGATTGGCATTTTTTCACGAAACACACATTTTAGACCTTCCACTTTTTAGCACACCGTAAACAAACAAAGATAGACGAAAAGTCACGAAATTAAAAACTTCTTTAATAAAAAAACCCAAAAAAGTTACAAATACTCCAAGCGCACCAGGAGTCGAAATGAATTTCGCAGAGGGTTCTAGCGTTGAAGACAAAAAGCGGGATGTTGACAAGAGGACAAGAGGCATGATGTGCGTCAGTCCCTGGTCGACAAGCCGTGCGACACGCAGTCGTGGCCGAGGACCGGGAGGATTGAGCCCGACGCTACTTGCTCCATTCCGCCCCGCTCCCCGCTCCCCGTCTCAGATCGATGTGCGAGGCGCATGCGCCAGCGCCCGCTCTCCACCGCGGCGTCGGCGTCGCCGGCGTCGGCGGCGTCGTCGGGTCCAGTGCGCGCCGGGCGTCGCTGCGCGCGGCCAGCATGCCCCAGCGCCGTCCTCGGCCTCGCCCCCGTCCTCTCCCGTCGCGTCCTCGCCGCGATGTGGCGTCGCGTCGCGATCGTGCTGCTGCTGGTGATGGCGGTGGTGGTCGGCGGCGGCGACCGCGGAGCGTCCGTTCGCCATCGCCGCTCGCGGACCAAATTCTCCCGTCCTGCGCGTCGCTCCGAGCCTTCGGGGGCGTCCCTCCCGCCGCCCCCGCCGCCCGCGTCGGTCCACGTCCTGCCCGCGGCTTCCGCCGATGAGGACGGCGCCCACGGCCTGCTGGAGCGCCTGGCACAGCCTCCTGCGTCGGTCCACGTCCTGCCCGCGACCTCCGGCGATGACGGCGGCGCCCACGGCCTGCTGGAGAGCCTGGCACAGCCCCCTGTCACGCTCCCGGCCCCGTCCAGCACCCCGCCGGCGGACGCGAGGAGAACCGAGGAAGAAGACATGCTCACCAAGTTCCTGCGCATCGTGGAGACGCAGCATCTCCTGGGCGACAACTGCACCGCCGGGACGGACCTCAATCTGGGGGAAGGGGTGGTGGACCGGTACGCACAGGAGCGCTTCCGGGTGGAAGCGGAAGTCGCCGTGAACCGCGCCAACATGCTGACGCGGTTGTGGAAGTACGCCGACCCCAAGGTCCTCCAGTCCGAGTATCTGTTGCACGCGTCCGTCTTCTCCATGGTGGAGTTCGACGACGATATTTTCGCGGCCGGCAACTGCTACGACAAGTTCCAGTACAAGGACTACTGGCTGTTCTGCCCCTACGCCTACCGCCTGCCCGAGGGCCCGATCTTGGTGAAGGACCTGGCGGTGGAGTACAAGTACTTGAGCAACACGTCCGAGTGGTTTTTCATCGCGAGGAAGAACGCCGAAAGGGTCATCGCCGAGCACAAGCATTTCTCTCGTGGTGAGTCTGGTCTGTGATTCGCGTGTGCTTGTTGATGTGTGTGTGTGCAGTGAAAGTTTTTGCAATTTTAGATGAACTTTTGTGATGTTTCGGAATATTGTGCTTTCATTATATCTGTCAGTGCATTTTCTAGTTATTTTCAGGTGGGATTATCTGGAAATATTTCAATTTAAATAATGTTTGGATGTGGGTTGTGAAATGTAATAAATCATTGACGTAATTTTGTATTGATTTTTGTTTGTACTATTTGAGACATTGTTGAAACTAATGGATTCCGGGAATTGTTTTAAAATGCAATAATAGCTTATATGATACAGTTCTAAATAGTCTTACAGTAAATATTACCGAATGTGTTCTGTGTGTGTACCATGACTAAATAACTCTATTTTAAACCCGTATTCTGTTGCATGGTACATCAAATATGAAATCCACCAGTAGTCCTGTTCGTGGATAAAGAATGATGTGTACATTCTTAAACATTTTAGCACCTTAACAACTAAATACTTTCTTAGTTGGTTATTGTGTGTGAACGTATATGTATGTGTGTTTCGTTTGGGACGTGATAGAAACTTTCGTGTACTTAAAACAAATTGTGTTTTCATTGCATCCTTTATCGAGGCAATTTTTTACCGATTGTGGCACTATAGTATGACAACAATGCTAAAAGATAGTTTTGTTTTATTATAAGTTTAAAATTGAAAAATTATTAAGATTTTTACCCACCTAATAAAACACAATAATAATTACGTCGCTCATAAATTGTATTAGTTTCTTCATCTTACATTGATTTTATAACAAACTTCATTATTATAATATGTACTAATACTTTACAGTCCATTTTAAGTTTCTGACTGGATCGCGGGATTTCAAGTGGCATGTTTAGTGTGACGCAGGTTGAAAAATGTTAACAAATGCCAAGATAGTACATTTCACATTTTGTCATGAATATTATTTCTAAATGTAAATCAATTATTCCTGGACAAAGATTTAGTAGTATAATTAATAATCTACTGATACATCTCGTTTTATTGTTCAACAAATCTCAGGAAGGTTTTATACAAAGATACATTGAAATGCTTTTATTAATGCATCCATTTATTACATTTTTAATTTTAATAAAAATATTACAATGGTACATAATGCATTACACAAATACACTGCAACTAATTTCATTACAATGTTCTCTTTTATTTTCCTAAGCTCATATGTTTTCAAATAACGACATATGTGAAATGAAACTCAACAGAGGTAGTATTTGCAGACATAGGGTTTTTATTCAAGATTATTTTACACGTCATATCAATGTATTGGAATGTGCTGAAGCATTTTTTGCACGTCGAGTATCGTGTATGCAATGCGTGTGGAATTTCATCGGGAGTTCGGAGAACCGTCTGAAAAGTTTATTCAATTTGATACTTTGCATTCTCTTTCCATTGGTGCATTTTTCATTTTGGTGCTGAGATTTTTCCTAAGAATTGTAATTTAAATGTGTGTGGGTATTGATTCTGCGATATATGATTCACTCAAGTGGACAGTAGTGTTTGTCAAACTCCAACTATCTTTCAAAGAAGTTGTATTTATGATCATTACAAAATCACACACAAAACATTTTTAAATATAATTCTTTATTTGTTATTTAACGACAGAAAAGTTAAATCGTGTCTGTAATGTGATTTTATTACAAATATTAACAAGCAGAATATGAAAAAATATGTTACAGTACCTGAAAAGCACTCATACAAATATCAATGTACAACTAATTACACACTTATCACAGCACCACAACTAATTACACAGTCTTATTTCCTGCTTAAATTGTTTGCACGTTGTCGCATTATACATCAAAAGCAACGTGAAATGCAACCATAACGGTAATGTGAGGAGATAAACGCTTATAACGTTTTTCTGAGATGTCTCTGACGATTTCGGTTCTATCACCAACGGCATCTTAAGTGAGGTGGCAACATAACAGTAGTGCTAAGTGTGGACTGCGGAAAGCACGACACTGATGCGAAAACCGCGTGTTGCTCTGATACGACCACCCACTGATTACCTTCGTATTTTGAGGTTGCGTCCAGCTTGCACAAAAACGTTCACGATCCGAATGATTATTTTCTGACAGGTGTAATGTGTCCATTTACGTACACGAATACGAGGAAATAAAGTCTGAGATTGACACGAAAATAAAAATTCACAGATGCTTTATCTACATATTACGTCGACGTTAGGGGTAAATGTTGCGAGATAAACAGCGTAAAGACGTAATACTACAATAAAATAAATATTTTAAGGTATATTAAAAATACTTAATATTTTTAATTGCAAGTATTTTGTAATATTTTTCATTACTTCAGTTTGTTGAAAAAATTGAGATATATTTCGCGTTATTGCAGCCGTTTGAGTTTTCATCCAGTTTTTGTGTTAATATGGAAATTGTTCCCTTTCTACTAATGGATATTTGCCTTGGGTATTTATGAATGTAATGCAGATGCAGTGTTTGAATAAAAAATCAAACATGATTAAGTAAACAGCCACTATAAATTACTTCCAAAGCTACATGTCACAATATAGATTTAATTAACGGATATGAAATTATTAACTAATCATAAATATTGTCTAATACGGCGAGTTAGGGGCACCTTTTAGGTACGAGAAACATTGAAAATTTTAAATCATTATATTCTCTTGACCATTTGATTCAACAGTAATTGGTAGTTTTCAACAGATTATTTAAAAATGAATTTTTGTAAGAGTATAATCCCTTCAACTAGCAGTAGAGTTAAATCGAATTCAACAACAAAGCATTAAAAGATATATTCAGAAATACACAGTTACTAATTTTTTCAGCGTTTGGTAACATTTCGCATTTTTAGCAACTGCTAAAATCTACCAACCCTATATATCCCCTCAGGGGTGAATCAAACAAATCTCTGACGAGAAATGTAGAATTGTGTAGAATTTTCTGTAATTAAATTAGTGTGCGCAAACGCAAACCTCAACTCATACTCCGCAGTTCCATAACAACACAAAACGGTCCTTTAAAATTCTACTGTTGGGCCCGTCGCAACGACACAAGATGTGTGTGTGTGTTTTAATTATTTTAGGTCGCTTTCCAAATACTACTACTACTAGGTTATATGTTGTAGTTGAACAATACTATTACTAGGGTATATGTTCCTACGTCCATCCTTGTACTTGTTGTTAGCCAACGCCCACTCTTGGCGCGCTAGCCATTTGGTGACGCGTTGACCAGTATACACGTGTAGTTTTACTCTCAGCGTGTGGGGATCTGCACGCCCACAATGGACAAGCGCATAGGTGGGAAATCGCTGTTGTTCATTTAGCGTTATTCAGGGGACACGTGTGGTACGACTCATAACATTTCAGCCGACTCATAACATTTTAGTCGTGATGTAATGGAAAAATAATAATAATAATAATAATAATAATAATAATAATAATAATAATAATAATAATGAATTAGAAGGTGATAGGATGATGGTGAGAGGTGATCGTGGGCTGTTTGAACCATCCCAGCATTCGCCTTATGGCCAAGGGAAACCACGAAAATCGCGGTCAGAATGGTCGACCCGAGGATAGAACCCGAACCTCCCGTTTGCGAGACTCAGCGCGCAACGCAGAGAGCCAATTCGCTCTGAATTATTAGGTTATATAGCGACCACTGCAAGTAACATTAGGTGTAACGGTATACGGACACACACCAACATCCACGTCCCGGACGGGATTCGAACCCGCGACCCTTCAGGCATGAGGCAGCTACGGCTCTCCAGCCTTATCCAGGAAGACCAAGATGTCTTTATTACCTCTTAATTCACACAACTATACTTCCCGAAGCTTGCTTTACATTTTTGGACCTTTACTTCTTTAGCGCACTCACTCAGTACCATGGGTGATTGAAAACGTGAAAAAAGTTTTGAAATGACTGCCAAGGCAAATTGACTCATTGCTATTTTGATCAATTTCATCGCATAGGTTAAATCATTATGACTGATAATTTTTTATTTAATTTTTATTTAGATGGTATGTTTCATATTTTTCATTTCTTAATAAACGCTGTACATGAGTGTTTCGCCATATGCAGTGTCGGCCATATGCCATATGCAATGTTCTAAATGATGTGACGAACACTTCAGAACCTCGTCATTTGATGTTGAGTCACTATTAAAACAATTAAATGCAGAATGTTTACATGGATCCAGCTAGCTATTAACATTATTTTTATTTTATTTGTTTACTGTGGCATGCAAACAAAAGATGCGAACTTCAAAGTTTATTGAGTTAGTGCATGTTGGCGCTTGTCTACATTTTATTACTTTCAGTAAACAATCTTCTTCGTAATATCTTGAAGGTGTCTCTTGCAAATCATTTAATTCAGATTTTGAAAAGTTCCAAGCTCCAGTCTGAATGGTCTATAATAGATTCGCCATTTCTTTATTAATATCTGAAAGGTCATTTTTTACTGTTGATATTTTTCTAACGGTCGAAATTTTAAAATGTAACTCTCATTCAATATGAGGCAAGCGTTTAACTTTCATTCATCACCCCTCACGTTAATGTTTGAACAACACTAAAAAATTAAATTAATTATGAATGGTGAATCAAAACACATGAATTATGTACTAATTCTGCATTTGTTGTCATTCAGCTTATTGAGAGAACGATACTTCCCTATTTTAATACAAACTTGCAATGTTTGTATGTGGGAACTTTTGACCAATCGTGCGATTGATATTTGTGAACGTTTTAATATCAACAGAAGAACTGTTGTGGATACTTTTTACAATTCATATTTAGGAGATTTGCTCATATTAAATTATTACATATCAAAGATGTTTTGCAATACCAATTATTTACATTCATTCAAAATTAAAAATTCTAAAACGCAATAGTCAATTCAATCAAAACTACTCACGTTGTATACTTTCAATACCAAATCTGCCCCAAACAAAAAGTCTATAAATATGACACAAAAATACTAATGAAGAAGAATCATTTAAACTGCTATTAAATAATTTCTTTTGCCCAAAGTTTATCCAGAACTTGAAGTAGAAATACTACACAAAATGTTGCTCGGCTAGTTTCAAGATGTGAAGGATTTTGTACCCTGGAACGCGTACTGAATTAATGAACTTTACTAATTACAATTTTATCTACTATCTCTAATGATCCTGAAAGTCAGGTAATTTATCAAATTCTCAATCCTTATGAAATAATCAATCCTTTAACTCCTCCCAAAATATTCTCTGGAGTTCTGGAAGCCTATTGTGTATTTTCTAAGGTGCAACTGCAAAATATTTCTATAAATAATTAATGAAATTAATCTTCTGTTTTTCTAGTAGCACAGTCATGTCTACAGTTAATTATTTAAGTGAAGATGACAGTATGTATAATATTAAATAGATGTAAACGACATACAATTAAAGAGATGTCAATGAACGAAGGGGGAAAACAACATTAGGTCCTGGACACTTTTAGTTCTTTTATCGGTTTCTAATAGCTTCAATTGATTGATTGACTGATTTATTAATTGATGTTTACGGGCACTTCAACTGCTATGCACATGAGTATCATCATATGAACGTTTTTTGTACTTGGAGGTGATACTGTTTCCACTCCATTGGATGATAATAAGCAGTGCCGAACTACACGGTGGCTTATGGGGGATTTACCTCTCCAACTATCTCTCGCAGTTAGCACTTGTCCAGCCACGCACTTGTCCAGCCACGCACTTGTCCAGCCGGGACAAGCTCGAATCTCCCGCCATATATGATAGTGTAGTGCATACAAGTGTGCGTGTGTGTGCGTGTGTGTGTGCGTGTGTGTGCGTGTGTGTGTGTGTGTGTGTGTGTGCGCGCGCGTGTGTGTGCGTTTGTGCGCGTGTGTAAGTATGGGGGGTGAGAATAGGACAAGTACGGGAAAGGAAAGATTGTCCGGGGTCCGTTTCTTTGATTTTGGTCCGGCACACATCTGGCATTGATCGTAGAAACCACGGAAAATATCAATCAGAACAGCTGCTAAAGTTCTCCTCCAGAATTCGAACTAGACATGTATCTAGTGTAGAAAATTCTGTCACCGTCGGGATCCGAACCTACAAACTCCCGGTCAAAGGCACTACAGTGACATCAATTGATGCCTTGGGTCACCAAAGCCGGTCCGGAGCTGAAAAAAACAAGCGCAGAATGTACCATTCCCCATACGTCACATTCGTTTTCACAGTTTTTCGACGAAAAGTAAACCAAAACCTACCGGGAGAGATGGTTCAGTGCATCAACTGATGTCACTGCAGACCCTCTGACCGGGAGGTACTAGCTTCGAGTCACGACGGCGGCAGGATTTTCGACATTAGCTTGTCAGTTAGGTCGAATTCAGTCGCTGTCTGGAGGAGAATTCTAGCGGCCGGCTGCTCTGATCGGTAGTTTTCCGTGGTTTCTCCGATCAACACTAGGCGAATGCCGGAGCAGTACCCTAACAAACGGGCCACGAAACGCGCGCGATCTTTCCTCCCTCTTCCTTGTCCTATCCTCACCCCTTAAACATACACTACACTACCACACATACCGGGAGACCAGTCGAAAGGTTAGTGCTTGTCCCGGCTGGGGCGTTGCCCCGCTGGTGGGAGATATCTGGTTGAGGGGAAACCCCGCTAGTTTGGCGCCGGATCTCACCATCCAGCGGAGAAAGGATCTCCGTCATCTCCCGATGAAAAATCACGCAATACACTTATGGGACTAATGACCTAAGTAGTCGACGCGTCCGGAAACACGAATCAATCAATGAACCGACGAAAAACACGCACTACACTTGCGGGAATAACGACCTCTTTAGTTGACGCGCCCGGAATCATCGATTAATTCAACCGAACCTTGTGTACCTGATGTGTGCATCGAGAGGGTCGCGAAGGCGCGCTTTCTCCGATTGATTGATTAGTGTTTTCGGGCACGTCAAATACTTTGGCCATTAGTCCCGTAAATGTAGTGCGTGTTATTGTCGGGAGGTGGCGATGATCTTTTCCCCGCTGGATGGCGAGATCTGGCGCCGACCTACCGTCGACTAGCGGGGTTTTCCCCAACCAAGTATCTCCCACCAGCGGGGCACCGCCCCAGCCGGGCCAAGCTGTATGCTCGCGACCGGTCTCCCGGCATGTGTGGTAGTGTAGTGCAAGTAAGTGTGTGTGTGTGTGTAAGAGGAAAGAATAAGATATGGAAGAGGAAGGAAAGATCGCGCGCGGTCCGTGGCCCGTTTGTTAGGGTACTGCTCCGGCACTCGCCTGGTGTTGATCGGAGAAACCACGGAAAACTACCGATCAGAACAGCCGGCCGCTAGATTTCTCCTCCAGACAGCGACTGAATTCGACCTAGCTCGACAAGCTAGTGTCGAAAATCCTGCCGCCGTCGGGACTCGAACCTAGGACCTCCCGATCCTCCCGGCTGGTGTTGATCAGAGAAACCACGGCAATCGCTTGCTCCGCCTCGGCCCCCTGCGCCGGGCCGCCGGGGTGTCCCGGGGGCCTTGGCGTGATTGGCGCGCGTTCGCCGCGCGGGAATCGGCCTTGGCGGCGCCCCATATCCGCTTTCATGCAGATCGATCCCCGCTGACAGCGCCGCCCCACTGCCTGCGACGGTTGTTAGTGCAGGAAACTTGGGGAAAAATACCGGGTTCCCGACTCCAAGTTTCTTTCCGGTCGCGTGGGACGCCGCGCCTTCAATAGGCCATGGGAGGAAATGTCGGAGAGTGGGATTGGTAAAGGGAGGCGGAGAAACTTTGGAGTACCTATATAATGAATGTGAGCCACGCATGTGGCATACTCTGTGAATCTGAATTAGTAAAATTGTCGCTGATTCAATCAGTGAGAGCCGAAGTCACTGATATCTTCAGTCGAAATGTGTGGTTTTGCTGACAATCAGCGAATATGCGAACCAGCGAATATTTCATAATGACCACCAGCATTTGACTGGTAGTCAGTGGTAAAAGTGGCGCGCCACCAACGCTCACTGATCGTTCAGTCGTTCGCGTGCTGCTGTTGTCACTGTTTCACTGATTCAAACAGTGAAGTTTCACTGATTCAAAAAGTGGACCCGATTTTCACTGATTTGTTGAAATGATGCATGAATTTGTGACGTACTGACGTCAGCGTGTTCCTGAGGCGGTGCGTCACTTTGGAGTGCTCTGGTTGATTTGGAAGGTTTAGAGAGATGGGGAAAGGGAGGGCAGCTTTTCTCAAGACGAACGTCTTATTCCAGTCAATGTACCATTTATTACAGTTGAATAAAGAGAGAGAGGGTGGGGGAGCGGTAAATTAGATGGAGGTGATGCTTAGCACTCACTTAGTAGAATGGGTGATTGAAAACGTGCTAACATTTTGAAATGCATGCCAAAGCAAATTGACTCATTGATATTTTGCGAAATTTCATCGCACGGGTTAAATCATTATGACTGATAATTTTTTTGTTTCATTTTTATTTAGATGGAATGTTTCATATTTTTCATGTGTTAATAAACGCTGTACATGAGTGTTTCGACATATGCACTGCCGAACCTTCTAAATGTAACGCACATTTTAGAACCTCGCCATTTGATGTTGAGTCACTATTAAAACAATGTGCCATTTATTACATTTGAATAAAGAGAGAGGGGAAGGAGGAGCGGTGAATTACATGGAGGAGATGCTTGGGAGTTGAGCTCAGACATGGCAGCCTCTTACCCCTCCGTGGACCATGTGTGGCGAGGACGACCGCAGTGGCGGCGGACTTCTGCGAGCGAGTCATCATTGATGTGGGCTTCTGATGCATTGATGTACGTCACTCCTCGGCACGACATCATCCCTCATAATAGATAATTTATTGCACCTCTAAACGTACTGCAGATTTCATTTTGAAGTATTGCTAACAAAGTAGCAATCCACACCCCGGGCTCTGCTTCTACCAGCAAAAGGAGAGCTCAGTAAAACGTGGGCTTAGGGAAGCTACACTTACGTCCCGAAGCGAAACAAGGATGCATCTCAGCAAGTGCACATTGGTTCAAGGGTCACTGATCGAAACTCCAAATGAAGGTGAGTTCTCTCTTAATGAGGGTGCAGTATTGGTTCCGGTCGCCTCGGAGAAGGGGCCCATATCTCCCGTAAGAGAAGTGCACTTCATATCCCTAGAGCAGCGCTATCCAACCTAGAAGAGGTTATGGGCCACGTATCAAATTCTAGTTAAGCAGCGGGTCGCACAGTAATTTAAGATGGTTTTCACCCTAACTACTGAGATTAAACTAAAACATATATTAGATACAACTTTCATTCTATACGTAATGGTTAATGTACTTACCACGAGAAAATTAATGTATCATTATATAAAAATAAGATGACGTGCAATTGTATTGTATTTGGTTGGTATAATAAAATTTTTCAAAGCAGTCGCGGGCCGCACGAAAAGGTATGGCGAGCCGCATGTGGCCCGCGGGCTGACAGTTGGACAGCCCTGCCCGAGAGTGGCAGAGTTCCTCTTCTGCTGGAGCGAGAGTTGCATGCTATAGGTGTATTAGGGAAGGATTTCCCATTCTAGATATCACCCAACGGCGCAGCGCCCCACGTGGGATAAGCTCTGAGCTCCCGACTGGTCTCTCGTCATGTCTGGTAGTGTAGTACATGTGAGTGTGTGTAAGGGGTGAGGATAAGACAAGGCCCGTGTGTTAGGATATTGGCATTCGCCTGGTTTTTTTATTGGAGAAACAACGGAAAGCTAACTATCAGAGCTGCCGGCCGCTAGACTTCTCCTCGAGGCAGCGTCTGAAGTCGATCAAGCTCTGCTGATAGTATCTACAATTTGTAACTGTCGCCTAAAATTTGTAACTAGTGCCGTTGCAGCGACTATGACGTCCCAGGTCACCTAGGACGTTCCTGTCATAGTCGCTGCAATGGCACTAGTTTTTAACCCTGAAACATCTCATGCGGGATTATGTTGGTACGTTTTTCTTTGATTTAATGCATGTGGGGTAAAATACCGTCTTGATGTTTGTGTGAGGAATGGTGTCTGAATGAGAATAAGTTAATCTGTAACATGTATTTTCTTAGGTGACTTAGTTATGTGTGCTTCTATTCATTGTTTGGATCCACGAGCGTATGTATATGTGGGTTTGTTCACGAGATAATGTGTGTTGAGGTATTTTTCTAGAAGAGCCGAGGGGAATTATTGCTAGACAATGAACTGACTAACCCCCCCCTGCATGGCTCAAAAAATCTTTATCCACACACCTACTCCAGAAGCTTCATTATCTCCAACCAGAACTGCAGATTCATCACCTCGCAAAGACGACACCAAAGACTATTCTATCTTCTAAACGATGAATGTTCAAATATCGGCATGGGAACGGTAAAATTCGGGGATGACAAAAGTATTAGAAATACACGACATGCAACGGAAATATGTTGCAAAGAATGCTGAAATTCTAAAGTATTCTAACTTCTCAAAAAAATATTCAACATTCATTCTAGCATAGTAAAAGCTTCACGGACTCCGCCGAAGTCATTTCTGCTGTGTAGAACTTTTAGTTCTGTTGTCATTTCTTTCTTTATTGATGACTGGCACATCTGCCTTCTAACGCAACAGTGCTGCTACCGACTCCGGCTGCAAAGCACTAAATTAGTTGTAGACTGCCGCGAAGATTTCCCAGTGGAAATGTTTTGTGAGATAAGACGTTACTCTTGTAAGACACGCCTCAAATTGAGCACATCGTTCATTTGTTTGCACAGATCGCCAAATTACTTAATAAGGAAATAAAATATGTCGTCATGCGGAGAATTAAAAAAATTATTTTACCAATAAATTTTTCTGTGCTGCTATGTATTTCCGTTAGCCTACAAAAGTGAAGATATATCGTACCAACGAGTTGTAAACATGAGAGCGCGTACAACGTTATTTTCCAGGACGATTCATATCCTGTACTCAAAATATTCTTATATACAGGTGAGTCTTTACCCTTTTCTGCAGTTTTTGAACAGTTGAAGTTATTGCAATGCAGTTTTCACGGAAAAAATGTGAGGAACTGGGTCTAATTGATACATGTATTCATTTCTATGCGATCACTTGTATTTTACGAGATACTGAGATAACTTCGTTTTCTTTTTCAAATGGAAATACACATATTTTAATTCTATCATGACGAGCATAAAAAGACGAATTCAACGATATACATATTGTCATATGTTGGGTGAGCTACGTTTGAAGTAATTTTAATTTTTCTTGCGACTCGTGTTTAACGGATATTTTGAATGCAACAGTCTGCCACTCAAAGCAACGCACCGCGCCCCCTGCTAAAGTCCGCTCGGGCACGGGGGAGCTGATCGAAATATTTGAAGATACGAAACGTTTTCCAAATCTTCACAACTGTTGCCATTTTTCCTAATCCCTGCTTTCCATCCTTCTGCACTTTCATCAAAAGATGAAGGATATGAAACGTCCTGGAAAATAACGTACGCGCTCTCATTTTTACAACTCGTTAGTGCGATATATCTTCACTTTTCTAGGCTAGCGAGGATACATATGTATACTATCAGATTTTGTGAAAGCTGTGGCGTGTTAACTATAAATCATGGTATGGCATTGATATATATACAAGTACTCTTAGCCTTTAATTACTTCTCTTCAATGTCAAAATTTCAAAACCATAACTTTTCTCTTGGTGGTGATTGTTACATTCATCAATTTGAGTCTTTCAATTTGACGTCATGCCTCTGGTTCACCAATTGTAATCCTTTCTTGAGACTAGTCATATGACGTTTATCGAGATAGTTTGTTTTTCGCCCAAAATCGAACGGATTAAACGTACAGGTGTCAGGACACCGAGTTTCAAAGTAGGTACGCGTTTCACCTCTTCGCTTCTTGAGCGCAGGATCAAGCAGACCAGCCGTGAGATTACGCCAATTAATCAAAATACAACAAAAGTCCCAGAAACGATAGCGTCTTGTGCAAGACCGAGTGCAAGATATTGTACTGAAAACCGATGTGAATCGTCGCAAGTGAGTGGTAGCAGAAGGTACGTTTTCTTGTAGTGGCAAGCATTCTTGTCACCCGTCACCGGTCATAAAAATCCGTGTGCATTATCTAATCTTGGGTTGCGTGTTCGGTGCAGCCCCACGCAAGTGACAACAGCCCGCGTGAACGCCGGAACCCCTGCTCTGCATGAAATCGTAGCTTAATGAACAACAGACAGGTTATAAATAAGCTTATTCTTAACGATTTTAGTGCGGATGACAAGTTAATGCTTTCATGTGCTGAGAAACATCCTCATTCAGTGGCGTAGATAGGTGGGAGCAGGGGGGCGGTCCACCCCGGGTGACACAATTTTAGGGGTGACACTAATTAGAAAAAATTATAATTTCAATGATATACTTTTAATGATTTACTTAAAAATAATATTTTTATAAAAACATGTATTTGTTAATTAGTTATACTTCGTTTTAGTTATTTAATTGCCCTAAATTTTTCATTTAGATTATTTATATGCCCCAAAAGATAATTATGATAGCAACCAAGTGAAAGGAGAAAACGAGGAAGACCAAGACCAGGGTGGGACGACCATATCAGAAAGACAATCGCGAAGTGGAAAGCATTCTCCTGATTGCTTATGAAATTATCTCCTGATTGCCTGAAATTATCTCCTGATGCCTGAAACAACAGAGAAGACTGTAGAAGAAGATTAGGCACCGGAAGACGGAAGTAGTGATTAAGAAACTGGCAAGAAGAAGAAGATAATTTATTTAAAAATTTAATTTCAATTATTCTGAATTAAATGCAGATTTTTAATATATTATAAATAAATGTCATTTGCTAATATTTTTTATTAAATAATGTTTAAACTATTCATTAATAGTTTTTTATATTTAATTTATGGGGGGTGATACCATTAGTTTTGCCCCGGGTGACACCACCTGAAGCTACGCCACTGTCCTCATTGCATTTAGGATCCTTAGGATTGCTTCATTTCATATGAAATTGAATTGACCAATAAACATGCTTTGGGTATTATTAACACAACTTCGTTTTCATCAATTCTCTCCCAAAATATCTAGACAAACTATTCGAAGCCTTAACAGTAATTTGGATACGTTTCTATTATATTTATATAGTATATGTACATATTGTGAGAGTTGGCAGCCTCTCTCTAGTCTGTTACATGCATGTCGCGAAGGACAAAATTACAAGTTTGAAGATGTAGATTTTGTCTGAAATGAAATCTGTTCTAAAACATCAGTTCTTTAAAAACGTTACGTAAAATTAAAATGACGAGTAGTTTTCTCGTAATTTCTGCTTGAATGAATGCAAATGTCAAAATATCAAAATGTATTCTTAATTTTTTCCCCCAAGGATAGAAGAAGGGACGCTTAAAAGAGTGGGAATAAATAACTTTCATTGAAGTCTCTGAATATTCAAAAATTGTAAAAGTTAGAAATAATGTGAGAAAGAATGTTGTGTTGTAGCACCTCTGGTTTTGAGAACAACTTTGCTTCAAGAAAGACGACCGCGATGATTCACGAGAGGATGTTGCATGTGACGGGCGTAAATGGCGGAACGACGTCGTTCACCCGATGTACCATCGTCAACACGTCTGCCATCGTTACCCGGGCACCGTATAGCTCAACCAACTTGAGAATGATTAAATGATCACAGGTGTTGTCATTGCCAACAATGGTGTTTATTACAAGAGCAGCTTTCGATGGCTTAGCCATCATCATCAGTTTTCTGCTGTCTGGAAGCCACGAAACGACTACCAACTCTGGAAGCCATCGAAAGCTGCTCTTGTAATAAACACCATTGTTGGCAATGACAACACCTGTGATCATTTAATTTTAAATGCCAACGACATTTCACCACTAAACCAATATTCTGAAGCTTGAGAATGATGTTTACAGGAGCGCGCCACCGTCTGTGTTTACAACCGAAACGACAGAGACGGAGATAAAAGGATACTCAGTTCAAAATTAAAATGGTGCCGTGCTAAACTATTACGAAAGAAAGCGCGATTTATTTCGTTGCAAATCTAGAATCTTCCCAATTAATATTTTGACTGTATTTGGACATGTCTGCACCTCATATTGGAATAAACAAAAGTATACTTTTCTCTGCAAAACGATTCAAAATTTTGAAACTAATTCTCTCGATGAGCAGTAACATTCATATAAATCGTTTATTTTAACTTAAGTAGTTTCTCAGAATATATACCAACCATAATGAAGAATATTGTAGATACTTATGACAGTAAAGTTAATGTTTTGGTAGTTTATTGCATACCTTACAAAACGTCTAAAGCCTATGGAAAAAGGATGAATGAAGGAGAATACAAAATGTTTAAATTCAATGAATAAGTATTAAAAATTCCATATAAATAGAATTTTTTATAATAGTCTTGTACTAGAACGGCGAAAAGTAAAGAAAGCAACTTAAAGGGAGAAAAATACAACAGTCAGTGCAAATCTTGCATAATGTGTATCTGAAGTTATATTTTATCAGCTGATTCACAACCTCTATGAAGGAGGCCATGGTGATTCCGTAGGAGCAGTCTCTGAACTCGCTTCCCGCTCCTGACTTTTGTTAGCGAAACTGACTGTACAGACCCGTGTTTACACTGTTAGTTCCACGCCGCGCCGCAATCGCATCCTTCATTCTTAGGTTGGTCGGGCTATACCATTGTCACCCGACTATCGTCACGCGGCGTACAATATTCACCCTGCGTACCATCGTCACCCGGCGTACTTCCGTCACCCGACGTACCATCGTCAACACGTGTTCCATCGTCACCCGGCCACTGTAACGAGGAAAGCGTCCGGAGAAAGATTGTTCTTTCTGCGTGCGGCGTTTACGTGCTTGATAGCCAGCGACCTGTGAGGCGAGGCAGCAAAGTAAGAGACATATGTGGCCATCGGTCAAGTCCAACACAGCCCATTCTCTCCGCTAGAAACTGGAGCGTGACTATACAGGATGTCCGGGGAGGAAACGGCGAAACTTGGAAAATAAGCTCTTAAGACAATTCTAAGCGTATTTTCTCTAATAAATTATGTAGATATTCCGAATGGTTGAGTCGCTATTAGCACTCAAAAGTCGGTTGGAAATAATTATTTTTATGCAAAAATATGCATTATGGAAGCATAGAAACACTCTAGAAACATGAAGTTTGTTTATTATTTACAAAAGAAATGAATATACTTGCCCAGACAGAAAAATTAAGCGAGAAATAAAAAAGCAGTCGAATTGTGTAAATTGAGTGCTTTTTTTGTTTCTCGCTTAATTTTTCTTTCTGAACTAATATGTTTATTTCTTTTGTAAATAATAAACAATTTACTTGTTTCTGGAGTGTTTCTATGCTTCTGTAATGCATATTTTTGCCTAAAAATAATTTCTTCAAACCAACTTTTGAGTGCTAATAGCGGCTCAACCATTCGGAATATCCACATAGTTTATTAGAGGAAATACGCTTAGAATTGTCTTAAGAGCTTATTTTCCAAGTTTCGACGTTTCCTCCTCGGACAGCCTGTATAATGGAGACTGTCCTTAGAGTCTGTGCTATCATACTGGCATTATCCTAACTACAGCTGATCCTGATTTTCTTTGCCATTGTTTTAAAAATTGCTGGTCTGTTTAAATTAAATACTTAGAAAAATGATAAGTAATTGTGACATACCATTATCATGCTCACAATAATTATATTAACTTTAATTAAATGAATTTGATTTCCAATTCAACTGTTTTTGTTCATGCAGCCCTACAGTCATCCCGCCCCCAGCAGATTCAAAATTAGTCTTAGAAAGCAACTTCATATCGACATGTTAGTATGTTAGTATTTGTGTGTGTGATTATGTAATGTTTGTGGGAGCATACAATACAGGTAATTTTTTGTTGAACTGAATGAAGGTAAAAAATTATGCCACGTTGACACAGAAGGAACGTAATAATTGTTTGGATGCACGAGTAACACGTTAAAAATGTATATTATGAAACGTATGTATCATTCTGATCATACGCACCGCATTAATCACATTTTGTGGGCACATGTGTTTGACTGTATGCGTATAATGCATTTGGTGGATCTCCACGGGATGAATTCTGATGATATTTAAACACTTCTCTACCAAATAGTGGGCGACATATTTCATTGTTTTTCAGATATACGTTGAAAACACGTTGATAATTTACAATGAGTTCCAAATTAATGGTGTCATATTGAATTTATGGGTCAATGGCACAATAATTATTAACTTATTAAAGGAAATATAAAATGTAAACGCCGAAGTAAGCCACACTAACATAATAAACAAATTAATTCTCCAAAATTAGAAAATATTTTAAACAGCCTTAGAGTGGTACCTACGGAGTGTATTTTCATGACAAACATGTTTATTTGTGGTACGCAAGTTCATAATAAACAGATTTTATAACCATAATTCTCTAGCGTGACTCGTCTACTCTCAGGCATACAAAGTAACATCAGACATATCAATAAAAATTCCTTTGAAAAATATATTTATTTACAAAATTAGGTATAATCGTCTTCAGTATGGTCAAGCAAGTCTTAACGCATCACGCTATGCTAGAGTGACAATAGTACTTTAAAGCATCATTTAATGCAAGTGCCTTTAAACCACTAAAAAAACATCGATTTTTTCTAGAATTCTTCCAAAATCCTAAAATAGTGCCAATCTATTCGTCTTGTCCACAGAAATCTAATGTCACCTTTTGCAGGTCTCTTAAAAATCCGTTTAAATGCATAATAGGTACGTAGAGCTACTCTCCCCCACCCCAAATAGCGGTCTTTCGAAAAAATCTTAGAAGAGAATTTTCTAGACCGAAAGAAATGGTCGATTCGCCAGACGCGTCGAACGTTGACATTAGAGACACACTAGCTGTGTAGCTAGTGTCCGCCAAAGACCTAAAAACGGCCAAGAATGATTCAGAGGTAATACTCGTTCGTGAAACTATGAGAAGCCTACCACTCTAAAACCAACTACAGGAATTAACCTCCATGCTTCCTCGAGCCTTAGGATTCACGTATGTGGAGGGAGTTCCGAACTAAGTTAGTTCGACATTACCATTACTTCTTCAGCAACTCTGCCTAGCAGGATGAGACCAGAAAAAGAAAATACAATCTGAACTCACCAACGGTAGTGCTAAAAGATAGGGAATTGTGTATCAAACTTATTACATTTTTGAAAGAAATCAAACTGTACAATCTCATATAATGTTTTTTTCTGAAATAATGCTTAGAGTTAAATTAAGCTATAACTGTAATCCTGAACTGAGCTCAACCTCTGATTAATGTATTAGAATAATTAAAAATAACAATATAATGTGAAAATAATGTATTTGTAAGCAGCTGTAAATGTATGGTACTATATAATGTATTGAAAATGTAATGAGACTGAGGTCGCTAGTAACACAAGTAGTTGATGCGACCTAAAATAAACATATCTATCTATCTGCCTAGCAGGTCCTAGGGTTCGAGTCCCGAAAGAAGCGTATTTATCTCGTTCGAATTCTGTCTGTTCGAGAATTCCAGCGCCCAGCTCCTGTGATCGGTAGTTTTCTCTCAAAACCAGGTAAATCTCGAAGCTAATTTAATAAATCGGCAGTGCTCAGGCCGCGCGCAATATATCCTTCCTCTTTTTTACCTACTGTACACAAAATATTGTTACAATTTCAAAATTTACTGCAAAATCTTAATTACTTCAGTTTTTACAATAATTAGGTACAATTTAATTCTGGCTCAAACATTTCTTGTGGATAGTGATAGAATCGAAAACATACAAAACAACAACTAGCAGTGCTACAATACCACCATTTCTCACATTATTCCATCTACTTTTTCATATCCTTTCGCTTTTACAATTTTCAAAAATTCAAGGAGTTTAATTAAAATGAAAGTTTCGCCATTTTTAAGCGTCCAATTTGAAGAAAAACATTAAAGCAAACATTTGGAGCAGTTTTGAGACTTTTTATTACATTAACTCCAAGCAGAAATAACACGAAAACTACTGTGTGTTCTAAACATTGTACATAACCTGTACAAAAGATATATTTTTTAGAATTTTATTATTTGAAAATATATGCATAGGATGAGTATTGTATTTTTGGAACGTTAGTTTTTTGCAAATAGAGTTTGCCGAAAAGGGGATCTGAACAAATTTTCACCGTCGATTGTCACATATAAATAAAATGTAAAAAAAATACATCGGAGCCGGTTTTGAGAAATAAGTTGTTTAAAAATTGCCCGAATTTCATGCAAAATTACGCAAAACCTGCGTATTTTCGAAACATTGCATCTAATCTTATTTTAATAACCGTCGTTGAACAACAGATTTCATTTAAGGAAAAAATATGTCTTCAATATTGTAGTTGAAGGTAGACGCCGAAAAAAATCAACTCTTTCCTCCACGCTACCCAAGAACAAAGTTTAATAAAATAATGACAGAGTAATAATGACAATGGCGACCATAAATAAATACATTTTTTTAAATAATAAAAAAAATAAGCCCATTCGTGAGAAACTGTTTGAAAATGTTGAATCGTCATATAAAACACTTCTATAATCAAAATTGCAGGATTTTGAATTCATTTAGATCGATCGGGAAATATTACTTTTGGAGACAATCGTCTGAACCGTTTACGTGCTAGCGTTGACCACAAATGAACAGACGGACGGACTTTTTTCTGCCAAACGATTTTTCGGTATTAACCTTCGACGGGCGCGTAGCGGCAGTCAGTGCCGCATTCTTACACGTTTGTTGATTTTGTGTAAATAATTGGTGTTGTGTAATGTATTTAGCTCATAGTTATTCTTCGTTCATTATATTTTTAACCGGATGACACTCAAATCACGATTTTAGGCACTGCCGATTGACCGTTAATCATTAGTCATTCAAACTCTGCAACGGTTGCGGCACTCCGTACCGCACGCGCTGAGTCATGTAAGTATAATATTTGCGTATTTTATCCACTAGAATTCTTACTGTGTTTTGTTATTGAGCTTTATGACACATATTTTGGGGTACTAACTAATAATTCAAATTTAAATGCGTTGTTTCCAAAGAAACGTTAGAAGGCACGTTTGCACCGTATTCATTCCCCTTCATGTAACACGTACCAAGACACGGAGGGAGCGAGTGATGCATCAGACTCTTAATAATTTGTCATTTCGCTTGGTACTTAGTTATTATGATTAGAGATATTTATAAAGACAAAAATAAAGAATATTTCCTTCACATTCCATAACAAAAGTAATAACTATTGACGCGAAAATCGAAGGTGATAAATGCGGTAAATACGGAGTACCGCACGCGCCTTGCTGGTGAGAAATGATGGGACGCGCCCTCCGGAGGGTTAATGACTGAGTATCTGGAATATTGGAGAATAATTTGTTACGTATAGGAACATAATTTATCCACATTTTTCATTTTCAGGGCCCGAGAATAAGAGTGGGTAAGTTAAAAACTCGACCATACCCGCCACGCGATGATAATAATTTCTCTGTTTTGGTTATGTAGTAAGACGTGAAAGTGAAATGTAACGACATAAAAGGCTAAACTGCGAGTCTTAGAAAAAAAATTCTATTTGACCTGTTCAAGCATTTCTTGTCGATTTTTTTCCTTGTAGTTGAACGGTCGAGAAATTGACAGAAGAGGCAATTGTTCGCCTTCGGTGGATAAACGTTAAAAATTATATAAATAATCAGTAAATGGACTGGCTGACGTTCTTTTCGTAGCTCTGTACGTTCCAAACGCAGCAAGACATTAAAATAACAGTAATCTTTCACATGTAAGTTCTCTTTTAGGCCGCAGGCACTGTACAGAACCACCCCCGCGCTTTTTTACAACGGATTGTTAATAACGCTGAAAAAATATCTGAGCGCTCAAGACTATATCTAGAAATGAATTGGGCAAACAATTCCCTTCACGAGAAAAAATGTTATTTTATTCTACAAACTTCCTGTTCGTACGTCTTGGAAGTTTCCCTTCCAACTTACGTAGCGGTCAATCACAGTTTTTTTTCATTATGATTTTATTTCCAATATTTATAATATCTACCGCCTTTACAACAATATATTTTTTGAAAATGTTTGAACTGCCTGAGAATGTTTGAGTTATTTAAGTACACAGGTTTCAATTTCCAAGCTTGAAATGAATACAGTTGTGAGCCTATCTTATATCTCTAGTAGCAATTGATAGCATATGTCACTCATCAACTAAAATACATGTTTTTATTCAGAAAACCACGATAAACTAAAATATTTAAAAATAGATAAAATAATTTTCCTGCTCGAAAATGAAACACATATTTTCAATTTTCATTCACGTTTTATTATTGCTACACATTTCCTCATTAATTTCAGGTTTTCTTCACGACATTTTCTAAATATCTAGAGTGGAAAAATTAATGTTCAAAAAGTCTATTACCACTAATGAACGTATTTGTATTTCACTTTAAATGGGAGAAATAAAAATTTACTATTTTTAATTTCAGGGAGCTTTGTTTTTATCATTTGGGATAATGCAACCATTGATTTCACATCTCTGGACAAAAACAAGCCAGAGATAACATTTCCTTTTATTTCAAGCCACAGAGTTAGTTACATTCACGAGCAGTGTTTTTATGACGACAAACAAACTTCTGTGGTTCAGTTGGCACCGTGCCAAAATTCTGGAGATTCAAATTCCCGCGTATAATTTTCGACAAAATACAGAACGCGTATCATCAACAAATGTTTAAAACATGCCATTCATTATTATACCCGCAGGAACAAATAAACAAAAACGTATACCAGTAAAGAGAGTAAAACTGAAAATACATATTAGAAAAACATTCCAATGCAGTCGGAATTCAAATATATAACATTCTTTTCTTCAAAAACGATTTCTTCGAGACCAACCAAACATCCACTGACGTAGCTCAAACGTTCCATTTAAAAACTACTCAGAAGACAGTCGCGACTTTTCTTCGCAAATATCATTACGAATTCCATTTACGAAATCAAACCAATGCGTTTGTCGCAACAGTAAACGTAACACGATTTATTTATAGAGGTATGAACTTTATCGGAATAGAAATGTCTTAGAGGCACATTCCGCCCGAAGTCCTTCATTGAAATGTCAAAGGGCAGTGAGAGGGGGAGTGTTGTCGCGTACCATTGAAAAGTGTGCGATGGCTTTGATCTGAACTCGATGGAAAAAAACCCCTTCGGGCAGGGGGAGGAAGTGGGAGATTGAATTCGCTTCTCAGAACGCCCCTTGCAGGATCGCGGGATATCGAGATAAAAGTGCGAATTGCTGGTCGAAATTATGACAGCGCCAGGGAAAATGGAACTTTTATTAATTTAAATGCACATATTCTTATTTAACTAGCTCTGTACAGAGTGGTTCAGAATAAATGTCGCTATCTTTTAGGGCATGTAGGGCTTGATAATATTTTTTTCTCAGGGGATACGTGGGAAATCCCACGACAAAGGTACACAAGTAACATTTTTCACATGTGGCTCCTGATTATTTTTCTCAGTGTGACACGTGGGATATCTCACAACAAAGTCACACATGTAACATTTTTGACATGTGGCTCCTGATTGGAAACAATATCTCTTGCAGTTATGTTTGGCATGTACACAAACCCTCATGGATAATCTGACTATTGGCAATGGTAATATTGGCGTTTTGCACCACCGTTTGCTTTACATCAGCCTCGCCCTTCCACTTAACCATAGGCACACAGCAGGTAAGCACGATTTTAAATGAAGATTCGAATCGATGTAAGTCATGTGTACCCATGTCCAGGAGTGTACTATGCCTTAGCGATCTTGGCTAAATCAATATCTAGCAATCAGGAATGAAATATCTTGCATCTGTGTTTCATTTAGAATGCCTCGTCTATTTAAAAAAATAAAATTCGCTAATTAGTGCAAAAGGTGCAAACATAAGTTGACCGGAATTGTGATCACATGTATGTAACAAAGTTCATTAAAGGTATGTGTCGCAATTTTTTCCAAGTATTTATTACAATTTGAATTATTACAGCTCCCTTAGCTGTGGATAAAAAAGTTGGACTAATCACTCAGAAACATTCACAAAACATTTTGGAAATGGTTGTGGGATTTTAAGTCTTCGTATAAAATAGTCTGATATATTACTATGTTATGAAGATATACTGGCGTTTATTTGGCGTAAACTCTAATAGGTTTTGTTAATCAATACAAAAATTGTTGCGAGAAAGTCAATTTTTTTCATAAACTGATCCAAACAATTTAATAATGCTTTTTGTTTAAATGAATGCACGTGAATATTAGTCTTGGTCTTATGTTTATATTTATTTTAAAATCGTCAAAAATATCAATAAAATCAAAATTTAAACATGGACCCTGGAGACCCTCTCCCTTTCTAATACATGGGATCATTAGTTATTAAAAATACCCGGGTATTTCTAGGGTTAATAATACGACCAACTTACCAACCTGAACTGTGAGTCAACGAAGGGATTTCAATGATATATTTCACCTTCATGGAAGGAATAAATTTTCGTAATAATCGGTTACATCTAAATACTTAATGCATGTTGTGACACCACATCGCTAATAAATTAGTGCCCCTTATTTCATAACATACAAAATGGTGTATAGAACCACATAAAACGTGTTATGAGGCAGGGCCGGAAGTGTTGTATTACTCGTTTAAAAATTCGAGCCTCGGCTGGAAACATCACACTCGTAATTTAACACTTCCCGTCCTTGTTTCGTAAATTACTGTAACACTTCTTCTTTGTTCGCACGTCTTCGTATTAACAACTTCTCCGGACACCTGAACTCAAAAAAGATCAAACATGTTCTGACACGCTATGCAGTAAATGCATGGATTCCACCATCAAGTGTATAACATTTTTAAAAAATCCATGAACCTAAGGAAAAATGCATTTGTCAGCTGTACAATCAAACGTGTGATCAATACCATCTAGAAATGTGCTCAAAAAATTAAAAATCAATTAGTGAATACACGAGCTACAGAGCATGTTTATTATTGAAACGCATAGTGACGTTGAGTTGCCACAGCACCACGAAGACAGTAACGAATTTTCGGTGATTATTAAGGACCTTCTGCACAAATTCTTGCAGGCTTTCAGTAATCCACTGACACCGTCTTCACCTAAAGTAATAATAATAACAATAATAATAATAATGCATTTATTTATATGGCCGTCAGACCCGCTCTTCCGCGTAACCACATGTCAGGTATTTACAAATTAGTTAATAAAATACAATCTACAAAAGTGAAAGTACATTCTTTTATTAGTAGTAAGTGGTTAGTCGAAAACAAGCATCATCTAAAGCAACTTCTAAAAGATATCAAGAGGTTAAACAGACACAAAATTGTTATAAAATGTATTTGAAAAAATGTTTAATTCAGTGACGGAAATTGAAAACAAAATTTGAATTGAATAACATTATGTGCTCTACTTGTCTGCGAGCTGCGCGGCAGCCTGGTATTCACCCGAGCGACTGTAATCTATTAATACAGAACACACCATCTCCCCCACCGCTTGACCCTGGAGGAAAACCCGCAAGTCGGGGAAAAGCCACCAGGCAGGCTGCGTCCTAATACAAAGGTAAACTAAGCTAAAATGAAGTGAGAGGTCCTTGGAATGTTATTCCTCAGCTGCTGTCCGTACTGCACGGGGTTGTCTTCTTGCTTAACTCCGCTTGTATGGTTGAAAAACAGTTCCGGCAGTATCAAACAATTCGCAAGAATGTAAATTTTCAACAAAAATATATTAATATTATTCCTAAAACATAGTAAGATTTCATTATCTTTCTTTCTGTGTCTTTGAACTGCAAACGGTGATCTTGTATCTTCCGACGTATGTTAGGATAAAGGTCGTGTCGAAGTCCTTCAATGAGTAAAAACGCATGAAGGTATATTGAAAGTTCCAAAAAGAAGAAATAATTTGTTTTTGAATGAATGGTGTAATAGGGGAAACAAAAGACATACTTGTGTTCTTAATTGCTAAGAATGAGCCTTTTAAATCTACTTCAAACAAATTCCTCGGCGGTTCCATTAATTGATTTGGCAAAGTGCGAAAATTATCGTTAAAACATACGTGTACGTTACTTTACAACGCATTGCCAGATGACATTAAACAAATAAAGTCGGTACACAAATTTAAGTTAAAAGTAAAATCTTTTTTGCTGCAAAACTGTTTCTATTCAGTCAGATACTATACTGACCGTCAAAAAGAAAACTCATGTTTATTTTAACAAAACAAAGATATATAATGAATTAGTTTACGTTTGTATTGTATACGTTTTTAAAAAATATTTAATACGCCTGTAACAAGAAATGTACTTTAGCTTCCGGGTCAATGACCCCCATCTCGATCAGGTTTTTGTCCAGTTTTTTAATTCAGGGCTTCAAGAAAATGTGCGCAGATAATCACTTTCCTCACATTTCATATACAGCTTTAAATGTTTTTCACCAAATAAATAAATAAATAAAACGTCTGCAAAGCGTATTTGGCCGAATAGTTCGTGAATATAAACACAAAGTATGCTTATTAAAAAACGGTGGGCTTAGCAACCACAATCAATTATTATCTTCAGTGCAGAGAATGGCAGTTTTCAGAGAATGGCGGTGGAATGCTAAATCATTCCTTTCGACATGGAGTGAAAGGCAGCGGTGCTGTATTTCTCAATACCGAAGTGTTTACATACGTTAGAAATCACGTTTTATTGAAATGGACTTCTCTGCTCATTGGAGATAACCTTGGGTACACCGTGACGACACACATTGATCGACAAATGTTGTCGTAATGAATTCTGATAAAATGTCATGAAGCAGTATCTCTTAGTCATATCGCGTAACTCGATCGAACGTTGTGAGGACATATATAAATCGTTTGGAAGGTGACAGCGGGCCGGTAATATCTATATGGACTGAAGTTAATCACTGGTTTGTTGGAGAAATCGTAGATTCTGTCTCCCGGATGTGAAAGTGAGTTCAGTGAGTTAAAAATTCAAACAACGCGTGATTGCGGTGGGAATGCAGGGTTTGGGATCAGACGTTCTTCACCAAAATAACGTTTCAGAACCGGTTATTGGAGAACTTTTTAATTGCAGAGAAAACTGTGGTTTTACAGAAATGTTATATTTTTTATTTAAGGACGCATCAACATCTAGGTCGTTAGCGACCACTATGTGTTTAACGTTACGGTAACTGATGGTAAGATGACATGATATAGTGATGATAGGAAGAACGCAAATATAACCATGCCCGAGGCGGGAATCGAACCCGCGATCCTTCGGTCCGAGATCGTCACGACACTACTAACTTAGCGATCTCGACCACCGGAGATTGACATAAACGTTATATTGTGATTATGTGTTGACGTCTTAAAATGACTCCATTCCCGCGAAGTCTGACCTTTTTGTAAATGTATTGCTTGAATGTCAGATTGAAAAAAAAAATCGGCAGCCATATTTTTAGACCCAACTACACAGCGCATATAAATGGTTAATTGAGATAAGACAACCAATTGATTATTCTGGATTCTGGATTCTCAAAAATAAGTATAAGATTGATTTTGTTTAGGTGTTAAAGACAAAGGCTGCCATGCACCATTTTGTGCTTTTCTCCAAACAAAGCTCTGGCTGTGGAAGAGGTATTGATCAATAAAGCAATTTCTGCATTAGGAATGGGGTGAGTCAAAAGTATTGCTTGGACAAGTTTTTTGGAAGTTAAGAAAAGCAGTCTTTTCAGATTCCGACTTTAAAATGGCAGCATTGGGTTTGATAAATTCATTATTTAGTTTAAAGGTCCTTGTGATTCAGGATCATGTGGTAGGAAACAATGTTAAGAAAATAGCACACCCATAAATTTGCGAAGTGTCTTAAGGATTATAGGATGTTGCAGTTTGCTTGTAGCTCTGACTTTATCGAGAAGGAGCAATATTCTGTCTTACGTAATGTTGTATCATAAGAAATGTATCTTAAGTTAGAGCGAAATGTCATTTGCTTACATTGATATGAATTCCGTGAGCTTGCAAAGCCGGCAAAAATTACTAACGTGCTTTATTTGTTCGTCTCGTGACTTGGAAAAGAAAATGTCGTCCGTGTACATGAAGCAATGATACATACTGCAGAGAACGTTGTTCGTGAATCTTTGGAAAGTTTGTCCTGCATTTTGTACGCCAAAGCTCGTGCATAGTGTGATGTCTGGATATGGATTGGGAAAGATTCGGGAGGCTAACACAAGATGCGTCTGATGGCTGTTTGTTTCTTGCCCTGTAAAGTAGAGAAAATAGTAAATCTTTGCCAGATCGTCTTTTTACAGAGGATGAACCGTAGATTGCCCAAGTCGGGCTGAAGTCCAGAAGAAGAGTTAAGTCGCGCAGAAATAGCCATTGTCCTGAAAAAGAACTTTTTCATCGGGAGCTTAAAAATGGTGTGGGTCCCATTTTCGGTGAACTCTCTATATTATTGAAAATTGCAAAATATCAGATTTATTAGACATCCTACCTACAATATTGAAGACAGAAATATTTTCTTGAATGAAATCTGTTGTTTAAAGATAGGTCTTGAAATAAGGTCGTTATTCTTTTCGAAAAACATAAGTAATTTACGTGAAAATTTTTAAACAATTATTTTTTATCAAAAATGTCTCTTCAAATTTTGTTAAATTGTTTTCCTCGGTTTGATGAAAGGATGGTTAAAATACCCCAGTTGCCTTTTTAGGCAAACTCTCGGTATGTTTGAAACCTGCAAAAGAGCATTGGAAAAATAAAAAATATATGGTAAAAATTATATTTTTTATCAAATCTGCTCTAAACAAATACATATTTAAATAAAGTCCCGACGAGTAGTTATCATTTTTGAAAATACGAGTGATTATTTCTTAATTGTTTCTTGAAGACAGTACATATAAAATAATTCTCAAAAACTGTCCAAATTTCTTTACTTTTTTCCCACTGATACAGGAAAGGACGCTTAAAAATGGAGCAGATCTCATTTTCGGTGAACCCCTTCGGTGAACGGTATTATCAGAAATTGAAAAAGTTAGAAATAATGCGAGAAAGTATTTCTTTATAGCACCACTAGCTCTTATTTCCTGGCCAGCAGGGCATTTCAGAAAATGCCTTACACTTCTGGTGCAATACTTAATTCGTGGTTTGAATGTGCACGGAAGTTGTTTGTCAAATCGGAAGAGATGTGACGTAATACGAATTGCATCAGCCTGCGCAATACAAAGGGCGGGGTGATTTTCCAGAAAGAGGGAAGTGTAATGATCATAGATTTTACCGAAGCCACTTTGGAATGTTCAGGAGATATGTTGGTGCGAGTTTCTTGAGGTAATTTTTCAAGTGGTCTAGATTATGGAGGTTCTTGAAATTTCGCATATCTTGAAGTGTTCGTACGTCAGAAGTCACTACTTGAAGTATATTCTCGTAGTGTTACAAAAATACCTATTCAATATATCAATATTGAAGAAAATATTTAATATCAGAAACCAAATATTGATTACATGAACAATAGAATATTGATTACATGAACAATAGAAGAGATTAATAACATATGTACACACACCGATACTATCTTTTTATTTCTACACAAAACTCGAGCTTTAAAATTGTCCGTGCTTCTTTCAAGTTAGCGGGCCTTCATATTTACATAACTTTTCTCCAGGCAACCGGTTGTCAAAACACGAGGTAGCGAACCGTCCCAAATTCGTGATTTATGTTGAAGGTTTGAGCAGTGTATGCTACGTACTGGCGTTTCAGGAAATATCGATTTGCAGCATAATTCCTTCCTTTGTTAAAAGGGCTCTTAAAATGATGACAATTTTACTGCATTTGATAAAGTACAGACCATTAATACTGAGGGCAATTCGAATCTTAAACCTCAAATATATTGACAAGTTTTTCATATTATGAAATTAAATTACCCTTGTAGAAATTACTTTTACGGAAATATTTTGAATCATTATCAGTTAGTGAACTCTAAGAAATCCTTGAAATATGTTATTACTACAAACGAATTAAATGAAGCGAAGTTGCCTACCTGACTTCGATGTTTCAGCTTAACCCAATGTTCCCCGCATCACATCAAACTTCCCCACCTAGGACGAATGTGTATGTCGAGGCGTCGGTTTAATCTATCCGGCCTAATCTATCTGCCTACCCAATCTGTTAACCTACCCTCAAACTATCAACCTGGCCCCAACCTGACTACATAGCACTAATCTGACAATCTAGCTCTAATCTACCACCATAGCCCCAACGTAGCTCGTAGCTCTAATCTGCCAACCCAGCCTGAAGCTGGCAACGTAGCCCCAATTTGCTAACCTGGCCTCAATCTGCCACATCTCGTCCCATACCTTCCACGCTCCGGATCACCCCAATTCCCCCTTCGCGTTATGCCAACGTTCCGTCCCGCCCTGTTACTCCTCCTCGCGTCTAGCTCTCACTGGCCCGCACTGCCTCACCAAGCCCCGTCAACCCTCCCACATCACCTCGCCTCCCCTCGCCCCGCCTTGCCCTTCCCCATCTCGGCTTTTCTCGGCACGCACTTGCCCGCCCTGCCCTTCCCCGCCATACACCCGACTCACCTTTCCCCGCCTCGTCCCGCCTCGCCCCGCCTCGCCCCGCCTCGCCCCGCCTCGCCCCGCCTCGCCCCGCCTCGCCCCGCCTCGCCCCGACTCGCCCCGACTCGCCCCGACTCGCCCCGACTCGCCCCGCCTCGCCCCGACTCGCCCCGACTCGCCCCGACTCGCCCCGACTCGCCCCGACTCGCCCCGACTCGCCCCGACTCGCCCCGACTCGCCCCGACTCGCCCCGACTCGCCCCGACTCGCCCCGACTCGCCCCGACTCGCCCCGACTCGCCCCGACTCGCCCCGACTCGCCCCGACTCGCCCCGACTCGCCCCGACTCGCCCCGACTCGCCCCGACTCGCCCCGACTCGCCCCGACTCGCCCCGACTCGCCCCGACTCGCCCCGACTCGCCCCGACTCGCCCCGACTCGCCCCGACTCGCCCCGACTCGCCCCGACTCGCCCCGACTCGCCCCGACTCGCCCCGACTCGCCCCGACTCGCCCCGACTCACCCCGACTCGCCCCGACTCACCATGCCTTACCGTTCCCCGGCCCGCCCTTCCTCGCCTCACCCGCTCTCTTCCCCTCCTCGCCTGCCCTTCGCTTCCCCGCTTCCCACCTCCCCGTCCTTACCTCGCCGCTCCCCGTCTCGCCCCACCTCGCTGTTCCCCGTCTCTCCCCGCCTCTCTTGCCCCGAATTGTCTGCTCTCTCCCTCCCCGTCTGTCCCTTCGCCCCTCTCCGCCTCGCCCCCCCACCACTCCCTCCCCGCCTCGTCGTCTCCTCTATCTTAGAACTCCACTCACTCACCTCGCTCCTCACCACGCCTCCCTCCGCCTCACTCCTCGCTCCGCCCTTCCCCGCCTCATCCCCCGCTCTCCCCTCCTCGCTCTCAGAACTCCACCCACCCGCCTCGCCCCTCCCCGCCACGCCTCCCCCGCTTCATCCCTCGCCCCGCCCTTCCCCGCCTCATCCCCCACTCGCCCCTCCTCACTCTCAGAACTCCACCCACCCGCCTCGCCCCTCCCCAACTCGTCCCTCCTCGCTACGCCTCCCCCGCTTCACCCCTCGCTCCGCCCTTCCCCGCCTCATCCCCCGCTCTCCTCTCCTCGCCCTCCTCCCCCCCGTCCGCCCCCGCTTGGGCGCTGTCTGCGGGCGGCGGACGTCTCGGGGCCTTTGGGAGCGCGCGGGCAACTCGCAACTTCTGATTGCCTGGAGCCGCGGCGCCCTGATTGGCCCACTCCACTCCGCCGCCCCTCCCCCTCCCCCGCCACCCACCCACCCACCGGGGCGGCGCTATCAGCCACGGAACCCAACGGCGCCATTAGCCTAACACAAACAGCGCTCACCGCACTGTAGCGCGCTGGAGCACACAGCCACTGAGTAGAGCTTAATACCGCTTCACCCACTCCACCGCGGTTATTGCGCGTTTACACCAAGAGTTTAGGGTTGCTTATCAATTGATTCGCAACCACTCAGTCAATACACGCACTAAGTGGTCAAAAGTATACGGACACGTGGCTGAAAACGACTTACCATGATCTGGGCTGTCCGGGTGGCATGTTTTGAATTTGCACTACATTTGTGCATGGGACTTACTTTAGAGCTCCCTGATTGGACATTGAGGCGGCGCACGAATTACAAGCGCGACATTTCTCTGAGATGCATACTCTTTGAAGAGACAGACAGGCAAAAAGCTGTGGATAGCTGGTGCATTTGAAAAGTGTAGTGGCAGGGTGCTTGCGAGAAAATTAATGAGGTTTATGAAAGTTGGTTAATGTAAAAAAAGTTTGGGGCTGAATTTTCAACTGGGAGGTGTGACATAAATGAGAGATGCCTTGTCTCTCTCTTCAAAGTGTATGTGGCTCAGACAGATGTGTCGCTTGCGTTTCGGCGCCGCCTCACTGTCCAATCGGGGAGCACTAAAATAAGTCCCATGCACAAGTCTAGTGCAAATGCAAAATATGCTCCCCGGACAGCCCAGATAATGAGCTGTGGCTGCGGAAGCCTACGACATCAATGACTTACAAGTTCGTGGCGCTCTCCATCGGTCATGCTGGAATTCAATGGGGGTCCACCCTTAGCCTTGATGACAGCTTCCACTCTCGCAGGCATACTTTCAATCAGGTGCTGGAAGGTTTCTTGGGGAATGGCAGCCCATTCTTCACGGAGTGCTGCACTGAGGAGAGGTATCGATGTAGATCGGTGAGGCCTGGCTCGAAGTCGGCGTTTCAAAACATCAGAAAGGTGTTCGATATGATTCAAGTCAGGACTCTGTGCAGGCCAGTCCATGACAGGGATGTTGTTGTCGTGTAACCCCTCCGCCACAGGCTGTGTAGTACGAACAGGTGCTCGATCGTGCTGAAAGATGCAATCGCCATCCCCGAATTGCTCAACAGTGGGAAGCAAGAAGGTGTTTAAAGCATCAATGTAGGTCTGCACCGTGATACTGCCACGCAAAACAACAAGGGGTGCAAGCCCCCTCCATGAAAAACACGACCACACCATAATCCTACCGGCTCCGTGTCCGGATACTTTTGATAGTGTACCTCTGATCTCACTGCGAAATGAGTGTTTGCATTCTGCTAACGTGTTCTATTTCCGCACTTGTGTCTTCAAGGGTTTATCTTTCCAAGCACCTTCTGCTTGCCAATTAGACTCTTAATATCCCGAAGGGAAGTACAAATCCATGCCTACTTTCACACATCCAGAAGACAAAAAATCGAAAATGAATCTAGGAATGAAAAGAGTCACAACAAACTAGTTCCAGAAATCAAAAAACAATGTTTCTGTTAGTAATGAAAATTCAAGGAAGACTCTTCAAGAGACTGAAACATTTGTCAGATTGTGCAAAATAAAAAAGTGATTATTTTCAAACAAGTTTGGCAATTGGATCCAGCGTGAAGAGATAGGAAAAGGGTGGTGTCACAAAACATGTGCTGGTACTGTTGAGAAGAAGTTTGTAAGAGTAAAATATGGCGTTCAGGTCATGTGAACAAATATATACTGGCCTTTTGCTCCGAAATCTGGAACCTCCGAATCTGTTGACCATTGAAGAGAGATTCATATTTTTATTGCCGTCATTTTATTTCTGACAATATAGGATTCAAGCTTTATAAATGGTATTTCTAGTCTTGAGATTCATAAAGTTCTGAAATGAGAACCTTTCACAATAAATTTTGATTTTGTAGTGTTACAGTCGATTAATCCAATTCTAAATGAAGCCTTCACGAGTCAGCTATCCTTCTTTCGCTAGAAATGTGACGACAGAGATTGTATTGATTGAACTGATATTGAAATAACAGAGGCAACCGCCTTGAAAACTTCGGGTATGACAATTACATACTTAGAAAAACTTTTAAAACATAGCTACAAAACTGCATCCTACAATATGTTTTGGGAAATAAATCTATGAAGGACTTTTAATGGAGTTTTTTTTCCATGGCATTACAAAGGCCTAGTAACTGATTCGACTTTTGTTTTGTAAGTAAACAGATTGGAAATAAAAAGTGAACTGTTTGCAGGGTAAAGTTCACGTCTCGGTTGCTTCAGCGGAGTTTCACTTTCCTAAAACTGGTCGATTGTAGCAGAAGTTTTAACCGAAATACGATAATTACACCAGTTCCTAGTCTTATGTTATCTGTAGCAGGAGGAGATGCAAAAATGATTTTGAAGGATTACAGGTCGCTCTGGTATCGCCATTTGGTATTGCCATTTTTATGCAATAACACTTTACGAATGTTGCCTTATAAAGGATACTGATCAGTTATCAGAGCTATCACTGAACATTTTCAAATTACGGAAGAAATTTTGTCATTTGTTCCTATGAAAGTCAACAAAGGGAGAAGATATTTTCGGAGAGATTGAAAAAAGTTTATTAATAAAATATAAACTGTAAACTATTGATGAGTGTAATAACGAATAACCAACCTAACCACCAAATATCACTGGAAAAAATACTGGTCCCGTAAATAAATTGAAGAGAAAATGTTTGAAATTGTAAGTCGTACGTTGTATGTCGATGCTAGTTTATTCATTCAAGCGGGAATGTTTCTTTCTGGTATTATAAGGTACATAATGAGCTAAGTAGGTGATATACCCGAAAACAAAACGAACACCCTCATTCCAAGGAAGGGGGTTACAGCAAGCTATACTCGTTCACTTTACATTTGCAGACGGAGCGCTGCGATCTGTTTACATGAGGTCACCGCCGACTGAATGAGAAACGCGCGTCTGCAGTATATACTGACCGTTTAATATGATATAGACGGCGGTGAGCAGCACACAGAACCCCGGCGGGGCAAGAACATAACCATTAAGCAGTAGATACATGCAAAGAAAAAATAAAAATATTGTACGTGAATGTTGTGAATAGCGTGTGGTGTGATCTATTTTATTGTATATAATCTTCATCGTTTAAGAGCGCAACTCCAGCTCACTGTCAGAAAGGCATAATTCGTCAGCTGTGTCCGTAGCGCTTGTGCTACCTTCGGAGAGAGATGATTGGTCAGATGTTGATTGACGTCGGAACCATTCGTGTATTCTCGGTTGTGTGTTCGGGCCTTCACTTTCAAAACAACATTAGTTCCTAATTCTGCCGTCTGCAAATGTAAAGTGAACGAGTAATAACATCTGTTGATCACCGTCAGATATCAAGTTGCAGTGAAGGAAGGGAACCACCACCTCCCAAAATATTATGTACACTACACTTTTAGAACTAATAACCATAGTAGTTGACGTGACCGGAAACAGTATGTACTCACTCTCACACGCGGTCCGCGGGCCTGGAATTATTTTTCCTTTGGGTCACTTTTCAGCTGCTCGGTCACATAGCGACCTCTGAAACATTTCAGATAGGAGTAAAGGTGGGGGGACACATACTAACTCCATACGCAAACATGTATGCGCAGTGGGATTCGAACCCGCGACCCTTCAATCCAAGCCAGCTACAGCCGTTTAGCTTCCGCTATCCAGGCCGGGGGGGCTGAGTTTGTAGCTGCCCGGCACAGACAAGGGAGGCGGGCGGGAGCCGGGTCCTTTATTTGATTGCCCGCCCCGTTTACCGTGAGCGGAGAGCGCTGTGTGCGTGTGTGTGTGTGTGTGCGTGTGTGTGAGTGTGTGTGTGCGCGCGCGCGCTGGTGGCTGTAATTTGCAACGGCGCCGCCGCCGCCGCCTCTGACGCGCCGAGAAATATCGAACGAGCTCGCTGAGAGCTAGAAAGTCCGATTGGGCCAAACGGGAAATTCGACTCGCAAACGCAGCACCGGAAACTGGTGCGCCCAATTTGCCTCGTGATTTGTAGATGGAATCGAATCTCTGGTGTTCGTGGGTTTGGTGATTATCGCCGTTTTGCTGTACTGCGGAAAAAGATGGGAACATTGGAGGTGGTCGAAAGTTTTGTATGTTCTATACATTTTGCAAAGTAATATTGTTTTATAGGTTTGCCGTGTACAATTTTTTTCATATTGCCCAACAACAGCGAAGTGCCTTTCAATAACATTGTAACTATTTATTTGAAATAGATTGGGAGATTTTCCAAATAACTGTCATGGATTTTCTTATTAATTAGATAATGCAAATTAATGTAAATTCTACATTTTAATTTAGGCAATGTGTCTCAAACCAATTATCAAATTTCAAATAGATGTAAATAAAACATATTCATAATGAAGTAATAGAAAGTAAACATTTCATTATTTGTGACACGGTTTCTGAACGAAAAGGAAAATATATATGTTACAATAAGATTGACTGGAGACATGGAGGTTTTTCTACAAAATTTTCTATGCGGGAGAATATACGCCGATGCACCGAAGAGAATGGCTAACCTTTGAATATCTATTTTGAGAGCTTGGCCATCTGTTAGCGTGCCTGGTATTCTTTAGACGTTAAAAGCTTTTAAAAATGAGTCAATTAATTATTAAGTTTTCTAATATATAAACGCCTTTATAAAATATGTCATCAATAGAAAATGTATTAATAATATTATTTTATAGTTGCTTTAATTATTACAATACAAAGTTTTTAAAAATACATAATAATCAGTTAATGGTTTGCTTTCATAGAACGTTGTATCTCGAAAGAGAAGATACACATGGAATTACAGAAAAGAAGGAAAGTCACAAGAAGTTCAATGAAAAGCGGTGGAGTCATAAATCGTGCATTTCATTTTGAGATAGCTATTTGTGATATTAATATTAATTCATAATTATTTTCATTAAGTTTGTATATTTTATATACAAATATCCTTACTGGCAATGAACGCTAATTATAGTATTCTCTTAGAACCTTGAAAACAAATAATAATAAATATCTATCTTCCCCTCATAACACAATAAACATCAACCATAAACACTCCGTGACACCTGTTGCATTATGAACAAACAGAACGCGTTCCGTCTCCGTGTACACTTCTATATTTTGCGCGTCCGCGTCCCGTCGTAAATAGGGAAGCGCGTTATGCGCCCGGCACGGCGGTACACATTGTCTGGCGCGCCCCGCCGGCCACGCCCCCTGGCGCGGCCAGCGGGCAGCACTGGCGCCGCCACCGGAGCCAATTAGAAGCGAGAGTTATTCGCGTCCCGAGGCGGCGGAGGCAAATGGCTCAACTTTGACCGTACGTCTTCTGGGGCGCCGCGCCGCAGCTGCTGCTGCTGCTGATCCCGTGGGGATGGTGCCCAGGGTCGGTGGTGCGAACTCTATTGGAAGTACTTCAATGGACACGACTTCGACTCCTCGTTTTCTGACTCCTCATTCACGTCCTGATTCTCTTTCCCCTCCTCCTTCTCCTCGTTCTCCTCCTCCTTCTCCTCCTTTTCAACCTTATTCTCTTTCCTCCTCCTCTTTCTCCTCCTTTTTAAGCTCCTCCTTCTCCTCCTCCTTTTTAACCTCCTCCTCCTCCTTTTTAACCTCCTCCTTCTCCTCCTCTTTTCAACCTGATACTCTTTCTCCTCCTCCATCCTCTCCTCCCCCTCTTTCTTCTCCTATTCCTTCTCCTTCTCCTCCTCCTCCGTCTTCTTCTTCTTCCGCTTCACCTTTTCCGTGTTCTCCTTTTATGTTCTCTCCTCCTTTTGGATCAGCTTCTTCTTTTGGACTTGCTTCTACTTTTCGATCTGCTTCTGCTTTTGCATCTGCTTCTGTTTTTGCATCTTCTTCTCCTTTTGCATCTGCTTCTCATTTTGCATCTGCTTCTCCTTTTGAATATGCTACTCCTTTTGAATATGCTTCTACTTTTGAATATGCTTCTCCTTTTGAATATGCTTCTCCTTTTGCACCTGCTTCTCACTATCCATCAGCTCCTCTTTCTCCATATCCTTTTTATTTCCCTTTTTCTATTGCTTCTTCTTCTGCTTCTCTTTTTCTCTTTTTATTCCTGTTCTCTTTTTCCTTTCTTCGCCTCTCGTCTTTCATCTCCTCCTCCCTGTTCTTCTTCTTCTTCTTTCTCTATCTCCTCTTGTCGCTCTTCCTCTGTTTCGACTGACCTTCAACCAAAAGACATATCGACGTCAAAAGTAAAATAGAATGGGCATTTTATCGTGTATAAAACCTTATCTCTGGGAATTCCAAAGGAGAGAGAAGAAGTTTTGCATGCGGTAAGCATTTTCAATTGTATATTTCCCTCATTAATGACATTTACAATATTTCTAGTTTTATAAAATACGGTTCAATCTGACGTTGTCAGAATTCTAAATGCAAAAAAGGTAAAAACCGTGTCGTTATTTGAAAACTCATATTTGATACATCTCAACATATTCATCATTATACTTTTAATAAAACGGTTTTGTTTCATTTTATATATGCTCCGCGTCAGTAATGTTGCGTTCAATTCTTTCAAAGAAAAAAGTTTATCAAATAAAACCTACCGCGCGCTTTGCGCTATTTATTTTAAAAGAGAAAAAAACTGTCAGGCAAAACCTATCGCGCGCATATTTACCTCAACAAGGCAATGCTGGTACTCGCAGCGCTTGGAATGTCTAGTGGCAATCCAGATAAATAATGCAATGATTAGGGTATGATATAACCGCCTATCTCTTTAACCTCCCGGGCTCTAGAGCATTAACTCTAAACCATTGTTTCGGAGGTAGTTTTAATGGTCTCACACCAGGCTGGGGCCTGATCAGTCTTTAGATGTTCCCGCCAACGTTTCAAAAAGGTTCATCTATTTCATCACCTAAAAAACACGCGAGTTTTCATTCATGTGTATAGGATGAACGATCTTGGCTGTCCGGGTGACTCCACGTCGAAGGCTTTGTTGCCGACGTTTCAACCATCTTGTCGTGGTCTTCGTCAGGGCTGGTCTGAGGAAGACCGTGACAAGATGGTCGAAAAGTCGGCAACACAACCTTCGACGCGGCGTTACACAGAGAGCCAAGATCATTCACATGACTCCGGCTGCGAAAGCCTACGATTTCATCTGTATATGGTGTTTATGTTTTTTTTATTAATGAAGAAATATTTTAAAGCACATCGTCTGTTATGATCATTAGTCCCGTTACTGTTGTGGCTAAGTTATCTCAGGAAGAGGATGTGTTACTTCGCCTCGGGATGGTGAGAACCTACGCGTTGGCTGATGAGAGATTTCCATCCCCATCTGTTCCAGCAGGGCACCGCCCCAACCGTGTCGAGCTCTAAGTTCCCGACTGCTCTTCCTGTATGTGTAATAGTGTAGGTCACGTAAGTGTGTGTATGTGTGTATGTATGTAAAGGAAAAGAATAGGACAAGGAAGAAGAAGAAGAAGAAAACATTGTGCGCGCTTACTGTAGCCATATAACTAAGGTACTGCTCCGGCATTTTCCAGGTAGTGACGAGACAAACCACGGAAAACTTTCGGTCATCGCAGCCGACTGCTAGAATTCTCGCCCAGGCAGCAACTGAATTTGAACTAAAAATGTAATTAGTGTCGAAAATTCATTACCGCTGGGACTGGAACGGTCACAGTCCCTGCAGATACAGCGGCAGTGAAACAGCGGGATACAGTGACTCTGTTTAACCTTCCTGTGAGCGCGCCTTTGATAATCACGAAAGCGGGTGCGTAGGAATACTGCATGCTGCCTCGATAAAACAGTATTCTGCACCCTCAAAACTTCTATTATTTAATTGAAAAGAGAAGAATAAAAACTCACAACTATTCATCTATAAATTTTGTAAATTTAATGCATTTCACAATTCACAGAAATGTGGCTAGTTTCAGGTATAGAACACATTGTTTCAGAAATATTTATAAAACAAAATAGAAAAAAGAAAATAAAAATATCTAGAAAATTGTTATTAAATAGACAAATTAATGAAATGAAGCAGTCTACTGTCCTTCAATTTTAGAAAAGAATCGATTGGTTTTCATCAAGCAGTTTTCAGTAACTCATGAAGGTGCGTGATTTCTTCTTCTGTTACACAAGTTTCAGCCCTTCAGCAAAGAGAAACAAATATAAGATGACAAGTAATAAGAAAAAATCGACAAACAAAACTTTGAACATCTTTGATGCTGCATACAGTGATCGAAAATACATGTAATCGAACAATCTGAGTAAGTGAGATGTTCGTTTGGAATACTAAAAACACATGAGTGGGCACGGTAGAGCACGGTAGGCTGCAATCAGAACTTATTATCTTCAAATCGTCTTTACAATTGACAGGGAGAAGGACAAAGAATGGAGATTCCCGCGTTTCGTTTCGAATGTCACCAAGTGAGAATACGGGTGACATGTCAAATAGCCGTACTCCCTTTGAGAACAATAAAAGAACAAAGGCAGCACGAAGTGCTGCCGCGCGCCCACCGGAAGGTTAAGTTTAAACGGTGAGTTTTCTTGATCTACCTTACAACAGGGCTGTCCAACTGGCGAACCGCGGGACGCATGCGGCCCGCCGGATCTTTTTGTGCGGCCCGCGACTGCTTTGAAACATTTTATTATACCAACCAAATACAATACAGTTGCACAATTCATCTTACTTTTACTTAATCTTATATTAATTTTGTCGTTGTATGTACATTAATCATTAAGCATGTTGAATAAAAGTGGTGTATTTGTTTCAGTAGAATCTTAGTAGATAGGGTAAAAAACCATCTTAAATTACGGTGCGGCCCGCGGCTTAACTACAATTTGATACGTGCCCCACAAGGCCTTCAAAGTTGGACAGCCCTGTCTTAGAAGTATACCAGCCGCTATGGACTTGACCCAATATATTCGTGGACACTTTTCTCCACCCAAGCAACGCCAGACGGAGCCTTCACGGCGACTAATACGGCGCGACCTGATTACGGGGGAAATATGAAAACAGTTGAATGACGTTACATGTTTACTTATGGATGGAATTATGACAGCGAATAATGGCTGGGAGACAGGAAAAGACAAACCGAGGCAAGTTAACAACTAGTTAATCTTTTCGCAGGTTAATTTCAAATGAAATTATTTAAAGACTTCCCTTCTTGATATGATTTTTAATTTCTTGGAAGGTCCTTTGATTTTTTAGGCAGACATTCACAATATAACATAATGTATTTAACAATTTTTATAAAATTTTACATCTTTTGGCCTTTGTAAATTTTGTAAATTATAAAATTTGTGAAATGTTATAAAAATTGTTAAATAAATCACGTTATATTGTGAATGTCTGTCTAAAAATCAATGGACCTTCCAAGAAATTAAAAAACTAGTTAATTAGTTAATCAATGTGAATCATTAAAATTACGTAAAAAAATCATATATGTACCATGGGCAGTTAACTTGGTTCTAACGATCGAGAAGCGACAAAAAGGACTTTTCGGGTTTTTTGTCGCGGCTTGATCATTAGAATCTTTTTAACGTCCTTGGTGCCCAAATAACTATTGACGAACAAGATACATTCATGCAATAACATATGTTTGACTTTACAAGACATTCTAAATGAAAAAGAACCATTTTCATTTTCCATATTTTGCTACAATTCCATTTTTTTCATATTTTACCTGAAACTACATATTTTTTTACATTTTATTGAATTTATACTTCGAAACGGAACATTTCAGATGCAATAATGTTAATGGAACCATCTTCCTTACAAAACAACGCAATGATACCACGCTTCTATAAACACCTTCTCTGCGAATCGTCGAACGTACCACCTCTTGGTGGTTTCTCGGAAATCGCGTTCTCGGGCGAGCGGATATTTGTGGAGCAGAAATAATTTCAACCACTTGAGTCCTCAAGTTTCATAGACCCCAAGCCTAACTCGACCGAAAATTAAATATCTTTTACCGACTACTGTTTTGCCCTTACTGTTTAGCTCATTGGTCGCCTCATTAGCTCGCTTTCCACAACGCGAAAATTGATGTGCATTTTCCTTGCAATGTCCCAGCATATATTGCTCCCTTGGTTCCTTGGTATATGTCTCCCTTGGTTACTTCAGCCATACCGCGGTTCCCAGGTTGTCGCCCATCGCCTTTGGTCTTGTCTAATGATGTGTCCTCCCCAACGACATTTACTCACTTTGGCTTGCTGTACGTCATCTTTTATTGGTCTTTTTCCTAATTTCCACAGATGGTATTTGTCTAAGAGCGAAATGTTTAACATTTTTCGTTCCATTTTCCTCTGACTTCATTGTATCAAAGTCAAAAATAAATGCAGCTATAATAAATACAAATTTACGAACATATTGTGTTGTGAAGTGTAGTGCAATATAGAAGTAGAAAGAGAAGTGAAGTGCAAGTGTTGTGAAGTGAAGTGAAATGGAGTGGAGTGGAGTGCAGTGTACAAAAAAAGACGTATATTTGTAAATTATCTGTACGGGACCGCCATAAATATAGAATTATTGCGGTTATTGTTATTAATGCCTTTATTGTTATCATTGTTATCTTATAATAATAATAATAAATTATTATTATTATTATTATTACTATTATTATAATAATAATTATTGTTGTTGTTATTGTCTTAAAACAATTTTAAGTTACACTTTTTAATTACTAATTATAATACGTACATTTTATTGTTCCGTCACCAGGTTGATAAACCTACCTGCGGAAATAATAAATATCTATATATATTTTGCTTTTTTTCTCTCGTATAAATTCCGTTCCCTCCAGATGAGTAGTTTGGGCGCACTGTGAATCGCCTCCGGTGCGGTCACCGGATCCTCGCGCCACCACCCCGATCGCCCCCACGGCGAAGTTGGCGAGTCGGATGCGACCGCGCGACGGCGGAAAGGGGAGAAATAGAAGAGGGACTTCTGCCCCTCCCCCTCCCCCTCCAACTGCCGTCCGCCGGCACGGCTTGCGGGCAGCCCCACGTCCGATTGCCCCCATCGCCAACAGGCGAGATCGCAAGATGGCCACGACTTCGCATTTCGGCTTCAGGCGGCTTTGGAGAGCTTCACGCGGCTTTGGGGAAAAGTTGAAAGATGTAATCGTCTCCTATATTATTTCAGTAGTATAGCTTCCCTTCGCGGTTCTCACATGCAGCCAATCTTCATAAATGAGGTCTCTAAAGAAAGACTATTTCACGGAGACGTGGGTAATTGCACTTAAGCTATAAAAATATGAAGGATTTGTTTAAAAGAGTGTCTAAATTTTCATGTAAAACGCAACCCACAACGCAAGTCAGACGTTTTGAATCTATATTGTTAACCCTTTCACGCACAAAAATAAACCAAAAGGCAAAATTACTTTAAAATATCTTTAAACTCTTTATTTGGCATTAAACAATCATATAATTATCGTTTTGACAAAAAAAATTGTATAGTTTTGCGAAAATCGTAAGGGACATATGTGTCCCAATGTGCCTCAAAGGGTATATTTCACAGGAAACGTATCGGGCCTCACCAATTGAAATAAAATAACAAATTTATTTTTTTAACATGGTTTATCTTATATGTAAGTCATACATTTTCAAGTGTGAAATTTTTCAAAACAATTTCTTCCATTTGTAAAACATAAATGAACATTGCATGTAGAGCACACATTATTTGTGCGATTTTCAACATTTTCTTTGGCACAATTGACACATCTCTTTCGCGTGCTAACTTTGATCATAACATGAGAAACTTTATGGTGCCGTTTTTCATTACTCAGTCTCTTCGCAGTCATGATAGTAGAAGGTACGGTATTCTTCCGTGACGAAAAATCACCAATTAGGGTCCGAGCTACAAGCTGACGGTACTCTAAGCATGATAATTGCGCCCCTTCTACACAACCCTGTTCAAGCAATTTGCAGTAGACAATGAATGCATTATTCACAGCAATGTCTAAAATGTCAAAGAACAAACGAAGATAATACTTAATCTTAGATTTTCTGTCTATTTCATAGCAAACTTTTCGTTGATCCATCAGATCAACTCCGCCCATATGTTTATTATATTTTAAAACTATTTCAGGGCAAACAACATCAATCTTTTGATCAGATCCTGCCTTTCGCCGCTTTACAGTAGCAGTAGGAACAGGAGACAAGAAATTTGTTAGTAAATGTACAGATTTGTTGTCCATCCATTTTACAAATGATATACCCTGAAAACTTGTAGCAAAAATTTCTCCTCTTTTCATATTTTTGTCCAATGGTAAGTTTTTTGGAACATTTTTCCTGTTAACACGAACTGTTCCACAAGCTTTTATGTTTTGTTTTGCTAAATTGTATTGTAGGTTTGGTGAATTAAAAAAGCTATCAATGTAGATTTCACAACCTAATCCTTGAATACACTTGGTCAGCTGCATCACAACTGATTCCCCTAAACCAATTTCGGGACCACTGTTCTTTCTACCAGTATAAAGATCAAATTCATACAGGTACCCTGTTTGTGAATCAGCCCTACACCATAATTTGAATCCCCATTTAACTGGCTTGTTTTTTACATACTGTTTCATAATATTGTGACCTTTGAATTTAATCATATGCTCATCAATAGATTGAGATTTTGTATTGTTCATGGCTTTCTGGAAACTAATGTTAAAATGATTCATTACAGGTCTGATTTTATAAGCTCTGTCATATTCAGGAGAAGTTCTGTCCGGTTGATTTTGGTTATCAGAGAAGTGTAAATTCCTTCTGATTTCTTCAAATCTACTTAGGGGCATTATATTCGCTATGAAAGGTACACCCATATCTGGTTGAGTGGACCAGTAACTTCTTATAGTAGGTAATACATGGTATCCCATCACATAGTTCATCCCTAAAAAGGCTTTCATTTCACTTTTACTAACCGCATACACATTTCCATTCTGAATAGCATACTTTATAGATTCAGGACATAAAATTTTATCTATCAAGTAATCAAAATTTGTGACGGCAGAAAAAACTTCGAATGGACTTATTGACGATATGAGCTCAGAATCACTAATGGTTATTTCACCGAAGTTATAATCTAGCTTCTCCTTGAAGTTATGCTGTTGATAACAATTATGTTTCCATTTGAATATTGGAACTTTATTTAATTCTACTCTATTCTGTTGGGATTGATATATCTCCGACTTTGAATCTGTGTTAACATCTAAATTTGGAGTCTCGATATAAACAGTTTCAATACCAGCATCTATATCTTGAGCAATAAACTGCTGATCCTCTTCATCTAGTAATAAATCATCTTCTCCATCACTATTATCAGCTACCAGAAGCTGCAGAATTTCATTTTCATTTAATTGAAATTCTCGATTGCGATTCTTCGCCATCACCTTACGAAAACAAAGCGTAAATATCACTAAAACGCACCAGAGAAAGACAACTTGTACATTACATTACGTACCAAATAAGGTTATGGTTGACGCACATTGGGACATAGGTGTCCCAATTGCTTTCTTTTTACATTTTTGTGCATTTACTGTAATATATAGAAAACTAATAACTCAGAATCAAAAATACATTTACCACAGAAGAATATTTTCATATAACATGTGAAACAAATCCGGGGATGCAGTAATTATTGCGTTTCAAAACTTCACTTCTTCTAGTTTGCAAAACAGTAACTTTCTATTCACTACACAGCTCACAAAATGGCGATTAGCAGTGCCGACAACATTTCAATATATTAAAGGCGCGTTCATAAACGCATGCTTATTCATTTCACAACTCAAAATATTTCCGATTAAGAGCAAAATAAAAATAAATCCTTGGGACAAATATGTCCCATGTGCGTGAAAGGGTTAAATAACTCCTGAACGAAGTTAGTTCTAGGGTCTTACAAACTTAAATTTTGAGGCCAAAGGCTTCAAAGAAACTCTCACCACACCACTCTATTCTACCTCTTGACCATTCTATTTTTGCTGGTTCGACGCGTCTCAATTGTACCCCACCTGTTCAAAGCCTGTAGAATCGGCAAGTGTATGGGAAATTACTAATTTCTTGATATTCTATGCGGTTGAATTATACGGGTGTATCTATTTGCTCGATCATAAAATTAAATATGAATAATGTGTATTGACATATATTGAATCATTGTCTATTATATTGTTATCAATTACAAGGTGATATATAGAACAAGTGACGGAGAATAAGAGGGTCTTGAAGCAATAAACAGAGTGTCCCATTTAACTTGAGTCTTGAGAGAGAGAGAGAGAGAGAGAGAGAGAGGAAAGAAGAGAGAAAGGGTGATAAGAAAAGAAAGAAAGAAACAGGGAAATGGAGATAGAAATGAAGAAAGAAAGAAAAGAATAAAGAGAAAGAGAGAAAGACGGAAAGGGAGGAGGGGAAAACGGAGAAAAACAGCGGAAGAGAGAGAAGGGATCGACAGATGATAAAAGGGAGAGCGGAGACAAAGAAAATTAAAAAACATAATACGGATCAGAGGCGAAAGAGCGAGCGAAAGCGAGCCTGCGCTGCGAGGCGGCGCTGAACGACAGAGGCTTCTTCCCGACTGCGTCTGGGCGCCTTCATTTCGGGAGGACGTCTCCGGCACAAGGCACAAGACGCACTCGCCGCTTAATCCGCTTGCCTCCGCCCCGCCCCTCACCCCACGCCTACCCGCCCAGCCCCTATCCCCACCCCCTTCCACCTCGGCCCCGCCCCGGCCCCGCCCCGGCTCCGCCCCGTCCCCGCCCCGGCCCCGCCCCCGGCCCGCCCACGCCCCACCCTCGCCCCACCCTCGCCCCGCCCTCGCCCCGCACTCACCCAGCCCTCGCCCCGCCCTCACTCCGCTCTCGCCCAGCCCTCGCCCCGCCCTGGCCCGCCCTCGCCCCGCCTTGGCCCCGGATTGACCCCGCCCTGACCCCGCCCAGACCCCGCCCTGTCCTCGCCCTGGCCCCGCCCCTGGCCCCGCCCCTGGCCCCGCCCCTGGGCCCCACCCTTGGCCCCGCCCCGCCCCCGCCCCGCCCCGGCCCCGGCCCGCCCCCACCCCTCCATCACCCCGCCCTCACCCCGTCCTCGCCCCGCCCCGCCCTCCCCATAGTTTCTCCCCCGCATCAATCCCACCATGCCCACTAGTCTCAATTCCCACTCCCTTCCATCCCACCCGCTCTCATTGGCTTCCCTCTCCCGCACCTCTCCCAAGTACGCCCAACCACCACTCCCACACCTATTTAAACTTTTAATAAATGCTATTTTAATGTTCATTGAGCTCCTAGAAAGTCAACAAAAATATTGCCATTTGTTATCGTCTGTAAAAGATAATGCCGAACAGGAAAAATTTCAAAGAAATTAAAAATGGAAATCCAGATGACTTACACTAGCCCATCCTAAGACTAACCTGTCATCTTCTTTGCAATGTTATTATTTTTTAGCAATTAAAAGTTGTAAATGTCAATGAAGTGATTACTGTATTAACATTTACTGTATTAACAATATGTATCTGAATTTACAAAAACCTGGATAACAAAACCGTTCTGTTTACCAAAAACATTTAAACACCTCACATAAATACGTAAAGTACACAGCTGTTTCGCTACTTGCTACGATGAACAGAATGTTCAAGAATTCAGCTGGTTCTTGATGAGATCGCCCCTTGTCAAGCAAGCGTAATTACCAGAATGCAACACCACCTTCGTCACTACTCTCTACTCGACATAATACCGACAATTTCATAACCGATTTTTTCTGTTTTTTTGTTTTAAGGGTGCATCAACTACTAGGTCATAAGCGACCACTATTGGATTTAACATTATGGCATGAGGATGAAACGATATGTTGATGACAGAGGTGAAAAGACGAACACATGTAACCATGCCCGAGGCGATTCTCGAACCCGCGACCCCTCGGTCTGAGATCGGGGCCGACATAATCCAGTTTTATTCTCACTAACTCTTTCGCTTCACTGGCAAGGATGTAGTTAACGTTGCTATTACCATGCTGCGTCCTTCATCAGACCGTAATGCATATTGAAACGCAGATATCAACAGTAATAATAACAATGCATCACATTTCCATAATGCATTGTCGAGTTAATGACATGTCACAAGTGCGACGTTGGCGGTTGCGTATCAAGAGACATCTGGTGTGTATCTTCTTGAGAGATCATGAATATGAATAGTGAGCTGGATGGCATTACATGAAGTCTTGTACGTCAGAACAATAAGGTTAAATCAAACAATTCTCGCGAAATATTGCTGTAGACGTCGCGAGCATTCATAGAATGCTCTGCGGTTTCCTTGTGAATCGTGTGAGGGAATAAGCACACAACACCAGACGAGACGAGACAAAACGAGACGAGACGAGAAGGGGCGGGACAAGATCGAAATCATCTGGGCTAGGATTTGAATGTAATTAAATATTTGTTTATTCATTTTCTACAATCAAACTTTTGTCATTTGTTTATAAATTAGGCTTTTGAACTAATTTGAAACCTATTTGATTTCCCATTTTTTTCATATTTCCAGGTATACGATCATATTTTCGTATATTTAAGATAAAATAGCATTTCTTTACATACTTCAACTATCACATCTATCATATTATAGTATTTAAACATTATACTTAAATTATTATTAACTCTTAGATCAATATAAAGCGTTGTTTCGAATTTAGAAATAAATTGACTTCAACGCCATAAAGTATTTGCAAGGTTCAAAATGTACTTCATCCAAATACGTACCAACAAACAAACATACCAAAAGGTATTTATGAAGTAGTCTTAATGTATTTCTTACATTTAATTATAGAGACAAAATCTAAAGATAATTATAGTGCAAGTGTTGGTGTACAAATTAATAGAGAAATTTAATATTTTCGCAAATCGGTGCAAAAAAACAGTTTCAGTACTTGCTAAAGGAAATATTTTCTTAGTATATTAAAGCTTAAAGAAAGGAGGTCTTAATCATTTTTCTTATGGACACTGACATTTTTACTCAGACACCCCTGAGGGAGAATACATATGTTTAAATACTCAAATATTCTAAACACTCTCTAACTCATAGGAAAGAAACTAGCAAAAATGGTTGAACTTGGAAAAAAAATCTCTTTTTTTTTGCTAACTTTTCCTTCTTATTTGCAACACTTGCACCATTTCCAAAACTCTGGAATTGGATCTTTAATTACAATACTGACAAATGTTAATATTTTGTCTCTAATCTAACTTGGAGAATTTCTTGATACTACAGAAACGGATAGGTCACCCCTGAGAAGTTCAAGACACTTATTATTAATCTAGTGTCGGATATAAAGTTCCCAGTTATTGATGCGATTATAAAATGCGAAACAATTTAAGTCAAAAGTACTTTACACCTGGAATTTCTACCGTAACTGTAATTATCACACATTTAGCCTACGCCTATTTCCTTCCTCTTCACTTCTGAATAGGCTCACTGTCTTTGTTATCCTGCTTTTCCCATATAACATCAATACATTCATCTTCACCTGTCCAAAGCCTACACTTCGAATTTGATTCCTGCTCCAATAGCTGATTTCCATTTGCATACTCCTCGTGGCAAAAATTCATGAATTAAAAAATTTAAAATATAAATCATTTACTTAAAACGTTACTCAAAATGTGATAAAAATAATACAACTGATGTTATTAAACATTGGTTTAATTTTACTCACTTGAAACACTGTTCACTTTTTGTTACCTTAATGCTCAAGTGAGGGTATAGGAAGTCAAAAAACGTTTATTACTCAAAACTTCAGAAAAATATCATCTCTTATAATAGAAAAAGATTACTAGAGGTAATATAGGAAGATACAAGGGACAACAGATCTCTATTGTTCAGCCTATTAACGGAGAAACACTGAATTAAACAATATGGGACTCAGACACAGGGCATGCTTTGCCGGATTAAGAGACCACAAGGACAGTTTCATTATTGAACATTTAAAACATTTCTTTGTGACACACTGATTTATAAATTGCCAATTATTATAAAATGATTAAGGAGCGTACTTTCAGCAATACCATAATATCCAGTCCATTTTAGTACGTAAACTTTGTTCTACTGCTTATGTTAAAATTACATTCTTTGATGGTTCTTTTTATTAGTTCTACTTAGACATTATATTAAATGATTAATTAGTGATTACTTAATTAGTGATAGCGGCAACTGTTAATGCCACTAGCTCCGTAAGTGTAGTGCGTGCTTTGTTTCCTTCGTAGGTTTCCCGGCTGGACGGCAGAAAAAGCTCTAACGTCCCGACCGGTCTCCCAGCATGCGTGGTAGTGTAGTGCATGTAATTGTGTGCGTAAGTAATGGATGAGGAAAGGACAAGAAAGAGGAAGGAATGATCGCGTGCGATCCGTGGGTCGTTTGTTAGTGCACTGCAATTCGCTTGGTGTTGATCTGGGAAACCAGGGAAAACTACCGATCTGAGCAGCCGACCGCCAGAATTCCCCTTTAGAGAGTAGCTAGATTCGACATAGCTCTGTAGCTGGTGTCAAAAATCCTGCCACCATCGGGACTCAAATCCTAGGACCACACGTTTAGAGGAATTTCAGTGACATCAAATGATTCCCTGAGCCGTCTAAGCTGATGGCATTGTATTAATACATTGTTTATTAATTTAATATACAGGCTGTTCGGGGAGGAAACGTCGAAACTTCGAAAATAAGCTCTTAAGACAATTTTAAGCAATAAACTACGTGGATATTCCCAATGGATGAGACGCAATAAGCACTCAAAAGTTGGTTTGAAAATATGCTTTGTAGGCAAAAATGTGCATTGTAGAAGCATAGAAACACTCCATAAATGTTTAGATTATTTGTTATTTACAAAATAAATTAATATATTTGTTCAGAAAGAAAAATTAAGCGAGAAATAAAAAAGCAGTAAAATTCTGTAAATTGGGTGCCTTTTTATTTCTGAATTAATTTTTCTTTGTGGCCAAATATATTCATTTCTTTTGTTAATAATAAACAATTTACATATTTCTGGAGTGTTTCTATGCTTCTACAATGCAAAATGTTGCCTAAAAAGCATATTTTCAAACCAACATTTGAGTGCCTATAGCGGCTGAGCCATTCGGAATATCCATGTAATTATTTGACAAAATACGCTTAAAATTGTCTTAAGAACGTATTGTCGAATTTTCGAAGTTTCCTCTCCGAACACCCTGTATTTCGTTCAATAGTTCGTTCATATTTTCCTCAATATAATGAAAAGTATTGGTGTGTATGAGTGTACATATTTAGGTGCACGTTATTCCACATAAATTCTAGTCAGATGATCAGCACAAACACATCAAACTGTACGAGGCGGCACGACAAAGCAACACTTGCAAGTTCAGTGGCTCAACACGCACCATTTGCTTCGTCTTACTCAATGGAGCGCGTCAGTGCACAGCCCCGTTGAGTTCGAACATCCTGTGCTTCCTCCTGATTGGTTGATTTACTTGCCGTAGCACCGGTTTGCCGACCACACTTCCTCTCTTGGAAAGGGGTAGATGACAAGTGTTGGCGTTAGTATCGCAGAGATAGGTATGCAATAATAAACACAGAAACTAGAGGTTCTACAGAATGGCACAGACTTTACCGTATTAGTTTTCTATTTCCTTGGATCAGGGCTAGCTATTCGTAATTGTCACATACTCGTACCAGCTGCCATCTATCGCCGCCCAAACTACATATTTTGACATTTTCTTAATTTTTCCATTTCCTAATGGTAGAACGGAAATATTAATTTTAGAATATTAAAGAACACAAAAACCTAGTCCCAAATGGCAATTTTCTCTTAAAAAATTGTGCCGTTTTAAAGAAAAAAGCCTTGAAGTGCTAAAAAAATTTGCGAAATTTGAGGCTTTTTTTCACAATTTTTGAGTTTTCACAAAACTTCAATTGAAGTTAGTTTAAGCACATACATTCACAAATACAGTAGTGTTTACAAATTACTGGTAATGTGAATATTACCAAATCTTTCGAAGAAATTACATTTGTGTAATATTTAAAAAAGAAAAAATACACTAAATTGAACTTTACGTCAAATTTTACATAACATTATATAACTTTCCCTATATTATATTACTCCGTATATACGTACGTATACGGCATAGTAAAAATAAAGTGAATATTCCCTTCAGAATTATTTCTATTTTTTACCGAATATAAAAGATCTCGACATGTACAGAAAAAGGGAGGAGTTAGATTAGCTTAGGAAAATTAATCAGAAAAAAGAAGAATCAGAGGAAACGATAAATTAGAATTCCTTCCGTTGAACCTGTTGAACTTGAAACCTGTTGAACTGGACTGCCATCTATCAGAACGCGTAGAAAATGTTATGAAGCGTGAGCGAAATCGTCCCGTGCACTTCTCTACTTTTAATAGTTTCATTTGTTTCTTCCAATCGAATACAGTCGAGCAAGACGATGAATACTGACGATCAGTTTTCCTGAAACAGTCCAAAAATAGTTCAGAGGTTCAATAGAAAGTTGCTCATGGAATTTAACACTTCCTTACATCTTTGTAGTTTTGTTGTTTTTAAATTTGTTTTTTTTCACATTTAAAACATTTACTATCGATAGTTGCTCCCTACTTTAATTAGGAAACACACTTTCTACAACTTTGATTCGAAATTAGACTTAACTGTTTGAAGTACAATTATTTTGTTCTTTGTACTTGTTTTATTTGGTTTCATAACTGTTGTGTGACTCTGAGTTCGTAATATATCACAACTTAAATTGCTTTTGAAGTTGTTTTAATTATTGTTTCGTAATGAAATATTCGTTATTAAATATGTTATTTAAGAACGAATTTCTTTGTACTTCATTGAATGGAAAATGCATTGAAAAATAGAAACTGTGTACACCTGTGATTTAATTAAATTTGACGTACACAAAAGTTTCTTAAGTTCCAATAACAAGTTTGTTTCATTTTTCACGTATTTTTACGAAACAAATCTTGTTACAATCGTAAGGAATTAAATATGACTAGCTGCCATACAGAGGCATTAAAAGAGACATTACATGGTAATGTCTACAGTAACATGTGTCTACAATAAATTAAAAGAGACATTACATGGTACGATGTACGGTAACATCGTAAATAGCCATCACACGTTCTTTGCTTATGATGACGTTATGACCGTTACTCTAAAATCAATAACGACGTACTGAGAATTAAAATATAGTACCGATTAGAAAGTTAAGTCGTAACAGTAAAGCACCTTTTTGAAGTATTTTCCTCATCAGTGGGGTTTTTGATTCGAAACAATTATTTCACCTGTTTTTCCAGTGTTTTTTGACCTCTGCATTATGAAAAGTGTGGGTATGATGTTCTTGAGTTTAGGTCATGAAACAAAAGTAGAAAAGTAAAAAATTCTACATTACTGTTTGTTGGTTGTCAACGTTTTTTCTCTTTACTGGGTCTTCATTAGGGCTGTAATTATATCCCAGCCCTGATAAAGACCCTAATTCCATCCCTGATAAAGGCCCTACAAAGGGACAAAATGTTGGCAGCCTGCAAAAAAGAATGTAGAATTTTTTTTCTTTACCAATGACCTAAACTCAAGAACATTATATCCATCCCAATACACATGTTATTACAAGCCAACAGCATAGAGAAACTCTGACAAATGCAAATATGTAATATTTTATCTTTGAAGTTAAAAAAGAATTAAATTGTGAACTAACTCTGTGCTATTAATTTTCAGTGTGTCCATAAATAGAAAGAAAACTATGCAGCCTCAGAACATATGAGATGTGTCTGGTGGTTTGTTAAATGCCCAGAACTTCCAGGAAAATAGAAAAACATCCATATTACTAATTTTCAATCCGCGTAGAAATTGGAAGGAAACTAGGAAGCCTCTTGCCATGCCAAATATGTCTAAAGTTTTGTTACGTACATAGGAGCTCGAGAAAAATCCAGAAACAATTAAGCAAATTCGATTTTGTCTGTAAAATGCAAATAATTGATTCTGTTATGCTGCCTATGGTCATATTGTGGGTGCCGACTACAGTTTCATAATGAAGGTGCCACAGCTTACACACAGCTGTCGTCATAAGAAAGCAAATATTCAAAGAAGAATACGTCTGTCATTAAAAACTTTCTATTCACGTCTAGAATAGAACATTTTTTTCTTGTGTGTACTCTTGGTGTGTAAAAAGTTGTATGTCCTTGCGTATTCTTACTTTCTGTACGATGTTACTGAAGTATTTGTGAAGCCTGCACTGATTGAAATATTTATTTTTTTGAGTTTTTTATGAGTATTTCATATGTTGTTCTTGAATAGTGTATGTGTTACATTTTGGAAAATTGTTGTAAGTGGTTTCCTTCAAAATAATTGTTCCTACTACAGACGATTAGTTTTGTTTTCCAAGGTCGTGAATGACCTAAAAAAGATGTAAGATGTATTCCAGCAAAAAGTTCTTAAATTTTTTAGGAGAAGTTTTCAGGTAAGAAATAAGTTATTTTTACGTCGATATAAAGACTATTGTATAATACATACTAAGTTGAATATTTAAAAAATATTTCTCGATCGACTAAACTGTCCTGATTAGAACACATAAAAGTCATACTGGCAATCATAAACGCATCCTGGCTCAAGGACACTCAAAAACTGTGTTACTATCCGAATTTAATCTAGATTATTTTTTGGGTAACAAATATTTATATAAAAGAAAATTCACAAAGCTTCACTTCTTCGGGAAACACATCATAAATCAATAATAATAATAATAATAATAATAATAATAATAATAATAATAATAATAATATAAATGTTGCTTACACCATAGAAGATAAAAGAGAAAAATATAATTAATTAGTCCTGTCTTGAAATAATGTCATTCATTTAAATCGAAAAATAATAATCTGGCAGAATTAGCATACGTACGTCCATACGCATATACACACATTCTGTACATATATACATACACACATACATACAGAAAGACTTACAGACAATCCCGATTTTGGGGTGGAAAATTACGTTTTACCTCCTCGCCACGAACATCAATCTTAATCAACGTTGGAACAGCGCTAATTGATCTAATTCTGACGTGTGTGTGAAATTACACCACAAAAGAACCTAACATAGGGCTTTAATGTCCGAAAATTTGCGGCCGTATTGTTGAGGTGATTTCAATACTTGTAAAAATAGATAAAAATAGAACCCATTTAGGAACGACAAGTTTCTGTAATAAAGACACCACCTCACATTTTAGATGAAATTCGAGTTGTATTTTCAATTTATTGAATAACAGGGGAGTTGGATAACATGATGATTATTATCTAACCATCATAATATGCAAATCCCCTATTTGAGGTGTGTCATCTCCGTAGTTTTTTTTGTTATTTTTAACAGACAAGTAATAATTTATTTGCTATTTTAAAATACACAGCACATATTTCTTTGTAACATGTGACATTTCTCAGAAAGTGTATATTTCATTTAAGATAATTCGTATTAATCACCACAAAAGACAATTCAAACTCTTACCAAGTCTTAATTCACATAGAAACTTCTCTTTTAAATATTTTTTCCAAGATAAAAGCAATTTCTCAGTCGTAAGAAATTCTAGAAGTACGATATTCTAGAACACCGTGAAGCGACCCCTTTCTCGGACTGACTCCTATTCACAATGCACGACGTCACAACTGATCCTCTTAGTGCATTCACAGCATTCCACGCACGTCTTTGGCATTTGGGGCGGCACAGAGAGAAGGGATTGGAGCGTGAAAGATCTTAAAAACCTCTGGAAATTACATCGCATTTCATCTCAACTTTTTTAAGACTCATATTGGTCATCTGCAGACAAATGGCAGCCTTAGAGAAGCTTAAACCATGAAATAATTGCAGATTTTCAATTGCGAGAAATTATTAACAGAATTCAAGTCTTCTTTTCAAAAACTACTTAAGGGTCATCTTTAACACATTTATTTCCACCCATTTATTTTTCGACTATTTTTTTTCAAAACTTGATACTAGCCTTCTTTTAATTTTATGAACGCGGCGGACAAAAACATTTTGATAAAAAATAATTACAAAGTTTTTCCTGGGTTGGAATTATTTAAAATAAATATTTCACACATGCAACGAAGCTTAAACAATTTCCCCCCAAGTGGGTCGTTAACGACCCAGTGGGCATAAATAGGTTGGGAATACATTTTAACGTCCTATTTTCAATTGATTTTTTAAATTACATCATAATTATATCACAATTACACTGTTATTGGTGAACATGTGTTTGCTCCTAAAGGATACCGCACAAAAATACAGAGAGTACACAATACAATTGAATATATGTTCACATCGACTACAGCAGAATGTATTCATTTCTGCACGTTTTCGAATGCAGTAATGATGCCGATTCCACAAGTCTTTCGAGAATATTATTCTCGCAAGGCTGTCGACCAATCACATTCGTCTTACTTCATTTCACACGACAAATGGTTCTATCAGACGCCTACATAGGCTTTATACTCTGCCGCGGCCTATCGCAACTGTCGTAAGACAGGTGAACCATTAAACAATACGCGAGTTGGTGTTTGTTAGGGTCAGAGAACATTTAATGTTCTGTAGCTGTTCTGTTAGGTTAAGTCGCCCATTTAGTACTTTTAAAATATCAATTTCAAAGTCATAGAGAAAGTATAATCTTCTACTCGTGTAGAATAGCTATTATTCACTCGTTGAAATTCCGACACTCGCTCTTCCGTCGCTCGTGTCGTAAACATCAACTCGTGAATAATAGCTATCATTATACTCTTGAATATTATACTATTTTCTTCCTAAACGAAAGTGATATTTTCTATGAAAGACTAATTTTTATCAGTGATATCAGAAACAATTTATTTTTAATCCAGTTTAAAAGAGCTGAAGCTATAGGTAAGGAAAGGAATGTTGAGTGAAACCATTTTATTTTTGCGTTAACATAAAATTTAGGATGATTTGTTAGATGCTTTCAAAACTGGAAAAGGCAATAAATAGTATCTATTGTCCAACTCTAAGTCTTACTCTTAAGGTGAGACGGTAGGCCAATTTTTATAAAAAAATGGAATTTTCTTTTTTTGAATAATTAAATAATATGTTCTTTTATGAACATTTCTAGACCAAGTTTATTGATTTATTCCGTCTGTAAGTGTAGGAAATTTATTTTTAAAGATTCCACTGACAACTGTCAGACTGCAATATTACTGTACTTCCGCGCATATAACGTCTTATATCTCTTGTTATAATTTTGTCAGAAAGCTAGTTTTTGTTTACTTTTGTAAAGGAATTTTGTCTGCAGGTGCTGATAGAACAGTCTGTGCGATAGTCCAATATTTGTAAATGCATTTATTTAGTTAACAATTTTTCCGCACGTATAGAAGCCTGACTTGATGTTTTTGTTGTATAGTAAAGTTCAATTTATTAACAATTATGATGTGTTATAGTCTACAAAATTAAAATATATGTCTCATGTGTTCTACAATGGCGAAATATAAAGGAATCTTTAAACACGCATTTTCAAAGAAAATCAGTATATCAGATCATATCCTTCGCAGCACGAAAATAATGATAACATGAGTCCGAAGGCATGTGAAACTCTTCCTAGTGAGTCTAAAAGGAAAAAAAACGTAGTGTAAATACCGAAGTTGAAAATAATACAAGTGAAGACATAACTTTTCAGAAGATGGCTACATGGCAAAATACAGAATGTGAGGCATTCAAGAACACCATTCTTATAAGAATACCAAAATATATTTTTGTTGGTATCAGAACTTTACAATAGGGAGTGTCTGAATCTGTTGTAATAAATAATGATAGAAATTGTGCCGTATGAGAAGTGATGAAAAACTTACGTGTGTCACGTGGAAAAACCCATGCTGATATTTGTAGAGAACTTGACAGATTACGCATTGCGAAGGCAAAATATGATGACCAACAAATGCCAAAGGAGGCAAGAAAGAAGAAAAGAAAAACTCAGGCTGGTCTAAAAGATAGTGAAACCTGTTATTATGATGTAGGCTGCCTGTAGTTACTCTCTAGTGAAAAATATTCTACGTTTTCCTAACATATGCTTCTCTGAAAACTTTGCCATTTTCTCAGAAGTTAAAATTTGCAAACGTTTGCCCCATTATCTCCGAAACTATTAAAGCTATCAGCATGAAATTTTTACTGAAGATAAACCATGTTATACTAAGAATGTGGATCCTCAATCGTGATTATTACTTCTCTCGTCCATGTGTTAGGATTTTGTTTGCACATTTTCTTGAGGAAAAAATTCGTTTTTTGGAAAAAAATTAATAAATCGCTTCAGAAAAGAGATAACATCTTAACTGAGGATCAGTAATCCCTTCATATATCTCTTAATAAGTAGTGCAAAATCCATTAAAATTTATTCAGTAGTTTCTGAGAAAATGGGTCACAAAGTTGCTCGTTTTAACATTGATGGAATAGGGCCTACCGTCTCACCTTAATGTTGTACTAACCTTTCATATTTCGTTTTAAAAACTAATGAGTTTCAACGCTTCCTAAGGAATTAAATTCGTTAATATGTCTTAAGGGAAAAATGTCTTAAGAGGACTTGCATTTACGAGTGATTTAAATCACAGTCAATAAAATGTTCAAAATTAGATGATTATTCAAACATTAATACAAAATTGCATTTTTATTCGCCTTTCGGTGTAATTTGCTAGTACGTATGGCTGTATTTTACCCAAATCCGAATATTGTCTCATAGCTTTTTATGACAGCTGGAATATGCTGTATCGCAAAGCTGCAAATACATCACCTCATGGAATACACATTTATCGAACTTTAGCTAAACAAAGTTCACATTGAGTGATTATTTAAATTAAAACAATGTTTTGTTCTGTGGTGTCACGCTGGTGTGTGCGCGTGGGACTGTAAATTCAATATTCACCAAAGAGTAGAACGACACATACTCGATTTCACAAACTAGTGGCGCTAGAACAGCACGTACTTTCTCGCCCGTAATTTCACGCAAAATTACGCGAAATGTACTCGAATTTTCGAAAAATTGTACATGACCTTATTTCAAAATCTATTATTAAGGAATAGATTTCAATGAAGGAAATATTTCTTTCTTCATAATTGTAGATGTAAGACGCCGAAAAAAGTTTGAATTTTTGCAATTCTCGAAAAATAAGAGTTTTCAACGAAAATGAGATCTACACTACTCCCATAACGTTCTTCGCACTAAAAAACGTCGAGCAACAAAATTATTCCCAAAACATTAATCAAAACCGATGGATATTTTTTGAAAATTTTGAAAATGTCTTAGGGGCAGCAAAATACCCCCTAAAATTAAAATATCGGTTTCAAGTTCAAGCGGCCGCAACATCATCTAGCCAGATCGATTAGTGAATGTCAATTGTGGAGAAAATCGTATGAACGGATTAGCAGCTAGTGTTGTTCACTGACGGACGGAGAGAGAGACGTTTTGCCGTCATTCGATTTTTCGGTATCAAGGATCCATAAAACATGGTTTCTGGCAACACCCGTATAAGAACAATTTTTTTTTAATTTAGCAACTGGATTTACCCACTTGTTCGTTACTAGGGCGCTGTAATAAGAGTTTTTATGGCAAGAAATCTCTTTTTTCTTGCGCAACATGAAATAACTTTCTCTCTACTGCGTAATCGGTAGCAAGAAATTAAAAATACACTTATTTTCTTGGAAACCGAGGCAATAGGCTAGGTTTACATTTGCAAAGATGTCAATTATTTGCACCATTTAAATCTGATGTACCCTAATAAATATGCTGCGGATTTTCACCTATTTGCCTATTTTTTTCCTTCAACAAAAAACTCAATATTTTAGGTTTTTTATTCATTTTGAGGCAATAGGAGTATTATCGCCAAATCTGGTAGTGCCTATAAATGCCTATTTCACTAACAAATCATCGTTCTGTGTTTAATTACCTAGATTTTGACGTTCTCGCATTTATTGACCAATATGCAATAGTCCTTAATATACAATTAAAAAAACGTGTCCATTACAGTGGACAGATTGGAGACCATTAGAGTGGCGCCCTCTCCTGCAGCACCTTCTTACTGGAACTAAAATACGAACGGCTGCCAACGATACTTCAAACATGCGTGGCTGCTGCGTAGGTTCGCGGGACGCAAGCAGGCGCGTAATGTTACAAATATAATGATACAAAAGATAGCGTCCATTTTCGTGCTTTCTTAAGTGGTTTCTTATATGTATATATTATGAGTAATTTAAAATTTAGAAGACACATTTCGTATTTCTCATAAATTAACCTATTTTTACGTGCGGAAGTCGGCGAGCCTAACGTGCAGGTATTCCCGGCGACACTAGCGCCTGCTATAGTAGCACCCTCAAGCTTTGTCTTCGGTTTTCATGGAGAGTTGCAAGGCCCCGTCGGCGCCGAGCGAAGGTTCCCGAGGAGCCACGCGGCGCGCCACTCATTCTGCGTCGCCCCGCCAGAGCGCGCCACCGCCGCGCCGCCCGAGGCGCGCCCGGCGGCGGGACGCGACAACTCGGCGCCGGCGCTGGCAAATTGGCCGAATGCCTCGGGGAAATCCTACGGCCGCCAAGAAGAACGCCTCCCACGAACGCAAGGATAAGACGCAGGAGAAGAATAAGCACGAAATGCAGACAAAGAACCAGTAGACAACTGCAGCAAGAAGAAGGCATCAAGAGCAGCATCAGAGTAGGCAACTGCAGTATGACGAAAGCATCAGCTAGAGAAAATGAAGACAAACATCAAAGAAAGAAATGTGAACAAACGAGGAATAGGAACAAAGGAAAATAAGATTGAAATAAAAATAATTAGTAAATTTTCAAAAGAAACATTAATTTCGTTATAAGGAGAGAAAGGAGTAAAATAAGAAGGAACAGTAGAAACCTTTACAATAAGAAGCATAAAAAGGAAGAAGCACGTAAAATGAAATGCTAATAAATGCAAAAGTCTCAAAGAAATTTTCCACGTCAAATATTCTACCTACCCTCGTGAACGAGTTCCATCTACGTAAATTGACAAGTCTTTGTAAAATTTCTTCGCAATACCTGAGGAATACCATCTCTTTTGTCTGCTGGTAACCATAACGTAACCAAATTGCGTTAAATGCTCCGAGAAAAATCAAGTAATATGAGATTAAAGTTTAGACTTATCTTCTATCAAAGAAAGACTACTAACGGTGAAGATAAGGAAAATATCTAAGGGAAAGAAGGCCAATAGAAGAAGAATAAAATGGAGAAAGAAGTAGAAAATTAAAAGAAATCGGAAGAATAAAGGAGGAAGGGAGGAATAAGAATGAAGTGAAAAATAAATAGAAAAGCAAAACAGAATAAAATGAGGTAGGAGAAAAATAAGAAGAAAGAGGAGGTGGAGGAATAGCAGAAGGATAAGCAGAAAATAGAGAAAAAGTAGAAGGTTAAACCTAAATTAGAGAGAAAGAGAGAATATTAAGCATAAAGCGAGATGATAAATACAAGTTGAAGGAAGAAGAACATGCATTAGATGAACATGAAAAATAAAAAAAAAATTTTAAAAACGGAATAATCCAAATCAGCAGTATGTTTTACCAGTAGCATGTGAATCTGAAGTAGGGGAAAGGGTAAAATAAGTTGTTTGTTTTCTAACGTTCACTCTTGGCATGCTAGCCATTTGGTGACGCGTTGACCAGCATAGACATGCAGTTTCTCTCAGCGTGTGGGGATTTGCACATTCACTTGGTCAAGCGCGTAGTTGGTGAATCACTGTTGTTCATTTAGCATTACCCAGGGGACATGTGTGGTGGACCACGGACGCGAGCAACTTTGCCCTCGCTATGATTATTATTATTATTATTATTATTATTATTATTATTATTATTATTATTGAAGTGATAGGATGATGATGAGAGGACTAGGATGATGGTAGGTGGGGTAGTGGGAAGTGGGATGTGTTCGTGGGATTTTTGAACCATCCCAGCATTCGCCTTGTGACCAAAGGAAACCACAAAACACCGCGGTCAGGATGGCCGGCCCGAGGATCGAACCCGGACCGCCGGATGGCGAATCCAGTGCGCTACGCACTGATCCACTGCGCTCGGTAATGGGGAAAATAAGAAGTAGAACGTGAGGAATCATAATAAACAGACTGATGGAAATAATTGACAAGCATCAAGCAAAACAAGCAATAACAGACATGAATATGAAAAGTAAGAAGAAACAGAATAATTCAAAGACACCCCCTAAATCAGTGGCATTACCAGTAGTACGTATACCTAAAGTGAGGAAGAGAGAAAAAAAGAATAAGAAGTAGAACAAGGGGAAGATTAATAACAGAAAGCCTGAGGGAAATTGATAAGCAGTAGATGAATACGAAAAAGAAGAAATATAATAATTTAATCCAAAAATACACCCTAAATCAGTAGTATTACCAGTGGTACGTAAACCTAAAGTGAAGAAGACAGAAAATAAGAATACGAAGTAAAACGTGAGGAAGACTAATAACAGAAAGCCTGAGGGAATCTGACAAGCAATAGACGAATATGAAAAAGAAGAAGAAACAGAATAATCCAAAGATACACACTAAAGAACACGGAATATAGAAAAGAAGAATAAGAAGCAGAACGAGAGGAAGACTAATAACAGAAAGCCTGAGGGAAATTGATACGCAGTAGACGAATATGAAAAAGAAGAAGAAACAGAATAATCCAAAGATACACACTAAAGAACACAGAAGACAGAAAAGAAGAATAAGTAGAACGAGAGGAAGACTAATAACAGAAAGCCTGAGGGCATCTGACACGCAGTAGACGAATATGAAAAAGAAGAAGAAACATAATAATCCAAAGATACCCACTAAAGAACACGGAAGACAGAAAAAAGATTAAGAAGTAGAACGAGAGTAAGACTAATAACAGAAAGCCTGAGGGAGATTCGGACTCAGCAACGCAGTCATTTCGCATCGCGGCTGCTCGGCGCGGGGCACCGCCCACCAGCCGGGGCTGGAGCCGTCTCTTGTCTGTGCGTTGCCTTCCTGGCGCCGCGTTCTACTTTTCCGCGTTCGCCGACGACGAGCCGGAGAGCGCGACGTCGCTGTAAGAGGATTAGGTGCAACGAGGAGGCGGAGGCGTTCCGGAGGAGCTAGGATTCTCTCGCTCTAGGAGGCTGAGTTAATACGTCTGAGGAATCGCCTTCATTGCTCCAGGAAGAAATGAAATGGTGGGAATATAGTACTTTCGTGGGAAAATAGGGGGAACTGTAGCGAGGTGACGAATTTATTGTTGTCGGTAATAGATTTGGATTAGCTGAGAATGGCTGCGATGGTCAAACACAATCCTAATGATATTACCGGGAGTCTCGGAATAAATGCTGTATTCTGGTATGTTGCCAATCGAGTTTTGTTCGTGGTGATGGCTGTCGCTTGCTGTGGGGTTTAATGCTTTGTCAGTTTAATATATTAGCATATTTAAAATGGTCCCATATATTAGAACCAATTAACAAAATTTCACGAAATACAACTATTTATATTACAGCAGTGTTTTAATGTATATTTTGTCTTGATGCAGGATGTACGTTATTAAAAAAATCATTAATGAAATTAATATGCTTACATTGTCGTGGCCTGAGAACATCCTAGACATTCATTTATTCAATTTATTGACAATTTGTTCACAGAATTGACCTATTACAACGTCAAAAATCTCATTGCAAACAATGCATTTACATTTACTTCCAATCATAATATTAATTAACTGTACACAATTTTACATTAATATTTATGGTTGACTTGACACATCACATATATTCGTAATGCACAATTTTATAATTGCCCAATTTTATACAATTGTTATGGACACAATACACGCATTATTATACATCTATTACTAATTATAATTTTAAAAAAATAGAAGCAAATGTAATCATAATCACATCGATTAGTCTAGTACTGTTCATTCCTGAATATGAACCGTTTTGAGAATATGACGTCAATTAAAGCATAGCTTGAAAAAAAATTAAAGTTATTAAGCGGGATCAACTTGTTTAGCAGCACCATAAATAAAGGCATAATGATGCGGCATAAATAATGGCATAATATTAATTTTATTATATTAACGCACGAAGGAATAGAACCAAAATACATACTGTTTTCGTAGAAATGCTCTTACATCTGACAATTTTCTCCTCTCTTTTTTTTAACAGATTTATTTATAGTCGCATCAACATCTTGGTTATTAGCGACTATCCAAGTATTGTATTACATTTTCTGTTTAACATTTAATTGAACAATTAATAATATCGTGCTGATGTTGAACAATTAGATGTTGATAATCCAAGAGCGACAACTGCTAATGTCATTAATCCCTTATGTGTAGTGCTTGTTTTATCCAGATGTGGTGATGCTCCTCGATGCTGGAACTTGGGGGTCTTCCGCCGACTTACATGATGGCTTGCGGGGTTTCCCTCTCCAGGTATCTTCACTCTTGATGCACTACTCCTACCGTGATTATTGTGTCTAATCTCCAGACACGTGCAGTGATGAAAGGAAAGTAAGTTTGCTGGTATGTGTGTGTGTATGTGTAAGGGAGCGGAGGGGACAAGGGTGAGAAAGGAAAGATCGCGCACGGTTCGCTATGGATGACTGGTTTGATTTTCGAGGAACGATCACTCGTCCAGTACTTGTTAAATCCTGAGAGGCGGCCATTTTCTTCCTCTCCTGAGTGGTGAGATCCAGCGCCGGTCTACAAGTCGGCTTGCTGGGTTTCCCTCTCCTAGTATCTCCCCAAGCGAAGCACCATCCTAGCCAAGATAAGCTCTAAGCTTTGGGGCTTCAGAGGCTACTGGGGAAGCTAACGGAATGCTCTTCCGAAAAGTAAACCCAATAATATTCTTGTGACGTCTGTGCCAATAAGTAAGAGTTCACAAACTTTTTGTGTTTTGTGTGATATAGACCTCACATTCACACATCCATCCACACAGACAACATGAAAAAACATTTTTTCGTCTGAGCGACACTCGAAATGGAAGTCTCGCCCTAGAGTTTTTAGAATCCAATCTAGTACTTTTCCTCAATACTACGTATAGCAGAGAGAAAGAAAAAAAACATGTTGCAGAGAGTTAAGTCCATCTTGCATCACGTCATGTGTATATTTCTTGGAAGAATAGAAACATTCTACATACGAATGCAGCTTTTGTGAATGCTTTCACAGTCGTATTACTTTTCACATTCTGAGCTGACAAGCAACGATATAGTGCAGCACACACAAAGAAATTCTTTAGAATTGCTTTCGGAATGATATTGTGTTTCTGCATAAATTCCATTAAATGTACCTCATTTTGGAAAGCAAAAAGGACGGGATTGATGTAATGAAAACCCTTTTTCATCATTCTCAGTATTTCTTTACAAAGCAAGCAAAAACATTGAGAATTTAAAAAAATGGATTTATTAATGTATTAAAATAGTCTTGATAAAAGTGAAATGTAAGAAAGTGGGATAAAGACTCAACAATTTTTTTCAGTTTTACAGAGTTTATTTTAAGCTTATATTTTTTGCGGATAACTGATGTCTAAAATCAGTTTTTACTTATTTATACTTTATTGATTATGTAAAAGTTCTAAGATAAGAGAACCACAATTAATTATAGCTTTTCCTTTATCGAGTTAAAATATAAAAAGCGGTACAATAAGTTAAGGACAAAAAGGCATAATAGTGTAGATCACAGTTGTAACTATGAAAGTTCGTTCAAGAAGTCTTAAAAGATCTCGAAAGATGAGTTGGCGCATCGAAGATATTTTCCGTTCGGTAACTTACTGATAAAAGCAAACGAGCTATATATAGTCGACTACTTACGTACTTTAACTTCTCTTAATTTCACAAACGAAATAGTAGAGGAACGACAATTATAAAAAAGTTAATTATTCGTAATGGTATTCTCTCTTCCACAAACGACATTTGTGGACGTGGACATCTATGCCCCCCGCGGAAATATATGTGATCTAACCACACCTTAAAAACTGAAAATATCTTAACATAAACTTGCAGAAAGTGATTGTGTAATACATTTAGAAGTACTTGTACGGTTAGTGTTTAAATTGATAAAATTATCTGTCAATTATGTTTAAATTTATTCTAGGATTGCTATTGAAGCCCCATTAGGGTTCATTGGGTATGTACAAAATCCTTTGCTTTGTGCGTAGTGCTGCCTTTAAATAGTTCTTGAGAAGATGATCGGAGTAGTTGGCTATGGTCCCTGTAATACCTTGGGGCATGTACTGTTCGACTATTCTTATCCCAGAATGAAGTCATAACTTTTCTAGCATAAGATGGTATAGCCTTCTCTGTCGCAACACAATGAGCCTGACCCTGACGTAGAGTATCACACAAAAAGTCGTACCTTCTCTGGATTTCTAACACCACTCGTACACTTGCCTCTGTGATAGATAGGCGTCTCCATACTTCATATTCATTCTCTGATGAACATCAACTGGTATCACATCTTCACTCTAAATCTAACGGCGCTGCGTAGTGATGCCGCCATCTTGAATCAGATGTTATTCAGTTCCAACCACATCTACTGACGCTCAGACAGATATCATTGACAGTGCCTACAAATTTTCAAGCACCTAAACAGAAAAAATAATTTTAATTCCACTTTTGTGGTTTTCATTGATTTTGATTCTCCTATGTAACTGTAAATTGAAATCAGTTTTATCCCTATCACGTGTTGTACGCAAAGTAAATTCTCATGAAAATCCGCTGGGATTACATCCGGTGACACTGAGGCTCAAGGTGAAAAGAGTAACGGATACGAAGGCGTAAAACAAGAAGAAAAAGAAAATAAAGTTTTCCGTTGAATTCAGAGTATCTTTAAATATTAATACTTTGCCTTCATAAAGTATTACTATGAGAACCTAATTAAGAAAACATTTCCGGGCTACATAAATAACTCCTGTGAAATTCTTTGGGATTCGTCCCAGATGTTGTAAAACTTTTATCTTCGGCTCCATGAAAATTTAATATAAAATTAAAAAGAACTCTGGAACAAAAAAGTATTAAAATGGTTTGAAGTTATTAAGAAGAGTTTCAAAGTTCTTTTAAAATTATACATTTCTCATCCGTGTCTTATCCAAGAATTTTGTGCAAGGAGATTTTGCGATGGAGTGAAATCCATCTTACCGGTAGATGAAAAAAGTCTTCAGATTCATTTGTTTTATAATGGTTTCCTTTCATACACACCATTGATTTATAATTTAAGACACAGGAGGAAGTTAGAAATTGAGCTATTTGCTGACAGACTACCAAGTAATTAAAAGTATATACTCATAGTTGTGTGTTGAAACAATGCATGTACATATACAGAATGGGCAATTTTAATCCATCGGAGCAAATATCTCGAAAATTTCACATCGGATAAAAAAATGGGCAATAAAACTTGTTTTCTTCATCACGGGACATCTAATGATACAAAACTCCACCCCCTACCCACACGCCCTGATAATATGGGAGGGGGAAGAAAAAATCTTAAATTAGTAATAAAGTATATTTATTTGTTTTTCTTATGTTTCATGAACTAAACTTGAAACTTATATCTAATATAAGGTAAGCTTCCATTATTTAATATTGTTTTCTGCTTACACGATATTTCTATAAAGATTGATTTCATCTCAATATTAATGTAATAAATTTGACTTTAGCCAAAAGTGCTTGATGATGGAGACAAACTGATGTCTGAAACGTTGTACATACTCCAACTTGGTTTTATACAAACTTCAAACTTGTCTTATGAATTATATTATATTATCATCTGATTGTCTATAATAAATGGAACCTTTCTTTATGCAATTACGAAAGACAATCAATAAAAACTTATGAAAACCCTATTTGGTTATATGTTTTAGCGCTGTTGAGTTAGTAATTACATTGTTTCGAACGTTTTCTTGAATGGATTCAAACACAAAATATCCCTTTGTAAGCCGTGTCATTGCATTGGACGTTGCGTGCTAAAATTGCCAATTTTTTTCGGTTTCATATCTGTAGCCGTGTAATCAAATCGCATAAGGCTGACACGTTTTTGGACAACTGTTTTCCGTTACCGCGTGGGGCTGGAGAACCATCAACACGAAAATGACATCTGCTAGGAGCGCTGCAACCTTCTGCCCGCAATACACTGCTGGCTAACGGGTTGCATAACCAGTGAACCTCATCACGCCGGGGGTTGACAGATAGTCCATCGAGTGCGCCAGTTCGATGCGGCTAACCTTCCGGTCAGCTAGACAAGATACACGCTGGTGGATTTGTGCTCTGGGAACTGAATAATTGCAATTAATATTCCAAAGTTAATAGATTAATGTGGAAACAAAATGTTTGTAATTCATGATATTCCTATATGAGATGGTGTATTTGTGCTATGGGAAATGAATAGTTGCAAGTAATATTTTAAACTTAATAGATTTATGTGGAAAGGAAATGTTTGTAATTCATGATATTTGTATCTAGGAAGGATCTCTAACAGAATCTAGTTTGTACGTCTCTTTCTTGGTGGCTTGCTTTATTACAAAGTATTCTGCTTCTTTCAGTTATCAACAAAAGGGTTACATTTTAAGAATTTCACCTTCTTGTCAGTAGGAATGAAAAAGTGAAATAGATTCTACTGCTTTAAATGTCTCGGCCTCGCCAATCCTCCGTTTTATCTTCAAATAGCCACGTTCATTGGAGGAAAACAGTGACACGCATTGAAAAAACTACCAGCAGTAACTAATAAGCGAACTCAAGTGATTCCTTGAACTGTGGTCCCTCCGTGGGCTGCTACTCCACACTTCATTGATTTGATTCCGGAAGGACAAATCCCCGGAATAGACACCTGAGCTTTTCCGCTTTCATTCTCTCTCCCCGCGGCCGACACGCAATCGTTGAGCTATTGGTAACCGGATCCCGCCGGAACGCAGTTATCCCTCTGGGAAACCTGCCCATTCAATGCCTGGGTCGGGCCGCCCTGCCATCTCAGAGCTACTAGCTTTCCAGGCCGGTGCCGGAGTCGAAGCAATGAACCGTTCACAACGGACAGGGAACGAGTCCCTCCTATAGCAAATAGTATAAAAGATAATAGTGGAAACTCCTCGAATATTTTGGTGACAGGAAAGCAGCGCTCTCCAGCGGTTCGAGGTGTAAACTACAGCGCAAGAATTCGTGTGTGCCAACTTACAAGGTGTGAAAGTCAAGTTTGTTCGTAGTTTTCTGAGAGATAATTTGGTAGAAGAATATCTGTGTAGATATTGTTATTTGATGCTCTGCCGCAAGTACTTTAATGTATAAATTAAAACCAATGATAATGATGATAGATAATGGTACACACGGTTGTATTCTATTGGCAACATTTACGCCTGTCTTGTAGTGTACACCTCAGGCCGCTAGGGGCTTGTCCTTGTGCCGCCCATGCTGATTTGCCCGAGTTTCCACTATTATCTTTTATACTATTTGCCTATAGGCCCAGAGTGCCGGGCCACTGCCACTACAAAGCCAAGTACACAGGCGTCCGGAATCACTAATCAATCAATCATATCAGCGAAGTAGTTTAAAAACACCAATCTTTCTCTTTCTTTCTTTCGGCAATGTAAGCTGAACGAGTTAATGATGGCAAAAATAGTCTAAACAGGCATCCCCATCAGGTCATATTAGCCTTCCATAAAATATCCGTAGAATTATCACTAGCTTTTAGGCCAATAATATTTTCTTTTGTTATTTAAGGTCACATCAACTACTTGGTCATTAGCGATCACTATTAGTTTTCACGTTATGGCATGAAGATGAAACGATTTGGTAATGATAGGGGGTGAAAGGACGAACACATACAACCATGCCAGAGGCTGGACTCAAAGCCGTGACCCCTCGGTCCGAGATCACTACGGCACTACTGCCTTAGGAATCTTGGCCACGGGGACAACACCAGTAATCCTTGATGTGCATCTGTATTGAGGAAAGCAGATAAGACCTTCCTTAGACGCATTTGTTTTGATGAATGGCAAGGCCCGTGCACTTGGGGAAACTCAAACCGTCCCCTCTTTGCCTTCTGAAACTATCGACGTGAGAAACGCCGAAACTGATTGCATGAACCGATGTCGGACCGGCTTGCTTGAACTGACAAGCGAGCGAGACGCATAACATCCACAGGCATTATAGCATACACAGGCATTCCAGCGTGGAAAGTCGATTAGGAAAACCTACTTATTTCGGCAGAGCGGATCACATGAACAAAATTCAGGCAAGAATTCAGAAAACGGACACTGGGAAATATT